>CM037871.1:10829671-11532171 GCA_021292105.1 Anadara kagoshimensis | reverse complement strand
ATGAACCCACGGAACGGTGACGTGCTTATATTATATATCATTTATTGCACTCATATTGACACGTCGCCATCTGTAGGCGATGTGACATTAATGCTGATTTTTGTAGTGCGGTCAGAACAATGTGCATGGACGCTTTTTTAACGTGCCATGCTTACAGTGACAGGGACATCGGTTCTTAAGGTCTCTTCCGATGGAACGATGGCATGAATACTTTATCATACTAATATATGATTTATTTCACTCATATTGAGACGTCGCCAGCTGTAGGTGATGTGGCATAATTCTTTTCTTTGCAATGCGCTCAGGATAATGTGCATGGAAGCTTTTTTAACGTGCCATGCTTGCAGTGACACGAAACATCGGTTATTGAGGCCTCTTCTGAGGAACCCACGGAACGATGACGTGAATACTTTATCATACTTATACATATATTGTTTATAATTTATTTGATTAAATTGTTTTCCAGGATATAATAGAAATAAATAATATGCAATTTTAATAATACGCATTATCTCAAAGAATGTGTCTTGGTTTAGGGCAAAACATTTAATCATAATAAGGCCAGTCGTTGTAAGGTATCTGAATCACAATAGGAAATACAATGTATATTATTTATATGCATGTACTGTTACAGTAAAGGTCCGTCGAACGTTAACAATGAGCTAACAAAAAAGAAGTCGAAGCTTGGCTGCAAGGTGGCCGTGAATAACAATTGATCGAAAAGCCGCAGAGAGAAAGATAGCGATTGTCGAAAAGCTGTCGAAAGGGCGTTAACTAGGGACCAAAAATGAACCGCCAAATAGTTAGCTTAGTATTAATCTTTTGACAGGCTTGTACTGTACGCGCGGATAGTTTTACAGGAGTTAATTTTCGAGGAAAACTACTTTATCGAAATTATAGGGAAAATAAAACACCAGCTATAAAGTATTTAGATTTGTGTAACAGACAATCTGTGAAACAACATGTGTGAAAAGTTCGTTGACTGAATGAGGTCATGCAGAAAAAACGTAAACGTTCCACATGCGCACGTAAAAGTTATACGTGCGCTCGTGATTTTTTTTTGCATGGTCTCATTCAGTCACCGTAGAAAAGAGAACGTATGGAACGTGATTTAGATAAAACACTAACATGCTTAGTTGTGTAACTTTACAAAAACAGATAGCTTGCTACTTGCAAAAATATGGAATCTTATTATCTTTGAAAACGCGTTGACGTGCAGTAATTGTCCATATAGACCAAGAGATCATGCACTAAAATCTCGGTGAACGAGGCCAAACGGACTGATGGTTGATTCTTGTAGAAAAATGTCTCCAGTTTTCGAAAACAAATTTCTTACGCGTCAACTCAATTCTTATTTTTCAATCAGAAATATGTTTTGTAGAAAAGTCCGTGAAAATTTCCGCAAGAAATTGGTTTTCGAAAACTAGAGACATTTTCTACACATTTTTCAACCATCAGACCTTTTAGCCTCGTTTACCCGCATTTTAATGCATGATCTCTTGAAATAATATTTTCATATTTTGCGACATAGTAAATACGCGAAATAAAAAGATTCCCAAGGTTACTAGAATTATATTCTAGTTACTAGAATTATATTCTAGTCTAGACAATTATAGATTTCGGATTATTGATTTCTTGACTTTAGTTAGTCTTTTGGAAAAATGACTAGAAAAATCAGACTTTAGAGTATCGTCATGACAAGCTTCAGATGAACACGTTATAACAAAGGGATGGCATTTCAAATGTCCCCAAACAAACCCTAACTGGGAAATCCCAAACCGTACAATGCATGATCAAAATACGAATAACAAAGTCACAACTACAAAACACAAAAAGTTGCTCCTGTAAAGTTTATAAAAATCTGTTAAATAGTTTTCGAGAAAGTTTGGCGGTAGAAATAGAGTATAAACTTTATGTACCACCGCAAAACTTCGTTTTTGCGACATAATACTGAAGAATGGTGTTTTTTAACTTCGATGCAGTGACGTGAAGAAAGTTTCAGTTGAATCTAAATCATACTTGGCAGGAGAAAGAGTAATTATAAAACATGAAACAAGAAATAAACGAGTGGAATGGAACAATAAATTGACAGACTTTCGGCATAAGCAAGCCACTGCTTACCCATATCTCGGCGATTCGGCAGCCGCAACAGATCATTCTTTAAACAAATACTATGAAAACATACAACGGCGGAGCAAAATAGACTACAGAACAACATGCAATTACGTTTACAAAGACCATCTGACAATATGCAATGACAACCATGACAAAAAGCACTAAAGCAAAAGTATGAAACAACATGCTATGACAGTCAAGCCTTAAAAAACAATATGCAACAAGAATTAGTTTTTAAACGAAAAACCAAGAAACAATATGCAATGACAGTTCAGCCGAAAATGAAGAAAAAATAATGAAACAACATACCCCCCCCCCCAAAATAAAAAAAACAACAACAAAGAAAAGTCAATGAAAATAAACATAACAAATTCATTGACCATAGATATGCAACCAGGCTCAAGTTTCAAAATCATTTCTTGACTAAAATGTTCCATAACTTAAATATGGCAAATTAGACGTCTTAAATGTTTTTTATTAGTTTTAAAGATACTCAAATTTTTAGGGTATCATTTTCAGGTTTGAGCTTATTGTCCTATATTCTTATTTTGTTGAATCGTTTTATTTTCAATACCATAAAATATTATCAAAAGTTGTCCGACTTTATTAAGACAATTCCAGTTCACCAGATTGTTCCGATTTTACAGTATATATAGACCATCTTAATCAAAACGTAAACAGTAGGTTTGTCATGTTTTGGTATAAACTTGTAGAAAATATATATTTTTGATTTTTAAAAAAATATTAGAGAAAAAAATAAATGAAATTAAGTCTTTCAGCAGATTTAGTCTATAATAATATGATTTCAAATTTTCAGAAAATAAAAACTGATTTTTGACACGCTTGTATCTGTCTAAAAAACTTTAAAAAATGACCATAAAACAGGCAAAAAATTACCAAAAAAACTTTCAACCTTATGATTAACGCATGAGTAGTGACACTTAACACGATGCACACTGACGTTGAACTTCATAACGTAATGACTGACACAACTGCCTTTGGCAAGTTCGGTGCGTCGCCTCGACTGTCAATGTGTCGGACAAACACGGCCAATACACGAATACATACGATTATTACCGCTCGGCAATCATCGGGTCATTATCCGTGGCCCTTGACATGACAGGAGTCTGTATATCATTCGCCTCGGTTGTAAATGTGTCGGACAGACACGACCAATACACGAATACACACGATTATCCTCGCTCGGCAATCATCGGGTCATTATCCGTTGCCCTCGTAACCACAAATCTGTATATCATTCTACATTGTCATTTTCAATTATCTTCAGGCTAAAACTGTTATAACATATAAAACAGTGATATTTTAACAAAAATGATGGAAAACTGACCAGATTGTAGAAAAAACGAAAACAATTTTTGTCACGTCGTGCAGTTAAAGTCTAAAATTGGAATACCTTAATTTTTTGTCTCTAGTTTTTCGTCGTTTTTTTCTGTCGGCTGTCTCAAAGGGACTCATGTCAGTTCGTCCTTCCTGGAAACAATAATTCTATTACTGTATTTTTCTATCTATGGTATCGGAAAACCGGTCTGATCAAACGTAGTCTTTTTGTAGATATCAAATGCCATTTTTGCGTACTGGATGCATAATTCAAATTAATATTAATATTTTTATTATCATTATTTCCGTTTGTCGTTTTATATTTAGGAGCCTTGTCGGCCTAAACAGTTCGCTAGGCTAAAGTCGATGGTCTTCTCCGGGTACTTCGATTTCCTTCACCATCTAAAGCTGATCGTCTGGATATAACATTAAAGAATCTTGAAATAAAGCGTATAACTCTATAATTGCTCCAACTCAGAAAAAAACCCATGCGTCTTATTTTTCAAGATCGTGGGTTCGAACCCCGACCGGGTCTGACCCAAGACTTGAAATAGGGTAGTGACTGTTCTGTCGCCAAGCACTCGGCATTACGAAATGAAAGTCACGGTTCTTTTGGATGTGAACTTAAATAAATAAATGAGGTCCAGTGTCAAGGTAGGCGTAACACGATAAAGAACCCTGCTGCATACTGCCATCAGCGCAACGCACAGGCAAAATTTCTACACCTTCTCCTGTAGCTGGCGACGTCTCGATATAAGTGAAATAGTCTTTAATGGGTCGTTAAACACCATTACTCAACTTATTTCTCATTTGTGTTATGTTCCTCTTTTTGTGGTTTGTATATTTTTTCAGAGAGATAATGCATCTGTCCGAAATAAACAAGGCCAAATATCTTGTCATCAACTGTAAAGCGTTTTAGGAAAATGACGAAACAGTCCTATGAAATTACACGCAAATGCAATTAAAATGTGCAACATGAAATTAAAAGTTCTGAAATTGATTTTTATTGACATATTGTATCCTCATATACAGTACAGACCTGTCGAAAGTTTGACACTGAGCTAACGAAAAAGATTCGACGCTCAGCTGCCAAGTGGCCAACATATGGATGGCATGTGTCCGAAAATCTACCTAGAGATAGATAGCAGCTGTCGAGATATATAAAAGTGACGAGGAGCCGAGATGAGCTGCCGATTCAGCAACAATTCGACAGCTTAAGTGTAAAACTTTCGACAGGCCTGTACTATGGAATATATATTTACTTTAACCTTGAAACAAAATTTTAATTGAAGATTCGCCACGTAAAGTTCGAACATACCGTAATCAGTACTGTGAACCTAACATGTTCTAATTTTATAATAATTGTTATGCCTATTGTCTTTTTTCTTGTTTTCCACACGTAATGTGCACATAAATAATAAATTCTGACAGGGTCTCTCAATTATTTAAAATATTGTTTTACATATATATGTATATCCATGATTTGATAGATCACCTTCAAAACAAATCGAAATGAATTTAAATACATGTACATGTACATATTAATCACGATTTGAATTCAGTTTTAAAATATATAACGTTAGTAAACAATGCGAAATATTTGTTCAACTTGCAAAACTACAGAACCAGGCTAAATAGGATTTTGCGAGGGAAATGATCCATATGCGATTATCACTCTTCATGCAATTCAAAATCTACTAAATATAAATTATAAGAAAAGTATTGGATTGAAAGTTGCGATTTTACGATACGAGATTTTCTTTTCCATTGTGCGTGTGAAGCTTTTCAATAAGCATAAGTAAGAACGAAAGGATTTTCCGGGGGTGGGGGATGATCCCGCATGCGTCATGATTCAAAACGTTCTGACGGAAGATACAAAATAGAGGTATTTTATCTCAAACTGTATAACAAGAGGCTCGGCGGTCAAGCGGTTAAAGGTGCACCCGTTAACAGATCAATCAACAGTCCTCGCCTAGTTTCGACTTCAACTGAGCATATCCCAGTGTAAGAAAGTTTTTATTTCGTTTGCCGAAGGTCGGTGGTTTTGGTCACCTATTTTGGTTTGCTCCGCAATGCCAGAACTGACCGCCTCGACGAAAATGAAAGAATCGTGACAAAGGCGTATAACACTATTACTGAATTCCAGACACACAAAACGTGGCTATACAATGTATACATGAAGCGATATTTGGACAGAATGTTTACGCACGCTCCTAATTTGAAAACAAGGTGTGATGTTGAAACAAATGATATAAAACTAACAACATAAACCATATGTTTGTATTTCATGATTATACTCCAAAGATACTTCAGACTACTGTTACTGCATATGAATAATCACAATCGTCTGGCTGTTCAAACAATGTGTTAATAAATCAGACCCGAAACAAATCGTCAGGACAATGCGTTTTGAATCAGTAACACGTGCCAGTATGATAACCTCGTTGTCACTTCTTATCACCATGGTGATGACATGTTGCAGGACATGCGCAGGATAATGTAACGGAAGTTAACAAGTGTATTTATAATCACTTGTAGACTCTGTAGAGTAAGATAATTGTTTTCTGGTTGGAAAGTTTGTGGCGAGGTGTGGACTGAGTTATCTGAGACCATACGTGACCACACATTTACCACAACCCACACGCAACAGATATGAACTGTAAAGCTGATATTTCAAAATAATAATTGTTAGTAAGGCAAGAAATAGACATCGTATGAAATGAAACATATAGCGTTTAATACTATTTAAACATGCAGTAATCAACATCTTACTATGGGATTAAACTTTCTACAGTGTTCTTGGATACTGTTCTTACTAAATCCGGGTCGTTATTCTATCTTTGCAAGACGTTCATTCACTAAGCCAGCGATTAAAAGAAAAACGAAGGAAACGAATTGTTTTTCAGTTCAGATTCGATTTGATAATGGTTAAACAGTTCTTTTAGGTATAGTCTATATAAATATATATTAAATTTAAAGATGGCAAGTTCGTCTTGATCCTAACAAGACAAAATAATGCTCAGGTCTCGGTATCGCAATCATTCCTTAACTAAGATTTTCCTTAACTTACATTTAGCAAAATTTAGAAAGCTCTGTTTGGAACTACAAATAAATATGAATTGGTCAAAACTAAATGCAGATGCCATAAGCTTGATATAATCTTTAAAATGACACATTAACTTTCCTTATATCTTAACAATTAACAAAATTATAAAGGTTTTTAATTTGCCAGATTTAAGTTAAGGAAAATATTAAGTTAAGAAATGATTGTGAAACCGGGGCCTGATCTCTCAAGTGACAAATAAATGGTTATGAGAGATGAAATTGCAACTGAAAACGTGTACATTGGTGCACTTGGCAATAGCCATCACAGTATAAAGTCAATGATTAAACAGTCAAACATGAAAATGACATGAAAACACATACATTTTGTACTGGGACCACTGGTAATAAAAGTACAAACTGTCATATACCATTTTTTAAAAATTTAATCATAAAATACATTCAAAAAATGGTATATGACAAAACTATAGATGGGTGCTAGAGTAAGTGTCCAGCCCTCTCACGGTTTCAAAATTATTTCTTAGCTAAGAAATTCCTTAACTTAAATCTGGCAATTTTGAATCTGACTAATTTTGTTTGTTTTCAAGATACCGTATTAACGAATTTAATGTGTTATTTTGAAGACGATTTCAATCTTTTACCATCTATTGTCAAATGTTGCTGAAAAAGTTTTTTTTTTACTTTTAATACGATAATAAAATTTAAAAATGCCAGATTTAAGTTAAGAAAAATCTTAGTTAAGGAATGATTGTGAAACCGGCGGGACCAGTTGCGTGGTTTTAGTGATGTTAGAGATATGATTTGAAAAAACTGAAGACTGAATGTACCAAAAATGAGAACAAAAAACGCATTGTAGATTAAGTACATGCATCTATAAAGGGTCCTGGTGGACAAATTGGTGCCTCACATAGCCTGGTTTCCAATACCACTCGGAAAGATCCTAGTGGGAAGAAGTGTTTTCAGATTGCTTCTGAAGGTTCCTTTTTCCCTCTTCCATCCTAGAACTGACCGTCTCGATATAAGTGAAAGAACCTTGATTCACTGGGGCGTAAAACACTATAAACCCAATTCAATCTAATCCGTTTAAATCTAGGAGAAAAATTATTTAAAATGCAGTCAATTTTTAAATAGAGAGTTATTTTTTCGGATGACCTTTTGGTTGTACGACTTAGCCGAAATCACGATATCTTCCGTCTCATTTATTTCATTATTGGTGTAATATTGACTCTCCGGGTCATAGACGTCTAGCCTTGCCAAAAGATTAATTTAACAAGTCCTAAGACAAATTATTGATACTATTACTTGTCATGAGAACCCGATTTCAAAATTCCACAAAATACGAAACTGTTTGTATTATGATTATTTTACCCCCAAAACTGTGATCAAATTGTTTACAACTGTTTTCATTTTTACTTTTATATTCTTTCAGTTTTAGTTTTATCCATGTATATACCCGATTTAATTATTTTAAATTGACCGGATTTATTGTTCTTACAAGTAGGGATTACTCCAAATCCGGCTGACATGAGTCCTTGCCTTGACGGTGTTGATTCTGTATTTTATTTCTAACAAAAGATGGCCACTTTGATTACACACCTGTGTTGTTGTAAGTTCTTACGACTTGTTAAATAGTGCGGGACAATGGCCGTTTTGTCCCGTCATTCTGGACCGTCGTACATTGCACAAAATTTAAAAGAATGTTTTTATTTTACATAACTGAAAAATTTACATATGAAATAAAGTTGAAAACCATAAATGCTTTAAAAACATATGCATTGTAGGCCAAATATTTATACGCAAACTAAAACGTCTGCCAAAAAGTCATTGTTGATTCTGTAACCACCCACCTAAACATCTGGCACTACACAAACGAAATTGAAAAAAGTGTGAAACCACAAAAAATACATCTGATCAAGATTTTTAGTTTTAAATGAGACCAGTCGATAAAAAATAACCCAGGTGTGGTCGCCAAGCTGTGACCTGGAGTGTACTTGACTTTCTAATACCGTTATTTAGAAATCTGAAAAGGCAGGTGCGAATAGATTTAGACATTTATCTGATCGTTAAGTAGAGGTCCTTTAGATGACCACCTAAAATGAAACATATTTAACATAGTGATATGATATTTATTGACTTTGTCTGTTTCTATTCGGTCGGTTGTTATTGTCTGTAATACCTACTGCGATCTTGAGAGACGGTTCTACTAAAAAAATAGTTGTTTAGCGCTCTGAAAATATATACTCAATATGTAACATGTCCAGAATTTTTTATAATGATTTTTGTAATGAGACTGGGTGTTCCGTGAGAGTGTCCGTTTGTCTGTTCCAGTTTTCGAATGTACCTAAGAATCACGTCACCCAATAACTGATTGTTTGTGTAACATGACGTGAATTTTCGATAATGATTTCTGTAGTGAGACTGGGTGTTCCGTAAGAGTGTTCGTTTGCTTGTTTGTTCTAGGTCTCGAACACGTCATCCAATAATTGATTGTTTTGAGCGTTATCTCTTAATTAAAATACTAGTACTTGTTTTATTTTTATTTTTTTATTTTCATAATTGGACAAAGCTTTTGAGTAAGACAGGGTTTTCGAGAGTCATAAATTTTCGATAATGATATTTGTAGTGAGACCGTGTGTTCTAGTTCAAGTTCTCGAACCTAAAATTCACGTCATTCAATAACTGATTATATTGAGTGCTAACTTTTAATTAAAATACTTGTTTTGGTTTTTATTCCTATATTCACAATCGGACAAAGCATTTTGAGTAAGAACGGGTTTCCAGGGGAAAAGGTTAAATGTTCTAGTTCTAATTACTTGGTGATTTCAAACAAACTTTTCAATTGTAATACTGTCAGGTTCTATACTTCTTAACGAGGCTTTTTGACTGGTTTGAATTACCTATCTTAGTTTGGTTGTTGTTGTCCTGTTGGTGTCCCGTTGTAGTCTTCTTTTATTTGTTGTGTTAAATCCGTCAGAATCGGTTAGTGTTTTTTTTAATTATGTCTATTGGTACTGTATTTCATATGTCGAATGCGATACACACACTATTGGCTATTCATTCCAGTGACCGTCCAAAGTCATGGAATTTTATAATCAGTGGTCTAACATTGTTTGTTCTTTCTTTTCTCGTTTTGTCGTTTCTATCTTTGTATCTTGTTTTTCGGTTGCTTTTGCTGTTACGAACTACGTATACTTTCCAATGTTTTTATATATTTGCTATAAGCGCATAGTGTTCAGCTTTTAGAACCACTGCGTTAGCTCAGTTGGTAGAGTGCTCGCTCCGTAAATGAATAAGTGGGAGGTAGTGGGTTCGATCCCCTACAGGGTCTGACCCAAGACTTGAAATTGGATAGTGATTGTTCTTTCGCCAAACACTCGGCATTACGAAATGAAAGTCACGGTTCTTTCGGATTTGAACTTAAAATAAACGAAGTCCGTGTCATGGTTGGCTTGGTACGCTAAAGAATCCTTCTATATAATGCCAGCGCAACGTACAGGCAAAATTTCTGCACCTTCGTCTATAGCTGGCGACGTCTCGATATAAGTGAAATATTCTTGACTGGGACGTTGACACGATTACTCACTCATTTTGTTACCAAGTACATATATTTCCAATGTTCTTATATGTTTGCCATGTCTTCAGCTTGTAATAAGTGACATAAAGCTAATCACCCAATCACTCATTTAGTGTAACAACAATTTGATACTCGTCTAGAACAAATTGACTTTCTACTTATCTTTTTCTTGGAGTAAGTTGATACATGTTTTTGTCTTATTTTAATGTCTTCCGTGTAACGCCATGTATGCTGTACTCGTATGGAATTTTAAAAGCCATTCTCGCTTTACAGACAAAAAGAAACTACTTTAATCGGTAATAAGAGCTACATTGGTGAAATATGATGATAATGGATGCATGTAAACGATTGGTAAATTGGTAAAATTTACATCTCTCTCTCTCTCTCTCTCTCTCTCTCTCTCCACAAACGCATGTGTATTTTACACCTTCACAAATAAAATGACCAAACATTAAAAGAACCCATTTTCTTTTTATTTATACATGTATAAGAAAGAATAATACTCGCACTTTTCATAATGTGTGATCAAATAACTAGATTTCACTTAAGAAAAATTTTAGAACAAAAAGTGACGTTCCAATATTTCCAGTTAGATTCGCCAGTTTAATACTGAGTATTCAATGCATTCTTGTTTCTATGACAACAGACAAAGATGTTATTTTTATTTTTCTATTATTTGCATATTTTACGATTTCTATATTCCTTACTCTTTTGTCCCTATGGTTACGGACAAATATATTTTTGTACTATTTTCTATAATTTACATATTTTTACAATAATTTCTATAAAAGATCTATTGAACAGACGGCATCATCGTCGTGATCACGATCCGGTGACGTAACAGACACTGGACATTACAACTAGTGGCTACTGGTCACTGAATTGTTATCTGTATCTGTTCTGTGTTATATAAACAAATATGTCCACAGAACGATCACCAACATCATGCAGCCGTGTTTACCATCAAATCTAAACATTTACCCAGGGGTTAACATAAGATTAAAAACAAATTTACTTAAATACTACGGAGTATTTATTGATTAAAATATGTCAATTTTAACAACAAATATAGACCTAACTATTGAAGAACTAACTCAACTTTTGACCAAACATTGATTTCTTAGGGGCTAAATCTGGACAACACTCAGAGAAAATACTTAAAATGGTCCTCAAAATACCTGAAACCTAAAGTGACCGCTATTTAAGTAAATCAAACGGTCAGATTATTTATGTTGTTACAATTTCTAATTGTAAGTAGGACAAAGTCTGTCCAGGTTTTCTGGGTTAATACCGTCCTGAAAAAATCTGAAATCTGACTGGGTTTCTTGATGGATAGAAACGAAATGAGAGAGAGAGAGAGAGAGAGAGAGAGAGAGAGAGAGAGAGAGAGAGAGAGGGCAATTATTTAATGTATAGTATTGTCATATATTAATTCAACTCAATTCATATATTAATTTTTTGAATGATCTGAATGAATATATATGTCAGTATCTAAAATACTGGAAGAATTGGAAAGTAATAAATTATACTCAATTTGGAGACGGCACTGAAAAATAAATAAATAAATAAATAAATAAATAAATAAATAAATAAATAAATAAATAAATAAATAAAAAATCCATACCGAAAAATGTACAAACATTTGTATTCAATGTCAGACAATATTTTTTTCATGTTCAGATTAAAACAGTCCCGTTGATACATACAAAGTTAACATGTGACCACTATTGTCCTACAAGCACAGCGTGTTTGTCTATGGTTTTGAAAATCTTTCTCCGAGTTTACCTGATCAATGTACGGCTGGCATTTCAATCCGGCCAGATTCTAAAAAGTCTTTCATGCCCGAGAGATTGGTTCAATAATTTTAGAAAAGAACAAAATCCTCCCCGAATTAATCAATTATGTAAAAATATGTTATAGATCGGAAAAATTGAGCGATCTACCCTGTATTGTCCCACAGACAATGCTAAATAACCCTTCATATCTCCTGTTACAGAAAGTCAATAAAATCACGGAAAAGTCTGTAGAGTCTTTGTAAATACTCTCGATCGGAGATTTTGTTTATAGAAGTAAAAATCGTTAATTTTTACACGTGGCTTTGTTTATGCATGAAATACCGTTATTGAAGCAAACGCTTTTGTGAAAGTGTCAAAATATTTAAAAACATGAAAATTTTGTAAATATGGTAGAAAATTTGTCAATGAAAATCGTTTGTCTTACGCGTGTATCGTATTTATTCATCATGCTCGTGTCAGACATTTTGTTCACTAACGTTCGTGTAGTCGTTAAAATTACTGTTAAAATATTTGTTTATTTTCCTTAATTTTTTGCACCTGAAAATTTCAACCATATGCGAAACACATTTTGAATGTCAAACGCTGATGATTTAACAATGAAAAAAAATTATCTAAAGAAATCGTTAATTACGACGTGTGTACCGTATTCATAATACGCAACACTGTTAAAAGGCGTCAACGTTTTTTGTCGGCAGTGTCAAGAATTTCAAAGCCTCGTAAATATTGGTAAAGGCTTTTTTGACAAGTCCCGTTTCCTCTTTTGTTTTGTTGAACTTTTTTCATTTTTTGTAAGTCATAAACACTTCTTTCTCTTCATTGTCTTCTGTTTTTACTTTTTAACGTTTTTTGTAGTTTTTTCTATTTTATGATCGGATGCGAAGGTGTATGGTGACCCCAGGCATTTGACACTTCCATAAATTACTGTTTTCACTAAAGTTTACCTCTTAAATAAACTATTTCCTAATGTGTCTTTTAGCAAAACCGTTATTTCCGCTAACCGATTTCTCAACTGACAGTTCTTGCATTCTAAAATAAAGGTATTTCACAGGTGTAATGGGATTTGTTATTGTTGTTAACTTGTAGGTGCTGTTGTTGTTATTGTTATTTTGTTGCCTTCTTGCTTTCTATTCGCTTCATGTCCATTTTGGATACGACTTTCCATGTGTGTATGCAGATTGTTGTGTGCTTATCTTGAAATTTATGAAATTATACAATTCAAAAATAGCGCAAACATGTCATGTTATTTTTTTTTAGCATTTTACATGAAACTGCTTAATTTTTTAAATTTCCCATTTCATATATATTTATATCTAAGCGTATAACATGACAAAAATTAGCACATGACCACTTCATGCAATTACTTTTGTTTTTACAGTTTGAAAATATTTCTGTTCTTTTTAAATCGGTATGTGCCTGAAAGAAAATTCAAGCATTATCTCCGTTTTTGTATGAGATTAAAATTTTGTACATGTTTCATAATATGTTTCTTAAGTTATGCCTGAGTATGAGATACAGCCAAACTTGTCGAAAGTTAAACACTAAACTAACGATTTAATATTAGAGATATTCTCTAGTTCCAGAATCCTATTAATTAATTATTTATAACGTTATATGTATTATATTTAATTTATCAAATAAATACTGTTTAAACTAAACTAACGATTTAGTGCCGAATCGGCAGCTCAATTTGGCTCCTTATTGGTTCTATTTCTGTAGTTGGTTCATGTTTCTCGGCAGCTTTTCGGTCACTAGCTATCGATATCTCGGTAACTCGATGGACGAACTCCGGCTCCTGTTCGTTAGCTCGGTGTTAAACTTCCGACACGTCTATATTGTAGCTATTCAAATCTCGGTCACTCGATTGACGAGCTTCGACTCCTTTTCGTTCGCTTGGTGTTAAACTTCCGACAGGTCTGTAATTTAGCTATCCAAATCTCGCCCACCCAACAACCACGCTTCAACTCCATTTCGTTATTTTAATGTTAAACTTACGACAGTTCTTTACTGTATATACAATTTATAAAAAAACATTTTTATTGTTTCATGACTAATTATATATAATTTGCTCTTTATTTATTTCGGTCATAATTGATTCCGAATTCAGACAGGAAAATTAGAAAAATTGGCTGATGCTGTAATCGATTTATTCATAAAATCCATCTACCAACTGGTGAAAATATAGAGAAAAAAATCAGTTGATCTATTTATCTATATATCAATTTTTGAAATTGATGTCTATGCTATTGATTATGAAAAAAAGTAATTTCACGTTTGAATTAGTTTAAAAAAAAAAAACAACAGTACACAAGGTGAAAAATAGAAAATATTAAAATATGACAATGTGACAGAAGTGTATGTTTATTCTTCGAAAATAATAATAATAATAATAATAATAATAATAATAATAAATAAGTAAATAAATAAATAAATAAATAACCTTTACCATCAGGCTTACTATTGAATGTTGTCCTGAATTTTATTTTAACCGAATATGCATCGTTTGCAAAAGTGTTAGCTAACGTAACAGCAAGGGCCTCTGTCACCAAATAGGTTAATGGATAGATGTGTTACGGATTTCAGCGTCTCTCATTTCATACATTCAAATCGCATTGGAACAGATGGTGTCTTCCCACTTAGCCAACATTTGAAAATTTTCTATTCCCACTTAGCCAACATGGTTAAATAAACATTTAAGATTTCACCTGGAAAGTTTTTGCTATAGTCTTTTTCAGCAAAATTGATTTGTGGTGGAGGGTATTTCAATAATTTATTCCGTGAAACATTTTTATTCCAAAATTATATTTTAATGTTAAAATTTGCAGTTTATAATTATATAAGGAAATAAATAGGTATTTGAAAATTAATAATTTTTTTCCCAATCAAATTACATTTTTAGAATATTTTTTCCAACATAGAGCATATTTTGGATTTTTTCCAGTGTGTTTATTTATTTATTATTTTTTGGGAAAATTTTACAAAAACGGAGCGCATTTTGGATTTTTTTTTCCAATTGGAATTTTTCCCAATAACATATTTTTCCAAAATGGAGAATATTTGGGATTTTTCCCCAAATTAAAATTTTTTTTTGTATTTTTTCTCAAAGTAAGTATTAACTGGTAAATGGTTTTGGATTTTTCCAAAAATATTTGCATATGGAATTAATTATTTATTGAAATCTAATAAAAATAAACCTTCAAATTTCTCAAATACTAGCTAATTTTGTATTTTATTTATTTATTTATTTATTATTTATTTATTTATTTTTAATTTAAGAAAGGTTCTTTAATATTACATAATAATTTTGCCCGATCGCATGTTATAAATAAAATGAGACATGTACAGTGTATTTTAAATTCTTTGTAATTTCCTAACTTCAGTTTCAAAGTTTTTACTTTGCTTCTGGATTGTGATTAGGACATGGATAAATATCAGAGATTTGTAAGGTTGTTCTGCTTTGTTTCAATGGTATTTAACAATTTTTCCTAAATGATGATCAAAATATCATATACAACTTACAAAAATGAACAAAAATATAGATATTAATTAAAGATTTATTACTTGTTTCTATTTTTATACAGGGGTTATTGCTGAATCTTATTATTTTACTTTTCTACATTTACTTTGCCATATTAACCAAAACTTTCAGTTTGTATGTTGGAAAACTTGTTAACTTAATTTTATGTGCATAAAACCAAATTGAAAAAACTTTTTGATATATTTGAAAATATGTAAAATAATTCAATAATAAATTTTAAGGAATAATTTTATTCAGAATTTGAATATGTGTTCTGAATTTTCTGAAACAGACTTTACCCTCACCTGTAATTAATACCTATTGTCTTTGCTAATCCATCAACCAACACCAATTCCCACTCAGCCAACATTTAAAATCTTACCTATAGGTACAAAATTTCAAAATGTTGGCTAAGTGGGAATGAACCGAACAGATCTAGTGTGAGAAACGGTTCGCCAAGTGTCGGCGCTTCACAAAGATCTTCCAACATACTGTAACTGACCGCCTCGATACAAGTGAAAGAATCTTGACTGGGTCGTGAAACACAATTATTTTACTCCAGTCTAAAGGTCGGCTAAAACACACACCCGTACAAATCCAATACCGTATTATCATGGCATTGTGTCGTGTAAACATTTTCAAGAACAGAATGAACAAAAAAATTGGAAAAAACAGCAACTAAGTTTGAATCGATGTGTAAACGTCACAGGGGTTCAAAATTCCCCGAGTCCGAGGTCCAGGACCTTTCCAATTTACATTGTGACCCTTGATGTTAGGTTGAAAAAGTCTGATGGACCTGACATTTTATGTGAAAGGACCCAATTTTCACATTATTCTCTGATACCATAATTGCACATGGATACTAGACTTTTCAAAACCTAATGTAGGACCCCAGTACCAAAATCAAATGTAAACGATCCTGGTGTTGAACTTAATGTTGAACCCCTGGTAAATGGGAAACAAATACAAAAGACAATGGAAGATAAAACTGAATATTAACTTACATGTAAAATGGGTGTCTAGAATAGTAAGAGTTGAATTAAGTGATGGTTTTTAACGTCCTAGTCAAGAATATTTCACTTACATGTATATCGAGACGTCACCAGGTATAGGCGAAAGTGCAGAAATTTTGCCTGTGCGATGCGCTGATGGCATGTTACGATAGGATTCTTTATTGTGTCACGCTTACCTTGACACGGTACCTAGTTTATTTTAAGTTCCCATCCGAAAGAACCATGACTTTCATTTGGTAATACCGAGTGTTTTGCGAAAGAACAGTCATTACCCACTTTCAAGTCTTGGGTCAGACTCGGTCGCGGTTCGAACTCACGACTTCCCACTTACGAAGCAAGCACTCTACCAACTGAGTTATCACAGTGGTCTAGGATGGTAAGAAATATCAAGAGTATCTGAAAAATGTCCTTTGACACAACGCAAACAATATAGAATGGCAATGCATATTAAAAAGACTAAGCCTACTGTTGGAACCACTCTGTTTGTGACAGTGAAATACTCTTTATTTACATAGAAAATCAAATAATATTGAACAAGGATATTTTTCACTTATTTGTACCTAGTCGTAACTGAAAATCTGTATGCGCATCTGCGATTTTCATAAAGTATTTCTGTAGAAGGGAAAACGTTTTTTGGGGATTTTACATGGCGAAAATGGCGATGTTTACACCGGAAGTGGTGTCCTAAGTGACGTTTTACGTCATATGCACAACAGAATTCGTCATTTACCTGTTTTTTTAACATGTTAAATTCCCATAGCGCCAACGTTGGCTTACCCTGTGCATTCCTGTGTGTATTCTAGGCTAATCGCGAATGCGCATACAGATTTTCAGTTACGACTAGGTAGCAATATGCGAAAATATCAATCTTTGATCACATTTTGAAATAAAGACTATTTCACTGTCACAAACAGAGTGGTTCCAACAGTAATCGCATATTTTAGAGGAAGGACTTGAAATGAGTTAGGTGCCATGTTGCTGTTTAATTAAATGCTTTATTACTCGAATGAAAATATTTTATCACGTTTAAAAGTATTTAAAACTTGCATGTTAAATATGACTTTGCAACACGGTAGAAGCATCAATAATATTTCAACACTGATTGATCGAAATCGATAGGTTTTTAAAAGCGTGCATGATTTTAGCGATAGTAAAGATTTTACCATTTGTTAACTTTTGACATCATTTATGGGAAAGACGTAGGCGTGTATGGTGTTCGGTAGAGACAAAATTTCAGAATTATCATCCTAAACTCAACAGTAACAAAAAAGATGCAAATATGCGAAGTCGATCAATCAAAAACATGAAGATGTGAAGGCCGGCGTTTGACATTTAAGCGAAAGCATGGGACGAAAGTAGCCAAAGCGACGAAGTAATGGACATTTGAGCGGCAGAATTTAAACCCATTTGAACAAAATTCCAGATATATATATAGTAGACATTTAAGCGACATTTTGTCTTGCCTCCTGCTCACCATTTGGGGATGTGGATGTAGGATTTTGAGCAGGGGTAAAGTTTTTGTGAAGGCATACATTACAATAACCAAAACATTAAATAATCAAGGACACCCTACAACAAAAGCTACAGACATGTCGAAAGTTTAACATGTGGCTAACGAATAATTGTCGATTCAACACCTCAACTTGATCCCTAGTCAGCTGTATATATCTCAACAGTTGCTATATACCTCTCGATAGCTTTTAGGTATCGTGACCACTTGGCAGCCGAGCTTCGACCTTTTTGTTAGCTAACTTAAAACTTTCGACAGGTCAGTACTGCATATAAACAGGATACATATTGGAGGCCGTGGCTGTCGATTACCAAAGTTAAAAAATCAACACAAATGAATTTCCTTCTGGAAACATTCTGGTAAAGTTTTTTTATATACATATATAAATAAATCATTTTATGTTTCCCCAAAACATGCAAACACACGCATCAACACTAAACCAGATGTAGCTTCTATTGATAAATATATATTGATAGTTTGGGGCAATCTATCCCTCATTTGATGGAAATGAGAGAATACATGTAACGGAATGCCAGTGTGTTGCATTCATGCTATATACATTGTAATGAATAACTTATAGTCAGATTTGTGTATAGTGTGTATATATGTATATACATGTATGTTGAGTTGAGTTGAGTAATGGTGTTTTAACGTCCCAGTCGAGAATATTTAACTTATACCGAGACGTCGCCATGTCACGGTAGGCTTGGCATTATATAGCAGGGTTCTTTATCGTGCCAAGCCTACCGTGACACGGGACCTCGTTTATTTTAACTTCCCATCCGAAAGAAACGCGACTTCATTTCGTGATGCCGAGTGTTCGGCGAAAGAACAGTCACTACCCACTTTCAAGTCTGGGTCAGAGTCTGTCAGAGTTCGAACCCACGACCTCCCACTTACAGAGCGAGCACTCAACCAACTGAGGTACCACAGTTGTATGTACGTATATTGTGTATTTTTGTATTATAATACAGTAAAATCTCATTAAAAAGTCACTGGAATATCTTTGTAACATCACTTCTCGACAAACTTGCTGTTACCAAATACTGTTTTCATTTACACTGCTTGTTAAAATTGGAAGTTTCTTAAAAAAAAACAAAAAAAAAAAAAAAAAAAAAAAAAAAAAAAAAAAAAAAAAAAAAAAAAAACACCAAGGTTTCAATTTACAGAACTAGACTGCTGTTTAGGAATACATTCCTCATCAGTAGTGCTTGGACCAAAATTGTAAAACCGAACTTTATTTTCCAAGCCGATGATGTTAAAAAGATAATCAAAGGTCCAAAATATATTTTACCAAATTTAGCTAAGTAAGTGCTTTGCATGAAGTCGAAACTAGGCTGCCGATAGGCCGATATATGGATAGCTAGTGACCAACGATGCAGAAAAATAAAAGCAGCTGCCATATAGCTGCCGAGGGACTGAGATGAGCTGCCAATTCAGTACTAATTTGGCAGCTTAGTGTTAAACTTTCGACATGCCTGTACATTAAGATAAATGAAATTAGGATTTTCGTTTATCGTGCACTTTTACAATTTTGTCTAAAGATAATTTGAATTAAAGCTATCTGATGATTACCAGTATTTAATTTTATACCTATAGTTTTCTTATCTATTTTTAACATTTTGGACACATTTTGAAATTAATGAATTTTAAATTTACTGTCTGAAATCTACAGAGATAGAAAATTAAAGTTAAAACTTTACATTATAATTTGAAAATCAAATGTACTGAATTTTGAAAAAGTAAGAAAATTAGAGTTGCAGCTTAACTCTAACGTATTTAACTGTAAGAACATTAAAATCGCATAAAATATATGAATATATACTGAAAAAAGACAAAAAAGACACTCTATCTAATTACAATTCTATCTGATGATATTTAAAATTGTTTAAGTATGATTACAGCGGGTGTGGCTACAATTCAGACCTGTCGAAAATTTAACACCAAACTAACCGACTAGTGCCACATCAACAGCATAAGTTGGTCCATCGCTAGCTATATATATATATTTTGACAGCTGCTCCCTGAAGCTTATTGGCCTCTATAGCTAGCTAGCCATATATCTTTGCCTCCTGGTTAAATTATATGTATAACTCACGTATGGTTATATCATTATGATATTATCATGTACATGTATTATATTTCTTGTATGATTTATGAGAATAAAGAAATTGAACTTATAAGCCAAGCGTCGACAGGCCTGTACTAGAGGTGCTTAAAATCTAGATAATTATAGAGTCTATAAAAAAACCCCCCAAAATAGCACATAGTACTATTAACTAGTGACATTAAAATTTATTGTTTAATGGTAAACTAGCTTATTTTTTATCATTTTTTCCAATTATTCATTCATTCATTCATTTATTTATTTATTTATTTATTTATTTATTTATTTATTTATTTATTTATTTATTTATTTATTTATTTACATCGGTCCAAAATTTGTAATTTACAGATATTGTGGTTGATATAAACACCTGGATTGTTCCCGAATTATTTTTACATGTTTGATTTGTATATTTATTTATTTATATAGAATAAAATATTGCTTAAATTAAACTTAACATTAGTATATCGGCATAAATAAAGGAATCATTACTAAATCATATGACATCTCTACATCCTCATCTACATAAATATTCGTCTATAACTATATATTTCTTTTATTAGTATTTTGATGTTGTTTTCAATTTTGCCCATCCAGTGACCTAAATACAATAATATTTATCATATAGATTGTGTCTGCATAAAACCGCCACTTTTATCAAGCTTCATTTGAATAAATTATACACGTAAAAAAAGGCTTCAGCTTCATGATGTTATTAGCCTGTCACAAACTCAGGAGGCAATAATTGTGTATTATTGTCAGAAACATACTACATGTATTGTCTGAATTTGCTGCAAGTTAAAATGTTAAATTCTCTCAAAATCAAGGGTATACCCTCATGAATGCAAAGTATTTTCTTAGCTAAATTTGGTAAAATATATTTTGGTCCATTGGTAATCATTTTAACATCTTGAAAACAATTTGGGTTTCATAATTTTGGTCCAAGCACTACTGTTAAGGAATTGTATTCCGAAATGACCGTCTAGTGCTGTAAAATTAAAACTGGTATACATGTAATATATAACCTGTACCATAGGCGTAGGAGCTGGGGGGGGGGGGGGGGGGGCAGCGGGGGCCGCCCCCCCCCCATGTCAGAATAGGGGGACAGGCCCCGCAATATATTGTGTGAAATTTCGTATCATAATTTATGTTTATAGTGTAAGTGCTAAAAAAGACAAAAAAAACCCAAGAGCTTTAACAGGAAATGTCCATCTGGTAACCAATCAATTATCAATTTCATCATTATTTTTTTTGCGCCACATTTTCAAAATTTTCCGGGGTAGCATGCCCCCCAAACCCCCTAGAAGGTTCGAGCCTTCGGCTCTCACAGTATACGCCCCCCTTTCTAAAATTCTGGATCAGCCTCTGATATCAATCTCCAATGAGAGGGTTGATTATGGAACTTGTGTCATACAGTTATTTCTTGCCTTCATATCACAGTATTTTAACCTATCAAAAACGATGCACAATACATTGAAGATGCGTCTAGACAAGACTTAGTTTTGAAAATTTTCCCGGACCCCCACCTATGCGAGGGGTTTAGCACCCCTCTCATACTCTCCCTGCCTCGTGCTATGGCACGAGGGTCGTAACTGCGGCACGACATAAACATAGCTTCGGTTTGCCCCCCCCCCCCCAATATTAAAAACCCTCCTACGCCTATGTGTACAGTACAGGGCTGTCAAAAGTTTAACACTTAGCTAATGAACTGGGGCCGAATTGGCAGCTCATCTCGGCCCTCGTTAGCAATATCTCGATCGTTTTTCGGTATCAGTTCTCAGTAGATTTTCAGACAGTACCTATCTATATCTCGATAAATCGACAGAAGCCGTTAGCTCAATGTTACACTTTTGACAGTTATGTACTGTATACAATCAAACCTGCCTTAAAGGGCACCTCTATATAAGGGTCACCTGCTTATAGAGACCAGTATAATTGTATTCCGATTGTTCTTTAATCATATTATTTGAACCTCTAGATAAGGACCACCTACTTATTAAGACCAGTAGAATTGTTTTCCAATTGTTCTTTATTCATATTATTTGAACCTGTATATAAAAACCACCTGCCCATAAAGACCACTTTTACTGGTTCCCTTGGGTGGCCTATATAGACAGGTTTGACTGTATACCAATCCTCTAGCCTAAATTGGATTATATACAAAACCTTAGACAATGTATACTTGCACAACATACATTGTGCATATAGAAATTCTTTTTTACAGAATTATCTCCATTTTTTTATACATGTATTTATATAATGTGCTACAGTAAGCCTTATCTATATATTTTCGTTTTATCTGTTTTATCTAGTTTTTGTAATATTAGTATCTTTTCGGTATTATGCATTTACAGAATTAAGACATAATATGGCATTAATAAAACCCATCCTACATTATCGGGTGGTTGGTACAGTACAGACGCGTCGAAAATTTAACACTAATCTGAACCATTAGTAGCGAATCCAGCAGCTCATTTCAACCCATCGTTAGCTATTGTAAACGTATACGTATTCGTTTTCGTGGTGTACTAATTTTCAATAATCTTGCTGTCGTTTGTTTTGCGCGAAAATTAATACCGGTCAAAATTATATTATGTTTATTGTGTTATAGTGCATATTAAAAAAGCGAAAATTTAACTACGAGGATATGTCTAAATTTTCTATATCTCGAAAATAAATACACGCAAAATTAAATACGTTTAGAGTATATCTCGGCTTTAGGTGGGTATCTCTCCACAGATTTTCGACCACTGGGTACGGTATTCAATCTACCACTCGGCAGCCGTAAATTTCTTCCCCCTTCCGTAGTCTCGGTGTTAAACTTTCGACAGGCCTGTACTGAATTATCGTTTAATCTTTATCTTTATAATCTAGTATTGCGATTTTAGCTGTCTATTTCTTCACTAACAAATCTCTACACATAGTCGGTATCATTGATTCACTTTGTCTTCTCTCTAAAAAGCTTCACTCAGCTGGATAATGTTTAGTCAATAACCCAAACGATTTTATGAAAGAAAATGTGCATTCCCACTCGTCACAAAAATTCCCTTTTATGTTTCCCAGACAAAATACAGAGCGCCATTGTTCATAATTGAGAAAAATTCACAGTGTATCAGACATGCTTAGTAATGATACAGATTTTTTTCCAGCAACTAAAACCCACTTTATGCTTCAAATTATTGTGTTTTGTTTTCACCCTTTTTCAACATGCGTAGTAATGATATAGAAATGGTTATTTTTTCTGTCAACTAAAACCCACTTTATGCTTCTAATAACTGTGTTCTTGTTTTCAGTTTTGTTCTTGATTTGCATGGTTGTTGCCACGTACATGTTTTACAGTTTTAAATTTCTTTCCTCAATGTCTGAGATTTGGTTTACTTAAACTATCCAATATTATTTCTGGGCATACGTTAAAAATATAAGTTTGCGTATAATTGGGGATATTAAACGTAAAAACTTGAAATGACCACAGGCAAAAACAATTAAGAACAGTTCACGGCAAATTAAAAGTGTATATTAAAAACAAACTAACCAATCCATTTTCAAATCAAAATCACAAAGAAAAACTGACAAATTAAATTTAACGCGCGAACTTCCTACAGAGAATTGAGACCGGGTACTCCGAAAGGGTGTATACTTCTTTCTTATAGATGAATATAAAAACTATGACCAAAGCAAAAACAATCAAAATTGCCAGCAAAAGAGGGGCGAAAAACGAAAACAAGAGAAAAATATAAACGTATTAAAACTACTTATTATAATACAGAATAAAATGCAATCAAAATCCAATAACTAAAATATACACATGTATCATATCGATTTATATAATTGGAGCAGTTTATTCAAACATTTATAACATGGACTGGTATGTTTGTTTTTGATTTATATGGTGCAATTCGGTGACAATAACATCATTTCAATTTTTAATCGGGCGTCGAATTCAAGAAAAAAGGTTTTAATTTTGTGTAAATTCGTGAGAGTAACAAGCGCGAGTAAATGTTGAGTATTATTTCAATTCTAACATGACTTAAAGACTGAAATAAAAACATTGCAAACTCTTTATTCGAAAGTTCATTTTACTATTTATTTGCAAAAGGTTCATTGAAACAATTACGGCTGTTGGGATAACCACGATTGAAATAAATGATTTTATGGATGAAAATTACTTCACAGCCATTGTTCGCGACACATAGCATGACGCCATAAGATGAGTAAGGTAGTACGTCATTAAAATGGAATATCCTTGGTTATATCGTTTATTATACCACGACTGGCTCTCTAATGTTAGAATTCCATACAATTCACTCTTAGATTGACACTTACAACCATCCGAGGACGCAAAAATAATAGTAAGCAAATAATTTGAAATTCCAATTCTCGCGAAATTTAATGGCGCAACATTTTCCGATTTTCAGTACATGCATATGAGGCTTGTTTTCATACATGTACTTTATTAATTTAGTTTTAGCTTGATCTTGGTAGGTCTTGGTAGCTCATTTTCAAGAACACATCATTTAGCGTTTGACTTATTTAATCTAGATACAACACGTGCCTGTCGAACGTTTAGCACCGAGGTAGCGAAAAGAGTAGAAAATCGACTAGCAAATGACAGAGATATAGGTATCCAGTGGTTGAGAAGCTGTAGAGAGAACGGAATTCCAATTCTCGCGGAATTGCAATGGTGCAACATTTTCCGATTTTCAGTACATGCATATGAGGCTTGTTTTCATACATGTATTTCATTAATTTAGTTTTAGCTTAATCTTGGTGGCCCTTGGTAGCTCATTTTCAAGAACATACCGTTTCACTTATTTAGTCTGCATAAGTACAGAAAGTTGTTCGAGAGTATAATAAGAAGCGTTAATCTCGTACCAAAGTCAATTGTTTGAATACAGTTATTTTTCTTCTTAGCTGGTTGTACATGTATATGAGTTTTAACCTCTTGGGAATTAAATCGTTAAAATATCATGATATTAAAGCTCGAAAGTTTAGCACCGAGGTAACGAAAAGAGTCGAAAATCGCCGAACAAATGACAGAGATATGGGTAGCCACTGGTTTAAAAGCTGTAGAGAGAACGATAAGCAACCGAGCTAACCAGCGATCGAAATGAGCGCTAACTCGGCATTGGTTATTTAGCTAAGTGTTAAACTGTCGACAGGTCTGCTCTGTATGTCATTTTATTACAAGTCACATCAACATCACCGACATCCTAGGAACTTTTAATAAAAAGATCCGACGTTATATGAAAAGACGAATAATAGTTATGATGAGATGAAGATAGATTTTTACTTCAAGCCTTAAGAAAGGACACGAAACATTTTTCTACAACACGCAATACTAATTACAACATGTACTCTATATAAGACATTCCATTGAAATGTGAATTTTCCTGGTGATTTTCAAAAATAAAACCATTTATATCAAATGAAATGTGCTACTTTTGATTTTTTATGAAATAATATAATTCAAATGTCATGTGCTACTTTTGAATTATATTATTTCATAAAAATTCAAAAGTAGCACATGACACAAATATTAAAATAGAAAGGTGCTAAGTTTTCATGAAATGAAGTTTTGCCCAAAAATAAATAAAATTCGTGTTTTCCGAGCACTACTAATGAGAAATTTTATTACGAAACAACCGTCTAGTTCTTTAAAATTAAAAAGGTTTTGTAATAACTATCTTAAATTAATTTCTTTAGCAATTTTATGAAAATATAGAAGCAGTCGAAAAATCGTTGTGTTCTTTCCGAGTAAAACAAGCTACATGTAGTAGTTCAGGAAATGGCGGACCAGTGCAGTGTCCCTCCCATTGCTTTAACATAGCCCCTCTTAGCCCCTTTTAATAAGTGTGAGGGGCTGATGCTCAGCAGCAGCAGCAATAGTAATAGCAGAAGTAGTAACAGCGCTTCTAATACTGCTTTTGCTGTTGTTGCTGCTGCTATTAAGGCTATTGCTCCTCCTGCTGCTCATCAGTCCCTCATACTTATTAAAAGGGGCTAGGAGGGGCTATGTTGAAGTAAAGGAGGGACACTACGCTGGAACCGGCTTTTGTTCTTGTAGTAATGTGTAGACCACACATTGGCGCACGGTCGTGTACGTGATCATACATAATAATGACATATTTGTCACAAATAGCATTCTATTATTTATATCGTATAATTATTAGCTGCAGACATCTGGGATATCTTGCATGTACATATTTGTATTTTTTGGCAACGTTTTCAGACAGAGATCAAGGACAATATGGCATTATAGATGATTGGCATAACACAAACTGAATGTTAAGAACATTTATTGTGTCTCCATCACTAAATTAACCACAATCATACCAATCCATGTTCAATAGCAAGGTAAACTTTTTATTGCCAAATTAGTTGAAGCATGTGAACTTGGAATTCATTAAGAAAGTGGGGCCTGGTAAGCAACTCCTGTCTCCCTAGCTAAATTTTATGAGAGTCAGTTTGGTAGGACCAAAATTCATTTTTATGGTCCTATTTCAACATCTTGAAAAAATTTGGTTTCACAATTTCAGTCGAATTAAAACTGGTATAATATGTACTTGAACTTGAAAAAAAAATACTGGATACCATGTTTATCCGTTCCAAGTCTTTTATATACGACCCCAAAGCCATTTTAATATGTTTAACTTGGGCATTCTTTCCTGGTGATAGACTGGGCCTTAGGACTTTGAAATTAAAAAAAAGTAAAGTCCTAACTCTTAGTGGTTGTTGGTAACATACATTGCTTAAGATCCATTTGCGCCATGATATTTGTTCTGGACCAGACTGTTCAAATCTCCGTCAGCGTAACCAAACCATTAATGAAAATTCAAAGTATTATTACACTAAATGTATTTGCTATTAAAATACAATTTTGACTTAAACTGATTCTATTTGATTATGACAAGTTTGTTCATTTACTTTGGAACAAAAAATGTCCAAAATATTTCCTAAAACACAAAATTCAAATTTAGCTGACCAACTGGTTTAGCTTATGAAGGAACAGACTCAGATAAAATAGATGAAGTCAATCTTGAATGTTGATGTTGATGGTGGTGATGAGTGGAAAGACAATAGAAGGTACATAAGTGTGTGCTATTTGAGGATTTAAATAATTCGATGTTGTAATAGCCAAGATAATAATAGTATTGTCATGTGCTGATTTTGAATTTTTATTAAAATACTGCATTCAAAATCAGTTTCATGTGTTGATTTTGAATGCATTATTTTAAGAAAATTCAAAATCAGTATATGACAGTATTGTTTTAATTAATAAGAACTACCTGGTAATTATATGGAGTAAAACACTATAAACGTATTTATTTTTTGCAGTGTAATTATTTTCGCTTATTTCGCGGACATCTATTTTCCGCGAAAATTAGTACCAAGCGAAAATTTTAAAATGCTTATTGTGTTATACTAGTAGTGTTGATTTAAAAAAAACTCGAACTATGCGGATATGTCTATATTTCATATACTAGTACCTCGAAAATAAAAACACGTGAAATTAAATACGTTTACAGTATATGTCCATTTCATCGACGAAACATGTATCTGACTGACCATTGGTTAAAGATCTCTTCGCTTCATATTTCAACCAATGACCGTTTTTTATGTAGTCTATTTTTTTCTAATTAGGCCCATGGGTGTTTCATACACTGGTTTAACTGTAAATTAATATTGCATCTAGGAGAAACCCTAAACTTAATTTGCATTTAGAAAACTTTGAATTTCCATAAGCTTTTCCAATTAAATATTATTAATTGTACAGTTAAATCAAACATTTATGTCGATATACCAAGCACAAGTTATTCAGCCACAGTTTCGTACATGTCATTTTAATAGTTTGGTTTATCCATAACATCTTAATTATTGTAAAATAATCTATATTGGATTTAAGTTTCAAAAATCCAATAACCGTTTTAATCTTGTATTAATTTTTTAGCTTATTAAGCATGTAGCACAATCTGCATATAGACGAGCAACCCAACAGCCACGCAAAACATTATCCATCTGTTCTAAACATGTAGACTCAATTGGCAACAGACTGAATGTATTGCAAGAACGGGATGTTCATCAATTAATTCAAACTAATACGCATGATCAATTACATGGAATAAATTTATTAATAAATAATAAATAATAAATAAATAAAAAAATATTCATAAATTCATAGAATTGCCTTCATAACAAAAATCTGGTTATCGGCGTCACATAAAAAATGTATTTCTTTTGAAGAATAACTTGTAATAATACATATACAATGTATTAAACATTAAAAAAATGTTTGTTTTATCTATTGGCAAACATTTTCAAACATCTCTTTTGAAAACAAACTAAGATCTGTGGAAAGATAAAAGTTTGAAACAAAAAAATATATTTCATCATTTGTAACTATATTTCATGGAATATATTTCAAATATTGCACAATCGATTTTTAAATGGTATCTAAACCATTTTATGGTTGCCAATAGCAACAAACATTTTTTTTTGGATAATCGTATCATCCCCATGATATAGAAATAAATATTCTCTATTCCAAAATTGTACTAAAATTCTTACACCCAAACCCCAAAAACACAAAAAAACATTAAAACAAACAAAATCTAATTATTCTTACTTTACAAATTTGATCAGGCTAAAATTGAAGATATCAACCGTTTAATAAAGGTATCTTTCTCAGCTAAAATTATATGGAATAATTTAAACAAAAAGTACGAATTTCCTGCTACATCAACATCATGAAGATGATCTTACCTCAGTGAAAATAGTGCAAGTGAAAGAGCAGCAGACAGAAACAAAGGAAGTGACGTCACTACTGTACAAATTGCCGACTATGTACAGAATCTCCTGCCAGATATACATTTGTCATATATTCAAAATATTTCACATTTAAACGCATCACAACATTTACGCGGAATAATCTTGTATCCAATGAATTATCAATGTACTATGATCTTTTGAAGAAACTAAAACCTGAGTGTACATACGCCCATGAAAATAGTCCCTGAATTGAGAATCTCGCCTCCTTTTAAACGTAACTATTTCGTGATGAAATAATCCCACTTTTGATAGTCAAGTGTTTGAATGTCAACTTGTTTTTGCTACTGACTCATTGGGCTCGACATTTCGGAAGGCGTCTCTGGAAAGTCCGAATCAGAACACCTCGTGTCTACGTGCTCGTTGTGTAGCCAATGGGTGGTGTATATTTCCGTATCGTAGGGCGAATCGTCCGAGTCCATTTCAAACGAGTTCATCTGAAAATACAAAATGGTAATAGCAATATAAGAAATATGTATGAATATTCAACAATAAAAATAAACCAATGTTTCCGTAATATACGAACAGTTTTTATTTGACCTGTATAATTCTGTCCTGTGCTACTTTTGATTTCTTATGAAATAATGTACTACTGTTGAATGCATTGTTTCATAAAAATTCAAAAGTAGCACATGTCAACCCTTATAATATAAAATACATGTTTTATTTTACCATAACATTGATTGTTTTATTTTTTGTCATTATTTGTTTCTTTAAAAAGAAGAAAAAATCTAGCATGTAGAGTCTAATTCGACAACAAAATCTCGCATGGTATCTCAAAGCCACGGTTCGAATGTCGCATTGGCAGGACACAGTACAAGAAGGCATGTTAGCTCGCTTGTCCAAGGTTAAAGTTTTTCAAGTAATCCGGTTTCTCTCTGAACTGATTGTCTCGATATAAATGAAAGAATGTTAACTAGGACGTAAAAAACATTCAACCATCAAAACGTTTGTTTATTAACTTATTTCAACAATTATGCAAACATTTTAACGTGGCTCCGAAGCCGACTCCCTTGAGGTGAGCAGAGTAGTCTCTTTTCTGTACGTTGTGCAGCTGAACTAAAAGAGCTCTCTAGATAAATGCACAAATTGATTGCATAACGCCCACGCCGGCATATAACACAATTACGACTGATAAAGATCAAATGACAAATATATAATACTAGTAATAAAAAATAATATGATATTAATATCTATTGACTCATTACAAATCATTATCAGTGGACATGCATGCCGGAACTGTTGACAGAAGCAGTTTGCTAAATGATACAGCCTGATATTACATATAATACCAGTTTTAATTTTACTAGACGGCCGTTTTGGAACACAAATATCCGAAATTGGAAGAATTTCCATAAAATATATGCTTAATAATTTGTATAAAACTAGAAAAAGTTTTATTTGAATTTGAATATAGTGGCAAAACTGTGTTGTAAACAACTTTGGTCCAAGCACTACTGATGAGGAATTGTATTCCGAAACGACCGTCTAGTGCTGTGAAATTAAAGCTTGTATAATATGTAATAAGTTACCAATTAATGTGGATTTTAAAGTACTAAAATACTGTTGATATTCATTAAGAAATAATTTTTTAAGTTTAAATTCTTAACCATTTAATGTTTTTTTTCTTATTAAGTATTTGATCTTGATATTACACTTAGATTATATTTGAACCGCATGAACTGGATACCAGTTCGTATATTTCGTATTGTAGTCACCCAAAGCCAGGCAGTTTATCAGTGGTTTCAAAATGTGATCATAGTGTCTAGTTTCTAGTTCATATTTCAGGTCTTTTTGTTATGGCGTGCTTTGTTGTCATGACTACTGCCAAATTTTCTGAGTTGGGCAATAATTTCTATGTTTCGTTTTAAATAGAGTAAGAGACTTTGTTGTGCCTGTCAATCTTACAAAAGGCATCTCCTTCTTACGGAAACAGTAATAAATCTACATCATTTAAATTTTCATGCAGCCTAAATTAAACAATTTTGGGATCAAAAAGCTAACAGGTTTCTTTTTAAATAACTAATTGTTGGTATGCATGACATGCAAATATAAAAACAAAACAAAAACATAAACTTAAAGTATACATAGCAAAATAAAATTTAAAACTTAACAAAAAATAAACTACAAACATGTGGCACAACAATAGGGTCCAAGAGGTATATACGAAAATGTGTAACTTTGTGCAACATAGATGGGTTAACATCGATACTGTTATTGACGACGTTTCGTCAATTTAACTCCATATTGTAATATGCTACTTTGGATTTTTTTGCATAAAAGAAAAAAGCACATTATATAACTCCACCGTTTCTTTAAAAAATTCGTGTAAATATATCAAAAAATCTATGTGTGCTATATATATGAATATGGTTACACATTTTCGTACGTCTTGCAGCAAGGCCTTTCATTACAACAGAAAGAACGTCTAGCATGTGATTCTGCAAGGCCCATTTTACTATCTTTATTCCAGCTATGCAGCAATGTAAAGGAAAAGCACTAAACAGAATGGATCAAGCAAACTGGTCATATCATGCAAACTAAAACACATTGGTGATCCAGAGTTTTACAAATTTTGATCCAATCAAAACTGGCGTTACAAGGAACGTATTAAATGAAACATTTGTAACGCCATTTTTGATTGGTTAAACAAGTTAAAGAAATGTGTCACTACTTAAGCATTTGAATGGATATATGAATTTCGACATGGTTCTTTTGCAGAAGAACTTAGCATTTTGTTTCTTTATATCCAGCAAATAAAATGGGGAAAACTGCATAGCTAGGTTAAAGATGAAAGTGCCATTACCGTTCTTGGCCTGAGTCCACATGATTGTCTGGACCGACTTCCGGTCAGCATTGATCATAACACACAACGTGATCGTCATCGTCATCATCATGAACGACATCAGTGACAAGGTGCTCACCAGTTGTTGGAACGGTGGTTGTTCTAATTCACTTTGCATTGCAAAATCGCTCAGTGCCTTCCATGGAGGTTGATAAACTTTGTACTTCAACTTGATTCGCTTGTACCGGACTTTCATGTCGTACTGGGCTTGATGCAACCATTGGGGACACCTTGTAGTGGACCATGGAGACGGCTGCCATTCTAGAAAATATAATAATTGTGATTATAATAATTATCATTTTAGCATTTTATTGTTTTTGAGAAATTATACTAGACAGATTTACATCTATCTCAAATTTTTTAATCATTAAATTTTTAATCTCTCTCTCCCTCTCTCTCTTATCTCTCTCTCTCTCTCTCTTTCTCATATAAATCCTTGGTGTTGTTGGAATAGAATTTCAATATTTAAACCTATGCCTTGCATCAAATCAATATTGTACAGACAAACTGGCCAGACACCATGGAGTTTTACATCCACAAAAAACAATTATAAAAAACACAGGTCCTTTAGAAAACGTTATCATTATGACGTTCCTTTTTATATTCGCTTCGAAATATGTTGAGAAATGCTTCGATGGACTTGAAAAGATTGCCTGAATACATTACATTTTAAATAAAGATTTTGTATCGATTACCGAGATGTAAATGACGTGATAAAGTTTTGCAATATTAAACTCCAAGCCGTGATTATTAAACACCTTTGGAACAGTTACCGAGCATGAAAACATTAAATTTTCGAGAGAGAGAGAAAAATCATACATAAAAATGTAAAAATCTGATATATCATTGCATGTTTGTGAGTTAATTGAATGCATAAATAACAGTGAACAATGAACCGACGTGACAAAACAGCTATTTTCTAGATCATTATATAATTTACGATTTTCAGTCTATTTTTTACTTTATTTTCAAGGACAAACATGTTGTATATGGATTTTTATTTTAATCATAACAGTCCCATGATGTGAATGAAAAAGGCAAAATTCCCCTTGAGACTAAAATTCCCAATATTTCGTGTTGATCCGGAAATACAGGCCTAATTACGCATTGTTGATTTCATAAATAAATTACAAATACATTGAAAAATTATATAAAAAATTATTGATATTTCTCAACTACCCGTTATAAAGATGAATAGATTATGAATTTTCAATTACAGGACATTACCATCATTTAAAAACATTCTCATAGGGTTATTTATCCTAAGCGGTGAGATTTTTTTACGAGTTCGTTTCGTATAAAAAATTCATCAACATTCTTTTATATAAAAAAAGTAACGGGAAATATGCATTGTAAAGCACGGAATAGGATATGATGCAGATTGGATTATCAAAACCGGCTTGCTTTACGGGATGTTTATATCTTGCAGATGGCCCTTGCAAATATCAACACATCGCAATATTTAATTAGTATAGTAATCACCAACTCTGCTCACAAGTATAATATGTAGTCGAACACGAAATACAACACTTACTATATGATAAAACTGGAAACGCTGTACAACACGCTGCGAATACATTTGTATGTATATACGAATGGTAGCTGTCTCTATATGTATGCATGTTAAAGGTCTCTTAATGTTTGTAAGAGGGCATACATTGGTGTTGCTCTTTGGGTCTTATTAATGTAATTGTAAATTCCCTGTCCGTTTTTAAATTATCTTTTGTTTTTAATAAAAATTCGATACAGATGCATGTATATGTTCTGTAAATGTTTGTAAGAGGGCATACATTGGTGTTGCTCTTTGGGTCTTATCCATGTATGTTCATAAATTCCCTGACTGCCCGTACGTTTTTAAATTATTTTAAATAAAAATTAGATATAGATGCATGCATATGTTCGGTAAATGCTTGAAAATGGACATACATTGCTGTTGATTTCTGGGTTTAAAATTCCGTGACTGTTCGTTTTAAATTATTTTTTAAATAAAAATTTGATATAGATGCATGTTTATGTTCGGTAAATGCCTGAATGAGGGCATATATTGGTGTTGCTCTCAGGGCCAGATCCATGAATGTGTGAATTTAAGTATTACCAGTTTTAAACTTGTTTTTAAATGAGAGGGTTTGATTTGCAACATAATATAGTTATATTTTGTCTGTGAGTTACAACGCATGTGTTTTTCGAAAAAAAAATCGACTGACGTTTATTCCCTCCTGTTACAAGTATTAAGTATTTATAGGTTGACTTAGAGATCAATAATAATAATAATAATAATAATAATAATAATAATAATAAAACCTTAACGTTGAGACGAAGGTTTTTATGCAAAAATCTTTGTTTTGTAATAAAAAACCCTCAGAAATCCACATATAATGGCATTTTAACATAAACAAAAGTTCCAAAATGCTATGCCGGTGGCCGGGGGTGGAGCCGTTGTCAGTTACAAGAATTTGTACCACAACAGCCATTCAAAGTTTTTTTTTCCAAATGCATTGGCATGAAATAAGAGAAATATTCAAGTATATTAAAAGTTCATTACGTCTGTCAATCACAAGTGGCTCTACGTATACTTCAAAAACTCTTGTGTACACAGTGGGTAACTTAAAATCCTAAATGTAAACATAACGTTTAACGAACAAAAACCTCAACAAAGGTAAATACTGATCTACTTCTTACACCTCGGCTTTTATTTATATTAAAAAAGAATTAAGTCTGTGAGGTAAAGGATTGAGGGAACAGATTTACGTTTTTCTAAAGGGTTGTGATTTTTTTTAACTCGCCGTTGTGCATTATGGTTAAATGGTGATACATGTTCGAATTCGAAGTAAAATAGTTGAAAGAGGTGCCACATACCATTTTTTTTAAATTTAATCATAAAATACATTCAAAAAGCGGTATATGACAATATAGTCATACACCATTTTTTGTATGTATTTTATGATTAAACTAAAAATGGTATGTAACAGATGTCATATTATAATTTTTTTAATCCAATATGACAACACAGTTCTCTTTACGTATATATTATGTAGGCATGTGCATAAAATTTCAAAAGGATAATACACGTTCAGTGAAAAATAATTGAAAGCGGTATACTTTTAAAAATGAATTAAAATAAACAAACAACAAATAGAGACACAGGTACATGTATGAGCTGACTGAAAGATCAAGAGAGTTCGAAGCGTAATTTTGCATATACATGCATATACGAATTAAATTAACGCCAAATTATTATTTTTGATTCACTTTAATTCGATACAAAATATATGCAACATTTCCTATTCTTAATACATAATAATTGATAAGTTTTAGATTTAAACTGACCGCCATTCATTAGAATGACATCAGTACAAATTATTGACTGACATTCATCAGTATGACCTCAGTACTAACAAATTATTAACTACTTATTAATTGTTTGCGTGATAGTGACATTATTTTATCACCAAGTTGACATTCATTCAAAAAATCACAATAAGCAAACTCAATATGAACGTCGAGCTTTACAGCAAACCTGAAGCTGATTTGATTCAAGGAGAAAGAAACAAATGAGACAATTTGGTCATAATCATTCCTAGAAATGGCATAATCTAATTGGTGATTTTCTTAATTTCCGTGGGGAACGGAATAAGAGGGACTTTAGTGTATGAAAAACAATTTGACTAGGAGGAAATTAAATGACGATGTGTGCTAATCATGCTGAAAATTTACACGAAATTAGCTCAGTATGAAAGCGTGACCCATCCGAGCATAGGCCGAGAAGCAGTTATTAAATCCTCATAACACGCGTATATGCAAGTGCGTAAGGCTTATATGGAAATTTCAATGCTAAACGACTGTCCTGGGGTTTTACAATAAATACACACTGGTTATCATTTAATTGATCAGTCTTTTAATATTGTTGTCCTGGAGGAAAATTGTTTCTATGCATACTTCACGCGAGATGAAGAGTTGCGATGTACATACGCGCGTGGTCAAAATACGCCTCGGTACGTTACGTGCGAATACACAGGAGTCAATTATAGGGGATATTTGATAGATATCAAGCGTCATATTTAATTAATAAACACCAGTTCACAAACAATGAGAAATCAAATCCAATTTTAATACCGCAGTTTCGTAGATTCTCTATCAACAAATAACCATAAAAATCAACTTGTTTTTATTATTACAGCAATCATGTTATGTTTAATATTTAATTCTTTCCATTGTTCAATGATTTTATTTATGAACTCCTAAAATTAAATGTTAGTAAATATTTCATGAGGATTCTTTATTAGTCCTCGGGTTTGTGCTTGTTCGAAATCGTAAATTTTGTCAGATAAATATTTGATTACTTTCGTAGTCAAATGACACAAAAAACGGTGTTTTATTCTTAAAACAAAACAAGTCGTCCCAGTTAACAAAACGGAAAAATTAATTAATACAAGGACTTGTTCGTTTTTTTTTAAATGTTTTGTCTATGAATAACAACGTATGTGATTTACGCGAATATTAATACGCACTTTTACATTAAAACAAAAAGAAAAGGTAGTGGTAGTTATAATAATAATAATAATAATAATAATAATATAATAATATAATAATAATAATAATGATAATAATACGATACTGTCATGTTTTTTTGGCATTTAATCAATGAAAACGTGTAAAAAAGTAAATGACACAACATTCTATTTTAAATGACAAAATCCAAAAAATTGTGTATGACATTTGTGATAATAATAATAATAATAATAATAATAATAATAATAATAATAATAATAATAGGGGGATGGTGAAGATGAATCAAACTTATGAATCAAAGTTTGATATTTAAATCCAGACAGAAGCAGATGGTTAACTTTTAGTTTGATCTTAATTATTTTAATTGCGAGGATAGAAAATCGTGGCCAGTTTGCTTCATACAAACTCCGTAGCGAGATAACATTGAAAGCCGAGAAGATATGAAATGTCATAGAGAGAAGTTGAAATCAGTGAAATATGTAGTCTTTTATTTCACGACAAGGGGTGACCCGCCCCGGGATACGAGAATAAACAAGGACATTGTCGAACAAATGTTCTAAATTTTGTTTCCATTGAGATACAATAGCTTAAATTAACTATGTATTGAGCTTAAGGCTAAAATAACGGCGAATATAATAACCGAAATTGAAACGGTTCCGCCCCTTTGCTTGTTCGGATGAAAGACAAATCATGCAGCATACACCTAATTTAATTGTCATGGGTATAGTTTAACCGTTACCGCAGTATAAATCTAGTTGATTTTCCAAACAATATCCCTCAATTACTTGCAGGAAAGTCGCTGTTTATTTCAGTTTAAGTTAAGCAATTTTCTGATATAATTTGATAAAGCCATGAATTCAATTTTCACCAAACACACTGAACTGATTTCCAAGAGCCTGCACGCAACCGTGTTAGAACGATCACGGGATATTTGTGATAAAATTTCAAGCAGACTTCTTTTTTAGTTCATTCTATTCTTTCCTCGTTATGGATTGAAATTTAAATGTATTTTTCTTTTTAATTTGATATATAAAGAAATAAAACTGACAAATACACAAAATAATGTCTGGCCTTAAAGATTGCCTGGGAATATGTCAGAGCGGCACTAAAGAAATTGGTAAAATAACAGTTTTGAAGCCGAACGCAGCCACAAGATGGCGGAAGACACGGGGTGTGATTTGTGATAATTGCAACAAATTAAAAGATAATTTAGAGTCAGGCAAGGAATCTTAGCACGAAATTATAGCGACAGAGGCAGAAAAATACCGTTGTACACCGCGTGATCCCAGAACCAATTTGAGAAAACAAGAAGAAAATTGGATCACATCGACAACTCCAGGTTACAACAGGAAATTGGAATTTGGTATAATTTGAGAAAACTGTAGGCTAAATTTTGTAGTTTATTACGTCGCATGCCAAAAGATGCTCCTCTAACAAGACTTCACACTTAACAAGTCAACTTATATCTTAGTCATGAGGAATAAAGAGATGTTTAGAGGTAAATGTAGATGTGAATTTTGATATTTTAATTTAAGACTTCTCAGATGAAACAACGTTTTAGAACAAGCCAAATAAAATATCCAATTTTCCTTTCAATTTTGCCACTTATTTCGTAGTTTGAATATACCATTTTCTAGACAAGCATTTTATAATTGTCATATTCTATTTTATTGTCAGTAATTCGTTTCATACATGTCATATACATGTACAGACCCCTTTTTAAAAATTGAATCATGAAATACATTCAAAATGGTATCTGACATGCACATAAATACCATTGCCTTATTTCATGTCAGATCTTTTTTTAAAAAAAAAAAAAAAAAAAAAAAAAAAAAAAAAAAACGAAATTATGTTCAGAATATTGGCTTTCAAAAATAAGAAATATGACTTAACTACTAAATTATATATCAATTAAGAAAACATCAACTTAATTCAAACATAGTTTTTTGTTTGCATTATACCACAAAATCTTTTAAAAATACCATTGCCGTAGCCTTGACAAAAGAAGAATAGAAAAGAAAAGAAAAAAAAAAGAAAAAAAAAACAGAAAAATTCTAATTTGTTGCCAAGAAGATGTGAACACTTGATAAGTTTCGAGTGTGGTTTAATTTCACATAACATGAAGCCTGTCAAAAATTTGAGATTAACTCCCCATGGTAGACATCCGACCAAGGTCCCATAGTGAACCACTAGACGCCCCGCGAGTTACTAAATTAACCTTGATATTACAAACAGTGGGAATATGAAGCCGATGATCTTTTACACTTTCAAGTTTCAACTGATATCAGCTCTTGGTGAGGAAATTTTTGGTTATGCTTTTGGTATTTGTATATTATAATCTTGCATACTGTATGTGGCGAAATGGGATGGTTGAAATTGAAGTGGTGGTTTTGGCGACAGACAGCAATGCATCATTGCAAGCACTACCGGAAAACAACTTGCATTGCTTTTTCTTGTCAATTATAAAATCTAAATTGGAAACTGGATTTTATCGGAATCTACATTTTATGAAAAACCCGCGTCTGTTTTCTGAATCCCATTTTAAGCGAAGTGTTTTGAATTGGCATTTTACCGGAGCGTTATGGAAGTGTTGTGAATCCCATTTTACCGGAGTGTTATGAATTCCATTTTTACCGATGTGTTGTGAATCACGTTTTTACTGAAGTGTTATGAATCCCATTTTTACCGAAGTATTGAGAATCCATTTTACTGAAGTGTTATGAATCCCATTTTTACTGAAGTGTCGTGAATCCAATTTTACTGAAGTGTTACGAATCTCATTTTTACTGTAGTATACTGGATTTAATTTAAATCCTCAATATTTACATTTACCGATGCGAGTTTATTCTCATAGTTAATTTTACTGTCAGGGGGTACACATGTCAACACAGCAGGACAATCAGTGTATGAGCCAGTATTTATTTCTTAAATAAATAAAAGCATTATGCAGTAATCTCATATGATAATGTGAAAATAAACAGTACAAAATCGCCAGTATTTTAAAAACACAAATATTGTGTCGTCCACTTGAAACCGTCGGGAATTCCAGACACCAGGAGCCCTCACAACTTTCAACCACATCTTCCGCAAAGCATTCATTCACGTAAGCATGGTGCCAAGGGAACGAAGGAGAGAGAGAGAGAGAGAGAGAGAGAGAGAGAGAGAGAGAGAGAGATATTATTATTATTTTGATTATTTCTTTCAACAAACCCATTCGCAACACATCGATACTTGATACTTGTGTCATGACACTTGCACACACACACACACACACACACACACACACGCACACACACAGAGAGAGAGAGAGAGAGAGAGAGAGAGAGAGAGAGAGAGAGAGAGAGAGAGATTTCGTACTTACCTTTTCTTGTTGCATTTGCTGCATTTGTTTCATTGCTATACTCCTCTTTTTGTCTTTGCATCGTTTATTTTGAAACCACACCCTGATAACCCTAGGACTGAGATTTGTCATTTCGACTAACTGTTCCTTCATGAGGGCATCGGGTCTTGGATTAGCATTATAACATGTCCGTAACGTATGTAACTGTTTTTCATTTAGGACGGTTCGAACTCGTGTTGGTTTTTGTTCTTTATGCATGTGTGATCGCATTCCATTTTTTGTATTTGACATTTGTTCTGCTCGACCTGAAAGAAAAGTATGATAAAATTTGTTATTTTTTTTCAAGAAGGCGAAGAAAAATAAAGATGTCATTACAACAGAGCAGGTTTCGGCTGTGTTTTTACCGGCGTGGCGCCTAGAGCTAGCTAATACGAAGGTGCTTACCCTGCCGGAGCATCTGACCTCACTTCCCTTGTGGAAGATCACAACTTTTATCTGAATTTACCACTTTAAGGATTGTTATTTGAACATGGACCTGCAGTATGTTTGTTTTTGATTTTTATATTGCCTTTATTAATTAAACTTGACTTCTCCTTTCAAATTAATATGAAATTTCTATTTTCGATCTATCCCTGATAAAGTATTTTTCAGATTTTCTGTCTGCAAATGGTTACTTCATTACCATCATTCGCATTTAAACATTCAAATAAAAACCATGTGTGTTCAATAATTATATCATATAATGTCATTTGTAATTAAATATCGCAGGTAATTAAACGCAATGGTTGGTTTTTTCTATGAATAAAAAGTTGTCCTATTTCGACACGCTTGGCTAATCAAACACTATACGTTTACAAAAGAAATAAACTGAAATCGATTAGAGTGTTTCTGAATGGCTACATTTTAATACCAATATTTACAGACTGAGGTTTTCATTATAAAAATAACCTCGGTTTATTAAGTCCTTGGATAATATTGAAAACTCGTTTTTAGTTTTCGATCGACAAATTCTGTATGAAAATTAAAACGGGGATATTTTTCAATTATTTTCATATTGTAGAATTATCTAAATGGAGCTAGCAATGAAAGTGGCTGTAGAATGGAGTATAGCAATACCGGTATACGTTGCAAATGAATAATAGTACTTGCCAACGACCAATGGCCAAGCCAACACATGGCAACAACAGCGAAACAGAATCAGAAACAAGAGACTTTAAAAAGTCGTAAGACAATATTGGAAATTGTTGCCTTTCAATGGGGTCTGCAATAGGATCGTCATGTCACCAGCGTGAAATATGCTATTTCAGGGTACAAACGCGATCGACGTGCTTAGGACCGCGTTAAATAACGTTGAAGTAACAAACCGACTTTTCACGTAAGAGACAGTAACGTTTTGTTCTTTGACGTCAAAATTTAGAACACTACATTTCCGGGTACAAAATTAAAATTTTAGACAAAATTTAGAGCCTATTGCAAATTAATGCCTGTTTTGTTATCAAATTAAAAATAAATATACTAATCCATTTTTAAAATCAAAATCTAAAATATCAAAGGAAACCCTTTGAAAAATTGCCAATTTAGTGTAAATGTGTGAACCTCCAATAGAGAAGTGAGACCGGGTACTCTGGAAGGGTAGGCACCTTCTGTCACGTGTGTAATCAAAATTGAGAACGAAAGGAACAGTGAACGAAAAGAATAATTTTGAACTTAGTATTTTTGTATATCTTGTTGGTAATAATGACATATTTAAGTGTTATTAGTGAAAAAATAATAAACATGCTAAATATGAAAATTAAAAAGGAATATTTAACGATCTTGGTATTTTCACAGATACAAAAAAAACGAGCGTCTTGTTTGCCATGAAAGCAGTTTAAGAGTGATAAAAGCCCGTAAATTCTGAGATGAATGTGTGACATGTTACATGACAATTTTATGGCGGACGTTTAAGAGATTTTAAGACAATGTTAAATGAAAATAAAATGCAGCCATTAATTTCTCAAAATCTGTAAGATGTATACTCTCTCTCTCTCTCTCTCTCTCTCTCTCTTCATGATCATGAGTGTGCAGATGAGATTTAGATTAAATAGCCACAACAGTATTTAGGGTATAAACACCATGCTTCTTATATATTTTTCTCGATGACACTCCGGTAAAATTTAGTATGAAGGTGATCTTTCAAGTGACCTTCAATTTAAACTGACTTTGTCTCAATAAAAATATTTTTATTTTATTTATTTTTTATTTCTATTTTTTAAATATTTTATTTGTATTAGTCACTTTGTGTGTTTATGCTTTGTATGACATAATTAATAAAAATGCAAATTTGTCAAAAATAACCCATCATACATTAAATTTTGTTTAATTTATTTCCCAGTTCTATGAATTCATGCTTTATCATTGACAGGATTAAATTTTAATAATTCAAATGGTTTCAACTACTCCGAGTAATGAAATTAACTTCAAACAATATCCACCGTTCTCCGAGAATGAGTTCTATCGGGATTATCACGAGTAGTGTTCATCCACTTTTAATACGTGTAAAAATTTACCCAAGTTTCTGTGGCTTCTTTTTTTTTGTTCTCCCACCAAATTAGATATCATATTAGCTACTAAATATTGCATAAAATTGGTTTATTTTAAATATAAAATTCTGGTTATTTGATATTCTGATTAAAATGGGTAATATTTCGTTATTTTAATTAAACTGATGACGAAAATGATGTTTCCTTTGACAGTTCTCGTTTAAATATTTAAAGTATAATTTCAAATTACTGATAGTATTGAACATTTATTTCAACTGATGATAAATAATAATAAAACATAAATATCTTGGGTCACTTGGGGAAATCTCAGCAATTCTGAAGATCCTAGCGACAAATCGGATATCCTCTATGGATTATAAAAAACAAAACGAATAACGTACCGCTCAAATATTATTTACAACGGGTATTGCATATCATGGTATTTTCGGATAAATAATTAATTATCTTTCTTCAAAGCCAACAACCAAATCCCTGAATAATTTAAAGGTTGATCCCGAATGTTTATCAGATAACACGCCTTGAGTATATTCAGGAGGTATATTTTATTGCAAATTTTACTCGCGCGGACAATGACATTTTCTATCATTGTCCCAAATGCAAAATTTAATTTTGATCATAATCGATTCAATTATTAGTCTATAAATAGAGAACGAGTTTAAAATGAAATGAAACAAATAATATATACATAATTTAAACAATATATATGTGAATTTTATCTATTTGATGTTGGGGAAAATTGGAAAATTCTGTGTTATCATACACGACGGACCCCCGAGCGAAAGATAGCCGTATTCTTATCAAACTAAACATACTTCATCGCGGTATTACACGAGTTTCTGTGTTATTTCTCCTGGGATTAGCACCAATGTTTACACGTCTTCATTTGAACATGAATTATTAAATAATTGATAAATGATCTGGCGGAATTGAATATTATCATTCGGGATAAGATTGCACTAAGCATTTATGTCACTCTACACTCGAATGGACGATCAGCTTTCTCCAGTCTAAAACAGATTTTTAAGGAGACGTGTCAGACCCCAGTTTCACAATCATTCCTTAGCTATGATTTTTCTTAACTAAAATCTGGCAAAATTTGACATTATTGTATGATACCGTACAAACAATATGCAACGATTTTTCCCCAATTTAAAACAGTTCTTAAATAGAAGTCTCAGACCCCAGTTTCACAATTATTCCTTAACTATGATTTTCCTCAACTAAAAACTGGCAAATTTTGACAATATTTTATGATACTGCAAACAAATGCAACGAATTTTTCCCCATCTAAAACAGGTTTTTAAAGAGAGAAGTCTCAGACTCCAGTTTCACAATCATTCCTTAGCTATGATTTTTCTAACTCAGTAAAATCTGGCAAACATTGGCAACCGTTTATGGTACTATAAACTAAACGTTTCATCAAAGTAAGATACGGATGTAACAAGCTAAGACTGATTTTCAAAATGACAGATTTAATACCTGAATATATTGAACACAAACAAAACCATCAAATTTTAAATTTGTCAGATTTAGCCAATTAGGCAAACCATAGTTAAGAAATGATTGCGAAACTGGGGCCAGTTTCTAAACGGCCTAGGCAGAAGAAACACTAAAAAAAATTATTCAGTGAGCGGCTCTAGCAGAAAATACTCCCATTTTATGTTTTATCAAGTTTATTTCACTATGAAAGAGAAAGAAATTAATACTTCGCTGTCTTTTTTATATGAATATAAAACGATTTTTTCATTAAGCTAAAGCTATTGTATTCTAATTGGTATTTTTTTCTTTTTTTTATGCGGAATGCACACTGAATCGACCCATATAGTTCACAAACCGATGGGATCGTTATTATTATTACAAAATCAAACGGCAAAGACGTGAAAACGTGCGGGGAAATGAATTCTAAAACAAACAAATCATTAAATTCACGTCAAAATCTGGACAAAATAAATAGTTTATAATTAGAAATAGCAGCAATATAAATTGAAAATTAATAATTTATCCGTGTTGAATTAGAGTTAACATAATGTGGGGTCCTAGAGTTCTCTATAGTATTTGCTCAAGACGAGTAACTCGAGTACAATCAAACACAATGGTCTCAGATCGAAGTCGTTATTAGGGAGGGTTTATTTAGACTCCTTGTCCTTGGGGAGAACTTACGATCCCTCCCTTACTAGTTTCTCGTTCAAAACATAATGTTAGTGAAAATTCAATTACCTGAGAAGGGTTTGTCAGAGAACATCAATTAAGTTGTAAGAGTACAATAAAACCGTCACATCTTATGTCCCAACAAATCACTAAACAAATCTCATAATTAAATATCATGTCAATTTTCTGAGCTGTTTTCCTTAAAAAAACCTGATAATTTGTTTAATTTATTTTGTACGTTAGACAGTAAATTTATACTTTATTAATCGACTTCAACTTAATTACTTCTTAAGGATTTTATATATAAAATACGGCGTTTTAAGATGAAAGAAAACATTAGTTTTATTTTATTGAACAAATCTGATTCCTTTAATAATTATTATGTTTTTATATAGACTGGGAAATACCTACCATGTGGTCCGTATTATGATGCGGCATGTGATAGGCTTTGATTGATGGTGAATTTAAAAATAAATACATGTTTTTTGTGCTTTTAGTCAAATTCTAAAAAATTATGAAAATGAAAACTAATTTCTTTCATTTTTTTCTGGAGACAGATCGATATAAGTGCTAAAACGCCTGTGTCTACATGTATGTATTTTTTCAGTTGTAATCTTATGTTACATATTAAAAAATAACTATAGAGCTTTAAGGAATATAAATAAATAAATAAATAATAAATAATAAATAAATAAATAAATAAATCGAGGATCCAGCGAGAGTGAATAATAAAAGAAAACATTTTTTCAATTAAATTAAATGTGATTATTGAAAGACTTTAACTTCGTTTTAATGAACCATAGAATGTGGGGACCGAAAGAGAGGGAGGGGGTATATGTCCATGTGGGACGTTTGTCTTTAAATCTATAAATAGAATAAATTCTTTTGTCTGGGTTTTTATTTATAATTACTTTTAACTATTTACACATCACAAATATCAGAACGAACAAATCCGAAAAACAAACGACAACGGCTACCACTGGTCATCTGGTCAAACTGACATTCTGTGGTAATAATATTTCATTTGTACATGATAATCGGTAATAATCACGGCCTGACCAAAGGAAGAGAATGACCATTAATCTTGTCCGGCTCTGACCGCGGATATTTAGTAGTCTCATGTAGACCTTATATAGTTGGACAGTTATGGTCGCACAAAACAAGCTATTGTCATAACTTTTCATATTTTACTACTGTTTACTAGTCATTCGCATGTAAAAAGCTTCAGACGGCTAAATATTTTATGCACAATGTCAAAATTCATGTCCTCTTAATACCCCACGGAATCATATTTCATTTCTTAACTAGAAAAATTCACTGTCAACTTCAGTTTTCTTCACTTATACTTGGTTTATTTCAGAAAAGCTTGACAAAATTTTTTGTCTGAATTATTTAGTGTTACAAAATGTATTTATATATACACACAATGCAAGCACGTACAATGGATTTATTTATTTTTTGTATTTTTCTCTCTTTCTTTCTCTATATATACTTCAGATTTATGTCTCTGAATAAGAAAAAAAATACAAATGTATTTTTTAAAATATGGTCAATGTATTTTTTTCCCAGGAAACATGAAAAACTTAGGTCTAATTGGGAAAAAATGAGTTCAAAATTCTTACAAAAATACCTATACATTGACATATAAAAGTCACTGACTGGAATTTTACCATGACTAGGAATTGTTTAAGATGAATAAAAATGAGTTCCAAAAATCTGGCAAGAATACCTTTACATTAAAACATATTGAAAAGTACTAGAATTTTACACAAAGATTTTCTGAGGGAATTATTTTGGGTGGTATATTTTGACAAGAATTTTTGGGAGTTTTGGTTTAAATGGTATCTGTCTGCCTAGGATATCAGCGGTGTTTACGATTTTTTAATCTCTTGCCGTAACAAACCGACCTACAGCGGATAAACACGAGTATACCAAGATAATAACAATCATAATCACAATTAGGCCATGCTGGGTATCTGACATTCTACCCCTGGGTCAATCTTATCTAGGATAGTGAAATGGACATCTTTATAGGTGATGTTGAAATTGGGAACCTTGTATCCACGACGTTGAAATCAACCGGATATCATTTTCTCAGTTACCAAACAGTGGTGAAATGGACAACGGTGTCGGTTTCAATGTAATTTTCATTATAGCACTGTAAATGGACAATGGTGTCGGTTTCAATGCTGTTTTTATTTCAGAAATGTTTCAGTTAAGCTACCAAACAGTGGTGAAATGGACAACGGTGTCGGTTCCATTGTCATATTCATTTCAGGAATTTCTTAGTTAAGCTACCAAGTTCTGGTAAAAGAGCATCTAATGAAGGCTTTAATGTCATTTTGAAGCAATCAATGAATGATGAAATGGACAATGTTCAGCGTTTTTATAAAGAATAACTGTGTTTAAATTCACATCAAACTTCAAATAATGATATTGTTATATACCATTTTGAATGTTTTTTATATTAACAATACATTCAAAAAATGGTATTTTACAATAAATGAAGATAAAAACATAAATAGCCTAATTTGATTGGAGGTATTCATCTAACAGAGATGACGTGCATTGTAAACAAACTCACGTGTGCTATAAACAAACTCACCTGCAAGTTGTAATCCGTTTTTGTCGTTATTATTATTATCATCATTATTTGAATTTTTCCTTTTACTAATATTACTACTAATACTTCTAGGACTGTCCTCATCACTCCATTCTCTTTTGTGGATGCGCGTTCAACTACTTCGTGATCTGCTTTACAAAAAAGTCCGTCGTCCCGCAAAGCGAATTCATCTCCAGGAATTAATTGTCTACTACATGCAACACAACGAAAACAATCTATGTGATAAATTTTTCCTCTTGCTCTCATAACGAAGTCATTTTTACCGAATCCCTGGTTACACTTTGAACACTTAGTTCCAAAAATCCTGAAACAGAAAGTAATACATATATCATTATAAATTCTGAGAGAGAGAGAGAGAGAGAGAGAGAGAGAGAGAGAGAGAGAGAGAGAGAGATTTTACGTGCTGCATAAATATCAATTTATCAATTGAGCCTGAGAGAGAGAGAGAGAGAGATTTTACGTGCTGCATTATTATTAATTTATCAATTGAGCATGAGAGAGAGAGAGAGAGAGAGAGGGTCGTTTGGTTCTCAAGTTGTTAATATGATACTTTATTATCAATTAACTATCAAATATAAATTCCTTTGGGGTCGTTTAAGATATACATACCAATTCAGATATTTAAAAAAAGTTTTTCCTGACCCCTAAAAATGAGCAGTATTGAAAAGCAGGAAAAGAAAAAAAAATCTCAAACAAAAAAACTGCATAATATATTATTTTAGACACAGAAAATGATTGGATTATGAGTTAGAACTTTAAAAATGGCAGGGGATGGTGATAAGATGTTAGATATCACGGATCCTTGGCGAGAATTTGAACATTTGCACGTAAAATCGCGGTAACCACATGTCAGTCCTTAATTATGACATTAAAAGTTAAGTCCTAATAATCGTGAAATCGTACACAATTTGTAGCACAAACCTATCTATAATCTAAGAATAAATTATTCAGTTGATATTGGCGTTTTTTCTCGTGAACAGACCTCGACTATCTCATTCAATTCGAATAGAATTCTCTTAAAACAGTCGCACAGCAATGCTGCCGCCAATAGCTAGATAAAAAAGTTTGATACTATAGAAAACTAACTAAATTTTCTTATGACTTTTTATTTAAAAAATCAGTTTACTTTAAAAATAAAAATTAAAATCTAGTCTATTAAAAAATTATATAAAAAATTTGAATTTTAAAATAATAAATGTCATTTTACATAGATAAGCAGGAAACAGGTTTTCAAAGTTAAAAAACACCAAAAGTTGTGCAATGGTGAAAACTAATACACACGAATAAATATCAAATGTACTGTGTTGACTAAACAACTACCAAGTCTGATGACTTTTATGTGTTTACATATATTTTAATATCTACCATCCCATCATTATTTTTTTTATCATCTAACTTTGACCTATATTAATATTTTTAATAAGTACACAGTATTTTAAACTACATCTTAAAAAAATTGAATTGGCTAAATTTGAGCTAGAAAATTTTCATCATGTAAATGATCATCAGTGGTGATTAAACTGAGTGTCTCATAAGTCAATCATTACATGAGTGCATATTGATCAAGTGTTTTGTTGCTATATTTCTATATATAGAATTATATCTAGCAATGGCCGGTATATTAATAATAATAATAATATAATAATAATAATAAATAACTTACCGAACATAATCTCTTCGACAGTATGTTTTCCCATCTTTTACAAAACATGTGCATGATTCGTCTAAATATTGACTACATTCAGAACACTTTAAACAGTTAGCATGCCACTCTAAATCGGGTGCCACCCGTAATATGTATTGGTCGTGAATTTGGGAACCACATCCCACACAAATTGATACCCGGCGACGCTCTGTAATGAAAGACGTAATTTTGTAAATTGAAATCCGAATTTAAATAATAATAATAATAATAATAATAATATCTTCAAGTTTCTCAACATTTGAGAACAACATCCTTCATAGATTCATATGCTCCGGCGTTTGGTATAAATTAAAAGATATCAGTTGGTGAATAACCTGCAATTCAAACTTTAAAATTAAAATAATCGAAAAATTTTTAAGTTTGTTAACATATGAATTATGAAACCACTTTCTACCCGGCCACGTTCTGAAATAAAAGATATAAGTAAAATTCACAAGATCAAATAAGTATTTTAACTTTAAAAAATTAAAATGTAAGCATAATATTTAAGTTGGTCAATTTATTTATGTAAATACCCATTAATATATACGGCATTAGCTAATTGTTTGTATTATCTAATGAGGTTAACGGTTTAGAGCTGAAAATACCCGGAATTACCGATAACAATTTTACACTTTTGAATAATAATTACTTACTTTGCGCCTGTGGTATTTGTGGCTGTGCATCAGCCGTCATGTCTTCAGCTTTTGATGGAGAAATTTTGACAGGTATTTAAAGAAATCCAAATAAGAAAATAACTAATTTAAGAAAATCGCAGAAAATAAGTTAGAAAACTATATGCCCTATATTCTCACTGGCAAACTTATGTATTATAATCCTACTGACAGAAAAACACCGCTATAAATTCCACTCAGGGCTATCCGCTCTCTGATTGGTTAATGTCACAAATTAGAAGACCCGCACGTGACTGCCTATTTATTCACGAGGGGCGTAGCGCCATCTGCTTAAAGTAAGCCATTGATATTTGAGTAAATTTTAAATTATACACAAAACGCCGAAGTAAAACAAACAGAGAAAATCGGCCTGTAGGTTAAAGTTGACATTAAAATCTCACAATATTTCTCAACTTATAACAATATAAGTAGTCGCTGTCACGTCAGTGCAGTTAGTCCGACTTGAAACGCTCAAGTGATTTTTACCCTGTCCAATGTTTTCACTAACATCATTGATAGTAATATATGTCGCGTGGATGTGTAATCAATTTATGTGAATGAAAACCGTAATTATATGCCGTGTCAGTCATTTCATAAATCGATTCAAAAATTTTGAGTTACAATTATTAACGTAAAATATTTAGTAATAATTTAAAAATATAATATTTTGACTTTCTTTATTTAAATGGTTTCGGGTTTTTTTGTGTAAGTAAATATTTTTTGTGTTTGATTCGGAAAAGGAAATATGTGTAATTCCAATATTTGATAAAATCCATTGTCCGTTTATTGTATTATATGTCATAATTAAAAATTAATTCATATTGAACGATGTCGTAATCTTTTATGAAAAACATACATTGCGCATAGAAAATATTTCGATAATTTTAGATTTTATTTTTTTCTTAGCATTTTCGGATAATCGCTTCAGTTATAACCAATTTACTTTTATTTATTTATTTATTTATTTATTTATTTATTTATTTATTTATTTATTTGTTTATGTTCTCTCTTTATGCAAGAATTAGATAAATAATATAAATTTTATTCCATAACTTCCCACCAAATCAACCAATTACAATAAATGCATTCTTAGTGTATTGTTTTTGGTGTTTAAATAGAATTCATTTCATTTAATTGATTTTTGTTCATACTCTACATACAAATATTATGATTTGCCGTAACTTATGACCATTATATAATAATAATAATAATAATAACTTTATTTTCATCAAGCTACATGATGCTGCACAAAACTAATACATCACAAAATTCCATATAGCTGATCAAAGACAACGAGGTATCATCCAAGGTAATCTTTCACTTCTTTACCTGTGACTGTTTTTACCTGCACAGGTAAGCAGTGATTTCTATTGTTTGCATTATCCTTATCCGTGTAATATTATGGGTGTTTATTTGATTGAGTAAACTCTGAGATTAACCTAATCCAATTTGAACAGAAGAAAAAGGTAGCCGCGATAAACATCAACCCAAAGATATGAGAATTTTGTCCCATGTTAGTATCTATATATGCAAACTTATTCTGCTGTTTAAATAATAACTTCACTGTATAATATTTAATTTAATACCGTTTTTTATTTTTCAAATATAGATGATATCTTGTTCTACGAGAGAGAGCATATTATATGTAATTTTTACCATCTAACCGTTTATTTATTATTATTAACCAGGGGAGAGTATGTTCCTTTCTGTAATTCTACTCGCTAACACAATAGAATTATTCTCCCCAGAGAGAGAGAGAGAGAGAGAGAGAGAGAGAGAGATGTTCTTTTTTATAATATTTTATTTGACATTTAACTCGCTAACCCTCTAAATTATCATGAATGTGTGTGGCAGAGATAGAGAGAGAGAGAAAGAGAGAGAGAGAGAGAGAGAGAGAGAGAGTAAGTAAAACAATTCAATTGAGTATTGATAGTATGAGAGCTATGCCATATAACTCAAAATATAAATCATATTTTTTTCAAAAATTCCTAACCGACCGAATTACCAGCTTAATATATATTATTACACATATGGTAAGGTTATTTTTTGTTTATAATATCATACTTTATTGCGATACACAAGATAAATGATAATTTTTCACATTTTTTCACCCTTTTTTTTTTGATTTATTACGCGTTTGTTAATTTTTTCATAATAGATCCTATCCCAGTATTTCCTACAGCTTACTGGCATGAATTCTGTTTTTATTATTTCACAATTTTCCGATGCGTGCGAACGATAAGCGTGTCATATATGGAAATTCTGCCATTTTCAAGTGACAGAGAAAACGATCGGTTTTATCAACAGTGTCATCATTAATCGATATTGATTTTCGTGTTTTAATAATATAATATCATTCAGTAATTTTATCACTTCTGTATCAACTCGTGTACTGGTCACGATATATATCTCTGTATTGTTTATCTTCGTAACTGTTGTTTTTTGTTTTGTGTGTGTTTTTTTGTTTTGTTTCTATGCATTGTTCTAGTTTTTTGTTTTGTTTGAATCTATTGTGATTTTGTTTTGTTTCGTTTCGATGCATTATGTTTTTATTCTGTTTTTTCCATGTTTAGTATTTTTATCAGTCGTCCTGTCGGACAATAATAGATTTTCATCAGTATTGTTAATTTTTGATACTGTTATATTTTCGTTTCGTTTTTTTTTATTTCGTGTGTGTGTTGACTTGTGACAGGATGTAGATTTCTATCTGTATTATACTGGTGTTATATTTTCGTTTCGTTTTTATCATTTTGTATGACGGAGTTGTCAATTTCACTACTTGTGACAGGATGTAGATTTCTATCAATATTGTTTTTATACTGTTATATTTTCGTTTCGTTTTTTATTTTGTGTGACGGAGTTGTCAATTTCACTAGTTGTAGATTTCTATCAGTATTGTTTATTTGTTATACTGTTATATTTTCGTTTCGTTTTATTTTGTGTCACGGTGTTGTCAATTTCAGTACATTTTACAGGAAGTAGATCTCCAGCAGCCTTGTTTTACTGTTACATTTTCGTTTCAGTTTGCAAATTCATTGTCTTAAACTATTTTTTCATGTTGTGTATCCATTTTTTTTTACTTATTCCATTATGATGACAAGATATAATTTTTTGAAGTTTAATTCAATTTTCTTTTATCTTTGGTTTTTGTTTTAATTATTGTTTTTTTTTTTTTTTTTTTTAAATTTTTATGTTTATCATGTGGGGGCGTTTGTGAAACACACATCTAGTAATTTCTTTCGAATTGCACTTAATTATATAAATGATATGTCTACTTAGATCATAGGCAAGGTGAACCGATTATATAACCATTTTTTTTATAAACCGGAAAATATGAAAAAGATAATGGAATTTCACGATATACGGTATTTATCGAAATATTTACATCTAAGGGAAAAAATTATAGAAAACCCCTAATTAATGCTATAAGATGAATCATCGAAAATGAGACATCTAAATCATGCTATATTGAGATGACTTCATAAATGTATGTGTATATTCAGACCTTACAATATTTTGGAGTAATAAAAATAAATTCATGATATTGAAAGCATCTTCAATATAGTGAATGCAACTACAAGTGTAGATTTTCACCATAGAATCAATAAATGCGTATACAAGCTTAATTTACTAAAATATCGAATAAAATGATAAAAATACAATTAGAACGCATATGTATCGTAACAGTGAGCATATTACCTGTGATATATAATAATTCTTAGCGGTGAATCGGGCATATTACTTTTGGTACTGTCATATATCATTTTTTTTAAATTTTAAGCATAAAATACATTCAAAATAATTGTCATATACCATTTTTTGAATTTAATCATAAAATACATTTTAAAAATGGTATATGACAACCATTTTTTAAACGTATTTTATGATTAAATTAAAAAAGTCTATAGTAGTTCCATTGTTATACTGTCCAAAACCGGGTAGCTTTCTGTATTTCATGGTGATCATTTTCAGAATAAAATACGATACAGTTAGAATATGCATATATTGTTATAAATTATCGTGCTGCAACTGAATGATGCTAATCATCGAAAGTCTGTTAAATGTACATGTAATTTGATTCGACTTAAGTACTTTTGTAAGCATGGGGTGGGGATGGGAAGGCTAACTTAAGCTCTACTAAGTTTTAAATGGTCGGTTACAAGCAGATGTACATGAAAAGATTACATTAAAATAATATTATACTGTTGTATGCAAAGACTACTTCTGCAATATTGAAAATAATTAAGAATATTTTGGCTACTTCTGCATATTGAACACGGGGCACGTTTTATCAAAAGTGGCGCAGTTGGGTAGCTTAAGCAAATTGAACACACGGAACATTGTTTGGCAAAAACGGGACTTTAGATTTATAAGCACATTGGAGTCGAGGCATATGATTTTGTCAAAACTTAAACATTTGCCCACCTAAGCATATTGAACACAAGTAGTTTGACATAGGTGGCACAGTTTGCTCTACATGTTGAACATGAACCACATTTATGGTTTGACAAACCTGGTGTAGATTGGCTACATAAGCCTATTGAACACAAGTATCATAGTTTCGCCAAAACAGGTCAGTTTGGCAACATTAGCACATTGAACATGAGTCACGTTTTGTCATGGTGCAGCATGGCTCAGCGAGTTAAACACAAGGCATATTTAATGCAAGTACAATACGACTACCCCAGCTGAACACGATTCGTCGTGATTTTGTCGGGAGTGCCAAGTACGACTACTTTAACAGAGCCAGTTTGTCAGGAGTGCAGTTCGGCTTCCTCAGCATATTGAACACGAGTCAATTTATTTGCTTATTTTATCTTAAGTAAACATGTTGTAGTAAATTTGAAGCGTTATATTAAGTTAAATGCAGTTACTCTATAAACAATAAATATCTGTCAATGAGATAAGTCGAATTGATTCAGTAATCAAAAAATAATATGTGTGAATCCTATTTAATTTGTGGCAGTTTTCAGATAAACCAAGCACGGTGACATACAATGTCGCGACAATAAGATCAGCTGTCTACTTAATAGGTGTCAATAATGATGACGTAATAAATATTTGTGTTCTAATGTACACAAATGTGTGCAGGTATTACTGCACGGGCGGTGATGGGGTGTTGTGAATTCACACACGTTAACTACACAAAATAGGGCTTTAATTTTTTCCTACTATACAATTTACTGTCTCAACTGTTTGAGATGGGAGTATTAAATATGAATTCATGGATTTCAAGGTTGTAATTGTTTGTAAACTTTATTAATCGTCCAGACACCTATTTCTATATTTACACACCGTGGATGAAGTCGGGGGGAGTTTTTCTTCTTGTTGTCGTTACTATATAGAGAGATTTTGACTCGTGGCCTATGTCTTTGCTGATAAGGTGGGCCGGGAGACAGAGAGGCGACAGTCAACGTTCTAAGTCTGTATAAGACCACTCTAACCTCAATGACTGAAGCAAAATTGAGAAGAAAATACCAGGGTTCCTGGCTACTGCTACTAACCAATGGAATGTTCTGTACTTTCCCTTCATTCGACCCTGCCTATTAAAAGTAAATTATGATATATAAAATAAGGAATTTACGAGATACGAACAGATAAATTTAACTTTCCCTTTTATCAAAAACACGAACGATGTTGACAGAACTACTTTAGGTCTATTCAAAGGCACCTTCCGCGCGAGGTCTACCAGGGATTACTTAACGATTAGTGAATAGAGTTTATCATCGATCGCTTAATTTTATCAAAAATAAACGGTATGATTTTGCAGTCAACCCGTCAAATATCAAACATTTACCGCATATTAAGACGTCTCGATTTCGATCCGGTTTGTTTAAAATAAGATTAAAAAATTACAGTTTCCGAAAAGAGGCTAAGCATCATTATCTTGCACACAATCCTTAAATATATAAACTAACAAAGTATTAATAAATTTACACAAACATTGTAGGCGGATTTTTTTATTTGTTCATTTGGTAGGTGAACTTGAATAAAAAATATAGTATCCGTATTTCAAACTAAAATTTATTGAGGGTTGGATTTTAAAACACAGTGACAACGAAAGGTGGCATTGTCATATACCATTTTTTGAATTAAATTATGCAATATTTTAAGAATTTACATTTTCTTGAAATGCATTATTTTATCAAAATTCAAAAATAGCACACGTCAGCATAAAAAATCGACTTTATGAGTCGAGATAGCATTTCAAACCCAAATTCATTATTATAAGGCGGAAGCATAGTTGTAACGAAATGTAGCATCAAAGATCGACTTAATTTTTCAAGATATTGTTTCAATAAAAAAATATTTTAAATGCTCGCGATCTCTTTGGAATAAGATATTCTTAACATTTAAATAAATACAATCATACGTTGCCTTATAATTTGCATTTTTGAATATTTTGCTTTTATACATATGGCAAAATAACTTAATCGTCCGAAACCGTTATGTTATTTTTATCATTTTTTTTATTGCAGACCGAACATGTTTCCCGGTAATTTTATTGTTAAGAATTTACTTTTATTTATTTATTTATTTATTTATTTATTTATTTTCATAATAAGTATGTGTGACAGTCATTCACTTTTGATTTTTATAAGCCACCGACAACAATTTTATAGTTTACCGCAGGAAACAAATTTGTCCTACACGGTATGTGAGCCAGCCGGTATTTCTCCCCACTACAAATTTGTTGATCCGTGTATTCACCCGTGAAATGATCATTTCTTTATATAGCTTCACGGAGATGTAGGGTTACTCAGGTATGCCCATCTTTAAAAAAGGACTTTGAAGTAACAACTTATAGCTACTGATAAAAATCAGAGAGTATATTTTTTGTTCTGTACAGCGAATCAGGTTTAAACATCAATATAGCCTTGTTACGGTGTATATACGCTTATCATCCACACTCATAATGGGGGAATTTAAAGATGTCTAAACGATCAAATCACATAGAACAACAATACCAAGGTGATAAAATAAATATGTGTCATCTGATGAATTATCGAATTTTTAAAAATTAAAGAATTAATAAATTATAATTAGCACATGTCATCTTTAAACTCCATGTAATAAATTTTGTTTCAGCCCTGTCTTGCTTACAAATATTGACTTAAACACCATATAATGTAATACTTTTAAAGGATGTGCTTACTCTTCCGGAGCACCCGATCCACTTCTCTGGTGGCAGTTAACATGTTTAACTTAATTTCCCAGTTTTCAATGTTATTGGGATTGAAGTGATTTGGGATATACACCGTTATTTTTGAATTTGATTTTCTGGAGTTTTCTTGTAAGGGAGCCTTGATTATCTTGCATTCGGTGCCAGGGATGTCTAGTTGGTTTCAAATTAAATGCACCATTACGGGCATATCCGCGATAACATAGAGTTCACTATCCGAACAAGCCCCATCCAGTTGCACAAATGATCACGAGAGTGAATAATTAGTTAAGTCACAGTTAGCTCAACATGCGTACAGTGGTTGGTTTGCTAATTATTGGTTAATTAATGAAGCTTTGTGTTACTAGACAAAGATTTATAAATTTATAATAACTAGTATAATAAAAGTATATGTCTGCAATTTTTATGCGACACTTATTATTATTATTATTATCATCTAAACAAAATACACCACAGATAAATAGCCTTAAATTTCCATATGTGTGCAGGCACAAAATTATTTATTTTTTACAGTTATACTGTCAGAATTTGACATGTTCATGTATAAATTATTAATCAAAATATACCCACTTTATGAAAATTTTGTTATCTGCGGTTGACTTTTCCCTATTTTTTACACAGTGTCCTACCACGTAAGGTCAGATAGTATCGATATGTGTGTCATACAAGGTGTAACGTTTTGCTTGTAGATTGTTATCATAAACTGTTTGTATTTTCCCTGTGGCTTATTTTTGTAAATAAAAATTTGACAACTTATTTAAGGAACATATGATCGATTAGTTTTTTGAAGTCGCTAAAATATTAAATCTCAAAAGACAAAAAAAAGATTGTGAATATCCAGAGGAAACTGCAATGGTTTTCTTTTTTGAGATAAAAAACCATCAAAACTTTAAATACCTCACGCTTGAGTGAGAATACAGAATTTAATTAAACTTTGTCATAAATAAAATACTAGTATACAATGCAACAAACTGACTCTAGAAAAAATGAAACTTGGATGATTGAAATTATTAAGATACACACGAAACAATTTCAGTTTGTATCAAAGACTTTCAATAACACTAGAATAGAAGAAAGGAAATTTTAACTGAAAAGCATGGTCATAAACTTGACAGCAACCGAAGCAACCAAGAACACAACACAATACAAGAAAACGACAAAATCATTCAAACAGGACAAGAAAGGAGAAATGCATATTGTTATTTAGGTGGTTGACTTTCCACTATTTTTTACACAGTGTCCTACCACGTAAGACCAGAAAGTATCGATATGTGTGTCATACAAGGTGTAACGTTTTGCTTGTAGATTGTTATCACTAACTGTTTGTATAATCCCTGTGGCTTATTTTTGTAAATATATATTTGACAGCTTATTTAAAGAACATATGATCGATTAGTTTTTTTTGAAGTCGCTAAAATATTAAATCTCAAAAGACAAAAAATATTAAGAATATCTTGAGGAAACTGCAATGTTTTTCATATTAGAGATAAAAATCACAAAAAATCAAATACCGCATGCTTGAAGAACAATACAAAATGCAGTCTAACTTTGTCGTTGATAAATATAGAATGCAATGCAAGAAACTCGATTCGAATTCATTACGATACATACTGAACATCTTCAGTTTGTAACCAAGGTTTTCGAAATTACGAGAAAACATGAAAGAAATTGGTAACAGAAAACATATTATTGCTCTTGACAATAGCTAACGCAGTCAAGAGCACAGTAGAATAACAATTGAACGACAGAAACACCCACACAAGGAAATACAAATATATACATTGGTAATTGATTATGAAAGTTCCGGCTTTGAACGGGTACTAGAGTAATTGCCCAGTGGTATAACTATATTTCCATATACATGATGACCATGTATATATAGTCGTTAAAACGTATAAATACGTATATATGAAAATATATTTTTCCCTCAGTGAATGGTTAAATTGTAATTTTACATCATTTGTCATTAAAACTTCCGCATATGGCTTGCTCAAGTTTGCCAAAAAAAAACGAAAAATTTACGAAAAATTAATTTTTTGCCAATCATGTCATTTTAAAACAAAAATGCTATACAATTATTCAATTTAAAGTTAGGGCTATTGTTGCGTCAAACAAGGTGGTGCCTTGCAAGTATAGATTATTATCAATATCACTTTGTATTTTTAGTGTCGACGTCCCCTTGGGCAGTACGACAGTACGTGAATTTTGACAGCCTATTTTTAAAAGAATGATTGAGTAGATTTTTTGAAGTTATATTTAAACTTAAAATATTAAAAGATTTGTAACAGGAAGTGAAAACGTCCTATAAGAAGTGATACGAATCTTAGACAAATTTAGGAGATCAAAGGAACCTAAAACAATGACTGATCAATACTTTAGAAATTTGTTTTTATTGACATAACTATCTTACTATTTTGTCGTTTTATCTCAGTTTTCTTTCTTGAATCAAACTTGACTTTTAAGTTAATTTTATTAATCTATCTCATTGAACATTTATTTGTGTTTCTTAGATGACCCCAATGGCAATGTAATGTATTGCCCGTCTTCATACTGCACACAACACTAACCATTTGCTTTTCACGAAATAGGATGAACAGGTGGTTTTGTCGAATAGAATATATAGATAAATGAAATTTACCGCTGAAACATTTGCAATAAGCATTAGCCAATAAAACGAAGAACACGAAACAAAAACAAGGAATATACAAATTAAACAAACTAGTACAAAGATAATCTTGCAACGAAAAACTCGTATTTTGGGGAAATATCTACTAAAAGTTGATTATACATGTAATTTGTTTCTTCATTCATAGTTGCATACTGTGAATATGTAATATTTTAGTCGTTTCCGTCAATACCGTGTCATTCAAGGTGGTGCATTGTCAGTGTAGATTATTATTAATATCACTTGATGTTTAAGGTAACCCTTCGACGGTACACATGTGAATATTGATAAAAAGCTTTATTTTTAAATTATAACAATAAGTAGAATTGATGTTCATCATTAATGATTTCAAAATGGAAATTGAAAGCTCTATCAAATTTTACAATAAATGCAGATGAAACAAATTACCTGACAAATCAGCATTGGTGGTCGCATTCTTAATTAAACATTTGTACGTTTGTTTTGTCATCTCAAATGTTTTTTGTTACCAAATTTTCAAGATATTGGTATAAAGTTTTCGTTTTAAATTGTACCTGATTTTGTTCAAATTTCAAAGAAAACCTTTTGGGTTTTTATGTCAATTTTGATAAATACATCGGAACCAAGCATTTCATATTACAACATAACATTATCACCTTGTCGAATTTTAAGAATTTTCCACGGTTTTATTTTTGTTTATCAAATTATGAGGTGTCATTCAAAGTATAATATTGTTTCGTTAGTTATCCCAATATTTTGTCGAATTAGTGTGTCAATCAAGGTGGTACCTTGCGAGTATAGATTATTATCAATATCACTTTGTATTTTTAGTTTCCCCTTAGGCAGTACGCTGATATTGACAACTTATTTTTAAAAGCATGATTGATAAGATTTTTTGAAGTTATATTTAAACTTAAAATATTAAAAGATTTGTATAAGGAAGTGAGTACAATATATCAGATGCGATGCGAATTTAGGAGATCAAACAAAATGAGACAATGGCTGTTCAGTAATGTTTGTTTTATTGATATGACTTTCTACATCAGATATCATTTTGTAATCAAACTTGAATTTTTATTTTCAATTTATTAATTTTTTATCATTGAGCTTGATAATTGCTTATTACGATTGCTGAAAAAAAATAAAAACGGCTGTTTTGTCGAATAGAATATACATAAATACGTTGCCATTTGCAACTTTAAAAAATGCAATAAGCAATAGCCAACGCGACCAAGAACGCCGTCAGATATAGTGAACGAAAGACCTTTCCCACCCCAACCCAAAAAAGCATCTTAAACAATCATGAATGAATTATTCGTTTTAAAAAATGTCTATCATGTATTGTTCCATCACTTTTCTTCACTCTAAATTGCATGTTATATGTAATATTTCTGTTACTGCAATTTAAGGTGACGCATTTTGAGTGTAAATTACAAGTATTATCAATATCACTTGGTTTGTTTTATATTCGATATAGTACATGGGTATTGTTAACTTAATTTATTTTTAAAATTATAATCGAGGAAAATGTTTCATTTTTATCTTTAAAGGATTTCTAAATAGAAGCTTATGCACTCTATCTAATATGATATAAACCTTGAGAAATTAGTACATGAAAAAGGTTGATCAATATTGATTGTTGCAATCTGAATAAAGCATTTTCACTTTCTTTTTGACGCCTTAATGTTTTGTTGGCCACATTTTAAAGATAGATGTATAATGCTTTGGTTTAAAATTTCGCCTGATGTTATTCAAATGCCAATGGGAAATTAAAATTTTTTGTGTTCACTTGATACAGAACATCAAACCTAACTTGTCAGTTCCAAAGTTTTTACTTTGCTTCTGGATTGTGATTCGGACATGGATTACTATGCTTATTTTTGATTGTTTATTTAATAACAATAACCTAAATATTCTCTAGCCGAAGTTTTATGATCATAGTTTTTCTCACATGTTTTGGACCTGTAATGCTATAAGTTACTGTGTCACTCCAGATTGTATAACATTGTTTCGTTAATTATTTCAATATTTTGTCGAATTAGTGTGTCAGCCAGGGTGATGCGTTGAGATTGTAGATCATTATCACTATCAACCAATGGTTTTGTTTTCCTTTCAGCAGTATGAGGTTTTTGACAACTTATTCATATATGATTGAAGAGATTTTTTGAAGTTACGTGTAAGGTTGCACACTTTGAGGTCGTAATATTTTGATAAGTTCTGTAAAATTTACCTTTTGGCGATACCACTGTACAAGACTCTTGACAACTTACTCATAAAGTATACATTGAAGCCGATTTAAAAAAAAATTAAAAGTTTTAAAACGAGGAAGTAAATTGCAATCGTATGATAATATCTTCATTAGAACTTTGCGTCGGAAAATGAAATCAAACACAAACATACCGACAAATATTAAATACACAAATAAAAAGCAAGCAAAATAAAAGCTTATCCAAATGATTCGTACCTTTTTGTAATTGAATTAGGCTAACTGCATATATCTATATCGATGCTTTTATTTAATTAAAAAAAAATAATAATAATAAAACAGAATAAAATAAGAAATAGAAAAAATAGAGAAGTAACATTTCCATCTTTGTTCGAATTTATTTATTATAACTTCTGTAAGTTAAGATTTAAGTATTTTGATTTAACAAACTCCAGAAAAAATCAACAGTTGTAAATGATTAAAGAAATTCGATTATTCCAAATTTGTTTCTATAAGCGACTTTTTGAAGACTTCATCATAACGGACTTTATGAACACCTCCATTAGAGCCAAAGAAGGATGGATTTCATTTAATGTGGAGAATTTTAACTTAAGTGCAAACACCTAATTAATTTATCAATCTTTTTTCCGGCATGATTGTGTTTGATCATATTCATTAAACAGAATCAAATGTATCAATACATTACCAAAAGAAAACTGACAAAAATTATTTTACAGTTATAGATAAAAAATACAAATTTATGCTGATATGTTTTTAAACTATTAGAACTCATTAAGAGTTATAAACTGTGACCTTACAAAGTGAGAAAAAAACGTGTGACACAAATGTTTCAAACGAAGCATATATATTTTAAAATCTTAAAAAAGCTTTATACTAAACTACTGATTCTAAATAATGAAGCCTATCTTGAAAAACCCGTAGTTTATCTCTGCACATATGTCACTCAGTTTTATTCAAAGGTTAATTAAAAAAAAGAAAGGAAACACGCATCATCAACAGCCGAATTGCATGGTCATTTTGGTAACAAGTGCGTTTGTTTGTTAGTTTTTTTTAATTGCATATCCGAACTTTGGTCATCTGTGATCTTTTTTTGCTGATTTATAGGTCCCATAACACAAAAGTTTTAGCAATCAGAAACATTATATATCTACATTTCTGCAGCACTTGGTCTCATTCGAGAACACTAAACAATTGTATTTAAAATATCTTGTAAGCAAATTCTTATCATACGACGATTTAAAATAATTTTAATTAAAATGCATTTTGGGTATTTTACGGGCTCTGTGGATTAAACAGTTCAATAATGAAATATTAATAATATTTTCACCACTCTATATCTTCGATTTATTTGATATTGTGACATTGAAATAATGCATCCTACTTTCAATGAAATGAAAGTTGCACAAACAATTAATGTTTGAACGATCTTTCAATAGATCTCTCCATGTAAGGCCAAAGCATAAGTTTTGAAATATTTATCAGATAAGCATATTCTTTCTTAACAACAACAACAACAACAACAACAACAACAATAATAATAATAATAATAATCATAATAATAATAATAATAATAATAACTACTATTATTATTATGTGGATAAAAATTCAAAAAAGTATAGAATGAAATAAAATAAAATAATGTAATAAAAACAGAATAAATTAAAAAAATGAATTAAGGAAAAAATAAAATAAATTAAATAAAAGAAATGAATTAAATAAAAAATAGAAAAAAATATAAATTAAAAATAAATTGAGTAACAAAATAAATAAATAAATAAATAAATAATAAAATAAACAAAAAAACTGAATTAACTTAAAATTAAGTAAACAATAAAATAAAATAAATAAAATTAAGTAAAAAAAACACAATAAAATAAAAACCTGTATCTGGCTCAACTTCAGGCTGGTAAGAGATATCATAATCAACATGTTCAAGTCCATAGGGATTCATATCTGCTAATTCGAAATAAAAGGGATCAGTTGTAATTTCACCATCGTAAAACTGGGTAAATTCCTCCATCATCTTAACCAGATGTCTTCTCACAATTCAAGGTTAAAGTTTTAAAGAACCTGCTCGATTCGGTCAATTTTCTAATTTCTAGGAAATAAAATTGTCCTATCTTTTATATACATGTCTTATATGTTGTGCGAAAAATATACGAAACGTCACAAAAACAAACCGCCTATAGTTGTCTTATCTCTTTCTCCATCATGTAATTGATCATGTAGACTCTTATCTGATTTCGGATAACAATAAGTCAATTAAAACTAAATTGAGATTTTCAAACTTCAAACCTTGCCACGTATAAAGGGTATTTTTGGTCTTCAAAGAAAACTGTTAGTTTAACTTCTGTACTTTCAACAAATGCTGCGGGGCCAGCCTTAATGCTTTACAAATTCATCGACATTGATCGTTCTGCAGAAAATGCAAATTCTAACATAAATGGTATATGGATATATAGCGGCACCTTGCCTTACACCTGTCACGATGCTACTTAATAACCAAATGAAACTACATGTATCTTGTCATGCACATTATCCGTCGAAACTTCCGTTTTTTATGTGCTTGTGATCTGCATTTTTTTTATTGATGGGCTGGTTTCATTTCCTTCCACTCAGGCTACAAAATTAGTGATTAAAATACTTGACTACATAATTTTATACATCGACGCAATTATTGTCCAAACTCAATGGCGTGATATGAACAGAAAATTGCAATCAGTTTATATCAGATAGGTAACACAATGTAATACTAAGAGTTTTATGATTGAATGAATTTAATATTAAATACAAGGCAAGAATATTTCACTTATATCGGGTGGTCACCAGCTAAAGGTAAGGCAACAGGGATTTAAAATTCAAGTCAGGAATATTTCACTTATATCGGGTTGTCACCAGCTAAAGGTAAGGCAACAGGGATTTAAAATTCAAGTCAGGAATATTTCACTTATATCGGGTGGTCACCAGCTAAAGGTAAGGCAACAGGGATTTAAAATTCAAGTCAGGAATATTTCACTTATATCGGGGTGTCACCAGCTATAGGTAAAGCGGAAGGAATTTGACCTTTGCAGTGAACTCAGAATGTAGAGGATGGGGACGTTTTAATGTATCACGGTTAAAGTGAAACGGGAAATAAAAGTATCTTCCAAAGGACACGTGAATGCCAGGTGCTTGCAGATAAACAGTGACGTTTTATTTTCAAAACAACGACCTCAACAAGGCTACTGTAATTGTAACGAGGGTCTTAAGATTATTTAATTTTGAATAGGTATAATAATTATTGTTTTAAATAGGTTAAAACAGACGTATTTGGAGATGTTTTGTAGTTATAACCTATACAACAGCACAATTTGTAGATTCCATTTTACTCTGTCTCGTTCAAGGTGCAATTATAATTTTAGCCACGTGTAGCGAAATCATTTTATTGGCATCACCTAGATTTTTTTATATCCGACACAGAAAACCCTAATTATATTGAAATACTTTGGGACATCATGTTCGAAATCCTAAGAAAGGTTGTTACCATGCGTTTGCGAGAGCTATAAATACTTCTGGCACTCGTGACAATAAATTCCAATGTGTTTTAAGTACTAAAATAGCAGCGCAGAAAAAAAACCAAACAAAATGCTACTAAAATTGTGCATACAACAGAAATATTTACTTAAGTAACGGTTGTATATAGCGCCATCACTCTACCTAGGTAGAAATTGTTGATCGATTTATTGGCTGTGAAATGACAGAACTCGTGTTCGCACATCTCGAGACAACACGAGAATTTCCGCTATTTGTATTGATGCACCGTTCGCGTGACCTTTGCGACAGGTCCAAGCGCGTGCTGTCCTCGCGCAAGGGAAGTTATGAGCAATGTCTACGGAAAATAATGACTGGAGTTTAGTTTGATCTTTAAGATTGCAGGATTTTTATTGGACATGCAAATTGATGGGCCTAAATAAAATTTCACATATATCATGTGTAAAACGGAAGAAACGTCGTTGTGTTTCATGATTGAGGGAAAAGCATACTTCATCGCAAATAAAATAAATAAATACTTGCGTGTTTTTGCTTTTCCTTGAGACAACTGAAGACTGAAAGTCATTACAAAAAGAGAAAAGAGAAAAATTAGCCTAACTGAGCAGCGCGGTATCATATATTTTCCTTTCGTTTCGTAATTTTCTTGATTATTATTTTTTTTTATGACATAATTGGTTTTTTCCTTTTCTATTTAAAGTATGATAAGCATCGCTCGTGATTATGTTTTTTTTATACCATTTTACGCTGTATAATTTTAATTTTGAACGGGGATGTCTTAGGTACGATCTTAAAGAGGAAGACATTTTGTTGTTTGAGGTGTACAATTTGCATTTTTAAAAAAATGATAATTATTAAAATTATTATTTATATTGAGGTTTTTTTATAATTTATGTATATGTCATTAAAGTATTTATTACATTTCTTCCAGTTTATTTGCCACATTCAAACATACATGTATCTTCAGAATGGAATTTCACTGGAACAATCTTTGGGTGGAGTAGATGTGGCATTGTGATAATGCACATGGCATGGAAAATATGGATTTCTAAGTCGTTTAGTTGGAGGGGCCTTCTGAAATGACACGCCAATTTAAATTACAACTGCTTTATACTTAGGTTTGTATTGAAAGATGCAAAACGCCCCACATCATCTAAATGGAATAAGAAATATTTAAAACAATATATATTCAAAATCTACGTATTCGTCCATAATCCATCCTTTGTGACGTCGGTGGCCAATTGATTAGCTTTATAAAATGTTACCCCAGTATTGTTGATAAGTTTGATGTGTCTGTATCCAGGATTGCCCTGGATATATTTGACGTCCATGTTCCATGTTCCTTTCACACAATTTTGATTACACACGTTGCGGGTGTAGCTAGCTAAACAGGAAGTGCTTACCCTTCCGGAGCACCCGGCCGTCTCACTTCCCTGGTGAAAGTTCACGTGTCTTACCTAACTTGTCAGTTTCAAAGTTTTTACTTTGCTTCTGGATTGTGATTCGGACATGGATAAGTGTTTTTTATTACTAGTTCTGCTATTGGTACTTTTATAATATGGTCTCAAAATGGACCAGGAAATTTAAGCTAGTGCGCTTTGTAGATAATAGCATATATGTTTCCTACTTTTAATGCATTTTGATAATCGTGTAACTCGAAAATCATTAGATTATACCGTAAGTCGCACGCTATAACTATTAAAACACTTGTTTCCGAATGAAAGTAAAGTAACGCTTTGCAGGCGAACAAAGAACGCACAACACAACCAACGTTCAATGGAGGAACAATACAATAAAAAGCTAAACTTAGCATATTGAAAAAAAAGACGTAATCCAGTGTTTGTTTCAAGTTCATAACCATTGCAATTATTTTTTAAAACCAGTTCATGATCATTAACTTGAATATACATTTCATATCAAAAACAAACATATTATCCATGCTCGAATCAAATCCAGAAGCAAAGTAAAAACTTTGAACTGTCAAGTTAGGTTAGACACGTGATCTTCCACCAGGGAAGTGAGACCGGGTGCTCCGGAAGGGTGAGCACCTCCGTTTAGCTAGCTACACTCGTCACTTGTGTAATTAAAATTGTGTGAAAGGAACATGGAACTATAAGACGTCAAATATATCCAGGGCAATCCTGGACACAGAGGCATCAAACTTATTAACAATACTGTGATGGCGGCCATAAAACATTTTGACGGCATTGATGAGCCTAGGCTTGCAATATCCATAGGTCAACAATAAATTTGCAAGCAGCCTGCTTCGTTTAAAAAATTAAAGCTTTAGTGTTAAAATCCAAACTCACCATGTTGGAACAACTGATAGTATTTGTATTTTTCGAACCTTAGAAAAATATAACGCGATTTGTTTTCAATAAATGATACCTCGCCAATTTTAATCAACATTACAATAATAACATTTTTCTTTTTGATCTGAAATTTCTCTATCATTACCAGCTGTTTAATTTGTCTTAATATTAATTAATTTCCCTTTTTACAAATTGAGAACAATCACCAATGATAATGCTTGCAAAAACACGGAGAACTCAATACATAAAATGCGTGTAAATTAAACCCTATATTGAGATTTATCGTAAATGATCATGAATATTTTTGAATCAGTTCCGACTTTGATTTACACTGGTATCTGATGTCGTTCGTGCCTACACTAACCCGTATATTGATTAACAATCTGACAAGTCATTGCCATGCAAAATATTTGTTCATTTTCCGTATTTGCCCAATTGTAACATCAAATCCTTTTTAATTTCTTCGTTTCCGTCTTGTCTTAATTATTTCTTTTAACATTGTGCGACAGAACGTCATCAAAAATAAGAAACTATTGACAGAGGGAAATAGGTATCATTCACCCATAGAAGCACGGAAATTAATTTTCTAATCATCGTCCGTTTAATTTGCAAGTTCACGACAATTTGTTTATTTTTCCCGTGCTAAAAGAAAAAAAGGTGGACGGGTCATGTGATAAAATCTGTTGTATGTGTTTGTTGATGATACACGGAATCATGGGAATGAAACATTTTGGTGACATTGATGTTGTCTGGATTTATTTGATGCTTGTTTTGATGCAATCTCGTTGTTTCGAGATGTTTGGCGAGATTGTCCATGTAAATTGAGTGATCGATTGAGTTCTTTCAGGCACTTTATTTACGAGTGATTAGATATTTTTTAAAGCAACAAAAGCTGGCCAAATGCTAAATAAAATGACAGATTTTCGGGGGTGAGCCAACAAAAATAATTAGTTAATTAAATGTTTGATTTAAATCATTGCTTACTTTTTCTGTATCCTCGATCGATTACGGATCTTGATTGATTAATGAACAAATTCAACTTGACAATAGATAACTTAAAAATCACTATGTATTAATTTAGAAATTGTTCGCAAAAATTTAGATTGAAGTCATTTTTTGTATCATCGGTTTTTGTTTTTGTTTTTGTTTTGCATACTGTATAGACCTGTCAGAAGTGTAACACTAACCTAACAAATTACTGCCAAATCGGCAGCTCATCGCCAACCCAACATCTGAACAGCTTTTCAACACCTGCTTTTAATCTCTCGGTAGCTTTTCGGCCAATGGATATCCATGCCACGGCCATTCGACAGGCGAGCTTCATCTCCCTTTCTTAAGCTCAGTAGTTAAACTTTCGACAGGACTTTACTGTTCGTCCAAGGCAAGCTTTCAGAGAATGTTGCCAATAGCGTTTGACGATCACGATAATGGAGCTTTATTGCTTGAAGCCCTAATTAATTATAGATGTATGTGCCTTTTTACGGCACAACTGACAGATTTGATCATATTTAGGGCTTAATACAATAATTCGGTTCCATTCAAGATTACAATAAATTCTTGTTTCAATTGGAGAGCCTTCACTTCAGGATAAATCCAGAATTCGCTTAGAGTTTTATTCGTGTGTGTGCTACACTGAATCGTATCAGATTTACTTTAGAATCCCTCTGTTGCTTGTTTGTTATTTATCTTAGTTTTGTTTGTGTGTTGTTGTTGTTGTTGTTGTTGTTTCATTTCCACTGTAAGTAGTATGTTTTAATAAAATTTTGATTCGTCTTAAAATGTAATTGTATTTGAATGCTATATTTCAGCTTCCGTTTTAGCGTGCGCAATCGTGGTTTTAGAACTAATCATGTACAGTTCAACCTGCCTTAAAGGCCACCTCTATATAAGGGCCACCTGCTTATAAAGGCCAGTAGAATTATATCCCAATTGTTCTTTATTCATATTATTTGAACCTGTATATAAAAGCCACTTGTCCATAAAGGCCATTTTAACTGGTTCCCTTGGGTGGCCTTTATAGACAGGTTTGACTGTATTTGCGTTTAATAATTTTTAACCTATTTGGTAAAATGGAAAATAAGAAACGTAATAGGAGAAACCTATTTTTCAGAAACTTTCTTGCTCTTTTAATGCTGTCGTAATACTTTCTTGTTATATAAATATACTATTTGTCTAAATTTGCTGCTAGTTAAAATATGAAAATCATCATAAAACTAATTATAAGGTATACTCCCTCATGCCAAGGATTTCCTGGACTAAATTTAGTTAAATATATTTTGGTTCTTTTGGATATTTTTCAACCTCTTAAAAATGGTTCCACATGGGAACAATGTGGCGGATTGAGGTAGTTCATGCATTCTTTGCTCTGCAAGAAATTTGAATTTTAACGTATTTAACTTACTAGAAAGTATCTGAAAATTTGCACCGTTACTTTGTAATCTTCAATGTACTTAAGTAAATTAGTGACAAAGGTTCTGATTAAAGATGAACCAGAATCACAGCTAAAATGTAAATCAAATAACATACTGTTTCTGAAAAAAAATAAAATAAAATAAAATATAATAAATATTTTTAAATAAAAAATACTGTGCATACAGCATTTTAATATTTAATTCAGTTATTTCATAATCAAGCTATAGGCACTAATGAATTAATTATCATAAAACATGTACTTCTAATAATAAATCATAAAGGTTCCATAAATATTAGGAACAAATATAGTTTGATCCTAGTGTTAAACAGATTATAATGGATCACCTTACTTTTTTGTACGAGGTTATCGTGAACTTTAGACGAAATAGCAACTATTTTGAATAATTATATTTGTACAGGTTAACAGTAGCAAACAAAATCTCCATTAAATCATGTAGTTTTTGTTTTTATTTCAATATTTAGACATTTATTAATTTTCCTAATAATTGTCAAATTCGCGTTTTTTCTCAACAAAATGATTTATTGAAGTCGGTTCGTTATAATGTTTTATTACGGAATTGCATTGTTAAAGGTTTACTGTGTAAAGTCTAAATGAGAGACATATAATAAAGGTTAGCTGGAACAAAAGTGGAGATGCACTTTTACTTCATCAGGCCTCAGTTTCACAATCATTCAATAGCTAAGATTTTCCTGAACTTAAATTTGGCAAAATTTCAAATCTTTATAGTTTGTTAATTTTTAAGATAATCAGGTATTAAAGATGTCATTTTAAGATAACTTTTAAATTAAAACATTTGCATTTTTTTGATAAAAAATATCAATCAGTTGTTCCAAAAATAGATAACCAAACTTTGTTAAATTCAAGTTAAGGAAATCTTAGCTTAAGAACCGGGACTGGTTTTCTCCTATATGAAACTTATGATTATTTTGGACAAAGGAAAACAATGAAATGGTATAATTTCGGTTAAAATTACACAAGGTTGATGTCCTTTGGAATATACGAAGGAAAATTACAAATGAAAAACATGTAATTAGCAACAACGAACGCAAACAAGAACCCGAAACAACACAATGATTTTAGCCCTTCGGATAAGTTAAATTTTATTATGTCCTGTAACGTTGCTGAGGTCCAACAAAAACTAGGCATCTTTTTATTCAATATGTCCACCAGACGTAGATCTTTTAATGCCTTTTTATGATGTTTTTAAACGGTTAACTGCAGTGTTACTTTTATCCATGTCCGACTAATTTTTATGATCAAATGTTTTAATTTTTATGAGTAAATTTTTGTTGTATTTTTTACACGTATTATAGATACAATATGTAGTGTTTCGTAGGCCACATGTGGCCGGATATAAAAATTTTACAAGGTTTTTTTATGTGTATGTGAACATTGAATTTTATATGTGACACTTAAATAAAATAAATTATTATTATTATTATATTATTATTATTATTATTAGAAATTATTGTCATGTACTATTTGTTGAATGTATTAAATGGTAATAAAAAATTTAATGGTATAATAATGACATTATGACTAAAGAAGAATATACAAAACAAGACAAAGACATATCTGTATCGCTGCTTATAAACATCCCCGCCCTTTGAATTGGCATTGAAGTAAATGTCCAGTGGCATGGTTATAACGATCAGAGACAGCAATTATAAGCTACAACAAACGGAAAAAGGTGATTATAGATAAATAAATAAATAAATAAAAAAAGAAAAGAAAACGGGACAAAAATATCGAGAACAATAATGAGTTCATAGATAACAATGATGAACTTACAGCTTTTAAGGTAAAATAGTGTCAAAAATGAGTGTATAAACTTAGAAATAAGCAACCATGTAAGTGTTATTGTGCGTTTATCCAGATTTTCAAATACCATTAGGTAGAACAATATTTGCTCTGTGGAATAGATGTGTATTGTAGATAGCTATGTAGCAACTCCTAATGAAGCCCAACGCCTGATGAGGTCCCGACTTAATTAGGCGTCATAATTACAATGCCTAATAAGTCGGGACTTCATTAAGCGCTGACAATTTCGACTCCCAATGAAGTCCAAAGATTGAGGCTCAAGACGAGAAGTCAAATACAGTCGTTCCATTTTTAGAATGGTTTTATTTTGTTATACCTTAAGAACATCTTGTCTGGAGCATGAATGCAATGTATTTGGACTTTATTTGACGGTATAATTTCGATGTGTAATGAAGTCGAAACTTTAGGCGGTGGACTTCATCAAGGATTGTTACATATTCAGTCAAACCTGTCTATAAAAGCCACCAAAAGGAACCAGTAAAAGTGGTCTTTATGGGCAGGTGGTCTTTATAGGCAAGTGGTCTTTATGGGCAAGTGGTCTCTCTCTCTCTCTCTCTCTCTCTTTCTATATATATATATGCTTAAATAATGTGGATAAAGAACAATTAGGATACAATTCTACTGGCCTTTATAAGCAGGTGGTTCTTATATAGAGGTGGCCTTTAAGGCAGGTTGGACTGTATGTCAAGAGATAATTATCCATGTTTGCATTGTCATTGAAAAAGGTCTTTTTATATAGGTTTAACTGTACTTGTCAAAGTAGTAAAAGGCAAAGAATAAAACACAACACAAAACCCTTAACAAACCATACTGATTCGCTACGGAAAATCAAACAGAAGCGTAATTATTATTATTATTCTATTTTACCAGATTGAATTTCCACGGTATAAACGGCCATTTTGTATCGAAAACTAGTATGTAATTATGTCGTAAAAATGCAAAAAAATATGTATGACTTAATTAAGAAAATTAATGACGAAAATGAAACTCCTGAATAAAAACCGCTCGTAAATCTTCCACTAAAATTGAACACCTGACAGATGGTTCTTCATGGACTTTGACTATGAATATACCGTGTTGATTGAAAAAAAAGTCATTTAAAATATTGTGGGTTTCGACACTCGGCCTGTACCATGGATAACAAAGTCTTTGCATGCGTAATTAAAAGCTCATATTTTATAGCATAACATTGTCTCAATTTTCTCTTTTCCATAATCATTTTGGAATCCCACATCGGTAAGAGCGAATATAAGGCATTAATCACCACGTGTAAATATTGAAATTTAAAAAAAGGCAAACCCGATTTATTTTTGATTAGTTCAATAATATTGATACAGATTATGTCGTATTGTGTAACGTATCAAATTATTAGAAAATTCTTTCGATTAATTAATTTCGCTATCATTAGACTTGGATTTTGTGCCCTGAATGGACCTAACCGTTATGAGAATAAATCAGTTATCAAGCAGCTTAATGGATGTAATTAATGTCACCATAATCTTGGAATTCTATCTACCCGTCGATTTTTTGTTTAAGATATTTCATGTAATCCACAGCTCATTTGCATATTTGAAGCATTAATTTTTCATCATGACAGAGCGGTCGAATAATTGTGGAGTTCACTGACATCTTAATTCATTTGATTATTTCACTTATTAATCAATTCTGATTCAATTTGATTTAATCTAGTTAGTGGACAAATACCTTAATCAAGATTGTACAATGCCTTACCTCATGAACATCTAATACAGTCAGGCAAATACCATGTGGGGTGGTTCCGTCGAATTAATATTTAGACTATTGCAGTATACTTATATTTTTTCAATTGTATAAGCTATGTGACCCCGTTTGATCAGAATATTAATTAAACACAACCCATGAAAAGACAAAGTTAAAAACGAGAACTTCCACCAGAGAAGTGAGACCGGGTGCTCCGAAAGAGTAGGCACCTCCTGTCTAGCAAGCTACGCCCGCTACGTGGTAAAAATCAAAATTGGGAATATAATGAACATTAATTTATGTGGAGTCAAATATACCCAGGAAAATTTTGAATACAGAGACATCTAACTTATCAACAATATTGTGGCATAATTCATATTTCTAAAGTGACTATCCGCACAATGTCAATACACATGGTCTAAACAAATATCGTTATGTATATGTTTTTAAGGTCAACTGGACAAACTGTCTAAAATTAAAATCTCGCGTGGCTGGATATGTTGGCTTTTCAGGGTGGATTGGGAACAAAGTGGAAATAAATGTCATTCTGTCAAAAATGACACCACTGTAACATTGCGAAATCCCTGTTTACAAATGTTAATTTCATTTATTGTGTTATATCATGCTAGGTCATCGTAAGTGTATTTTAAGTAGGTGAGTAATAGTGTTTAACGTCCCAACCATGAATATTTCACTTATATCGAGACGTCGCCAACTATATGTATAAGCGAATGTGCAGAATTTTTTCCTGTACGTTGCGCTGATGGCATTATATAGCTAGCTTCTTTATCGTGTTACGCCTAAAGTGACACGAGCCCTCATTTATTTTAAGTTTCTATACAAAAGAACAATCACTTTCATTTCGTAACGCTGAGGCCTTGGCGGAAGAACAGTCACTACCCACTTTCAAGTTTTGTATCAGACCTGGTCGAGGTTCGAACTCACGACCTTCCACATCCGGAGAGAACACTCTACAAACTGAGCTACCGCAGTGGCTTAAGTCGGAGAAGAAATAAACAATTAATTGAATATAAATCTTCAGCTAATAGTATCATCCATGAGCATGGAATCTCCAAGATGCCGAATTAGAGAGACCGACTTCGTGGCTCAGTGGCAGCGTCTGTCTTAAGAGCAGGTCATGGGTTGGAACCAGGACCGGGTTATACATATAATTTAACATTCATTCAAGATACGACTTCCTTGTCTTCCGACAAATATACTCTTTATATAATTACTGGGAAATATTCCTGAGATGTATTTTTATTTTTTCCTATGGTAGCAATTAAAAGGAGCAGTTTTGACAATCGCTGAAGATGTTCCTTCTTTGTTTTTTTGTTATAAGTTACACGAGAAATTACAATTAAGACAAATCCTAATCTACCCTTTAGATATTCATAGCAAAAGATTTGAATGTTTGTATTTTAAAAACACCGAGTTTCATCTTAGATTATTTTCGAGCGCATGCTGTTGTCCGCGGGACTTAAGGACAATCGAAGTCCCCGCACGTGTAATGACTAGCACTAAGCTTATCAAACGTGGACTCTTAAATGAGTAGGAACCCCCTACTGCAAGTAAACCTTATCTTCAAATGATAGAGCTTGGTTTGATTGTCGTTCAGTCAGGATCTCTTTTGTTCTCGCGAGACCAAGAGATATTATTATCTTCAAAAGCTGAAGAGCGATAATAGCATCTGCTTTATTTAATCGGGGTATTTTTGTGTAGGAACATGGTTCTGCCACATGTCTTGTGGTGCAACTAATTAAAACTTTAGTATTTATCTATGCTCAGATCAGTCCTTCCCTTCTGTACCTGGTGTTCTGCAAGGTGAATCACTACCTGCTGGGTTGTTTTGAGATTATAGGTCTTACAGAACGTTATATCCGCAAACATTACGGCAAACGTCGTCACAATACAGACCCAACCAAGCGAATACGCTCAACTATAGGGTCAACGTTTAATGATAGCCTTTGTATCTTCACTTCATTGATTGGCACGCGCCCCTATAGCAACCTGATGAAAGATGGCGACGTGGCTATAAATTATCAGTGTAGTTTAACATATAAACATACTGGAACCATCTTATAAATATTTTCCACTTGGATGTGAAGTGTCGGAGATATATTTTTAAAGTCTGTTCGATGGTTCTTTTAAAAGTTATATTACATTGACAATTGGGTTGACAGATGGCTGGGCTTATCTCCGCTTTGAGATGTATCTCCTCGACCCTTCAGTCATCAGCGCTATCAAACCCTTGGGAAGCCGCGATGATAAAACAATCAGACATCATCATATTTCTATAACCATCGTAAAATTTAATCATAAAACTCGCTCATGCTCAAAGACATTTCTTTTCTCCATATTGTTCCTGCTGTACAGCGAATTAGCTCGCCATGCTTATCAAAATTAATTTTTAATCACATGGAGCAATGTGTCTGTTGTATTATGCCATGTTGAGCTGTGATATTTTATATTGTAATTTGATGAAATAAGATCCCTTTGTTAAACATGAGTTAGACATTTAAGGTCAGTCGTTACAGTTACGGTTTCTTAACTTAAATATTTTTTGAAAAAGAGTGAAAAAAATGGAGTAATAGTGTTTTACGCCACAGTCAAGATTTTTTTCACTTATATTGAGGCGAGTAGTTTATGGGATGGTGGAGGAAACCGGGAGTGTCTGGAGAAAACCAGTCAACTTTGGCTAGCCAAAATATCACAAAAAGATTACCACAACCGTCAGTATTTAAATGATTTTAGTTACTTTTTACTATATTTTAAGAAAAATCTATCAGACTTATTGACAAAAAAGTCCGAGTATATCAAATGTACTTAATGAGAAAATTCTGTAATTTAAGATTTCTGGTAGGTTTACTTAAACTCTTTTTATATAATTGGATTAATGATAACAATATTATTTTCGATAAACAAATACTATAAATTGATTGATTTCATAGATAGAAAAAGAATAGATAGAATATTCTGAAATTTAGGATTTTCTGGTAAGAATTTTCATATTATTGGATTAACGATAACAATACAAACGTATTTTTTCTGATAAACAAATAATAGAAATTGATTGGTTTAAAAGATAGAAAGGGAATAGATAGAATATTTTCATGGTATGACTTAACCCAATTATTAAATCACAAAATCGATCAGCGATTAATTTCGTATTCCTGTATGTACCATTGTGATAGCCTAGTTGTTAGAACTGTCTTATCATATTCTTTTTTAATATTTCTTCTCATTTCATATTATAAATGGTTTAATTTTAGTATTTCAATTCATGTCATAAATTCTTGAATATCTTATTTCATAATAATCAATTGTCGATTTTTCGTTTCATATTTGATTTTTTTCTAATAATTCATTTCATACTATAATCATTTTATATCATATTATAAACATTAGAATTTTAATTTAGAAAAAATATATGAAAGAGTGTCTGAAAGTCGTCAATGGATCCGGATACCCGACCTGGGTAGACCTGAAATTTTGGTGGTTTTGATTTTATCGGGGTATACAGAAAGGCTTCGAGATAATACTGTCCTAAATGCACCTTAAAATCACCAACCGAAACAAACCTCTCCAATCAAACCCATAATAATAATCATGCATATACAATATTATAAAATAATTAAAATGATGATTACATAATTTTTATACCATTTTTAATTTTACAGCACTAGACGACCGTTTCGAAATACTAATCAGTAGTGCTTGGACCAAAATCGTGAAACCAAATTTTTTCCCCAAGATGTTGATAAGGTATACAAAGGACCAAAATATATACATGTATTACCAAATTTAGCTAAGGAGTATACCCTATTAGGTTTTGAGGAATTTTAAATTTTATCTAGCAGCAAATTTAGTAAGAAAGCCATATTTTTTATATTTCATTTATTACGACATGGCAGGAAACCAATTGAATAGTCACTTCCAATAAAACAAACGAGATACTATAAACTTTTTAGGCTGTGCTGTCTGTATGTATAAGATGACGTAGTACACATACACATTTTTGAAAAATCCGCAAAATTTGCACCACGCACAAATTACCCGATTTACGGTAGTAATTTACGCCTCGATTTTTTCACTTCTATCGAAACAGTCACTTCTGAGATGGCGGAGAAAACCGTAGTACCAAAAGAAATTCAATGACATTCGACAAGCGAACTGACAAACTTTCCAACACTAAATATGATAAAATTATCTATGAGCGGGATTCAAACGAAGGCAATAAGGACCTTTTTATTGAAACTCCGGTTTTAAACCACTTGGCCACCTAAACCCCTATGAGTACATTGTGTATTGTTTGTTTGGTTCATAAAACTTGATTCAGAGTACTTTTACTTTGCTATTTGATAGATGATATATAAAAGGCCAATTATACAGTATAAACAAAATAAAAGTGATGAAATATGGAGAATCGATACGGTTTAATTACCCTCAGTAATGGAGTGCCGACACTCGAACGACTTTTATCCCCGATTCCTCCATGACATTTTATCGTGTTATAAGAAAATTTGAGATAGATCAATTACTGAAAACAACAATTATACCGTACAATTATCTCCCGCCAAATTTTACGATCCGCAGTAAAACTACAATTTGTAACTTAAATGTTTTAAGTAATCAGCACACCGGAAGCTTTTCGGTTTCTTCAAAAATTATTTTTCATCATCTATGCAGGTCAAAGTTCTAGACATGCAAATAAGCCGTAAATTATGCTCGTGTATCACAATCAAAATCCGAGAGAGGAAATTGATTGTCGCTATATACGTATTACGGGTTCAGGTCTGGTCCGGATAATGGTTCCGGTTTTTATTTTATGGACAGGGGAGATAACAATGCGATGAGTATTATTGATACCAGAGTATATCATTGGTCCCTAGGGGTTTACGGGTATTTTATTAAGATTTGTGTAACTTTATCCATATTATGACGATTTTATGTTTTTTCATCTTGTATCTTCATTGTTGTGACAGTCTCGTGCGTCTCTTTATTTTTTCTCCGTTTTTGTAACCTGTTCAATAATCATTTTTCATCGGTAATCTTTATAATCTTGTATAAACAATACACTAAATTGAGTGCTGAATCTGGACAAGGCAGTAAGATACATGAACATAGACAGTTTTATTGAAAATCGTCGAGCCTAAAGAAAAATAGATGGAATTATTTTCAACATCGGAGTGATTTGCTTAAAACAACTGTCATAACTGGGCTATAACTCAGATTTATGACCGCGTAATAATAGCACATTTCAATCGCGGCGGCCATTGGAACAGAAACTTTAAACGTCAATTGTTCAACATGAATCCTATAACTAATGACTCACAATTAGGAACCCGTGTTAATGAGAATTTATACTTCTGTCTGTAATTGAGCCATGTTTGTATTATATTTTTGTAAAATTGTTGATGATTTTTATTGCATCAATGAAAAATGATCTTGCCTCAAAGAATACACTGTGGTTTTTTTCCAAATCCCTTGGCATAGCATCATGGAAATCTGAGAGTAAAAGATAGGACGTTGGTGTAGAATGATTTGATGATTTATTGAACAAGAGAGAGAGAGAGAGAGAGAGAGAGAGAGAGAGAGGAGAGAGAGAGAGAGAGAGAGAGAGAAGTTAGGCATAAACCCATTCCAAACAATTATGACCCTGTTACATTGGTCTAGGAATGGCAGTAGTCTATGGGACATCAACGTCCAAACAAAAGTTTTTGCTCTTCAGACACGTAAAGCGAAGCCTATTGAAACAGACCCTTTGTTAAATGATAAATATATGGCCCATTTGTTCCCAAGTCATACATGCGCTTTACAATAGCGCTGAGAAAGCCCAATGTCCGGGAAAGGTTTTTGTTGTTTGGGCATATAAAGCGTAGCCTATGATAAACAACTCATTTGTTTCTGTACATGTTTGTAGGTACATCACCATAAAAATATTTTCAGTAGAACTTTATATTTGCTCTCAAGTGCTATGCGTTTTACAATAGGATTGAGAAAGCCCTATGCCCGGAATAGATTTTTGCTCTTCCGACAAATAAAGCTTAGCCTATTAAAAACAGACCCTTTCATGATTGTATGCACGCTGTACACCATTGTGTTCGGGTGACCACAAAAGGATTACCAGTATTAATATAGTGTTCTTTTTGTTCTCAAGAGCTATGTGCTTTTTACAATAACAATGCTATTGTAGATTTAAGAAAGCCCAATGTCCGGAAGAGGTTTTGCTCAAATAAAAAGCGTATCCTATTGAAAACAACCCCTTTGTTTTTGTACATGTTTGTAGATACATTATTGTATTCGGGTGACCATAAAGCGATCATTGGTGTTAATGTAAAGTCCATTTGTTCTCAAGTACTACATGCTTTTTACAATAGGATTGAGAAAGTCTAATGTCCGGAATTTCGAACAAATAAAGCGTAGCCTATTGAAAACAACCCCTTTGTTTCTGTACATGTTTGTAGGTACATCATGGTGTTCAGATGACCATAACAAGATTATCTATATTAATGTAGAGTGCTCTTTTTTGTTCTCAAGTGCTACATGCCTTTTACAATAACAATGCTATTGTAGTATTGAGAAAGCCCGATGTCCGGCTCGTGCCGGTCATTATAACTGTCCAACAGCGTATCTAATCCAAGACAAGTGCCACTTGAGGTATGTGTGATGCGTCTTATCTGTTGGTGAGGTACTCAAAGGGGGAATTTTTGTTGTAATACCAAATTGAAAACTCAACTACCTTTGTATAAGTTTTCATTTTTTTAAATTTGTAATTTTGCGTTGTAAAAGCTGGATTTATAGCGTAAATAAAAACATGTAGTCATGTTTGTTATATATTATCGTTCATTGCGGTCTATAAAATCCGGTGTAGGTATTTTTTTCAAAATAAAATCTTCGTTTCATTCGAAGAAATTGTTTGCATTACTGAATTAAATTAAAGAGATTTGCGTAAATAATAAATAAATAAATAAATAAATAAATAAATAAATAAATAAAACAATCAAATAATAAATAAATAAATAAATAAATAAATAAATAAATAAATAAATAAATAAAAATAATAAATAAATAAATAAAAAGCAAAAACTTGGCATGCATGCATACTTACAATCACAATAATTATTAAGAATAAAATGTGTGTTTTCAGGATTTCTACCATTTCTACACGACATAGACAAGACTAAACACATAACAACGAAAACTCCGTTGTGAATTTTTTTAACCTTTTTCACATTACTAAAATTTCCCCATTGTTTACCTCATAACGGTAACAAGTTTATAAAATTTACGACAGATGTTATTAATAAAACACCGTTTAATGATATCTTGTTAATGAGAAGATAAAATGTTATATTCGCTAAAAAACCTATTAAATACTTCAAAATATTGGCAATTGTCAAAACAATCATATCCCAATCAATAACTCGCATCCAAACAAATGTTATATGTCAAAATAAACGTGAACAGTATAGTGTGGCACTTGCGATTTTAATTTTTTTCACACTTTTTCTGAGTCATTACAATTTCATTAATTTTTTTGTTTGTTGGTACCTGCATATGAATTAAAAATGTCTTTTCACATTTTCAGTATAAAAAAGAAATTTTGCATTAAAATGTTGATTTATTTTAATTGCATTCATGTGTATATCTGCCCAATTGGCAATCTATAAATCATGTTACCATATGCGTTGTTTATTTTCGAAATGAAAAACATACATGCAAAATAAGCACATGACATCTTATTTTAACAAGCATGGTAAAATCTGATACAGAGACCACCTCTATATCATCATTAAATATGATATAGCAACCACTTCTATATCACCATTAATCTGATATATCATAATCATTATCACAGGTTTAACTGTTTAAAACTAAAAAATATGTTTAAAGTTGGTTTTAGCTGGTCTTTATATACACGTTTCACTATTGAGTTTTATATTTCATTTTGGATCAAATATAACAATAGGAGATGCTTCAAATTTGGTAATGTATTGGACACAGATATGCAAAACGCAAGCCAGGAAGACCAAAAGGTGCTATTAAAACAACACTTGAAGCATAAAAGCGATAGTAACCGTTTAGGGAATAGTGACTTTGTTGGTGCAAGAACGGGGGTGTTTGTAGCAACTCCTGGTGAAAGCCAACACCTAATGAAGTTTAGACCTCCTTAGGTGTTGTGAATCTCAACGCCTAAGGAAGTCCAAAGATTGAAGCTCCAGACGAGAAGTCAAATACAGTCGTTCAATTTTTAGAATAATTTTATTTTGCAATAGTAATATCCAAAAGACTTCTTTTCTTTGGGCTTAATCTTTGGACTTCATTATGGGTCGATATAGTCAATGCTTATTGAAGTCCGGAATTCATCAGGCCTTAGGCTTCATTAGGAGTTATTACAAGGCTTACTATTGTCTGGTATGTAATATTCAACTCCATTTTCAGCATCTACATAAGATTCTCAAATTGGCATTGCCACAAAAAATTTGCCTGTGTGTTGCGCTGATGGTATTATACAGCAGGGTCACGACTACCGTGACATGGAACTCGTTTATTTTAAGTTCCCATCCGAAAGAACCTTTCATTACTTAATTCATGCAGAGTGTTTGGCGAAAGAACAATTACTTCCCACTTTCAAGTCTTGGATCAGATCCGGTCGGGGTTCAAACCCACGACTTCCCACTTACGGAGCGAGCACTCTACCAACTGCTCTACTGATACTTAAATGACATAGGAAGATTGAAATACAATAACTGTCACTTTTTAATCAAAATATCTTCCCATTTCCTCCTGTGTGCCTTCCTAGCTAATTTATTGTATATAGGTTATCCATAATGTCACTTGATTAAAAGAGTGAGCTAATACAATCATGCATAACTTCAAAGGAATTCAGATTTCAAAATTTTAACTCTGTGTCTAAGATCTAATAGATGGTTAAAACAAGGCTTTCTAAAGAAATTGTTCTTGCAAGTTTATGGATATCTAATGGAATGATTGAAAATAGTCAACATATGAAATAATGACTCTTGTAAGTTTATGGATAAAGTTAAAATGTGACGGTAAATCAAAGTTTTTGTTTGTTTGTTTTTTTTCATTTTGATCATTTTATTGTAAAAATGACATCTTTCTTGCCTATACGGTACATCAACTATTTCTAGAGTACAATATACATGTAAAAACTATATTCAACAGCAACAAAACATTTTGTGAATGCATGCTGCTTTTACGTGTATGGATATTTACATGTTGGTCAGAGTTGAGTAATGGAGTTAAACGTCCCAGTCGAGAAAATTTCACTTATATCGAGACATCGGCAGCTATAGGCGAAGGTACAGGCATATTACCGCTTATGGCATTATACAGTTCTTGTTTACCGACTTAGTTCAAATTATTTTTCGACATTTACTGTCAATGAGTGAAGTTAATAGCAGTTGTATACTAAGTAAGCAGTGGCTCACAGATTTCTAGTTTATTGTTGTTTCCAGAAATTCAAAAAATCAAATTGCACCTGCTTAAGGACCAAATCCTGTTTACCGACTTAGTTCAAATTATTTTTCGACATTTACTGTCAATGAGTGAAGTTAAAAGCAATAGTATACTAAGTGAGTAGTAGTTCACAGATTTCTTGCTTTTCATTGTTTCTAAAACTAAAAAATAAGCACCTGCTTAAGGACCAAATGCAATAACAAAGAAATTTGCAGGTGCATGTGTTGCACTGCTTGCAAGAATGTTCACATAATTTAATATCCGTAGTTACGGGTACCCACGTAAATATAACTATAAAAATGCATTATTTATTGTATACAATAAAAATATTCATGATTTATTGACAATAAACTTTGTGGATATTTAAGAAACCCAATTTTCCCACCTTTAAAATAGATTTTTCCTAAGCACAAAATTCATTTACGTATTAAACTAATCACTCATATAAAATTGATACATAAACATTTATCAATAATTTTTTTCGATCGTGTGATGTTTGAATAATTATCCCCGGATTAATGACCATTTCCGTCACGACTGTTAGAACACCAAAAACCCGTCACAATCACTCTTGTTTATCCTATGATCAGATAACGACATGGCCTCGTATTTTCCCAAGGAAAAATGTTACAACTTAACTCCAAAATTAAGATAAAAAAGCAAAACTAATAACGCTTAAAAGTTTAGAGAACAAACTTTCTGGAAAGCTGCACTCGATAATGGGAGTTGACGATTCGTTGCTATGTTTAATTGGTCATAAAAAGCATTTTTAAATTGGAATAAAGAATAAAAAGAGGATACATTGTGGTTTTAGAGATGGTCTAAATTCGAATCACGAAGTTTATTAATTGGATTTGGATATTTTCTTTTGGGAACCATCTCGTTATATACTTTTTTATATTTTATATGGAATTCACAGAATAACTTAAAATGCATATTATAATTCAATCTGAATATCAGTTACTGGAGTTTTTAAAATTAATACGTTTTAAAATGATTGATTTGACAGATAGGAATTGTGCAAAAATGATTTATTATCACGAAATATATTGTAATAATCTGCTGAATTTTAAATACAAAATGCAATTCTAAAGACGAGTTTGTTGAATGGTAAACCCTTTCGCCTTAATGGTATAACCTTGAACGAACGAACGCATTTGAAATAAGTGTTTTACTTTTCATGTAGACATACTTTGCAAGAACACGGTTGCTTTTTCGACAATTGTCTGTGACTTTGTGTACCTGTAAATTAGCAATTTTATCATTTTATTGTATAGCAAATAGATATAGTACAGTTGGCATGTTCACGAAACTATAAAATACCCAATTTGATACTAAAATTACAACCAATAAATTCTGAAGAAGATAAAGCAACTTATATATTACATATTATACCAGTATTAATTTTACAGCACAAGAAGGCCGTTTCAGAATACAATTCCACATCAGTAGTGCTTGTGTCTATGTTACCTGTGCCATGTGCTGATTTTGAATGCGTTGTTTTAATAAAAAAATTTTTAAAAAAATCAGCACATGACACTTGGATTAAAATTGTGAAACCAAACTTTGTCTGGGATTTTAAAAAGATAACTGAAGGGCCTAAATAAATTTTACCAAATTTAGCTAAGGAAATACTTTGCATGAGGGATTATACCGTAGTTTTTTAAGGAATTAAAGATTTTAACTAGCAACAAATTTAGACAAATGTATATTTCTTACAACAAGAGACAGTTATTGCCTACTGAGTTTGTGATAACATTTTACATATATAATACGCCATATATATATATATATATATATATATATATATATATATATATATATAATATAATATATAATATACAACAACTAAATGAAACGTAGATTGAAAACTCTTATCTTATATAATTAACAGGTCAACAGGTCTAACGCGAAAGTTTGGTGTTCCTGTGGACCCTCACAGGCCCTCTTATATAACCTTTGTAAAACAGCAATTTTAACGGTCTTAGTATTTTATGTTTTGTGAACTTATACTTGTTGACCGATTATTGGTATTTACTACATGTATATAGAATGTTCTTCGAATGCCAAATTGATATTAGGTTCAATTTAAATTCAAATGAACGGCGAGCAGAAAAATGAAAAGATCAAGGAAAATATTTAATTCCTTGACATATGGACTAAATGGATAGAAAATACTGAAAAGGGTAATAAGGATTACATGTAATAACCAATACTCTCGAAGAAGCACTTTTTGACGAAAATGTAATCACCGGGTCTAGCAATTTAAATTTTATCGTGTTCTTATGTAGAAGCAAGATACAGAAAACATTTTGCATTTTCATGAGACTATAAAATACCCCATTTGCAATTGATATAATCAACATACTATTGAAGATGACAAAGCAGCTTATGTATTATATATTATACAAGTGTTAATTTTCAAGCAATATAGACGGTCGTTTCGGAATATTTCGGAATACAATTCCTTATCAGTAGTACCTGTGCCATATACCAATTTTTGAATGTATTTTATGATTAGAATTAAAATAAATGGTATGTGATACTTAGACTAAAATTGTGAAGCAATTTTTTCAGGATGTTGAAAATATACCAAAAGACCAAAATGTATTTACCAAATTTATCAAAGGAATGCTTTGCATGAGGGAGAATATCTTAGTTTTTCAAGAATTAAAGATTTGAACTAACATCAAATAGTCAATAGTATATTTCTGACAAAATATACAGTTATTGCCTACTGAGTTTGTGATACCATTTAACATATTCAGTATAATAAGCCAGATTATATATAATGAAATATAATGTAGATTGAAAACATTAACATGTCCAACCCGAAAGTTTGGTGGCCCTGTGGACCCTCACAGGCCATCTTATATAACCTTTGTAAACGACAATTTTGACGGTCTTAGTACTTTTTTGTTAACTTATGAGTTTTATCTACTACATTATACAAAATGCTCTTTAAATGACAGAATTGATATTAGGTTCAATTTAAAATCAAGTGAACGGCGAGCAAAAAAAATGAAAAAAAAAAAATTAGGAAAATATTCAATTCCTTGGTATATGGACTAAATGTACAGTCCAACCTGCCTTAAAGCTCACCTCTATATAAGGGTCACCTGCTTATAAAGGCCAGTAGCACTGTAGCCCAGTTGCTCTTTATTCATATTATTTGAACCTGTATATAAAGATCACCTGCCCATAAAGGCCACTTTTACTAGTTCCCTTAGGTGGCCTTTATAGACAGGTTTGACTGTATAGAAAATTACTGAAAAGAGTAATAAAAGATAAGTTACATGTGATAACCAAGCACTCTCGAAGATGCGGCACGTTTTGACGAAAACGTAAACACCGGGACTTCAACATTGAAGATGTCAAAATTATAAACCATCATCGGAATATTTAAAACATCTACCAATAAAATTTGCAATTCAGAATCAATAATGTTCCATAATGGCAACATATAAAAGATTGTTACCATATTATTTTGCTTAATGTCATGCAAGAATTTAATTTTAAAATTGATAAGTGCTCTACATCTTATTTTTTCTTCAAATTTTACAAAAAAAAATATTCTTTATTTTATTTTGGAATATTTTAACATACGAGTCAAAGCCAAATAATTCAGTCTTTTATCATCAAGTTGCATCCGGTTATATTAATGCAAGTTGCAATAGATAATGTGAATTCATTAGTTTTCACATAAAATTGAACATATAATTTCTGTCTGGAATATAATTAAAAGCAAAATAGTATTCGTTTCTGAGAAAGAAATTTGAATAACAATTTGCATTGAAGGCGTTCTGAATACTAGTATTTGTGTTTCTAATTTTTATTATCCAAAAACCTTTAAAACATTTGCTATTTTTGTCAAATACTATTTATTTTATTTTCATACAATACATTCAATAATGGTATTAGTTTATGACAATATATGGTATGGAAATGTCATATACCATTTAAAAAAAATTAATCATAAAATACATTCTAAAAATAGTATATGACATGTTTATAATTTTGAAAAATGATAATCAAAACATTTAGTATTAAATATGATATGAGTGGAATATTCATCATAATGTGAATATGAAGCAATGGTAAATCCATGATTTATTGCATATCTATTTGGTTATGTCAGGTATTTGTACAAAAACACCCATATATGAAATAAAATATTAACATTAACAATTGTCATGTGATAATTTCAAATATTTCTTAAAATGCAGTTCATTAAATTCCCATCTCTTTCATAAAAATCTCATAGAAAACCCTTATTGTTTATGTGGTCAAATTGAGAATACGGAAGACTTTTTATTACACTGCCCTTTGTATCATGTTATTCCACGTCGTACTATAGGAATCTTGAATTGCCATTATAATTTGAGTACATTGCTATATGTAGATAGTTCACTGACACCAGCGACAAATGCTGAAGTGTTCTTACATATCCATAAATTCATTCGCCAATCCAAACGATTTCACTGAAAACTATTCACACTCCATTGTTTTATGTCTCTCTCTCTCTCTCTCTCTCTCTCTCCTTCATTCATAATGTTCTATAGAATGCTTTACTTAATTGTTTGTATATATAATGCCATGTTGCATAAACAGTTATATTATAGATGCACAGGAAACTGGTTAATATAAGAGTTTTACTCTTGTTCTAGGATCCTGATTTGTAAAATTGTTTCATTACGTTATTGATTTGATTTTCAAATAAATATTGTTTAAACAAATTTCAAATACTAGTTTAAAAATAGCACATAACACCTATTCCCCCAACACATTTTATTTCTATCTTTCATCATCCTTGTAGGAAACTCAATATTAAATGATAAGAAATGCACCTATATATAGCTAAAAATTTAATGTTTCTCCGAAGAGTTCGCGTGTTGCCCATGTTTACATTCTTAGCAAACAGAATAGGTTAAATACAAAATACTAAAAGAAATTATAAGCCACAACATTTTGGTGAGCGGTCACACTGAATAAACCTTATTGGGTTCTTGGTCCCATTTCTTGACTAAGATTTTCCTTCTGAAAAAGGCATTTCATGTTTTCTTAGCAAAGAACTGAATCGTTGCAATATGTATGCAAGTAGTAGTTATTTGAACAAATTCATGTACATATATCAATCAAAATGGTTATACTTAGTACATGAGTACTTAAACTAATAAGATTTTAATACTATTTTGCGGATATTATGATATCCAGTCTTTAAGTATTTATATACGATGTGCCTTTTCATTGCAGAAATACAAATGGATTCAATTATTATTCAAGGTACTAATTCAATTCTGTAACCGTATCCTATTTGTGATTTATTACATATATCAATGTTCCGGTTCCGGTAAATGGTCCCAGTCAGTTGAACTACACGACACATTAAGTTTAATGTTAATGATTAATTTATTCTTTGCTTTAAGTGCTTTTAGAAATTAAATGGCCCAGATCAATATGACGATTAAATTCAATATTCAAGGGTTTTCTCAAAACAAATATTTACAAATTTTTAAAAAAGGTCAAAACCAATTTTCTGCATGTCATTGCGTCCCAATGAATAAAATATGCCCACCCAAAAATAGAGGTTTGTTTTATTTTATTTTATTTAATGTACTGGTGTGTTGCAAGTTGCTTTCTTTGACAGTATCATACAGTATTGACAGTAAGCAAAAGGCGGTATTTTTGTTTTTAAAATGCAAATGGTTGATTTTGTAAAGTATATTATTTGAACTTTTTTTTTTATTTTGAATCATTGAAGACATATTCCCGGAAATGGAAATTTGTCCCTTTAATGCGCGTCAGCATCATTGCATAAATTTACGACCTAATTTATTAGAATTGAATTCAAATCTTTTTTTTCTTACATACTATTGTACCTTCAAGTTACATTTTCTAGCCGCGAAAAGCTGCAATAGTGTTGATGCGGCTTTAAGGCGTCACTCATGTTTTTATTACAGTGAGCAAAATACTTTTGTTTGTACATGTAATACAATAATGCATTACAATTTGAATTGACATATATAAAGAAAATACAGTGATTAGATATTAAAAGTCGTACAGATTTTTTCGCCAGTTGTTCCATGAGTTTAGACAATTTAAAATACACAAAGCAAAAGTTGTATAACATATATATTATACCAATTTAAATTTTACAGCAATAGACGGCCATTTTGAAATACAATTTCTCGTCAGTAGTGCTTGCACAAAAATTATGAAACCGAATTCTTTTTTCAAAGATGTTGAAAAAATACCCAAAGGACCAAAATATATTTTACCAAATTGAGCTAAGGAAATACTTTGCGCAAAGAAGTATACCTCATTTATTTATTTTTAAGAATTTTAAATTTCAACTAATATAAAAAATTATTTTTTTTCTCTTTATTGCCATTTTGTATATTTCACTACACAAGGTAATTATCTTTTTAACTATATTATAGGCAAACAATATTGACCTGTCCACTTGACCTATAATTTTAATGTTTATTGTGGATGGTGACATTTAGTTATAAGAAACACACTACAGAATGAAAAAAAAAACTAAAACCAAAACTGTTCATGTATAAACTACGAATCCTAACACTAACCATGCATTAGGTGAATTATCCTATATGATTATTCTTAATATGAGGTCAAACGAACAGGTGAATGTTGTATGCCTATACTATATATTTAATACTTTATGTCATACACTTTAACTTATTGTATGATTTACTGCCATGCATTGTACATGTATTCTACAATTTATCTATGTGACCCATATAAGCGTGTGCTTCAAGTTACGGAATAAAAAATTGAAATTGAAATAGGAGAATTAAAACATAAATGCAAATGTAAAGAAGTATGAAGATATTGATGTAACGAAGGGAATAAACAGAAAATATCGACAAAATTTATAGTACCAAAAATATGTTTGTGTATTTCTTATGCAAAAAGTTATGTGTAAATACTTCTCCCAAAAAATGCAGTTCGTTATTTTTTTGTATCGAGGAGTTGAACCAGTTGCTTTTTGTAAATATTTTCCAAATAGATGCACTGATGCAGTTCATTCACATTATTCGTACTAAGAAGTTGAACTGGTTTTGAGATACATGGTTTTTCCCCAGTACATTGGGTAATTTATTTTCCCAATAAATGCAGTTCACTAACATTTTTGTATCGACAAGTTTACCATTTTGCTGTTTGAAAATATTTTTTTCAAACAAACGCAGTTCAAAAGCATTATGTGTACTAAAAATTGAAGTTTGAAGACAATGCTTTTTCAGTAATTTATTTTTCAAAATAAATGCAGTTCACCACTAACATTTTTGTACAAAGAAGTTGAAGCAGTTGCTTTTTGTTAATATTTTTCCAACAAAAGCAGTTCACTAACATTATTCTTAGTAAGAAGTTGAACCAGTATGAAGAAACAAGTCTTTTCACTAATTTATTTCCCATATAAATGTAGTTAAATAACATTTTTGTATAAAGAAGTTAAAGCCGTTGCTTTTTGTAAATATTATCCTAATAAATGCTGGTTGAACCATCTGTCTAAAGCTTTTTCTGTAATTTGTTTCTCAAATAAATGCAGTTCACCAACAATTTTGTATAGACAAGTTGAACTAGTTGCGTTTTGTAAATGTTTCTAGTAATGCTGTTTACTAAAATGTAAGTACTAAGAATTATTTTGAAGATTTAAGTACTAAGAATTATTTTGAAGACGCAAGACTTTTTTGGTAATTCATTTTTCAAATAAATGCAATCCACTAACATTTTTTTATCGAGAATTGAACGTTGAAACACTTGCTTTTTGTAAATATTTCTAATATATGCAGTTCATCAACATTTTTGTATAGAGACGTTGAACCAGTTGCGTTTTGTAAATATTTTTAGTAAATGCAGTTCACTAACATGTTATTACTGAGAGGTTGAACCAGAGGTATTTGCACTAACATTAATAATACTGAGAAGTTTAACCAGTTTGAGGACACATAACTTTTTCTAATACTGAATATTGCTCACTGAAACACGTTTCTATGTTAATGATAAAGAGGGTACCTTAAAACAAATTGAAACTCGTCTTCTAACTTGTTGCAAAGATTATAATTTAGAAATGTACTCATTTAGTGCTTGTTTCTTTCGATGTCATGAGTACATATACCAAATTATAATTACTATTTGCACTAAAAAAATATCCACGGAGTTTCATAAGAAATGATCTTATTGTTCATTACATTTGCTTATTCTAGTATAATATTATTTCAAAATACTTATACTACACTTTTAATTTCATATTATACCAGTTTTCACTTTTACAGCATTTGACGGTCGTTTCGAAATACAATTCCTCATCAGTAGTGCTTGGACAAAAATTATGAAACCAAAACTTTTTTTCAAGATGTCAAAAAGAAACCCAAAGGACCAAAATATAATTTACCAAATTTAGCTAAGGAAATAGTTTGTAGGAGGGAGTATAGTTTTTGGAAAATTTCAAATTTTAACTAGCAGCAGATTTAAAATTGGTAATGAAATGCTATGGTTTGATATACTAAAAACTATACTTTTGTCAAATGCACAATTTTTATACATGTATATTGAAATAAATTATATTATAATTTTACTATTCCTGTACATGTAGTATATATGTGATGGTCTTTTAGCCATCATGATTGTTTCTCTGTGTATTATATTAATTGTATCTTAATGTTGCCACCAGTTATGTAAAAATATATTTATGACAAAAAGCATTTTGTTTTGCTTACTACAATAACAATATTAAATTGATTATACAAATATGTTATCAATTTGTGTCCGAGGAAGAAATACCACGTGTATTCTTATTTAAATGTAAAAAACACCATTATCAACATCTTGATAACAATTGGTGTCCAAGCACTACTGAGGAAATGTATTCCGAAACGGCCGTCTAGTGCTGTAAAATAAAAACTGGTATAATATGTAATTATAATAACAATACAACCTTTTAAACATGTTTTTTAGAGATTGCAAATGTTTATTATTCTCTGATAATTACATATTATAACAGTTTAATTTTACAGCACTAGACCGTCATTTCGGAATACAATTCTGATCAGAAGTAGTTGGTCCAAATTATGAAACCGAAATTATTTTGAAGATGTTGAAAAGAAATCCAAAGGATCAAAATATATTTTACCAAATTAAGCCAAGGAAATACTTTGTATGAGGGAGTAGTTTTTGAGGAGTTTCAAATTTTAACTCGCAGGAAATTTAGACAATACTAGTATTATATTTCTGACAATAATAGAATGTCAGTAAAATATTGTTGAAATAAATTAAACATAAGATAAAATAGTAACAACAACAAAAACAAAAAACAACATCATCATGAGTAGCAAAAGCAACAACAAGGAGAACGATGGCATAAATCAAACATCATCAACAACAGCAGTAGCAACAACAAGGGCAGCGACAACATAAACCAAACAACAACAACAACAACAGTAGCAAAAGCAACACAAACAACAAGTACAACGACAGCACAAAACACATAACAACAACAGTAGCAAATGGAAAACACAAACAACAAGTACAACGACAGCACAAAACACATAACAACAACAGTTGCAAAAGCAACAGCAACAACAAGTACAACGACAGCACAAACTAAACAAACAACAGCAGTAGCAACAACAACAGCAACAACTACTGGCACAAGAAACTACTTCTTCTGATGTAATGGTTTTCAGGTTATCAAGTATCGTTACTCATTTCTCTTAAAAAATATTTTTTGAGTGACACGTGCTAACCCTTTTTATATCTAAATACTTGACATATTTTTGATAGATTATTATTATTATTATTATTATTATTATTATATAAAATGTTTTGAAGAATATTTATCTGTCATATACCATTTCTTTGAAAGTATTGCCGAGAATAATTGTCATGTGCTACTTTTGAATTGAAAATAAAATTTAAAATAGCACATTACATCTATATAATTAACCTAATGTTGACACATCTATAAATACAAAAATACATTAAAAAATATATCATTTTTTTTAAATTTAAAAAAAAAAAAAAAAAAAAAGAAATCAGATGTTAAGCGTAATCACAATCGCCATCAATAAGGACCATTAGAGATCTCATTATTTCATCATTTGGGCTTGATTTAATGGAGAATTTTTGTCAAGGCGAAATCCATTTAATTCAATTTAAACCACGTGTCGCAATTTAAAATATATACATTGTATATCGTAAACAATTATTACTTAAGCAGTTTTAATTTTACAGCACTAGACAAACGTTTTGAAATAAAAAATCCAAATAATTTTAAGTTGTTGAAATGAGAAAAATAGAAGAACACTAATTATTTTACAAAATCTACCTTAGACAATACTTTGAACGATTTTGCCTGAGTGTCACTATTAATTAAAACAAATTACAATTTTACCTTAACATGAAAAAGTACTGAGCTATATGGAACAAGATTTTTTAACGCAGTAAGATAAGATTATAACTGTTAAAAAACTTAAATGAAGCGAAAAAAAATTACAAGTCGAATTCTATGCGGCGTTTTTTTATATAATTTTCTAATCTGTATTTCAAGGCGCCGTATTTCAAAAAGTGACAGACAAAACAAACAGAAGATATATCTATCCTGAAAAATAAAAATGTAAATAAATAAAGAAATAAACGATTTTGTCCATTTGATAGAAATATTTATAGAAATACATTATGAATATAAATAAATAAACAAATAATCAGTAGATAAAATAAATAAAATAAATAAATAAATAAAATAAATAAATAAATAAAATAAATAAATAAATAAATAAATAAATAAATAAATAAATATGCTATTGTCTAGTACGAATTCGCAGAACAAATACACGGCATTGTAGTCACAATAGAAAGATCAAGCAAACAGTGATGAATTCCAATACTGGAGCAACCGAACCTCGGTTAAATGATTCGATTCAAACTTCGGCAGTAAAAACGAGGCTGCAGCACGTTATTGGCGCGTATTTAAACATATTCAAGACGCTTTATTTAACAGGATGAAATTATTTATTTTTCGTTTTTTCGCTTTTAAAATTTCAGTAGTTATGCTGAGTTATTATTTTTCTTGTTTTTCATATTATTTAAAATTATTCGCTGAAAAGGAATTTTTACCAAAAAAATTTAACATACATAAAACGATAAAAAATGAAAATGAAAACCACAAAATGCATTATAAATATTTTTATCCGCCAACACCATTATGAAAAAGGAACACGATATAGAGATCAGAAAAGAAAAAAGTATATCCATGTATAAAGATTAATATATAAATTTGTAAATCATCTCTGTACACAATGTAATGCTTTCTCACCTGTGGCAGGTAAATCAAAAACAGGTATACTCAGGTGTCAAAATCAAGCGTTGTTTACATGACTCGGCGCCACTCGTCTAACAGTGGTACGTTTTCCCTCTAAAATTTTTCATATTAGCCAAGATCAAGTTATACTGCAGCGTAGTAACAACCATATAAGATATATCCTTAGAATGGAATTTTCCCAACTTTTAAATATTTTACACACTTCTCCTGTTGACATATTTTGAGGTTATTCTTTTCAAATTAATTTTATCCAAGTTTGGCAAATGTTTTGCGAAAAAGACTTGGCTCGTGAGAAAAATCTAGAACATTCACATATATAGATAAAATGCCCTTCGAAAAGGCAAATGAAACTAGTATGAATTTCCACAAACATATACATATATTTATATTATCAGAATGCATTAAATTCTATCTGTGTATCTTCCCCAACTATCTATTCAAAATTGATGAAAGTAAAATTTTTACATGATTTTGATCGGTCTTCTAACATTGGAGCATAAACAATTTTACCAATATCCTGAAAAGATCCATTAAGTAAAAGCACTATAATGCGCGGACCCTGCTTGTCGCTTGTATTTCATACATTTAGTATTTTACACGATTTTCCACTAAACACATACAAACATGATGCGTTAAACATTTAACACGAATTTGCTGTTATGATGGAACGAGGCATCAGGAACATTTAAAGAGAAAAAGAATCAAAAATCGATTTAGTTTTGATCATCTTAATAGCTTGGATAATTGAGATGGGTTCAAAGTAATTTTGAAAATGCAATATTACCTAATGCACACCAGAGAATGAGAGTAAATGCACATATCAAAATTTATTATTTACTTTCAACAAATCGAGTCTGTCATTAGTAATATTGAAGTTTGTCATAAATATATTACTGTTTTGGTATAAATATCGACAATACACTTAGGGTTTACTCCATTTACTCGTCTCACTAATGGGTATGACTCCCACAAAACCATGGCTACTGATGTTTCAGTTCTCTCCAATCCATTAATTCATTAGTTGTGTATTCTTCATTATCTTGTCTCTCAAGCTGACAGTGATGTCAAACAGAAATTGTTGGCTTAGCTCTCTTCTCTAAAAGCGATATCCTGACCTTTTCAAACAAACGCAACCTAAAGCAAATGTCGTTACTTTGCGATTTAGTTAGCAGAAATAACCATATCAACAAAGGCCGAAAAAACTGCTGGTTTTGTTGATTATGTTAAAAAAAATATTGCCTTGCAATTTAGTTTGCAGAAATATCCGATGCTAACAAGGCCGAAAAACTGGTTTTGTTTATATTATTACAATTGTTCATCGTTATCTTTATTTTTTAGCCTATTTTCAACAAGACCTTTTCCGTTGCTGCTTCGATTTAATAATAATAAATATAATATTAATAAAATAATAATAATAATAGCATGTGTTTTGAAATGCCTGCAAGGCCTAGCTTAATTTGGTTCAATCTCGAATTCCTCATCACAATTTTACGGGGATTTTTTTTTCAAAAAGTACTTTTTAATTGTAATCAAAAACAAACATACTAATCCATTTTAATTTAATTATAAAGCTAGAAATGATCTAAGTCAAAGATCTTAAAAACGTACTGACGAAAATATTTTCATTCATCTATGTAAATGTCAAATGCTAATTTTATACAGATACTGGGACGGAACCGATCTGTAAATTTTCAATTTATTTTTCGGATATTTTGCGGTATTCTGATTGGATATTCTCTTGAACTTATTTTCGATATTGTCATTCCAGTCGGATTAATTTAATTAATTAATGGTTTCCAGTGAATGGGATAACACTATTAATGACGTGTACGCAATCCGAAAGATGATGGAGAGGATGCAGCTACCATCTGTTTTAATGACGGGGTTAATTATTGTTTTCAATTTCATTTGAACAAGTACCAACTTTTACGAGATTAAAAGAAAAACGAAATAGGAGCCGGATGTCCATTTTATTTCCCATGCGCAATCTTATTTCAATCGCGCGTGAATTTACATCGGTGTTTTTTCTCGTTCCGGTCTTTGAGCAGTTCTCCCACGGGAATTCCGGAAACGAAAATACTTTGCTAAATTGTCTTTGTAATATCTCTGATGCTCTGATAAAAATCATTAGTGTATGAATAATTCAAAGTAATTCTTGTTTGTAGCGAGAAGATTTACTATTTTCTCTATTACGCAAAAGTTTTTTCTTTAGCAGTTTGACAAACAAACGATGTATGCCAGATAACGGGAATAGATCAAAATTCTCTAGAAATTAAATGAAAATTGTTTACAGGCCTGTCGAAAGTTTAACAAAGGGCTAACGAATTAGCACCGAAATCGACCCCTCGTTAGATATGCATGTATCTCGACAGTTTTCGACGCGACTATTATGTATCTATCGTCAACTAGCTTTCTATATGTCGGTCACTCGGTTGCATAGCTTTGACTCCTTTTTCGTTAGCTTTCTGTTAAACTTTCGACAGGCCTGCACTGTATGTTTCTATGACAGAACGAACGATGCAGTACCGACCTGTTGAAAGATTAACACCAAACTAACGGCTAAGTGTTGAATCAACAACTATTTCGGCCCCTATAGTTAGCTGTGGCATGTGCCACTTTTGAATTCTTATAAATATAATGCATTCAAAAGTAGCACATGTATTGTCATATACCATTTAAAATGTTTTATAATTAAATTTTAAAAAATGGTATATGATGGCTGTATCTCCGCACTGAGGTACTGTACTATCTTTATATCATTAAGCAGATTTTCGGCCACTAAATCTCCATACCTCGACCACTGGGCAGCTGACTTTTGGTGCCTTTTTGTTAGCTCAGTGTTTAACTTTAGACAGGCCTGTACTGTACATGTATGTACCAACCATATCTTTACATCCTCGCATTTCATTTTCATAGCTTCACGTCTTTTCATTGCACATGAGTAGCACGTGTTATAGCGTGAGAAAAGAAAGTATTTGTAAAAGCGTTTGATATGTTGAGATGATTAATTCATGAATTTCACCAATTAACTGATACAGCGCCAAACAATATTGCCGAGTCAATTAAGATCTGAAACGCAATAATACTATTTGTGAACATGTAACGGTGATCAGACCTAATCAAAATATTATTGCTGTTATTATCATTCGGCTTTGACACAACACTGTTGTATAGTTACTAATCTAGCATGAATAAGAGGCAGATATATGGCACGCAGGTCTTTTGTGTCCCGAATACAAGTTTTAAAATGGAATTGAATATTTTCACCGCATGACACGATACAGAAGGAAAATATTCAAAAAGACCATCTTGATAAGAGAATATATTATAATGTTTAACCTGTGTTATGCGTTTTAATTTATAAAATGTTTTAATAATATTTTACTTGAAGAAAAATGTTGAAAAATATATGATAGAAACTGTTTTTGATGAGTAAATGTCGTTTTAGAGATAAGGGAAAAAAACTAGAAAGTCATGATAAAGTATCACATTTAAGTTCTCATTTCAAAATTAGTAACAAACCAATTTTTTGTTTTCCTATTAATTTCATTTAGATTTTGCGATAAGTTTTTGGTTGCTTTGGCCATATCCAATTCAAGTGCAAAGTTTTGCATTTCCAATTTGATTTATTAAACACACGAATACCAACAGGGAAGCGAGACCGGGTTCCCCGGAAGGGTAAGCATCTTTTGTTTAGCTAGATACACCCGATACGTGTGTAATAAAAGTTGAGAGGTAAACGAACTTGCCCAGTAGTCAGTAGTCTTTTTCTATGATACCATTATGTTTGTCCTATAACGTCAAATTTGTCGGGTAACACTTTCATATATGAGTACCAAATCAGACAAATCTTATAGACCGTATTAATTAGACGGTCGTTTCAGAAAACAATTCCTCATCAGTAATGCTTGGACAAAATTGTAAAACCAAATTTTTTTTCCAGATGTTAAACAGATACCCAAAAGGACCAAAATATATTTTACCAAATTTAGCTAAGGAAATATTTTGAAGGAGTGTACCTTAGTTTTTGAGAAATTTAAGATTTTAACTAGCAGCAAATTTAGGCAATGGTATATTTTTGACAATAATACACAATTATTGCCTACCGAGTTTGTGATATCATCGGGAAAATATCCACCAGCAGAAATACCGGCTCAGGGGTTCATTAAATATTATACCAGTTTTTATTTTACAGCACTAGACTGCCGATTCGGAATAAAATTCCTCATCAGTAGTGCTTTGACAAAATTGTGAAACCAAAATTTATTTCCAGATGTTGGAAAGATACCCAAAGGACCAAAATAAATTTTACCAAATTTAGCTAAGGAAATAAGACAGACAAAATGGTATGTGTTAGGGACCACAGATTCAAACAGAAATAGTAAAAGATTTAATCTTTAACACACGAAATGAAGGCGATGGCAAGATACCAAGACACAGTTTCCACGCATTTGAAAGCTTTGATATATGAATATAAATTAAGGTTCATTGGGTATTACCGAGCGATCATCGATTTTTACGGAATTGATGGATTGGTGCTTTATACTAAGCCATTTACGACAAATGGTCTCAATTCTTGATCGGAATAAATTGACGTTTCTTTGGAATAGGCATTTGAACTAAAACGAACTCCAAAATGGATATTCTTAGAAAATGATAGTTGTTTTTACTAAACAATAGTGTTATTGACAGAATGATTGCTACAAGGCGCCAAGAATGTTGTTTACTATCCATTGAAACTTAACATTCAAACATTTTAATTCGAATTCAAGATGCTATAATTGCCGAATTTCATTAATACATTATCAATTAAGTTAGAACTTTATGCTTTGAATTTGTTTTATTTGTTCTGATGTAAATTTCACCCGCACATGAAGAAATCTGGAACATTAATGTTTACGTTCTTTTCAATAATTACCAATCAAGAATCAGACAAAGACATAATGGGCGGATATGCCTTCCAAAGTCAAGAGTTGTGAGTTATAACCTCTCTCGGGACTTGGACATGTTTTAGATGACTGTCACCTCCTGTCCAAACTAGAGCTGTTAAAAGCTCGTTACTCAGTAGTTTTTCGAATGAGACTCAAAACTGAGATCTCGTGTCTCAGTACAAGCTAAAGAAATCTCTGTAGAGATCGAAAAAGAGTTGGCAACATGTGGCAGCTACAGAGGACGCTTGCAATAAGAAGCGATTGAAACAGACTATGCAACATAACGGTCCATGTCCAAACCACAACCCACCCACCCCTCAAATTATCGCCAAAAGTATGAGAGCTGAAAAAGATAAATGTTTACATATTGTTAGGTGAACACGAACTAAAGCTTATGCTAAAATGTGATTAAAACCAAATAGCTATACATTTCCAATGAGGAATGGTAGTTCACCCATTAGAAAACCCTTTAGGTCCATATATGTGAACTATCGGTCTGTAAATTACTAGACAAACGGCATATATTTATATGCAATTAACATGTTTGTCTTAATTTACAACCTTTTTTAATCAATTGTAATTTTTCCTTTTACAAATGCGTGCTAAAATTGTGGATAAACAAGTCTAAAATCAGAAAAAACGTTGGTATTGTCAGATTTCATCCATGTTAAACTGGAAACATTTTGGCAACTGAAAAACATGAATTTAGTAATGACCAAACTTACAACTGAGAACAAAAAAAAAACCCAATAAAACACAGTGAGAAAACACAAAGAGTAAATACAGCAAGAAAAACAATGATTATGAAATCGGTTAACTGGAAGGGGACTGGATACATCAAGATTACACCAAGTGGTTTTGTTATGCTTGAAGATGTTAATCTGCAATGCGATGAACATTTGAAGACAAATACCGTCGTTTTTTAAATTAACAAACTTTTTGTATCAATGCTACTGTTACAAATTCGGATAAACCCATCTTAATTTAAAAAGAACGTTTGTATTTTCAGACTTTATCAATTGTAAAGCTAAAAAGACTTGAAACTGAAAAATATGGATTTGGTGAAAACCAATACAACTAAATTAATAAAAAGATAACACAATACCGGAATGAATCAAAATAAACATAAAAATCAATGCCAAAGCAAACCTTTGAAAACTGGCAATTTAAGTTAAACAAAGAACCTTCCAGGACAGTGAGGCCGGGTACTCCGTATGGGTTAACAACTTCCGTTTAGCTACTCACACTCGCTTTGTGTGCAATCAAAATTTATTCACATGTTTTTTAAAGATTTGAACAGATATACAAAAATCGCTTAAAAATATATAATATACAAAAATAATGACACAAATTAAAAGTAGGTATTATAATACTTTTATTACAACGTTTTCACCTTACACTATATAGCAATTCAATATAATTACAAATTCTATACAGATGATGTGTGATGGAGTTGTATCAAATTTCGCAAAATACTTGATTTGAATATTAGAATGCAAAACCATCTTTTTTCCCAGGCAGCAGGAAATTTTCTCCACTCATTTTAATTAGATTGATGGACACAAATACAAAATTCAATACCGACTGGTAAGGCGTGTGAGAGCGTGATGATACATATATAAAACTCACGTGCTCGTAAATTGAGCTTTGGTTCGAGACTACATTAAAATAATTAGCGTAATGCACTCTCCTCATTGCTCATGTATAATACAGACCTGTCTAAAGTTTAACTCTGAGCTTACGAAAAGGGATCGAAGCTCGTCTGTCTTGTGACCGAGATGCTGACAGCTAATACCGAAAAGCTACCGAGACATAGATATCAGTTGTTACCAAAATGCAGCTAACGAGGAACGGATATGAGCTGCCGATTCGGCAGAAAATCGTAGGCTTAATGTTAAACTTTCGACAGGTCTGTACTGTATCAATGTCTAAAGATGGCGGCTTGATAATCACCTGTAACACAAATTTGTCACAATTTTTCAATACAAAACTTCTCATTTAATAATTTTTGGCGATATTAATGTCGCCGTTTTGATTAAATCATTAGTCAGGCGGTATTGTGATTAGGGAAATAACAAAATATATCAATAGCACAATATAATAAGATATTTATTTTGATGTATTAATTTTTTTCATACGCACACGTTCAGTATACACTCTCGAATTTGACTGCGTTGTCTGCATGTGCTCAGTTTTGTGCGTTTTATTTAGAATTAGAATCAAATGAAAAGGCAACAAAATGATTTAGCGCAAACATACCAATACATTGTTACTCTGAACAGGAAGAATAAGAATGAACGTACAACATACGAATGAATGATAAGACAAAATAGAAAAAAAAATGAAATGAAGAAAGATATAGAAGTGAGAAAAACAGCAGTGCACTTAAGGTAAATGGTAAATTGGGAGTAATGCAATTTGTAAACGAAAAAATGCAATCCGAAAAAAACGAAGAAATAACAAAACAGAGTTGAGCTGAAAAATATTGAAGATGAAGATAGGGCAAACAAATAAAAATAATTAAATAAAAAAGGAAAAATTATGTATTGAAATTAACAAACACGGATTCCTAAAATGACAGGCACAGGCCCCAATCTCACAATCACACCAACTTTAATCTGGTAAATTTAGATTCTGAATAACTTTGTTAGTTTCCGAGATTTTTTATAATTTGAGGTATAATTAGGTCTCAGTTTATGACATCTATATTCTAATGTTCTCGAAACTTTTTAATTGTATAATGATTAAAGTTCATCAAAATTTGACAGATTTAAGTTAAGGGAAATCTTAGTTAAGGAATGGTTGTGAAACTATAGCCAGGTGGTGTAAATCGAGAGTTAACCGATGTCCTAAATTCACAGGTGGTATATTGTTCACCTATTTCTTATGGCTGCAAACCACCCAAAAAATTTTTTAATCGCTTTTAACAAGCACCAATCGGTGAGCAATGCTGAAGTTTAAATGCTTTTGTGGAACCCAAATCAATCGTGTTAATCTATATCCAGTCATTCTAGAATATTCACATTCGGATATCCTTTGATGTTTACGTTAGAGTAATTATCGTAATTGCTCATGTATCAATGTCTAGAGATGGCGGTCTGCAATTCATTGTAATATCCAAATTGCCACATTTTTCCCCATTTTTAAATATAGAGCATTTTTGGCGAAATTAATGTCATTGTTTTGATTAAAGAATTAGAGCCAGGCGGTATTGTGTTGAGGGAAATAACAAAATATATAACCGATTTAATATTTTTATTTTTTGATGTATCAAATAATTTTATACGCGCACATTCTTTCAACTGATGTTCTTGTCAGCACGTGCCCTCGGTTGATAATTTGCTCAACCGGAAATAGAATTGAGATGAAAAGGGTACACGTGGAGAATTCAACACGGACATACAGATCGACGCAACGCTACTTTTTCAAAATCAGAATCAAACACTATTCCATTCCTATTCACAATCCCATAAAATAAAGCTTGAAAACCTAGTTAAACACGTCAACTCCCACTAGGTAAGTGAGACTGGATGCTCCGGAAGACTAATGGCTTTTTGTTTAGATACATGTAGCTACACCCGCCAGGCGTGAAATCAAAATTGGGTATAAAAGGAGCGTGGAAATATGGGACGTCAAATATTTACAAGATAATTTTGGATAGAGACATCATATTTATCAATTACATTGTGATGACAGCCATAAAACTTGGTCAATTCCCATGGTTTATTTTACAAATATATGGATTTATATGAAATAAAGAAGAATTTTACAAAGTGGCCGAATGCTTTTGGTACAATTAACAAAGCAATGAACCACCAACTCCAAATTATTTTATTTTTAAATGTAAACACTAGACCTCTTATGGGCATAGCATTACAAAACATATATAAGACAACAAAACAAGTATATTACAACACAATAATTAGTTCAATTCAATTCTTTATTAACCAAAAGCATACACTTATAGATTAAACATTACGACAAAATAAATTGTATAGCGGCATAATGATACAAGTGTATGACAATAAATACATTATGGTAACCAAAATACAATGTAATATATATAATGTTATAATGTAATGCGGCGGTGGATGGACAAACCAATATAAAACATATTAACATCTCCTTTGAGTTGCTGTGGATAGATGTAAGCCTAGATTAGTAGTTCATACGGTCGCAAGACTGCATAAAGTCATACCTCCTCAGTTCTAATGTCTGTTTAATGAAAAACGTGAAAACCCTAATTTGTTCAGGTGTTGATGGGTTTAGTAGTTTAATTCTTTTCTCTTTGTTTTTAGATTTATCGAAATTATGATATAATCGTTAACCTTTTTAATTAATTCTTTTTTTAATTTCTACTTTTATTTTGCATTCAACGATATGTTATCAAACACATAAAGATTATATATTTTTTAAATCTTATTTTCATCATCATGATTTTTTCAAAAAACTGTAATTTAAAATGTAATTGGTAAATTGTTTTGATGTCTTAATAATTTTTCCAGAAAATTGGCGATAGGTTAAGCATGTTGAAAAGGTAATAGTAAGGTATAATCTCTCATCATCAATGTAAATATGATAGGTAGTAAGGAAGCTTATTGACGAAAATATTGGCGAATAAATCGATATATTTGTGTTACATATTGTCATGTGCTACTTTTGAACTGTTTATAATTGTCATGTGCCACTTTTGAAGCACATGACAATATTGGACAAATTTTAATTTTACAGCATCAGACAGCCGTTTCGGAATACAATTCCTCATCAGTAGTGCTTGGACCAAAATTATGAAACCATTTTTTTCCAAGGCGTTGAAAAAAATACCCAAAGGAACAAAATATATTTGTCAAATTTAGCTAAGGGAATACTTTGCATGAGGAAGTTTACTTTAATTTTTGAGAAATTTCACATTTAATTAGCAGCACATTTAGACAATAGTACATTTCTGACAATAATACACAATATCTGACATCATGGTATAGGGAATTGATGATTTGAGAATTTTTTTTAAAGTAGCCTAATTTGTATTATAACCAATTGCGAAATGAAGCATTTTGAGACAGTCTCTGTTAAAGTGATAAATCGTATTTTTTGTGAAACCTCCTAAGCCACCTCCAGTGATTTGAATTTGAACTTTTTTTAATTTGATTTAGTAAACAAAAGTATAAACTACAAATGTAATTAGTTTTATAATACTATTGTCATGTTGCAAATGTTTGAATTTTCTGTATGAATTATCCTAAAATTTATAATACGTCATATTATAAAGTTTTGAATATTTCATTCAAAAAATTATAATATAACACTATTTCAAATTTTAATATCGTTTAAAAAATATGAAGAATCCCTTTGTTTTCTGACAAGGCTGATAATGGTATCGATGTGCTTTTATATACAGAAGATTGTATTAGCAATAAAATTAAGCCGAATTCGTTCAGTACACCAAAAAGCTATTTATTCTATTTATTTGTTATAAAACGCAAACAATAAACAAGCTGTGGTCAGATCATTGTTTTATGGTTCATATATATATGTTGACTAGTCAGTGTATGTAAATATGTCCAGTGTGTTGTCCACTACAAAGCGTTTTAAGTGCTCGTACTGAGTGGACGTCAAATACAACATACAGTACGGACCTGTCCAAAGTTTAATACTAAGCTACAGAAGTAACTCATCTGGACACCTCGTTAGCTATATCGCTACAGATTTTCAGCACCTGCTTTCCATCTCTTGGTGGCTTCTCCGTCAATAGCTAACAATATTTCGTCCACTGGTATCCGAGCTTCGTCCCCTTTTCGTTATCCCATCGTTAAACTTTCGACAGGTCTGTAGTGTAAGAAAAAAGGAAATGTCATTGACATGGATACCTGTCAAGACGCGTGTAAGGACACGCGAATCGATGTTTGGTCATTTTTGTCCAGTGAAAGTATAAGGACGGGCCACACGCGATGCGGTCAGTATTTACATGGTCATTAATTTTATTTTCCTTGTTCGCCAGTCATTTTCGGACTTTGTGATCGCGTTCGCACCTGATGACATCATGCGTAGACGCCTCTTGGACTCTAGTACGGCCCAAATTTATCCCCAACCCACAGAAAGTGGTCAGAATTTGTAGACAAATTTCTTGGTAATTTGGGCGTTTTTTCAATAGTTGAAATACCACAAGTGCATGTTAAAAATATTTTCACACTGACGTTATTATAAACATTATAAGAAAAATAAATAAATAAATAAATAAATAAATAAATAAATAAATAAATAAATAAATAAATTATACAAATAAATAAATTATACAAATAAATGAATTATACAAATAAATAATATATTTAAAACAATATACATTTTTTTAAAATCAGCAACTTTAACGACAAAAAGTGAAATTACGGTTTCGTGGTGAAGGCCATCAATACAATGATGAGTGATCACGAGATTGATGGTTTTGAAGATCCGGGAATTAAATTTGTTTATCTTTCTAGTTTTACAAAAATTAAATACAAAATGCATTTTTGTATTTAAATTAGTCATGAAAAATAAAAATAAGCTTCTTATATAAATCATTCACGGACATAATAAATGTTAAGGACGTTAACTGCAATATTCCCAATTTCACCTCCAAAAGTTAGTATTGAACTTGAAACTGAATTCAAAGGAAATATTAAACGCAAATTTTACGAAAATTTATTTTTAGTTCGACTAGATTTCTCTTATTTGAAATAACACGTACAGTAATGTATTACTATTGTTACAAATACTAATTCTGTTTCAAAAATATTTTGTAGAGGTGAACTTCCGAAAAATCTCCATTCCTTAAAAAGTATGGAGCCGTGACCCCGATGGGTTCTTTTCCTAAAGTGGAAAAACTCGGCGATAAACAAATACAATGTAGTTGTGACAGTTAATATTAAAATGAAAAAGTATTGTCTGGATATTAATTTGCTCTGTGGATTTATAATATGTAATTTTTGGATTAACTTTTGTCAGTTTTCAAAGTTTTTACTTTGATTTTGGTATTGTGATAGCACTATTTGTTTTTTTTTATTAAATATTATTTCAAATTTCCACATGACTGCTAACATATTTCTTATTATTTCTTTCGAATTAAACTCATTAATTAATATTACTTTCGGAGTTTGTCCTTAGTTCAAGTATTGGAGAGTTATTGTTTTCAACTCTCCATTCCAGAATCGAATGGAGATTTCGAACAATCGATTACACCACACGGTTGTATTTTCAAAAACGGATACGCACTATTGGTCAAAGGGTGGCCGAGTAACACTGATGGAAATTCGCGTAAGTATCTTAATTTACCAGTTTTCAAAGTTTTTAGGGATTGTGATTTTGGACATGGGCCTGGTATGATTGCGTTTGATTTAGTCTTATTTAAATTTATTGTAATTGAGTTGAAAAATGAAATTGAGAATAGAGATTCATTGCTACTAGAGACCATCACCACTGAAATTTTACGCAGATTGGATAAACCGCATGAACACTAAGAATTAATTCTACTTAGTAATTCTACCTTCTAATCAGAGTGATGTGATGACCCTGTCTGGCAATGGTATCTAAAACTGGTCACCATTCATCCTGGTGTCAATTCCGTCATATTTAATATCCTAAGCTTGGAGTATCTCAAGTTACTTCAATAATCATAACACACGTTCTGATAATTTCCAAATTTGTCCCATGTGGAAACTGTGTTATTAATTTGAAACTGTTTCCGTGTTTTATTTCCAGGAACGAGTCCCCGGAGAAACCTCGTCTTCATTGAAGATCCCCGATATTGGACTCGTCCTCTTTCCATCATATCTCTCATCTCTACGGCATGCATCGGAAAAACGACCCTTCCACGGCTTTTTTCCGATGAGTGTAATTTGATTGAAGTTAAGCAGACCACTCGGAGGATAAAATTAGTTTTTCACTACTTTGCCCTTATTATAATCAAGATTCTCCAGAGTATTTTTGGCCCGTAAATATTTTACAGAGAATGAAAGGTATACTTAGATTAGATCATAGGCATAATTGTGCCATATTGAATTATTTATTACAATCATGTTAGCTCCGACATCACACTGCTGGAGAAACAATCATTATATGATCATACCTAAAAGTCATTTTATGGCGCCATGCATTTTATTTTCCAAGTTATATTAATCAAAATTGTCATAAAAACTACTCGTTTCATGTTTTTTCAATAACTTTAATTTTTACTGTTGTCATTGATGGTATCATTTGATAAAGAATTGTGCATTTGCAATTCAGTGCTTGCAAAATTAACCGTGGAAAACGTCAAAATGATTTTTAAAACTCACACGACAGCATGAATCAATTTGTAAATTAGATTAAACGAAACACTAATTTAATTTATTAAATTAAAAAAATAAATAAATAAAACTCATTTTTCTTTTCGATTGTTGCATTGTCAATTTTAAAATCCAAAGTACATATAAATACAATCATTGAAAGGACATACATTAATCATTATGCCACACATAAACACGACCAAATTACCAGAACGCAATTTTGGAGGTCACATCAGGTAGGTGGGGGATCACATCAGGTGCTCCGGATATATATCAGCCTTGCTTTGTGTCATGGAAACACATTTGTGGAGGTCACAGTAGGTACTCCGGAAGTTTATCAGCCTTGCTTTCTGTCATGGAACCACATTTGCGGAGGTCACTTCAGGTCTTTGGAAGCTTTATGTCATGGAAACATATTTGTGAAAGTCATATCAGGTTCCCCAAAAGTTTATAGGCCTTGCTTTGTATCATGGAAACACATTGGTGGAAGTCACATCAGGTGCTCCGGAAGTTGATCAGCCTTGCTTTGTGGTATGGAAACGTATTTGTAAGGTCACATTAGGTTCTGCAGAAGCCAGTTTATCGGCCTTGCTTTGTGTCATGGAAACACATTTGTGGAGGTCACATCAGGTACTCAGGAAGTTGACCGACCTTGATTTGTGGCATGGAAACACATTTGTGGAGGTCACATCAGGTACTCCGGAAGTTTATCGACCTTGCTTTGTGTCATGGAAACACATTTGTGGAGGTAACATTAGGTACTCAGGAAGTGTATCGGTCTTGCTTTGTGTCATGGAAACACATTTGTGGAGGTCACATCAGGTACTCAGGAAGTTGACCGACCTTGATTTGTGGCACGGAAACACATTTGTGGAGGTCATATCGTCACCAGCTATAGGTGAAATTTTGACCGTTGCAGTGCGCTCAGGACAATGTGCAGGAAGGGGTTTCTTTTACGTGCCACGCCTGTCGTGACACAAGGCATCAGATTTTGAAGTCTTTTCCGAAGGACCCCGTGACTTTCATCACCTAGCTGGGCTTCGAACTTATGACCTTCCACTCTACCAACTGAGCTATCGTAGTGGTAAAAGCATGTTTAGAGGTTAAAGGTTAATAGGTAAGACAAGATACGATCATTTGGTTATGCCTGGAAGTTTTAAATTATAAACCCCACAACCATGTTGAAACTGGAAAGTATGGTTCAAGTTTACCCCTTAGTATAGTCAAGTTTGACCTGGCCGTTTCACCTTTAATTTGAATATTCAAACAGACATACCCATTGTATAATTTGGGGGCTATATAAAGTTGATATATAAAGATTAATGATAGTTCTACTAGTTATCGAGTGTTTATTGTAATGAAACATGCTGTCTTACCTTAATTACGCAGTCTATTCGCCCAATCTAATATTTAAATATTAAAGGTCAAACAGCCAGGTCAAACTTGACGCAATATAAAACCAAGTTTTCACAGGAAGCTTAGAAGTCAAACCTAATGCTAAACAATCACTTAACGCCATGGTGATTGCCAAGAGAAAGGATGTATTAAAAGTTAAAGTCTGTCCCGAGCCATTAGGCCCATCAGGCCGGAGCTTATCCCGGTTTCGGTGGCGTTAAGCGACTGAGAGTCCAAGACTCTCCCCTGAATGGGACGCCGGTCCATCGCAGGGTTAACCCCCAGCATTTTGCTGGTACTCATTTATTTTTCAGCTGAGTGAACTGGAACAACGTGAAATTAAGTGTCTTGCTCAAGGACACAACACATCGCCCGGTCCAGGGATCGAACCCACGGAAAGGATGTATACATGCACATTATTTAAAACACGCATCATACAGACCTGTTGAAAGTCTAACACTCGGCTAACGAAAAGAATTCGAACACTCGGTGGGGCTAGCTGCTGTCCGATAAACTTTCGAGATACACCAAAAAGTTGTCGAGATAAAGATAAAGAGGGGCCGAGATGGGCTGCAGTAACTTAGTATAACACTTTCGACAATTCTGCACTGTTTGTCATGTGCTTCTATTGAATGCATTATTTCATTAACAAATTAAAAAAAAACCTTTAGGGTTTACATTTTTATTGAAAACATCTTATTCTGGTAATGTGTTTAATTTTGCAAGTGTTTGATATATGAAATAGTATGTCAGCCTATTTACCACCAAAATGGCGTGCAAAAATTAATTTATAACCCACATTTTATTTATTTATTTATTTATTTTTATTTATTTATTTATTTATTTATTTATTTATTGAACCATACATGTTTTTTCTGTGACAAGCAAAATAGTAAAATTGTAATTTAATAATTGTTGAGGAGACTGGTTTATATAAGAGTATACTCTTGTTCCGGGACTCTCTGTATATATTGTAAATGATTTTTGTGAACTGTAATTACAAAAATAAAATATTGTTTAAACTAAAAATAATTGTCAAACTTAAATCAATATTGTCGGGTTCATATGCACTTTTGGTCGAATACCGACCAGTTAAATCACAACACTACGTCTTTTGATCTATGTAAAAAAGGACACAAATTGCCATCATTAAGAAAAGACAGTTCCCGTGGAAGACATTACCGGTAGTCTATACCTCATGAGAAATTAAATGAAAACATGCGAGTTTTCATACATACGGGATACTTAGCACTCCGTCGGTAGTGGTTCGGGCGTTCTAATAAATAGAGAAAAATATATTTTAGTCATAATAATATGTTCTTGATGATAAACATGAAGCGTTGCTTTCAAATATATATCTGATTTTAATTAGAGTAGAAGGGAATTATGATATAAGAAACATTTTGTGAAATAAAAAAAAATGTAAAAATAGTTTTTCGTTTCTGGTAAATTTCATATGTGTCGTTGAAGTCGTTATAAAGCTCATTTTCGCAACATTAGCGCGACTGGATCTTGTTTTCGCCATGTGTGTTTTATTTCAAAGTTCGGCAAATATATTGTTCTTTCCTGTGGAGATGTTATCGTAAACTCAACACATCCGACGCAGCAAAAAAGACCAAATTATTTAAATGAAATAGAATTATTTAATTAAAGTATGACTGTCACGTGTGTACCATTAATCAAAGTGATCAGACGATGAGAATGTTTACCCAGGGGACAAGTCATCCCAAAAGGTAATGTTTATTTGTGTTTTTGAGACACACGCCTAAAACAAACAATAAAGATTTCTGTTTTGGTCGGCACCACTGTTCAGAGCTTATTTACGATCTAGTCATGGCAGCTTGTTTGCTAACGTATTTTTACTCCACGTGTATGTTTTAATTAAAATAATTACATCAAATACATCTTCTTTTAAACCTCAAAAAACAATCTTAAACACCAACATCTAAATATTCTGAAATAATCATTATATGAAGTATCACCCTGCATGAGGTGTAATGTTGATTTGGCCTTTGACATGAAAAGCCGACCTCTTGTCGCGTGGGGCGGAGCATTCAGACTTTTCTCAAGAGCTTCCGCATAATTAGATATAAATTGACCCGTCGATAATTCACAGTACAGGCCTGTCGAAAATTTAACACTAAAATAACGAATAAGTATAGAATCGACAGCTCATCTCGGCCACGGAGGCCTATTGAATAAGACGTTAGTCTTTAAATCCAGGTTTTCTCAAAGCTGTGAGTTCGAGTCCCCCTCAGACCACATGTGGAAAAGTGAATTTTCCTTGCCGTTGGCCTTTTACTGGTTCACCTGGTATCAGGATAATGGACTGATGGAGTGGTACGCTTGTCTACGGCGTACTGACACTCTGTGAGCTAGCACCTTAAAGTTGTCCTGAGTGCGCCTTGGTACAAGGCAGACCATGCAACACACTCGCACTTCACATGCATACACAAAATTGTCCAAAGATTAATCCATAGAAATTCATAAAATAGTTCTCATCGCGAATAACTGAAAAATTGCTGATGCGTCGTTAAGCATCATTCAGCCAACCCAACCAACCATCTTCGAATTCTTGGCCCCTTGTTAGCTATTTCTCGACAGCCATTCGGTATTTGCTATCTATCTTTCGACAACTTTCTGGTAAAAAGCTATCCATAACCCAGCAGCCGAGCTTTCACTTATTTTACTCAATTTTGAGTACACACAGGACGAGTGTAGCTAGGTAAACAGTAGGCGCTTATTCTTTCAGAGCACCCGGCCTCATTTCCCTTGTGGAAGTTCACTTGTTTAACCCAACTTGTCAGTTTCAAAGTTTTTACTTTGCTTCTGGATTGTTATTTGGATATGGTTTAGTATGTTTGTTTTCAATTGTATAAGCTCAGTGTTAAACTTTCGACAGATATGTACTACATATTAATTTCGCTCGTCGGAAGATTTAGATATACCATTGATGCTGCAATGGAGATTAACTATATACCACACTTCTAAGTAAGGGTAAGAAGGTTAGTGATTGCACTCTAAACAAATGAAGAAAGTCGAGCTTTAGGTTTTGCATTCTAATATCAAATTTAATTTTGTTTTCTTAGTCGGACTTAGTTTAATTTTGAAAATATTCCCTTTTTACTCCGATATTCCGATACAATAAAGATATGTAGAAAATGGTCGGTATTACGCATGCAAGTATATAATGAAACACTAACATACCTGTGTAAAAGCAGCCTTAAATAAAGTAAAAACTATAAATTTAACACGCAAACGTTCACTAGCTGAGAAGTGAGAGGGTGCACCGGAAAGGGAATGCACATTCTGTTATTTAAAGCTGTGTTGTTTTGGAACCCTAACTCATTCATTAATCGGATACAAACCCGGTACACGAGTACTTATGATCGAATTACGCATGATAAATGTCATATTAAGTACATTGTATATTTATTTAGATTATCACCTTTTGCAACTAAATATGCTTAAAAAATGAAATATGGGTCTCTCAAAGGGCATGCTTCATTAGCGATAGTGCAATTTACTTCCTGAAACTGAAATGTACATTTGAAATAAACATTGCCTTGCATTGTCAACGTGAAAATAAAACCCGGGTATGTGACAAAGTTGAAAGCAAATATATACAAAATTTATTTATTATTCATACTATCATGTTACGGATAAATTGCTGTTTGAACAATTTATTATCGGGTATCATGATGTTCTTGGATTCTAGAGCAATGCAGTGAAAAACATTTGTTGTGAATTATTAAATGTAATACAATCACTGCATTGATCTAATCATGAACAATTATCATTACTCAAAAAACTATGAATGAATTTAACGAATAAAGGTAATTTTAAAAATACGGTGAAATTATTATAAATAATTTATCCATAAACGAAAACTAAACCTTTTTTGGAAAATAAAAATAATCATTCATAAAATTTTGAATGATAACCTTGATAAATGTTGATTGGAAAAATGATCTTTTTTTTTTAAAAAAAACGTAGTGTATTATGAATTTTTCATTCATAAAGGAATCTAATCCTTTTGGGAAAATAAAAATCACCATTCATAAAAATAATTGAACTAAAATCAAGCTAGTACTTTATATTGAAAAAAGGTAATTTTTTTTAAATATCGTGTACTGCTATAAATTATTGAGACAATTTTTGGAAAATGATAGGCAATAAAATGTATTTATAGAGTCACTGGAAACAAACACACCAATGCATACACGAGGATAAAAACTATATTTATCATTATTGATAAAAAAAGGTCATTTCTAAAGTGTGTCTTGTTATCTATTAATTTTTTATTTAAATGTTCAAAAACCATTTTCAGGAAAATGATATGATAAAAATCCCATTCATTTAAACTCGACCTAATAACTAATTGAAAAAAAGTGCTTTTAAAAATGTTATATACAGCAGATATACATTACACGTGTGTATTCAAAATACCAAATTAAGCAGATAACACGTTTCGGAAATTAATTTCAGGATTTCAGGAAGTCAATATTTTAAATGATTTATCAGATATCTATCGAATAATGTTGGTATTTCGTATCAAGGCATTTATATATATTTTTTAGGTTTGCGAATAAAATGTTGAGTTATTCGTTTGGATACATATGGCGTTTACGTTTACCTTTTTTACACACAATTCTCAGTCTTAGATTGACTTTTACACCTGATTTTTCGGGCGCTTTGTATTTTTGTTCACAATAATATCCGCGACTTTCGACGTTGTATACATCCGTCCTCGCTCTTTATGAAACTCTGGAACAAATCACCAATAAGCAATAATTCACAAAAGTTGTTTTGCAATTCTCATTGCAACTCCTTTTTTCAATAAATCTCCAAGCATTGCATACCTAAATGAATTACATGTATGTGGAACAATAATAATAATAAGAACAGTTGATTCAAATAGAATGTATTGTCATTGTACTTTTGATTTTTTGGGAAATAAATTCAAAAGTAGCACATGACAGTATTAATTAAAGCAAACTTACATGTGGTTTTTATACAAGCGTAAATGTATTCATAATCTGGACCAATTGTGCGCATTAGTAATAAAATCTCGGGTACAAAATGCGCACAGGTGTCATTTTGGCTCACTGAAGCCAGTGAAATGTCATGTACCAAATACTCCGTTCTCCAGTATTAGTATCAACAACAACAATCTGCAAATGGAACATTTTTGTTGTTTTGGGCACATTCAGAAAAAAACCTATAAAGTTTAATTCAACAGTAAAACTCTTGACTTTAAACGTTTATCGGCTTTGTAACAAATTATCGGTTTATTGTAGCACAACTGGATTGTTACAATATGGTTCATTTGCTTACAGTAACAAGTTTTACTTCTTGGCTAAATATTGATTTTTCCTATACCAGTATTAGTCTAGTGCGTCAAGTTTGACCTGGTCGTTTGACCTTTAATTTGAATATCCATTATATAATTAGGGGGTTATATAAAATTGACATATGGATAGATGATAGTAATACTGGGTACCGGGTGTCTATGACAATGAAACACGCTGTGTTCGCTGTGTTACCTAAATCACACATTCAAATAGTCTAATCTAATATTCAAACTAAAGGTCAAACGTTAACGGTCAGGTCAAACTTGACGCACTTTAGTCTATGACCTTTAATAGATGGTATTCATTGTATTTGTGATTTGTACCTCATTTATTTAAATGTCAGCTTATTGCATATTCTCCATGTGTGCTGTCTATGTTACACGATAACTCTCCACAAAGACAAGGGGTGTGACATAGTTAACATTATGTAAAACTGTTTTATACATTTTTTGTTTTATTTATCAGAATGAGTAATAAGATAAAATATTTTGGTTTTTCTTGTCGTGTTGTGGTATTATTTATCACTCATATGTATGGTCACCTTTGGTCATTTCACTAGAAAACGCTTGTTTTACAAGCAGGTTAACCATTCAGGAATGACCACCAACCTTACTCTTGCCTTTGATATGAAACATACACAATTTTAGCTAGTGTGAAAAAAGGCAATGATTGGTTGCCGTAAAAAATATCCATCTGAGATATCCTATCCTAGTGTGATAAAATACGATGTTTGGTTTACAAAAATATCCATATGCGAAGTCAAAAATATAAGTCCCAGATAGTGTGAAAAATGCAATGTTTGGTTTACAAAAATATCCATATGCGATGGCAAAAATATAAACCCCAGCTAGTGTGAAAAAATACAATGTTTGGTTTACAAAAATATCCATATGCGATTTCAAAAAAATAAACCCCAGCTAGTGTGAAAAAAATACAATGTTTGGTTTACAAAAATATCCATATGCGCACCTAAACGAGGAAGCATTTGATATACATGCTTTAAAAAAAATCATTTTTACAATTTTGATCCGAACATGACTGATAAGAAATTTTATTCCGAAACGGCCGTCTAGTGCTGTAAAATTAAAACAGATTTAGCAATGAATGCATGTTTAATATAATAAAGATGTATCCATACTAGTTTGCATCAAGATCCTTCTGTTCTATACATGCTATATGTGCAATACATTACATTCAGTAAACATTTCCAAACATGGTAAAATCATTAAAGTTTTCAGTAGAAACATTTTGTTTTACCTAGTTTCAAGTTTATGAACTACATGTATATTGACGGTTTATTCGTATAAAATAATTATAATTTAATACGTGTACAATAAAACGTTAATACATTGTCATCATTTTTTCAGTTAAGTTTTGGCGTTAAAAAGATGTTTGGCGATAAATCAAAGGAGGCTTATAATAAAAAAGAAAAATAGATGCCGTGACTTCAAAATTCAAAGACGATAATTGAAGTAGACAAAGTTATCGAGGTTTATTATACCGAGGTTTTACTCTGTGTCATTTGCAGATGATGGCGATTTTAGATCGTCAAATTTGTTTCACCGGCAGCAGAAAAGTTTCAAGAATTTCACTTTACGATCAACCATTTGTGTTTTTGTATCTATATAAACACAGCCAAACTTGATCAAGATAAGTATTTATGTTCTTATAATTTGCAATAAAATTGACTTAATTCTTTTTAAATTGTTGCCATTATTTTTACGACTTTATTAGTAATCTTAAAGTCGTCCCTATGTCCAGGTATTGGTCAGGTGGACATACATAAAATACAAATCGGACGCGTGTTAGTAAAAGACGTCTACCCGGGGTAATTAAACTACCATATCCGTTAATCTACCGCTTATGTTCAACTTCCGTGTTATTGGTCAGACATAATAAATTCTATTGTTGACCACTCTTGTCGGACAATTAAGATATATCTGTGAGTATTCGTAGTGGTCAGTTAAGTCCTTAATTCACCAGTAGACGGAATTCCCAAACTTAGTGCCTTCAGCCAAGACGCCATCGTCTTGACCACGTCCTTGTATAAAACCTTTAATTTCAAGACGTGAAATATTTCCGGATATTTTTGTAAACTTGTACATAACCTAACTGATGACATAAAAGCATATTTATAAATAACATAGATATGACTGTTTGAGCTTCATAATTACTATGATTCACGTTCCCATTTCACCCATTGAAAAATCTTAATTATGCATTACTCAAAATTAATTAACTTATTTCAGGAGAACTCTGCACTGGTATTTTTGTTTGATTAATTATGTTGCTATTGCTTTGCCATGGGCAATATTCTTGCTATGACTCGTAGTAAATAATCGTTAAACTCGAATCTCGAATGTGATTTTACATTCAAGAGTTTAAAAAAGGGTAAACATCCCAACGAGAATAGGATAATACGGATTCGCTTCCTAATCCAATAAAGAGGAAACATGTGTAAACCAGATTTAATTTACTGCCAGTTCACTTGTTAATCGCCTTTGGTTTTATCCGAGTGGTCTGCCACCATTCCAGATCTGGGAGTCTCAAAAGATGTTGACTGGAACGTAAAGCACGATTCCAATCCCACCCATCAAATTCTTGTACCGAATCCCCTGATCAGGACTTGTAAAATCTTTTTTTTTCGTTTATTAATCAAGTGATAGATGTAAAGGTCGTCTTACTTTGACCTCCCGAACACTTACATACCATTTCATTTTCGCGGTTTGCTGTTACCGAAAGCCCGAAGGTTACACTACATAACATACTTATAATAGTCACTATACATGTAAATGACAAAGAAGATAAAATCTAGACACAGAGGTGGTATGATAAGATACCTATCTTACTTAAAATCAATTGGTGGCTTGTGGTTAGGTAACGAAGAAGGAAATACCTACAGTACAGACCCGTCGAAAGTTTAACACAAAACCAATCGAATAAGTGGCAAATCGGCAACTCATTTCGGATCCCCGTTAGCTTTATCTCGTAGCAACAGTAACTAAGTAGGCGGATCTTATCAAAGTTTTTTTGATCCATGAATTATCTTTCTGGCAGCTTTTCGACCAGTAGCAATTCATTCTTAGTCATTCGGCTCATCTTCGAGCTCCTTAGCGATAGATCAGTGTTAAACTATCGACAGGTCTGTACTGTAAAATAGGTTTAGTTAATATTGATTTTAAAGGAAGGTGTAAAATTATTATCGGTAATATGAAATGCTATGAAAGGTTTCAGTATAATAAAACTTAATTTAGACATAAATAGTTATCGAAAACTATGAGTATCATTTGGGTGAATAATGCATATATCCTGCTTTAAATTTTTGAAGTTTTGAAGATCAATTGATTCAAATTAAATTATATAATTAAACCAAAACCATAACGACATAACGACCTATTCTCATTATGGGCCTGTTTCACCGAGTACCTGTCCTCGCCAGGTACCCATTCTCGTCATCTATCGTAAATATTTGTCGTAATTTGTTGAAATTGGTTATAATTTTTCTTTTCTTCAATTTAACATTCCTGGCCTTATAATGCTACTTTTACAAGTTATGACCACATGACATAAGAAATAAGGATGGATGGAAAATGTACATCGACAGTATGACTAATTACACTGCAATTTATAAATTATTACCGTAAACATATTTAAAAATGGTCATATCATAACTTCCGTAAATTTACAATTTTCACAAAATTCAAATCGTCCTCAACCTTTTTAATCCAAGAATTTTGTTGTTTTCATGCAGCTTTTTTGTATACTTATTGATCATTATTAAGATATCACTTTCAAATACTGCAAAAAATATCAAAATTTCAATTTTTAATAGAAACATAATGATAATTACATTTATAATACTAGTACTGGTTATGTTTCATATATAGGATATAGGGAAATCGGTAGTTGGTCTTAACTCTTTAGGCGCCTACATCAACGCAACACACAGGTGTAATCTGCACCTTCGCCTATGTTCGCCTCATTACTCTTCAGAAGCCTTGATCGCATCCCATTATTTGTGCGAAATGGTTTGTTCAATTTTTATTTCAAAAATTGCGGACTTTTAGCGTAAAATATTTTACGATTTTACATTGCGAAGGTAGGGGTATCTAGTGAATTGCTATATATGGAATGAATTAAAATGAGTAACTAACTAGATTAACATCATCAATTATAGATGTACCAGAGATGGTAAGCTTATTTTATGATATTTTAACATGCAAATTTAGTGAATTAGAATCCCCCGCCAGCAGGTTCGTTTGTATTTGTGATTTGCACTTATGTTCAAAGGGCCATTACTTTGAGGAAAATGAGCAAACCAACTCGGGTTAACAATATGCGCATCTCCTATCTATGTTGATACTTTGCACCAAATTTCGTGAAACGGTGCTTCATAGTTTTGTAAAATTAGCGCAGACAATAATTTCGGACGGACGGAATGACGGAAACTCGAATTTAATATTTCCTCTTTCTTCGAAAGTTGGGGGATAAAAAGGTATATGACAGCTTGTACAATACATATTATTTCATATTTGGTTGGTTGGTTGGTTGAATGTTGCTTAACGTCGCATCAGCAATTTTTTCAGCTATTCGCGACGAGAACTATTTTATTAATCTCTATGGATTAATCTATGAACAATTTTGTGTATGCATGAGAAGTGCGAGTGTGTTGTATGGTCTGCCTTGTGCTAGCGCACACTCAAGGCGACTTTAACGAGTCAGTACGCCGCAGACAAGCGTACCACTCCCCCAGTCCATTGTATATACTGATACCAGGTGAATCAGTAAAGGCCAACGGCAAGGAAAATTCACTTTTACAAGGAAATTTCACTTTCCCACATGTGGTCCGAGCAGGACTCGAACTCACAGCGGTGAGAGACCCTGGATTTGAAGACTAACGTCTTATCCATTAGGCCACCGCGGCCTCTTTCATATTTGGTCACGTTTGGCGAAGAACGTTCTAGCTTTTAACTGTGTCTTCACCAAATCGCCCATTGTGATAAATACACCACCGAGAGACAGTGATATCTTGACTATGATTTTAGTGTTTATTCAGACGAAAGAAATTCTTTAATCCCCAGAGTTAAAGTTATATCTTAATTTGAAGTTAAATGACAATCGCCAGAAACAACCCCCTTCAGTAATATTGTTATTTATATTGCGTATCATTTTATTTCTCATTATTTAGTTTCTAAATGCTCAAGATTATAATAATACAGTACAGGCCTGTCTAAAGTTTAACACTGAACTAATGGAAGGGAGTCAAATCTTAGCTGTCGAGTAGCCAAGATATGGATAGCTAGTGGCATAAATGAAACAAGTGAGTTAAGTTGAGTAATGGTGTTTAACGTTCTAGTCAAGAATATTTCACTTATATCGATACGTCGCCAGCTATAGGCAAATGAGCAGGAATTTTGCCTGTGCGTTGCGCTGATGGCATTATACAGCAGGTTTTTTTAGCGTGCCAAGCCCACCGTGGCCGCGACACTTGACCTCGTTCATTTTAAGTTCCCGTCTTAAGCGTGACTTTCATTTCGTAATGCCGAGTGCTTGGCGAAAGAACTGTCATGTGCTACTTTTGAATTTTTATGAAATAATACATTCAAAAGTAGCACATGACAGAACAGTCACTAGCCACTTTCAAGTCTTGAGTCAGACCCGGCCGTGGATCGAACCCACGACCTCCCACTTAGGCAGCGAGCACTTTATTAGCTGAGCTACCGAAGTGGTTCATAAATGAAACGAGGAAAAGGAGCAAATCAACCCGGGTTAATGATATGTGCATCACCTATTTATGCTGATGCTTTGCACCAAGTTTGGTGAAATAGTTTTGGAGAATTAGACCAGACAAGAATTTCGGACGGACGGAAATATAAGAATTTAATATCCCCTCTTTCTCTGAAAGGCGGGTATAATAATGTCATGTGCTACTTTTAAATTTTTATTAAATAATATAATTCAGAAGTAACACATGACAATAGTAAAATTTGTACACAAAAATCCTAAAAAGATATTTTTTCATTTGTTTTTCATTAACATAATATATTACAAATTTTCACAAGGAAATCTGAAATAAAACATTAATTAAAAAATAATTTGTTTTCGAGGAAACGTAATAAAATATTACAATATTCACGAAAAATTCAATAAAACTTTAATAATTGCATTCGTTTGTTTTAGCCTTGAACATTAAACCGTATTTGGACTCATCATCACATATTGGGCAATAATTCATCCATAATATTTTGCCACAATTTGTCACTGCTATAAAATTTCAATATAAAAATATACTTCTGTTACACTTATCAAATTATCCGGACACGTTTCCTCAAATTTTATCCTGTCCTTATAGCAATTATAAGCGGAAAACGGAGTGATTTCGTTTCCCTGTTTTGTCCGATTCAATAATTACACACCATCGGGTCTTTATTTCACGCGGAATTGAATTAGCGAGTCTGGTAAAAACAAGAAAGGAAGAATTATGGCAGCTCTATGGAGTGTGAAACCGTGATAATTGAGAGATGTGTCTCTCATATAATTGTATTATAATGTTGTCACCTTTGATTTTTCAATCAGTAATGGGGCATTCACACTTTGTACTCACGTTAGAAAGTTTTCGGCAAACATCTTTTAAAATAAATATCTTAACACGACGCTGTTTTCTAGAAAACTGTGAAATCTGACAACATTAAACGAACAGTAACTGTGAAAAACGCTCAACTATTCCTGAAGCATCTTATCTTTCGGACATTTTATCTTTTAAAGAATCTCCCAAATACATATGTATTAATAATGTTGTTTGTAACTTTTTGTATAGTACGCACATTTGACGTACGTAATCGGAATAGATAAAAAATTATCAGCTCTTTGTGGCTTTTCGGAATTTTACAAACATTACGACTGATTGGTTGGTTTAAAACCAAAGGGGAGAAAATTCACTTATATCGATACATCACCAGCTATATGTGAAGTATTTTTACCTTTGCATTGCACTCAAGTTAATTAACAGAGATGTTTCTTTAACGTGCCAAGCCTACCGTAACAGTTTTTTTTGCAGGACCCTATGGCAGTCACAATCTATTTTCAAGTCTTGGTCAGAACTGTCCTGGGTTCGAACGCACGAACTTCCACAAATGGAGCGATAACTTTAGGGGATATCGATGGCTGAGTGGTTCAAAGAGAGCTATTACGGACCATAACGGCCTAGGTGAGAATTCAACTCGGACAGATACTAATGAGAGAAAATTTGTCAGTTTACTTGTTGAAAGTAGGTGGTTACTTCCAGGCACTCAGGCTTTCCTACCATCTAAGAAATGACCGCCTCGATATAAGTGAAAAAATAATGGCTTGACTTAGGCATAAAACACTGTTACTCTACTTTACTCATACCGGTATATACTTACTTACTTAGTCCTCTTCGTGCGCGTGTGCACGTAAGGCCACCACCAGCTCTCTCCACAACTGTCTGTCCTTAGCCTTTTTTCCTCTTCCTTCCACCCCATCCCCATCTCTTTCTCTACTGTCCGCCTCCATGTTTCCTTCGGTCTTACTAATATGTATAAGTATATCTATATACAATGCAGTATGTGAAAGGTAGTGGGTTCAAACACGGGGCCACGGCAGGCGTAACTTGTTAAAAATCTCCCCTGCAAATTTTCCTGAGCACACGGCAAAGGTTAAAATGTCCTCCACTTGATTTATATCTGGTGACGTCTCGTTGTAAGTAAATATTCTTGACTGAGACGTTAAACCGAATTCGAACAATCCATCAATCATTTTCAGAATAAATGTTTTTTGCGCGATACAAATACTGTATTTACTTTTAACACACTATTGTGTCTAACTAACTATTTCAAACACCAAAGTCTCACACTAAATATTGAAAGTTTTTTTTTCAAATTTTGTTTTACATTTTAAAAAATATTGTTTATTGTTTGTATTTAATATTTTCTCCCCTCTCTCGTATTTTTTCAGTCTTGCCAAAATTGTCCAAATTTGTTTTGTTTTGTTTTTAAAACTTATTTTTTGCATATCAATATGTTGTAATGTGATATAATGAAAACTAAAAATTTCAATTTAATCATCTTGGAAAACCATTAACCAGAAGCGAAAAAAATTGTCAATTTTTTTAAACATATAAAAGGGGATTGTAATGACATTATGTATTGAAATTTTACATATTTAATGCAAATAAATCAAAAAGCATTTTGGTACATGTACATGTACATGGTGCAAATTTCAAGGTCAGGTTTAAAATTCAAAATTCTTTATTTCTAAGACCCTAGAAATAACAAGAAGGGATGGTGGCTGGAGTTAAATGACTAAAGCCAATCGTGTTCAAATGCCGGGAAGTATGAACCTAATGGAGCAATCCATATGTGTGCCTTGGAGGCAATAATGTTTCAGCAGAAATTAAATTTTCTCCGACATTTCTTAATCACTTAAACAATCTTTACCCGACATTTCCCCTTAAACAAGTCATATGAAAAAAAAAAGTCTTAAAATCAAGACATATGTGTTGTTCACGCTCAATATAGCATACAGGAAAAATTATTGTTAACAATTTGTACCTCTCATGGGTAAATCTCATACAAAATCGAGAAGAATAGCCAAGAATAATAATCTAAGGACAATTTTTAATGTGTTCCGATACTTTCTTTACAGCTGATTAAAAACTGTCATTCCACTAGCAGACGACATTAAACTAATCAAAAAGAGTGCTTTCATTGCTATAAGGGACACGGCGGAACTCGGGAAAATGGCCACATATATCGACCAGGAAATGTGCGTAATAATTTTGGCACGTGATTTAATAGTAAAATACAAATAAAACACGGGTCTAGTTTGTTTGTATTTTTCGAATGCATCAGACCGTTTTTGATAAGAAGCACGTGCATACCCAGTCCAATGCATCACGGGAAAAAGAGTAAATACACGCGGGAGGACCGTTAGTATACAACACGTGCCTGGACGGTCTGTCGTTACTTTATGTTTTATCCCGCAAAATAATCCAATTTTTAGAAATGAGTTTTCATATTTTGTTGTTTTGTTACAAACATGTACAGCAGTAACCGCATGGTACGGAGGCTCCTTGCGGTCTTAAAAAAAACATGTAGCGCAATTAAACAGTTCGCTAAAGAAATCGTTAAATTTAAAATTAAGTTTTCATATTTTGTAGTTTTGTTACAAATATGTACTGCAGTATGGGGACTCCTTGCGGTCATAAATTATTTCATATACACAACGAAACATTTCGCTGTTCATAGAGAGTTAAAATAGAAAAGTTTCAGTTCAGTTGTTCATAGCTTCGTTAGCTTAACGAGTTGGTTAGCCAAAATTTGTATTTTTTGTTTCAGGTAATATTTCTAAAAATTCTGCTCAAAGGTTGATGCACACAATAAAAGCGAGCAAATTCAACTAAATGGCTTATTTGTATCAATTATTTTTAATTTTATTAACATGTATCACTAACCATTTGGTATACGTAAAACTAACGGAGCCTATAGACCACGTTAACCAGGCCCGGTTTTTTCATATTAGAATTTGTCACACTTCGTAAGCTCAGTTAGTAGAGTGCTCGCTCCGTGAGAGGTCGTTGGTTTGAACCCGACCGGGTCTGACCCTAGACTTGAAAGTGGGTAGTGACTGTTCTTTCGCCAACCATTCGGCATTACGAAATGAAAGTCACGGTTCTTTCAGGTGAGAACATAAAATAAACTAGGTCCCGCGTCACTATAGGCGTGGCACGATAAAGGACCATGCTGTATAATGCCATCAGTGAAATGCATAGGCAAAATTCCTGCTTCTTCGCCTATAGCTGGTGACGTCTCGATGTAAGTGAAATATTCTTGACTGGGACGTTATACAACATTACTCGTCTCAACTCTTCTCCAAAGTTGCAGTGTCCGATTGAAAAAATTTTGCTCTTTAACCCAATGTGTCTCCCCAATTCTTTTTTTGACACACGGATACGTGTATTATTGCCGGGTGGGTTTGGTATGGGTTAAGTGTTGTGACAAAATTCGCGTCGATACCAAGCGCTAAAATGTGTTATTTTGTTACGTTTTTGCTAGTTTTATGTGTATCAACTAGTTTCTTAATTTTCGATACCTCGGAATTAATTTAATACCGTTTTCTCATTTGTTGACAGTATTTTAATTTTGTGTAAAAATATACATGTATTAGAAAAACGTTAATAGAAATAAATAAACAAAGAACGAACGAACAAACGAATGAATGAATGAATGAAAACTATAACTTAAGATAATCCTAACTCCTATCCTCAGTGGAAACATTAACTTTGCAAAATTTTTGTAACACAAATTATAAACTGATTTTCTGTTCTTTATTGAAATCATCACTATCATCGAATTCGCAATACTTAAGTCAGCTGTGTTTCATATTTTGCTTCTTTGTGTAACCGAGCTATTTTTTTTCAAATAGTGCAAAAGAGCTTCCATAGATTGATGCAATACACAATGAAGCCACTGGCTTAAAATATTGGTAATGCAAAATTGTCATATTGGCCACAATGCATGCATTTTCTCAATTAAATTAAAAAAGAAATAAATTTTCTATCCTAATCAAATTATACAATTGAACAATAAATTACCACTGTTTGTTGATAATGAATCGGTGTTTTTGCTCTTTTATTATCAAACCTCAAAATATTATTTGATTAAAGTTGCATTGCATCGAATGATTTTTATTATTTATCACTGTGACAATGAATACATCAAGAGGTTTTGATTTAATTAACGTACCTGTATGAGAAATTATACTTCAAAATGAAAAAAACACAACATGTGTTTGTAATCTAAAAATGAAAATATAAACATAAAAAAATTATTTCCACCAACGGTAGCCTGCATTGTGGAACAAGAGATGAGTTATCTGGACATATGGTTGATTATGCAAATTAAAAAATTTTCACAATGTAGTATTTTTGAAATTAAAATGTCAGGGAAATAAATATGTTCCACCAACGGTAGCCCGATATTTTAGAGATAGTAAAAAATACATTTTTTCGAGTGTTGATGATTTAAATTTAAATTTGCTCATTGTATAATGACAATGATAATAATAATAATAATAATAATAATAATAATAATAAATGAAAATTTTTCCATCAATGGTAGCCGACATTTGAGGGGTAATAATAAATACATTTTCTTTGTGATTATTCATTTGTTTGTTTTTTTTATTTATAATTTGCATGTTGTAATGTTTTTTGCAATAAATTGAAATAATAAAACATAAAACATAAATAAATAAATAAATAAATAAATAAATAAATAAATAAATAAATAAATAACGCAATTTCACCAACGGTAGCTCAGTGACTATTGAGAGGCTATAGAATTATATTTTTTCCAGTTTTGGTTATTCAAAATTGAACTTGCACCTTGTAACATTTTTTAAATGGAAAATGTAAAACAAAATTTTAAAGAATTCACGTTTCTATTTAAGGTAGCCGACATTGGGGATCCAGTACAAAATAAATTTTCTATGCGTTGATTATGAAAATTTGCACATTGTAGTTTTTTTGAAATAAAAATAACCCCCATCGACGGTAAGCCGACATTTGAGAAGCAGTAAAGATTATTATTTTTTCTGGACATATGGTTAGGTGATATTTATGTTCATACACCGTTTAGTGTTTATACGGTTGCAGCATTTTGCAGTGATGTTATCTGCTCTGCAATCTTTCATATTTTTGAACAACCTTTCCATAACCAGAAGGCATCCATCTGGCCAGATATTTTTCGTTTTTCCAGAATATTGATAAAAATTAAAAATGTAGTTTGTAGCGAACATTGCCATTATGTCTCTTAATATTTTCGCGAAAAAAATCAATTTCAATTGAGATGTTTTGGGTGTATGTCTTACATTTGTAGCTAAAATTCCAACCGAATCTTTTAATCTGTAAGTACACGCTCGTAGAATTGGTAATAGCCAAAGGAAAACATCTTGATGCAACAAAATTGCATGTTGGAACAAAATGGGATAAGATACTGAAAAACAATAGATGCTGTAAACGTATTTATTTTCGTGGTGTATTTATTTTCGCTTATTTCATGGTCGTTTGTTTTGCGCGAAAAAAATACCGATCGAAAATCATCTTTTGCTTATTTCAAAACGCAAAAAATTTACTACGCAGATATATGTCTACATTTCATATACCTCGAAAATAAATACACGCGAAATTAAATACGTTTACAGGTAATGGTAATCAGAAATAATGACAAAACAGTATCTAGTGAAAGTGGAGTGATGGTGATTTACGTCCAATCCAATTCAATTCAATTCAGTTCTGAGGTGATGCAGGAATTCGGAGTGCCCGGGGAAAACCATTCAGGCGGCAAGCGAACTGACAAAACTTTGTTACACTAGGATCTGCCCAAGTTGGGTATGAACCCAGGTTGTATGAGGCGCTGTGATCTGTGACATCTAGTTATATGGAGTACTGATGTTAGTAGCGAATATCCGGGTATTTGTAGCTGACAAATGTGCACTTAAGAACAGAAGGGTTTCGCATCCTAGATTTCTTTCGCTTGTATTGCAACATCGGACGTCATTTTTAGTATAGTGAAGGGATCCAGGAACCCGGAGAAAAACACAAAAACCAATAGTAAAAAGGATTAACCGTCATAAATACTGAGGGCTATAGAAACATCCGACTTTAGACGGACACAGGATATTATAATACAATGTCATCCAGTAGTGTGGTTAAAGTACTTAAGGCTTAATAACTGTTATTGAAGTGGTAGCTGTGTCATTCCACTATCAAACAAGTGATTATAACACAATGATATCCAGTAGTGTGGTTAAAGTACTTTAGTCGTAATAGCTGTTATTGAAGTGGTAGCTGTGTTATTGCCCAACACCTTGGTTTTTGTCATCTTTTCAATTTTAATTAAATTTGATACAAGGTGTTTTTAAAACAGATAAACAAATCTATAAATAGCAATAATAACAAAGAAGATCCCCCCTCCCTCCCTCCCACCGGGAAAAAATACAAATAAAAAATTGTCGTTTCCGGATAAATAGATATTTATCAACAGATTCACGCTCGTTAAATTTGGCTCATAAAGATATCTATCTTTTTATATTGCTCCCCAGTATAGAGATGTATCCGCAGTGATTCGGTTACGATCAAAAGAAAATCTTGCATCATTTAGTGGTAATTTATTTTTTATGAAATGGAAAAGATCCCGAGCGTATCCAGATACGACAGTAATTTTATTTTCGTACCACCCTGGTCCAAAATTTCTCTTCTACAGTACAGACCTGTCGAAAGTTTAACACTGAGCTAACGTAAAGGAGTCAGTGCACGGATGCCCGAGTGGCCGAGTTGTTGATAGCTAGTGGCCGAGAAGCTGCCAAACGATAGATAACAGCTGCCGAAAAGCTGTCCCAGATAAAGGCCGAGATGAGCTGTCTATTCTAAATGCATTAGTTAGCTAAGTGTTAAACATTCGACAGGTCTGTATTATATATACCCCGTTCTGAATTGGATGTTTTACAACTTTAATCGGGTAATCTCTGTCATGTATTCACTGATAAAATCTAAACATTAAACATAAACGCATTTTTATCAATCATTAATGTTTCTTTTTTCCTTTGCAATATGTCTTATTTAGGAATATAATTTCAAAATTGCTCCGAGCTGTTTGGATTTTTTTTTTTTTACTATTTTCAATTTGTATTCAATGTCAAAAGATTGATTGAAAAACCATGCTTCACGGTTCTGAGCAATCATCAAGAACTACGCTAATGCGTCATCAGTTTCTAAATACCAGGTACATGTGGCGCATATTAACAATTTATTATAATAATTTAGACCCCGGTTTTATGTTTCAATGGTTTTTAATGAAAAAAATGTATTTTTAAAATTTTTAGCGGAAACGTCAGTTTTTGCATTGTCATACCCGTAATATTCGTATCATTCCGTAAAACCTCGTAACTGTCTCCGAGTGTCACAGATCACGATAATCAGAAATCCAATTTTGAAATTAAATTTCAAAAATATTTAGCTGATACGGTTGTGGGAAGAAGGATTAATTTTTGCAGAATTTTAATATTGAAAACTATATTTTGCGGCAAGTATTGTTGATGGCTATCGGCCAATCGCCATTACAACAGAAGCTTTAGTAAATTGATGTTTGCAGACGACAATATCTGCGTTATGTAAATACAGATCGCTGCAGTTTGGGTCTTACTAGAATTTTAATGTGATGATATTGATTTGAAAAAAATATAATTTTGGTTTTGATTAAATATAACATATAGTCGAATGAAACTTTTACCAGCAGCTTATGGTGCCTTGCGTTAGGTCTTAATATCCGGGTACCAGGCCCGGGTTTCACAATCTAAGATTTTCCCTAACTTAAATTTAGCAAATTGTTGTAATCTGTTTTTGAAACTACTGGTGAATATTTTTGTCAACTAAATGCAAATGTTTGAATCTAGTAGTGGTCTTAAAAATGACATCTTAAATTCCTCAATATCTTGAAAATTAGCAAAATTATAAAGATTTTAAATTTTGTGAGATTTAAGTTAAGGAATATTTTAGCTAAGGAATGATTGTGAAACCGGGGCCTGATTGTTTCACAGCTATGCCTAAACTAAGATTTTCCTTAAATTAAGCAAATTTTGGTAATGTTTGTTTAAACTACTAATAAATATTTTATACATTATTATAAATAATAAATATGATGATCTTCAAAATGACACCTTTAATTCCCGAGTATCTTAAAAACTAACAAAATTATTACGTTATCAAATTTGGCAGATTTAAATTAAGGAAAAATATGAGTTAAGGAATGATTGTGAAACTGGGACATGGCCCAGCTTTAACAATCATTTCTTAACTTAAGATTTTCCTTAACTTAAATCCAGCAAATTAAAAACCTTTACAATTTTGTTAATTGTTAAGACACAAGGAAAGCTAAGGTGTCATTTGAAGATCATATCAAGATTATGACATCTGCATTTATATAGCTTTGACAAGAATATTTATTTTTAGTTCCAAAAAGAGCTTTCTAAAATTTGCGAAACTTAAGTTACTGAAAATCTTAGTTAAGGAATGATTGTAGAACTAGGGCCTGATCCCAGTGGTACAATAATCCTTAAGCTGAACTAAAATTTTATCAAACAAATTTCAAATCTATAATTTTGTCAATTTTCAACATATTCAGAGAATTTAAAGTGTCATTTCGAAAATCCGGGTTTTAGCTAAAACACGTCACGATATCTATCTCTTTCTTTTTTGTCAAAGACAGTTGATAGTATATATAGTTGAAAAAAAAGTCAAAATTTGTGAAATCTCAAATCGAAACTTGGACCAGATGCTCTATGCATGCATATATTTTAGTTAGCGAGTTTATTGTAAGGCGGCCAAACGAAGTGACTCTATGCATGCATATATTTTAGTTAGCGAGTTTATTGTAAGGCGGCCAAACGAAGTGACTCTATGCATGCATATATTTTAGTTAGCGAGTTTATTGTAAGGCGCCCAAACGAAGTGACTCTATGCATGTATATATTTAAGTTAGCGAGTTTATTGTAAGGCGCCCAAACGAAGTGACTCTATGCATGCATATATTTTAGTTAGCGAGTTTATTGTAAGGCGCCCAAACGAAGTGACTCTATATGCATGCATATATTTTAGTTAGCGAGTTTATTGTAAGGCGCCCAAACGAAGTGACTCTATGCATGCATATATTTTAGTTAGCGAGTTTATTGTAAGGCGCCCAAACGAAGTGACTCTATGCATGCATATATTTTAGTTAGCGAGTTTATTGTAAGGCGCCCAAACGAAGATTGGTGACTTATTGTTTTTGTGTTTATTGTGTCCCCAAGAGCTGATTTATTGTGCTGTTTGTTATCATAAAACACACTTTTCCTTCCTGTACACAATCATGAATAGTAATAAAAATTAACAATGTTCTTCTTCTGATTAAATGATCATAAACAAAATTAGTTAATCTAGCGTATGAAAAATTTGTCCAGACAACCAGTTTTGTGATTAAGGGGAAGCAACTCATGCAATATTCTTGAAATTATCATCCTTTTTTGGTCGGGAAGTCTACAGTTGTCTGTGCAATATATTTCACTGGCGTCCATGACTATTTGTGATTACAGTTACATGTGTGAAATACAATTATACCTGCCCTGTCAATCGTTTACATTTAAATTTTATCCTTTCTCAAATTGGCACAAAAAACCTTTGCAACAACAGATACATGATACAACGTCCCACTGTTTATCCATTGTTGGAATAGTTATTTTCACGATTCATAAGTACAATTATATTGCCGCGGACAAAAATCTGAATTAAAAATTTCTGCACTATTTTCTGTATAAATGTACAAAGATAAAAGCCATGCCACTATATAGGCTCAGGATATATAAGGACCCAGTTGTACATTAATTAAACCATATACCATTGCGCTGATTATTGTTTCATTAATGATTGACTCTAATTATGGTCTATGCAACTAGGCCCAGATCATCAGCTATTACACGTTATTCATAAGCAGTTAAAGAGGAACAACTTTATACGTGGCTCAGTGATCTTAAGTATGGACGATCACTGCGGTAGCTCAGTTGGTAAAATGTTCGCTCCGTAAGTGCCAAGCTATGGGTTCAAACCCAGACCAAATCTGACCCCAAGACTTGAAAGTGGGTAGTAACTGTTCTTTTGGCAAGCACTCAGCTTAACAAAATGAAAGTCACAGTTCTTTCGGATGGGAACTTAAAATAAACGAGATCCCGTGTCACGCAAAAAACTTCTGTATCATTCCATCAGCGTAACGCACAGGCAAATTTTCCACCTTCGCCTATAGCTGGCGACGTCTGGATATGAGTGAAATATTCTTGACTAGGACGTTAAACACCATTACTCAACTCGCTGTTAGTCTCCCAGTAAGCAGCAAACGGTTCAAGAGAAACAACTCTTGTATAAATTTAAACGTGGTCGAGTGGTCTTAAGTATGCGATTTAGATAACTACGCCTCTCATCGCCAATGTTCTACCCAGTAGATCCTAGTTTTAGAAAGTTTGCCCACTCTGCCCTTTACGTACCTCCAGTTGCTGTTGGCAAGGGTTGAATAATGTGGGAGGTCGTGGGTTCGAACTCCGACCGAGTTCTAGCAAAGACTTGAAAATAGGTAGTGACTGTTTTTTCGCCGAGCACTCGGCATTTAGAAATGAAAGCCATTGGTCTTTCGGGAGATACCGTAAAAACCAATATCAAGTGTCACGGTAGACATGGCATTTATTTAAAAACACCCGCTATTTAAAGACTAGCCTCCTAAGCGCTATAGCTGATGACATCTCGAAATAGTTGAAATGTTCTTAACTGGGACGTAAAACCCCATTCAATCCGTCTGTATTCAATTTTAAGACATTAACACCATTATGTAACACTAAGTTCATGTACAGCACAGACCTGTCAAAAGTTGAACACAGAGCTAACGAAAACCAGTTGAATTTGGGCAGTCGAGTGGCCGAAATGTGAATATATGTAGCTGGTGGCCGGAATACCAAGAGATAGATAGCAGCTACCGTGGTATAGCTTACAAGAAGCTGAGCTGCAGAATCGGCACTAATTCGTTAGCTTAATATATGTTTCCATTCCTGGTAGCCAAAATCGCCATTGGCTACTAATTTCTTAGGAATTCTTTCAAAAAGTAACCTATTTTAGCAAATTTGTGGAAAAATACTTTTAAAAAGACTATATTTTCACAAATTTTGGAAATTTGGCTACTAATTATTTTAAATTTATGGAAACCTAGTTAATATCAAACTTTCAAATGGTCTGTACTCTGTGGCGGAAAAATCCAAACATTTTCACCAAGACATGTGATATTTGTTATAAGTTTTCTAAACAGACTACATTTATTCACAAAAGTATATAAAAACCTTTTATTAAAATCAAAAACAGTGAAAATATAAAAGTTTACGGCACAAAAAATAAAATTAAAATATGCGAAGTGGTAACAAAAATGGCAATAAATACTGTATTTGTACTCAATTTCACGGGTTAAAATTTTCGCGTTTTGTAACTTGAAACTTATGATCGAGAACATAATATTTATTATGCCTGGTACAATTCTCGACTGCTAAATAAGCGAAAAACAGTACACCGCGAACAAAAAATACACCTACAGTATTCGCACTAAAATAGTATAAAATGATCAAACTAGATGTTATCACATGGTCACACTAAAAGCTGTGAATTGGTAAAAAAAGCGATACAGTTACGTTTAAAATATTGTACTCAATGTTATCTCTGGGTCATCGATCGTACGATACTATTTTTAGAAATCAGGTATATTGATATCAGTGAAAAAATGATGTTGAGCATTTTGAAAAAAAGTATAATTTTTATCTGTGAATGGCGAACAGATACATTTACATGTTATGAGAAGGAAAGACACAAGATTGATGGTACAAGCTATGCTCCGACTTCAGTTTTAACTAAGATTGTCCTTCACCTAAATCTGGCAAATTTGAAATTTGAATAATTTTGTTAGTTTTCCAAGTACTTTTAGTATTCATGAATTTAAGGTGTCATTTTCAAGATCACTTTAGCTTATATAATATATATTAACTCTGTTGAAACTTTAATTGTATTACCATAAAAGATTGTCAAAATGACGGCAATTCTAAGTCAAGGAAAATCTGTTGAAACCGAAGCCTGGGACTATAGGTCTTTACAAACTAACATTGACTATTTGCATTTCAAGATGCTGCTTACAGTTTAACTGATGTCGTCCCGATATATTAAGTATAATGTTAAAAATTCTAATTACTCGGACAGCCAAAAGCTAGAATATTGACAATAAGTTGAATGAAAGTCCCCGATCTTGAAGGAAGAAAATAGCAGAATGGCAATAGGACAAGATAAACCCAAAGTTTTTACCAGATATAAGTGTGTTGTCATGATGAATGGATTGATATATTAATTTTTTACTTTAGCTATTAGTAACAATAATATTACAGGGTGTTAATTCTACTTTTTATACAACTTGAAAAACAAATAATAATAATATTATTATTATTAATATTGTTATTATATTATTATTATATCACAAAAAAACACATTCACTGTCTAAATTATTTTAAAACATTTTTTAGAACTTCAGATAAACAAATTCTACTCGTAATCACATTACAGGTTATATAAAATGTTTAACCAGATATTATGCTGATGGTCCACTTGAGGAAAATAATAATAATAATAATAATAATAATAATAAAATAATAATAATAATAATAATAATAATAATAATAATAATAGAAACATTATACCTCAAACATGTATAAAAATCACTGTCTGAATTATTTTAGAACATTTTCTGAAATTCCAGATAAACACATTCCAATTGCAATACATGTATGCAATACAGCCTTAAGCTTGTCTGAAAGTTTAACAACGAGCTAACGAAAAGGAATCGAAGCTGATTGGCAGAGATATGGATGGCTAGTGGCAGAAAAGGTGTGGATAGAGAATTATTAGTTGTCGAGATTTAGCTAACGCGGGATCGAAATTACCTGCCGATTCGGCACAAATGGAGTTCGCCAGCGTACCAAGTGATCAATATCTCTGAGATAACATTTGTGTGGAACCTTTTGGAAAACATTTGCGTCGAAATTTCCCCTCAGAACGTCATTTTACGGAAAAACGTGAACTAAAGCGATTCCATCTCCGCAGAAATTTTATGGGGTATCACGTGATACATTGGCGCACCCCATTCGTTAGCTTAGCGTTAAACTTTCGACCGGTGATTGTCCACTTGAGGAAATAATAATGATAATAGAACCATTACACTGCAAACATGTATCAAAATCACCGTCTAAATTATTTTGAAACATTTTCAGAAATTTCATATAAACACATTCCAATCACATCAATGTCCACTTGAGGGCGTAGCTGTCTCTTTGGCATTTATTACAAGAAGGAGTGGTAGTAAATCAGCTTCACCAGGGTAATATCGTCATCCCGAAATAAATCCCTCATTTCTTTTACATCCGATTCTGAATAAATAAGTCGTGTTCCCTTTAGTCTTGACAGAGCTAAATCATAACTGAAACGAAATAGAGATAAATTATTATACAATTTTTGTACATGTAATTTAAAAAAGAGCTGTCTCTTAAGAGACAAATACTGTAAACATTTTATATTCGTCTGCATTTATTTTCGCGGTAAAGGAAAATTTAGACATATCCACGTAGTTAAATTTTCGCGTTTTTTAAATATGCACTACAACACAACAAGAATAATATAATATCCGTTTGGCAAAACAAGCAGCCGCGAATAAGCGAAAACTAGTACACAGCAAAAATAAACACGTTTACAGTACCCCCCATCCCTAACGGACAGATAGACGGACACTAAATTTGGTATGGAACACATAGGCACATGTTGTTATACATTTGTTTCCAGTTTGATTAAAATTCATTCAAAGACATGGAAGATGTGGAGAGGACACGATACATGTACAAGGACAGGCGAACAGGACAGGTGGAGACATACTGACGAACACCATGATAAAATATTTTAGAAATAACTTGAATGGGGACGTTACTTTTTTCATAAACCCGAGGATTAATACAGTGCGAGTTTATGCAAAACAGTATGTACAGTCTTTATTAAGTTATTTCTTCAACAGACTGAACAAAAATTAAAGGCAATGCTTATAATTAAATTACATAAAGAACAAGATACTTTTCAAAAAATTAAAAGTTTATCAAAATATTTACATCAATGTTAATGAAATGTAGGCATGGATTTATTATCAGGTAGCCCTATTGCACAAAATCAGGTCTATGGGGAAATAATCATAACTCTTTAGCCAAACAGAATGCGTGAAAATGCAGTGGGCGTGTTTTGTTAAAAAAACAGCAACAGGTCCCAGAATAGGAGAATAACTTTCAAGCCAACAGAATATGTGAAAATGGTAAAATTTAATCATATCTCTATAAATCGTGTTTACAGGGAGAATAAATGCAATGTGATTTACAGTTAAACGAGACGAAAACAGCAGCTTCACAGATAGAATGCTCGCTCCCAGTATGGAATGCCATTGCTGGAATCAGGCTGGGCATATCTGACCAACATATGGAAATAGTAGTCGCTGTTATTTTTCCAAGCACCAGACTGCCGTTTCGGAATAAAATGCAAAGAAAAAGGAAAATAGGAAAGATTGACTTATCAGTCAAAAATCTTCAAAATTGCACTAAATACATGTGGTTAAATGTTACAGCAGTATTAGTGATAAGTGGTGGTCATGTTGTAAACCACCACCCATATAAATTACATGGTTCCCACACCTGACCTCATTCATAATATCCTAACTACTAGTATTCCCTGACATAATAATATTTTTCCCTGACATTCTAAAGCACTTAAAAACAAGAACACAACTGGATACAGCAAGGTACGCCCTTTTGTATTTTTGTCATTAGTTTAAAAATGGATAAACAGATGGATAATATGAAAATGTCAAAAAAGATTTTTCCTTTTTTTATGTTATTTCAATTTAAAATACTAAAAATTCGGACCTTTTTGTATTGAAATTGTACCAAAATCAAACACTTAACAATTAAAAAGTACCTAAATAGCAACCTTGCGAACTAAAATCGTACCGATCTGGACAAGTAAATAAATTTGATTGGTCAGCCTGGTTAAACTGTTTGGATAAGATGGCAATGATGTCATAGTACCAAGTGACATAAAAATTCAGTTGTACATATTATGTGAAAGCGAAAGAAAAACTTAGTATCTAGTCCATTTTTTGCCCTGTTCTATTGAGTTATGTGGCAGGAGTAAGCCAGATATGAACGCAAATAAAATTTAAAACGGGACACAACTCTTAGACCGAAATACAGTGGAACCTGTCCAAATAGGTCACCCAAGGGAACCAATAAAAGTGGTTTTTATGGGGCGGTGGCCTTTATATACAGTTTCAAAAATTATGAATAAAGAACCATAGGGATACAATTCTACTGATCTTTATAAGCAGGTGACCCTTATATAGAGATGGCCTGTTTGGTAGGTTAGACTGTATATATAAAATTTCGTGACAAATTACTGATATTTCCTTAACATTTTTTTAAAATTTGAATTCGAATTCCCTGTCATTTTTTTTAAATTTCTTGACAATTCCAAGACCAATAATTTGTTGTATTGTAAAAATATAAAAATATCCTGACTCTTCTCTGACGCATAGAACCATGAACTAAGTAATCTGATTAGTACTTGTGTATAACACTTACTTTTGTGTTGTAAGGTGTTCTTCTATTTCACGAACGCACTGTAAAAAGTGGTCCATACTGTTTGGATCCAAACCTGAAATTGTAAAGGTGTATCAGAAATAAATGATGGGTGTTTCATATATGCCCATTTAGTAGTAAACTACTATTTAAATGTATAATATATATATATATATATATATATATATATATATATATATAATATATATATATATATATAATATATATATACTTCAAACCTGTCATTTGAATCTAGTCAGCGTTTCCTCTCTAGCTTGCAATTTTCACAAAATGCAAAGCAAAATTTTCTCAAAATGGTGAAACAATAATGAAACAATTGCTGTTTTGAAGGAGTTAAAAGAGTGAACAAATGCATGACATGATTCTTTTTAAACTGTATGAGCCACAAATGATTTCAACTTCATCCTTTGAAGAGCTGCAATGTGATTAAAATGTTTCATACCCAATACTGTGAAAGTGGAAAATATTTGCAAGTTATAAGTTTTTTTCTGCATTAGTGCTGAAATTATTTTTGACACATGTCAAAACTCTCATTGTTTTCTATGATTTTCATTAATTATAACATATTTACTGAATACCATAGATGGAGGAAACTATTCTTTCATTTTCAACTGGGATGTTTTTGATAAATTAAAACACATATTGTGACCTCACCTCCGCTTGCTATATCCGTTTCCGGTACATATCCCGCATCAATCAGGCCTTTGAGTTCCGTTTCAGCCATAACCCATGGTAACTGAATCTGTTCATTGTCTTCAAATTTACTTAGGGCAACATACATATCATCTGAAAAAGGTACCAGTTATATATAATCACTCAAATGGAAGATAGGCAAATATGAATCAAACGATTTGAATTAAGCCTGTATCCTTCCACAGTTTCTAGGGTCAAATAATCTATAGCGCCGGCTTATACCTCTCGCCACGCACTTACGAGGGTTCGACTGCCACTCCGTTGAGAAAGTTTGTTAACTAAAGAAGTCTATCGCTGCCATTTTCCGGGCATTAGGAAATTATTCCTGCTGATCATGACCATCCCATCTCAATACAAACAGGGACGTAAAACTCCGTTTCTCCATTCCACTCCACTTCAAAGTAAAATATATAAATCAGAATGCAAAAAATAACAAGCAAATCCAGTGAATTAGGATCCCCAGCATGTTTTTTGTGATATGCACACATGTTCAAAAGTCAATAACTCCCAGGCCCCAGTTTCAAAATCATTCCTTAGCTAAGATTTTCCTTAACTTAAATTTAGCAAACTTTTGTAATCTCTTTTGAAACTACTGGTGAATATTTTTGTCAAAACTAAATGCAAATGCTTTAATCTAGAAGTGATCTTAAAAATGACTCCTTAAATTCCTCAATATCTTAAAAATTAACAAAATTATAAAGATTTGAAAATTTGCAATATTTAAGTTAAGGAAAATCTTAGCTAAGGAATCATTGTGAAACCGGGGCCAGGAAAATGAGCAAACCAACCCAGGCATCGATATGCTCATCTCCTATCTATGTTGATACTTTGCACCAGGTTTTGTCAAATAGTGCTTCCTAGATTTGAAGAATTTGCGCAGACAAGAATTTTGGACGGAAGGAAACTCGATTTTAATATTCCCTATTTCTTCGAAAGGCAAGAAATAAAATCGCGTACGATAGTTAAGTTAGTACAGTGCTCGCTCTGTGGTGTCTGGATATAAGTGAATTATTCTTGACTTGCAGGTAAAATAAATTACAAATGTGCGTGTACAATTTATCTTAAAACCAACGGATAGCAGCACTGTGTCACTTAATTTTTATATACATGTAACTCAAAAACGCGATTTATCAAATTATTATTTTGAATTTTTAATATGCATGTATTGGTATTTTAAAAAAATATATCCACCAATGACAGCTCTGTATCAACTTACCCCTAAACGTTTTAATACGCTGTCTTGTTTCGGTATGTAGATCAGTGTCTGCAATTAAAATTAATATATGGAAATTAAAAACCCCTTTTATTGCATGTCTTGGGCATTTTGAACCACATATACCAAGGCATCACAAGTTATACTAATCCCCTTGCAATGAGGTAATTATTGATGCTTGTATTCTGAACCAGTAAACTACGATAGTTAAGTTAGTACAGTGCTCGCTCTGTATACTAGAATGGGAGATTGGGTTCGAATCCGGGTCAGATCCGACCAAGTCTTACAAATCGGCACTGGCTGTTCTTTCAAACCCTCGGAATTTAGAAATGAAAACCGGGGGTACTTCTGAAAAACCGAAGCCCAGTATCACAGTATGCGTGATACAATGTTTTTAAAGAATCTTCCACACTCATTGCCTTGAGCGCACTGCAAAGGTCAACATTTCTTCAATTCAACCTATAACTAGTGGTGTCTGGATATAAGTGAATTATTCTTGACTTGCAGGTAAAATAAATTACAAATGTACGTGTACAATTTATCTTAAAACCAACGGATAGCAGCACTGTGTCACTTAATAAACAAAAAAGATTTCATGAAATTGCGACTTGTCACATAACAATTTTTATATACACCATGTACATGTACTGGTATTTCATTCAGAAAATTCAAAAACGCGATTTACCAAATTATTATTTTGAATCTTCAATATGCATGTATTGGTATTTTAAAAAAAATATTCACCAATGACAGCTCTGTATCAACTTACCCCTAAACGTTTTAATACGCTGTCTTGTTTCGGCATGTAGATCGGTGCCTGCAATTAAAATTAATATATGGAAATTAAAAACCTCTTGGGCATTCTAAGGCATCACAAGTTATACTAATCCCCTTGCAATGAGGTAATTATTGATGCTTGTATTCTGAGTTTGGGTACGCCAGTAACAAAACATGAATTCCTTCGAGATATTACCATGATAAACTCTTGTATCAATTTTAATTAAATTTTGTTGAGAAATAAAGCTTTTAGCTCGCTGACAAAAAGTGTACGGCCAAATCCTATATTCCCTATATAGCAATGTAAATCCATCGGTCATTCTCTTCCTGGTGTGTACCACTGCGGTAGCTCAGTTGGTAGAGCGCTCACTCCGTAAGTAGTGGGAGGTCGTGGGTTTGAATCGGGTCTGACCCCAAGACTTTAAAGTCGGTAGAGACTGTTCTTTCGCTCTCGGCATTACAATATGAAAGTTACGGTTCTTTCGGATTAGGACTTAAGTCAAACAATGTCCTATGTCACGGTAGGCGTGGCACAATAAAGAATCCTGCTGTATAATAGCATCAGCGCAAGGCACATGTAAAAATTTCTGGCTTTAGATGGTAACGTCTCGATATACATGTAAGTGAAATAATTTTCATTTAGACGTTAAACACCATAACTCAGCTCGACTCTCTGCCGTGGTACCAAAATGTATGTTCAAGAGACTGGAGCGAACGTCTACGTCACCTAGTAACACCGTGCTCCAGTCGCAAATTGACGACGGGTCGCATTTCTTCGAATATAAAGCATAGATGCATGACAATTTATTAAAAACCAACTCCTTCAAATCAATATTATTTCGCGTGTATATCATAAGTATAGACTAATTTTTGCAAAATAAGTTGGACCCGTTGTACCGAGATTGGCCCATGGTCGTCATAGCCTAGCTACTGTGGTCACGGGGGATGCGATATGGAAAAATATCGTACCATCTACCCCGTAAGAATAATATGTCGCATATGCACGGAGGTTTTCTAAACATCGATCAGATTACCCTGTAGGTCAGGAAATACTTTAACTTACCTCTATAGCTCTCCCACGATGTCTCAGTCTTTGGCATTATGCTTGGAGACGGCATAGGTCCTCTTACAGGTTTACCTCTTTGTGAAACATAGGACACATATTTATCTGGAGCTGAAAAAAAAAACCCCAAGTAAGTGCGTCATATAATACAACACAACAAGATACAGTACAGACATGTGTCGAAAGTTTAACACTGTGCTAGGGTTAGATCTGGCATTCGACAATTTATAATTAGCCAGCAGTGCTAATTTTCATAATTCGAGCTCCAAAAAATAGTTATTTGAAAAATATTTTTGCTCAAATTTGTTGAGAGCCAGAGCTTACACTGTGTGCTTACGAAGAGAGTCGAGGATGGACTGTCATGTGACCGAGATATAGATAGCTAGTGGCTGAAAAGCTGGTTAAAAAAAAAAATATATATATAGCAACTGTTACTGAAGTAAGGACCGAGATGAGCTGACAATTCACCGACCACGCCCACAATGTTCCGACACTGGTCGCGATCACGATACCAAGGCAGCGTCACGGTAACTTATGGCGTTCTAGTGCCAGTGACATCATTAGATTGGACAATTCAGCGCGAGTTTTCATTCTTATTGTGTGTCATTCAAGCATGCCGGGCCTTTGTCAGAACATTGTGGGCGTGACCAGCGATCCGTCAATTCGACACTAATTCGCTAGCTTAGAGTTAAACTTTCGGCAGGTAGTACTCGCTTCGTATACATGTAGGAGGTCGTCTGTTCAAATCCGCCCCAGATCTGACAAAGATTTAAAAATAGAAAATGATGGGTCTTTCGCCAAGCACTAGGTATTTTAAAATGAAAGTCTTGGGACCATTTCAAATCTGAGATCTAGAACATAAAAACCGATGTCCCGTGTCACTGCAGGCGTGGCAAGCTAAAGAACCGTACATGCATATTTGCCTTGAGAATAAGATTTTTGACACTTAACCTTTATCTAGTAACGTCTCGATATAAGTGAAATATTCTTGCCTGGGACGTAAATCCCTCTTCGATCAATCAATCTATTTCCGCCATTTAAAAACGGTAGTGTCGATCAAAAACTTTGAGCTCACCTATAAATTCCCTCTTCGGCTTTGGTCTCATTGATTTGATTGCTTGCAAAAGTTCAGGATACTGTGCACTCTAAAAATAAAAATACAAATACATGTACTACATTAGTACCCGCTATAAAAATACTGAAAAACAATACAAAAATCTTCAAGTACTTTTATTATTTGTATTATGTTAATTATGCGATTTCTGCTTGAAATGTTTACAAATGCTTTGTTCTCTCTCTCTCTCTCTCTCTCTCTCTCTTCTCTTCTCTCTCTCTCTCTCTCTCTCTCTCTTCAAAATGAAAACGGTCTTTCAGTTGACAAAGCTAGTTTGAAGCCTGTCCCACATGTAGTCTTCGGAAGCCTTGATAGCCTTGGTAGTCTAGCTAAGGAGTTTAAAGCGTTGGTCGCAAATCATAGCACCTTCTACCGCCAAGGTTCGAATCAAAATGCACAGATTATAGTATTCGAGCGTTTGTCAGTCCGTGTACCGAAAATAACTGTCGGAGCCGGTCTGTTTGTGACATCGAAATTGCGTTTTTTTCTATAGAAAATCAAATAAATAAAAATAAAAATCGATATTATTCACTTACTTCACGTACCTAATCGTAACAGGAAGTCTGTATGCGCATCCGTGATTAGCGTAGAATATTTCTACACAGAGCAGAAAGTTGGCGCTATGAAGATTTAACATGTTGAAAAACCAGGCAAACGGTGGACCCTGTTGCGCATTATATAACGTAAAACGTCACGAAGGACATCACTTTCGGTGTAAATAACGTCATTGTCACCATGTAAAATCCCCGTAGTACCAACAGTTTCTTTGCTGCAGATATGCTTTATGACAATCGCGGATGCGCATAAATATTTTCAGTAGTATAAACTGAGAGAGAGAGAGAGAGAGAGAGAGAGAGAGAGAGAGAGAGAGATTTCATTACTTACTGCGTTTGGTATTTCTATCGCGCCCTCTGGAGATTGAATTCTTATCAAATCCGTGCCATTGATAAGAACAATATTATTCACAACCATGGTGTCCGGTGTTTGCCAAAAATACACTGTATATAAAGGTTGACAACTTGTTCTTTTTCTGAATAAGGACATAAAGAATGCTCCTATCACCGCCGTGTATTCGCCACTGTTTAACACAACCTGGTCGTCATGATCTTTGACCGACACCACCACGACGTCAAAATAAAGAGGCACGCACTGGTTGACCACCTTGACAACATCATCAACATCTGAAGTAAACTGTTCGTAAAATGCGAACAAAGATCGTCGAAAGGCATTGAGTATGAGAACTGAACTTAGATCGTCTTCAACCGAAAGATGAAACAGTTTCAATTTCAGCTCTTCCTCATACAACAAGGTAATTCTGTGTTTCGCTGAATCCGTTGGATTGTACTGTAGAATCTTAATAGAGAACAGCTGAAAATATTTCACGAGAGTGCTTCCAGCTTTGATGCTCAATTTCAGATTTTTGAAATCGAAAGAAATTTCGCCTTCTTCCTCTATTGTATCGTCGTCGTTGTCGTTGTCGTCGTCGTTTCCTGATATGCACTTAACTTTAAATGTTTTAGGGTCATCTTGTAGAAGGTATTTCTGAGGATCGCTTGACACCAATGCGGCAGCATTTAATATCTGAAATGAACAAAAAAATTCACAAAGTAAATGAGTGAGTGAGAGAGTAAGTGAGAGAGTAAGTGATGTTCCCACCACACTCAATTTTTAAAACATGGAATGTGTTACTTTTTGAATGCATTATTTCATAAAAAGTAATAATTAGCACATCATGATTTCAGCTAAATTACTATAATTATTGGTAAAATCTAAATATTATATCAATACTGTCATATTATAAGTGTTTGTAATTGTCTGAATGAAATATTTAAACTTGAATTTACTTTTGTCATCATTTTTTACAATAATTTATTTAGAAAATTACAGCATGTATGGCAATACCGTGGAAGTGTATCATTCTTTATTTAGCAGTATCTGGGTAACTGACCAGTTGTCTTGATATAAGAAGAAACGCGTGGGTACGAGTTGTCTTGGATTTTGTACTAGTTGTATAGCCTTGGTAAAATTGTGAAGTTGTAAAGCATTCATTGTTAAAATTTTCGGGTTAGGTGCACGTTGTCTTGGGTTGGTATGAGTTGTCTTGGATTGGGTACGGGTTGTAAAGCATTCATTGTTAAAAGTTCCGGGTTAGGTGCGCGTTGTCTTGGGTTGGGTACGAGTTGTAAAACATTCATTGTTGAAAGTTCCGGGCTAGGTAGGCGTTGTCTTGGGTTGGGTATGAGTTGTCTCGAGGTAAAATGCATGGATACGAGTTGTCTTGGGAACGAGTTGCCAAGCAATCGATGCAAGTGATGGTGGCCCCATCAGTTATCGCAGTCAGTCATGCGATCTCGTTTATTTCATTGAAAAAGAAGATGCAGAAATAATGAATAATATGAATCAATATAAAATTGTTGTACGTTTAATTAAATACTTTGCGATTTTAGTTCATCAAAATATTCGGCAAATTTATGTAAATTATCACCTATTTACATATGTTTGTTTACATGTTCTTTTTGAATTTTATGTCATCGGTGAAATTAAACGTTTCATCTGGTTTTTTTTTTTTTTTTTTTTTTTTTTTTTTGTCTTCACATTTTTCAACATTTAATTTTTTGATAAAAGGGAAAGGTAAATTTTATGTTGGATAAATGACATCAAAGGAAATTGAAACAATAGATTGGCTTGGGTATTGTGAATATGGAAATTCGTACCTGTACCTTTTTGAAGATTAAATATACCTGGCTCCAGTTTCTTAATCATTCTTTAACTAAGATTTTACCGGTACTTTACTTAAATCTGGCAAATTTAATATGTATGATAATGATTTTTGGTAAAATTTAAAACATCCTGAAATTTAATGTGTGTTTTTGAAGATCACTTACAAATACATGTATTTAGTTTTGTCAAAAATATTTATTCTAAGTTCCAAACATTGCCAAAATTTGTTAAGGAAAATCTTAGTTAAGGGATAGTTTTGAATTTGGGGACCTGGTAAAATGAAAACTGAAACTTTATTTTGAATTTTCAAAATTTTTTTGCTTGTTTTTGAAAATTTTAATATTTCAATCAAATTTTTAAAAAATCCAACATACGTATTTGGGAACAAATATAAATATTATAATGGAAAAAAATCCAAAATAATTTTAATTTTGAAAAAATCCAAATATTCTCCATTTTAGAACGAAAAATTCAAATAGGAAACAAATCTAAAATATGCTCTATTTTGGATAAATATTCCTAGAATATAACCTTATTGGAAAAGTCTCCATTTTGGAAAAATATTCCAAGAACATAACCTTTATCAAGTGTTTTCCAGTTAAAGCAGTGTCGAGTTTTTAATAATAACATCATTTTCATAACCACTATCAAGTGCTTTTTTTTAAATATGTAAATTGACATCAAATCGATTTCTCAATCAACCCAATCTCTAATCACCCTATGATGGACAATATATGAAAGAATAAATTATTGAATTAATTTGAGAGAAATTCATATTATTTGTCAAAATTTAACGTTTTCAAACTTAGATAATAAATATTTTTTAATTCCTAAAAATTGACATATTTATTTCTTATTAAAAGTTATTTTTTATTCTTATTTAAGAATAAATATTATTATTTAAAAATAACTTTATTGAAATTTATTAAGGTAGGAATCAAACTTTTAATTTCTAAAATTTAACATATGTATTTTATAATTTCGGTTACTTTAAATTTCAGTAAAAATATGACATATTATTTTATACTTTTTAATTAAAGGAACTTTTTTCTGGTAGGGGAAACTAACTGAAATAATATCTTAAATCAATGGTGCGTAAATCCAATGTTGGATAAGTGTGAATAATGATTTTTCAAATGTTAAATAAACGTGAATGAACCGTTTGTTTTCTTCTTCAAAATATGTTGTTGAACAGAATGGATTTAATTCAATGTATTCACTGGTATTAACAGATTCAGCGCATATTAGACCACTTCGCTTTACAAGTATGGCTTCAACCGTCACTTTGAAAAGCGTGTGTGTGTTACCTTGTTTTGAAGCCATGCAAAACCCAATGGCTTGTTTGTAACTGTTGCAATACGCATTGTGTGTCTCATACCCTACATTTCATATCTAAAGGATGAATAAATAAATAAATAAATAAATAAATAAATAAATAAATAAGTCGTGGATATTTGTCTGCAGTTATATTATTGATTTAGTGAATCGTGTGGGGATTTTTATGCGCCGATTGTCTAAGTTTTGTTAAAACAAGAGGCCCATGGGCCTGATACGCTCACCTGATAACTAATGGCTAGCTGATAGATTTAAAGAAAACATAAATACTAAACCCCGATGACTTTTTCTTTACATCATGATAACCATTGTATCAATACCTACAACATTCTTATATACATGCCTATACAAGAAGTTTATAGTTTTCAACATAATTAGCCATTTCGGTATTGTTTCTCATCTGTGACCTTGACCTTTGAACCCATGACCTTTTTCTATGCATCAAAATGATCGTTGTATCAATACCTACAACATTCTAATATACATGCCTATACAAAAAGTTTATAGTTTTCGAGATAATTAACCATTTCGGTATTGTTTTGCATCTGTGACCTTGACCTTTGAACCCATGACCTTTTTCTATACATCAAAATGATCGTTGTATCAATACCTACAACATTCTAATATACATGCCTATACAAAATGTTTATAGTTTTCGAGATAATTAACCATTTTGGTATTGTTTCACATCTGTGACCTTGACATTTAAACCCATTACCTTTTTCTTTACATCAAAATGATTGTTGTATCAATACCTACAACATTCTAATACACATGCCTATACAAAAAGTTTATAGTTTTCGAGATAATTAACCATTTCGGTATTGTTTTGCATCTGTGACCTTGACCTTTGAACCCATGACCTTTTTCTATACATCAAAATGATCGTTGTATCAATACCTACAACATTCTAATATACATGCCTATACAAAAAGTTTATAGTTTTCGAGATAATTAACCATTTCGGTATTGTTTCACATCTGTGACCTTGACCTTTGAACCCATGACCTTTTTCTATACATCAAAATGATCGATGTATCAATACCTACAACATTCTAGCAGTGCTCCAAGCAGGTTTTCAAAACTGGTAGCCACATGGCTAATAATTCAAAAATTTCAGTAGCCATTTCAAAATTTTTGTCGCCAGGTAAAATTCTTGGTGGCCAAACCTTATAAATTCTTTCTATCACACCGCCTGTCGCTACTACCGATTGAATGGTTTAGCGAGATCCTCGGATTGGTCCCACCATGGTAGGCAACTTTTAAGGCGGAGTGATGAGAAGACAATCAAACTTGATCATTTAGATGAAGTAAAAGTCGTAACAAAACCCAAATCAAAAAGTGATTTTTGCCGTTTGGCTGTCATTATGCAAAATTAGATCACGGTCAGTTAAATGCGCTTTAAACTATAAAGTTACCTGCTTTGATTCAAGCGCTTTTAAGATATTATTGATGGCGAGACTATTTGTCAGGTTGGGTGACGGGTCATGAACAAAATTTCCGGATTTCCCGATTTTAAGTGGCCAAACTCAAAAAAATTAATTGACATAATGGCAATCGTCTGACAATTTGTAGTCGCAAAATCCGATTTTTGGTCGCAAATTTCGAGTATTTACTAGGCTACTTGGAGCACTGTCTAGTATACATGCCTATACAAAAAGTTTATAGTTTTCAAGATAATTAACCATTTCGGTATTGTTTCACATCTGTGACCTTGACCTTTGAGCCCATGACCTTTTTCTATACATCAAAATGATCGTTGTATCAATACCTACAACATTCTAATATACATGCCTATACAAAAAGTTTATAGTTTTCGAGACAATTAACTATTTTGGTATTGTTTCACATCTGTGACCTTGACCTTTGAACCCATGACCTTTTTCTATACATCAAAATGATTGCTGTATTAATACCTACAACATTCTAATATACATGCCTATACAAAAAGTTTATAGTTTTCGAGATAATTAACTATTTTGGTATTGTTTTGCATCTGTGACCTTGACCTTTGAACCCATGACCTTTTTCTAAACATCAAAATGATCGTTGTATCAATACCTACAACATTCTTATATACGTGCCTATACAAGAAGTTTATAGTTTTCAACATAATTAGCCATTTCGGTATTGTTTCTCATCTGTGACCTTGACCTTTGAACCCATGACCTTTTTCTATGCATCAAAATGATCGTTGTATCAATACCTACAACATTCTAATATACATGCCTATACAAAAAGTTTATAGTTTTCGAGATAATTAACCATTTCGGTATTGTTTTGCATCTGTGACCTTGACCTTTGAACCCATGACCTTTTTCTATACATCAAAATGATCGTTGTATCAATACCTACAACATTCTAATATACATGCCTATACAAAATGTTTATAGTTTTCGAGATAATTAACCATTTTGGTATTGTTTCACATCTGTGACCTTGACCTTTAAACCCATTACCTTTTTCTTTACATCAAAATGATTGTTGTATCAATACCTACAACATTCTAAAACACATGCCTATACAAAATGTTTATAGTTTTCCAGATAATTAACCATTTCGGTATTGTTTCACATCTGTGACCTTGACCTTTGAACCCATGACCTTTTTCTATACATCAAAATGATCGTTGTATCAATACCTACAACATTCTAATATACATGCCATACAAGAAGTTTATAGTTTTCAACATAATTAGCCATTTCGGTATTGTTTCTCATCTGTGACCTTGACCTTTGAACCCATGACCTTTTTCTATGCATCAAAATGATCGTTGTATCAATACCTACAACATTCTAATATACATGCCTATACAAAAAGTTTATAGTTTTCGAGATAATTAACCATTTCGGTATTGTTTTGCATCTGTGACCTTGACCTTTGAACCCATGACCTTTTTCTATACATCAAAATGATCGTTGTATCAATACCTACATCATTCTAATATACATGCCTATACAAAAAGTTTATAGTTTTTGAGATAATAATTATAATCAGAGGTAAAAAAAATTAGGTCACGACCTTCACAATTGACCTTGACCTCATTTTGAAGATACTAACAGGAATATGTCAAAACTGAAAACCCCATGTCATTATCTGGTCAAATAGTCAAGTTATAACAATTTGAAGCTATTTTACGATTTTTTTCAAAATTAAACGCAAAAACGCGTAACCTATTTTTTATCCGAATTTCATAAAATGAACAAAACTATAGGCTTAAGACCCTAGAGAAGCCAATATCACATCAGATTTTTCTCCAATCAGTACTTTCGGAGAAGAAGATTTTTTAAGATTTTTGCACCCCTAGGTCACCTTGACCTAGTTATGGTAGCCATGGCAACGCCACGAACAAATCTGAATTGCACCGGCCCATATATACTTCTGACAAAGTTTCATTAAAAACTGTCCAGTAGTTTCAGAGGAGAAGTCGAAAATAGGTGTTAACGACGCATGCACGCACGCACACACGCACGCACACACGCACACACGCACATACACACGCTGCGCTATGCCATAAGCTCACATGACCTTCGGTCAGGTGAGCTAAAAAAACACCTGGTCACGAGTTTATCGTTAACAAAAACGATTTATTTCTTAATTACAATAACTGTTTTGCTTGTTGATCCGAGAGAGAGAGAGAGAGAGTCAAGTTGCGTATGTATCATGTTAACAGTCATTCAGTATAGTGTTTACATTTTTAACAATTACATTTCTAATAAAGAACTGAAGACACATATTTGCATAAAAGGTAAAAGTGCATATTGACAGGGTGGACCTTAAACTAAAGGAAACCACCAGAGTCAAGAGTGCGGTGCACCATGAGAGGTGGTGGGATTGGATAAGATTGTCTTGACTACAGTCATTTAATACTAATACTAATACTAATACTAATAAATAAATAAATAAATAAATAAATAAATAAATAAATAAATAAATAAATAATTTAAAATTAATTGATGAATCAATTAAATAAACACACAACCAAATTAATTAATTAATAAACAAATTAATTAATTAAGTAACAAATCAGGTAATTCATAAAACAATTACATAATTAATATTCAAAGTTATTAATTAAGAAACAAATTAACAAATCAATTAATTCATAAACAAATTAAATAATTAATAATCAAATTAATTAATTAATAAGCAATCAACAAATAAAAAATTAATTCAACAAACCGATTCGTCACTTTCAGCAGACGGTTTGTAGATCCAAACTGGAACATCTTCCATCTGACTATCCACACTTAGTACATCCACACTTGCCATGACAACCTGCAACTAAACGAACTGAAATTTACATCCAGGGTCATCCTTGATCAGGGTTCATCGGTACATCACGTGATACGGATAATTGTTTTCGGAAACGTTTTCCCGCCATTTTACGTGAAACTAAAGACAAGGTCTCAAAAATAAAAGGAAACCAATCAGAAAAACCATGGTAGAATTCAAATTTCTAAGCCACTTTCAAATTTGAGAATTGTGTTTAAAAACCATCTAAAGACTGAATTATTATCATAGTTTAGTCTGAGACTTCGTAGGACCAGCGGAGAGGGATAAGAAACGAGCCTTAGTGTGTTGCTATTCATATGCAAATGAGATAGGTCCTTAGATCGAGCATAGGTAAATCTGTTACGAAGGATGCGCGAGTTCTGCCTAGCAGACACTTTTTATATATCCCGGTCAAATAATAAAATGAAAACTTGAATAATTCATACCCAAAGGAAATTATATTAGATTAAACATTTAAATAGGGACCAGTTTCATATTCAAATTAAAAAATATTAATCCAAATTAGCAAAATGTTATTTTTACAGTATAAATGTCGCTGATTTAATTAATGATACGTAACTCCCATCCCTTGACCAACTGCCAATTCCAAAGATTATTCAAGGTGTTAACCTAGGAATGTAATTATCAACTATTCACTGGGTGAAGGTTGTATGTCTGAATTAGCATCCAATACCCTTATGTCCCTACATTTAGTACTTTGTTTATTCGATAAAATTGGTCGACTTTTCGGCAGTCAGTACTGGGCTCCGCACGTGTTACCTGAATATCACAGGTGAGAAAAATACAATCATTACCAAACGCAACATATATAAATATAAAATATAAAAACAGTTAAATAATTAACAAAATTTGGCAATATTGCACTGAATTAAAATCTCTTTTTAAAGCTTTTTATCAATTTTATTTTTAACTTTATAATCCAGTTACCTCCAAAAAAATCATACATCTTTGTGGATGAAAATTCCTTGGCTTGAAATATCAATTCTAACAAAAAAATGACTAAATCTCGTATATTCTAGTCTCAAGTTTGAGGTCGTAAATTAATGAAAATTGCTAAAAATCAACTGTTTAATGCTACTTTATTTAAAATCCCCATGATTCTAAATATACACAATACTGTAGAGAACTATGTTTAGACTGAAAAAATATATAAAATGAAAACATTTACACACTGTGGTCCAGATCATAAGATATTGCGGCGCATCTTGGATATCCTAAGCTCGAGTTTAAAGTCGTAAAATAATGAAAATTGTTAAAAATCAACCGTTTAATGCTACTTTATTTAAAATCCCCATGATTCCAAATATACACCATACTGTAGGTAGAGAAATATGTTTAGAACTGAAAAAATATATAAAATGAAAACATTTACACACATAAGATAATTTGCGCATCATGTTCTTGAAAGGAAAGAAACAGCATGTTGGGATAGGACAAAAAATCACTACATTTTGTGGATATCCAGATAAAATGTTTCAAAACAACTTTGGTTTATTTTCTAAAGGTTGCATACTTTAAAAAAATGACGAAAATAATATTAAACGGGAATACTCAGCTGATACTTATTCGATTGAACTCCATGATGGGGGACATGCTACACGAATTTCGTAAAGTAAGGCGAGATTTTACTGTAACGCTTCATAATCAGACAGCTATTTCAGATTATCGCCCTTGATCTTTAACGAACTTATATTGACACTTTGAGGTAAATCCGATAACGACCATTTTTCATGTCATTGTTTCTTATCCCTCTGTATTAAATGTCGCTGTAGGACAAAGCAGGGACATAAACGTTGAACCAGCGACATTTAATATTAAATGTCGCTGGTTCAACAAGTGCTTTATTGAGTGATATGTTAAAATAAAACTTAAAGACAGAGTTTTGGGAAAGATCGGCAGGTAAATAGGCGGGGCCTGGTGTTTGCTATAGGTAAAGCTCAATAATAAATATTTACAATATGACTGTACCTGCCTTCGATGAAACATACAGAAGCAATTGTATTGCAATTCCCACGAAAGACAATTGTGGCCACGACCCTTGATGTGTGTCCCGCAATATTACGTCATGTCCTACACAGGGGGTCACACCATACGCCGACCTCGCATGGCTCAAGATCAGATCTCACATGAGCAGGTATGGAAGTAATAGCGCCAAGGGTTAAAGGAAAAAAAATATTTATTAAAAGAAAGAATTGTAAATATAAGAAATGACATTATTTCAATGGGTAATGCAAGATAGTGTGGCGCGTGCCAAATTCAAAATGAAGGGCTTGGCCTTACAAATGATTGCCTGATGAGAAATATGCTATGTCGGGATTGAAAGTATTTGGAGTAATGTGTTTTTCGTTTAATACTAGAGTTGTCAAGTTAACTTCTTTGTCATATTTAAGGCGAATGTCTTATGAATTATTTGTTCTAAATGGTAAAATTTTAAGTATATGATAAACAGAGTAAAAACATGGTGAAATCCATATCATATGCCATGATGGACCTCGACAAAAATCAGATAAATATATATTATATATATATATTGCACCTTCTTAAATTAAGATATTCCAATTTCAAGTACAGTATAACCACAATATGTAAATCCGGTGTACGCGTAACGGAAGCTGGGATCGTCGAAGCGACCGTGTGATGTTGATTGTCTCTTTGACTGAAGTTTAGAGGTATGTAAATGCTCAAAATTTAATCGTCAAGCCTTGGATACCACTTATAATTTGGTTGCGTCAATAACACGTAGACATTACAATGTGCCAGTAAATATCACCATATAATGTCAAAAAACACAATTGGTCATCGACAGTCAGGAAAAACTTGATAAACTGTCAAACTTGGCGTAAGATTGAATTTCACTTTAATTAAATGCTGATCTTACCGTTTTATAAGGTATTGGAACAAAGAAACATCAAAGAGTTTGAATACAAATCGCATATGCAAGATGTACATTTAAATATTTAACTACAACAAGTATTATTTTTTCCTTAGCTGCAATTCTGGCAAAATCATAACAACCGCCTAGCTGAGATTTTAGTGTACTTTAACTGCATTTATATGAACATCTCTTCATACATATATTTGTGTTTTGTGTTGTTATAAAACATTGCAAAATTAATTTTGTTCTCTGACAAAACGTTGCTTTGTGTTAACTTGTTTAAAGAATTGTTTTTCCGTTGCACACATGGACAAGTTGTTCAAGCTCAAAGAGCAAGATGAAAGTTTTTAGGAATCCCAGCATTTTTCTTGCGAAACTTGCAAATTTACTTCAAAATACAAATCCAACTTGGATCGCCATCTGTGTAGATTCACAATAATTCAACAACCCGGCCATCTTCTGGATATCAGTCATGCTCGGTTATCGTGTAAATTTTCGGAGTCAAAATCTTGTGAATTAACTCTTTAGTGAATAACCTTTCGCAAATGGGCTTAACAATGACAGAACGATATCATCTCCTCCAAATCTACCAAGCCAAATTTGATGAAACTAATGACAATCATACCTAAGTTGTGAAGGGCTTTCTGATTTGCACAATGGGGCCCTATAAGGGGAAATAGTAAAACATATGTACAAGAGATATAACTTAGATATTCCATGTGTTACATACTTAGGACATGCAGTTTCAGAATTGCACAAATAGTACTGTAGGGCTCAAAATGGGAAAATAGCAAGGTTCTTAAAGGGGATATAGCCAGCCAGTAGTTAATACACTGTCATGAGACGAAAGTGTAACCTGTTGGCTTGTTCTTCGCTTCGACGATCCGAGCTTCCGTAACACGTACACCGGAGTTTACATACTCTGAACCAGAGTCTAATGATCACCCAGGGGTCTGAGCAAAAGTAGAATTTATAGACAGGTGAGCTTTGTATATAGAAGGTCCTTCTAATGAACGAGTAAACTTGTATTGTCGATAAAAGTATCTCATTCATGTGAATTGTAAAGTTCGGGGTTGCAGTACAAATGAGTGAAAAATATGCAGAACCTATTACTTCGTTCTGTTAAATTTGTTAAAATTATTTTTATTACTTTTTTGTTATTGAAACAAAAACTAATTATTAAGAATTAATTATAGAAAATAATGTATTGAGTGTATTGTTTTGTTTTGGTTTTTTATGGTCATATGAAAATATTTGAGAAGAGAAGGTATTGTTTTTGATGGTCCTATGATTACACGGTAACAGTGCGTCTATCGGTATAAACTTATTGTCTTTGTTTTAAATTTCTTGAGAAGCCAGGTAAACCCTAACAAAGACAAGTTGTATCTTCTGGGCTTCAGTCATTGATATGAGAATAAAGACTGTCTGCGTTTTATTTATTATAATCCAAAACTATACTCTTTACAACAATTCAATTCAATTCAATTCAATATTTTATTTACGCCTCACCTTTTAAAACATTTAAAATATATATTACAATTATACATTTAAATTGTTATAAAAGCCACTCTCAACAGAGTTATGAGAGATGGTGTGACTAAAATATACATTTATCTTAATTCTAAAATTTTAGAACAGGTTTGACACGTAAAATACTCGGGATCAGAGAATAAAACTTTCATTTTTTCTTCCTTAAATAAAATTTACAACAGAAAATTGATAATGTTACTATATACATTGATCAAAGATTTACAATTGCCATAATTAATTTACATATTTTCATCTTCATTCATTTAGAATGTAAGGATTACTACGTTATATTTATTTATCTATTTTATTTTATTTTATTTATTTTATTTTATTTTATTTTATTTTATTTATTTATTTATTCTTTTTGTTGGAATAAATTTTAGAAATCATAAAATTCTAAAAAAAAAAAAAAAAAAAACAAGTGGATGGAAACAGTGGGCTTTATAGACGGTTGAGGAGTCATATGGGACTGAAAAAGATGGTCGGACTTTATATAGAGGGTCATTATATATACATGTAGTTAAATTCATATGGGGATATTTCAGACCGGTTGCTATGGACATTATATATAGAAGCGGACCGTTTATAAATCATAGCAGGTTATTACTAAGTTTTTAATTTTAAATAGGGTCACTAGTTAGTAAGGTTTAGTCTCACCTAGCGGACATTTTAATTTCATAACAAACCCCTTCCCTTGTAAAGTCATGCTAGGCAGTAGGGTAGTAGCCAAATTTGGAATGATTTTGGTCCTAACATGATAAGTTTTGGTTAAAATTTGGTATTTTCAAAATACGTCGTGTCAACACAACTGAGGTTTGCCTTTTCTTTCTATTTTCTTATTGATTTTCCATACATTCTTTCAATCTTTTCAGTCTTTCAATGACTTTGCTACATGAATTATTATTTGCCGCTGATAGTTTGATTTCTCACCACTACAGTAGCTGTTGCAAGTGGTACATTGCTCGCCCCGTAAGTGGGAAGTCGTAAGTTCGAACCCCGATCTGGTCTGACTCAAGACTTGAAAGCGGTAGATACTGTTCTTTCGTCAAGCACTTGGTATTACGAAACGAAAGTCACTGTTCTTTCTAGCGGGAAACGAGGTCCCGTGTCACGGTAGGCGTGGCACGATAAAGAACAATGCTGTATAATGCCATGATCGCAACCTACAGAGAAAATTTCTGCACCTTCATCCATAGCTGGCGACGTCTCGATATAAGTGAAAAATTCTTGACTGGGGCGTTAAACACCATTACTTAATCATATTGTCATATACCATTTTTTAAAGCTTTAGTTTAATCATAAAATACATTCAAAAAATGGTATATTGTCATATATTTTATGATTAAATTCAAAACACGGTACGAGTGTGACACAATCAACAACATGGTTTCAAGATTAAGTAACGAGGTTAACGCCACGATTTTCTGTCCAGCTCAGAAAACTTTTTATATGTACACTCTTAAAAATTTCAGTTTGCTAATTGGTAAATAATGTTGTATCTTTATATCTTTGCCATAAAATATCCAAATCCGACATTTTCACACATAATGAAGTTAAAAACCAAACAGACGGCTTCATAAGAAAATGTTTATTAAACAAGACCACTGAACCAGTAAATCTTCTTATGGCAATTCTATATTAAAGAGCTACAAATTCCTAATATACCCCCCTTTTTTTCAAAAGGATGGTCATTAATCATTTCCGGGCGGGAGAGAATTCTATTGACTAAATGCCAAATGTTAAGTAAATTGAGGATTATTTTTCAATAGAACTGTTTACTTTTATTTCATTGTGTTTGTTCATACATTGATACAGGTCGCTCTTTTATTGTGGCTGAGGACAGTAGGCTATCAAAATTGAGAGAGAAAGCAAACATCTACAGATGACCGTTTTTCTACATCGTCTTTACTTTAGGTTTATTTTAAACATAAGGTCAGATTAGACACGACACACCCTTTTAACCATTTATGAGATAATTGCCATCCATAGGGATGTTATTACCATGCATTTTTATACTACTGCAACATCATCACCACTGCGGTATCTCAGTTGGTAGATGCTCGCTCCGTAAGTGGAGGTCGTGGGTTCGAACCCCGGCCGGGTCTGACCCAAGACTTAAAAGTGGGTAGTGAATGTTCTTTCGCCAAGCACTCGGCATCACGGAACGAAAGTCACGGTTCTTTCGGATGGGAACTTAAAATAACCGAGGTCCCGTGTCTTGGTAGGCTTGGCACGATAAAGAATCGTGCCGTGTATATAATGCCATCAGCGCAACACACAGGCACCTTAGCCTAAAGCTGGCGACGTCTCGATACAGTAAAATATTCTTGACTGGGACGTTAAACACCATAACTCATCTCATAAAAATAACTTACCATCTACAGCTTTCCCCGCCCGTTTGCTAATAAAATTATACATCATCATTTATTTTATTTAATCCGTCGACAGTTTAACACTAGCAACTAACGAATTAGTGCCAAAGTGGAAGCTTTTTTTGGAATCTGTTAGCGAAATATCAGCTGAGCACTGACTATCACTTGGCACCTTTCGACCCCTAGATATCAATATCTCGACCAATTGGCAAAACGAGCTTCGGCCCCTTTTTGTTAGCTCAGTGTTAAACTTTAGGCAGGTCTGTATACCGTTCACTGTTGTGTATAAAACATATACACTGATATAGTCCGACTAATCAGCCCACTAAACCCCAATTTTATTTTTTAACTTGTGGATTTACAACATTAAAATGGGGATATAGTGGGCTGATTAGTCAGACTGTGAAAAATAATACTGAAAGTATAAATAATAAGGGTCTGTACGTTCTGTGATCAAGTGAAAAACAGTAGTTATAAATTTTATATACATTAAGATTATATATTCGACACTTACCTACACATTCATAGGATCACAACCTTGGATTAAAGGGAAATTATTAGCGATTAACGATCAAGATAAAATCCCAGTAGACCTCTAACAAGGATGTTGGAAATTACAAATTCTATTTTTAGAACACAATTATAAATTCCAGAAACGGATACGGAAGAGATTCCAATTCCGGGCGCATTCTTTCTCACGGTGGTTGAATATTTCAGTCAGAGACAAGGGTTATCTGAAGACACTTAAGCTTGTCTCTACTTTTTTTGTTGTCACATATTTGTAAATATATTAGCATTTACAATGTACATTTACCCACGCCAGCCTATATATATATATATATATATTATATATATATATATATATATATATATATATATGTATATATATGTTACAGTAAATAGTTGTAACCAGGAATTACGTGTATTTACTAAGAGAGTCAGTAATTACATGTAGTTACTGTCAGATTTGGGATTTCACGAAATCACTGAAATGTTCAGTTAATACATGTAATTACTGAATACTATTGCTAATTTTACATCAATTTACTGAACAATATTTTCTCAACATTCTAATTTCAAAGCAATTTATTTGGTACTTTTTTCAACACAATGTGTGCTTTACTTGAACAAACATGCAATGCATCTAGTGAAAACTTAGCATATCGATCGAATTATTGAACATGAAATAAAAGATCAATTTTGCACAGATTATCTTGAGGTATGAGCCATATTATATACTGGAAAGTAAATAAGTTAAATTATTGAACATGAAATAGAATTATAAAATCTGCAATATTATTGCTAAGGAATGAAATAAGTTAAAAACCATTTATTGTGGCATGAAAGAGAGTGTAGTGGTTAAACCCTTAACTTACCTATTAGTTTAATGTAGCGCTTGTATGGTTTTGCAAGTTCGATACACGTCAATTTATATTTATTTATTTATTTATTTTTATATGTATTAAATATTTAAAACATTTTTTTACTAATTTTATTGAATCGCTATCACCAAACACAAACACACTGGTCCCGCATGTCCAAATCACAATCCCAAAAGCAAAGCAAACCAAACACTGGATTATTAATTAAGTTAAACACGTGAACCTGAAAGTGAGACAGGGTGCTTCGGAAGGATAGGTAAAATATAATAAAATCTTTGAAAACTTGTACTCGAAATTCTACTAGGGAAGTGAGGCCGGATGCTCCAGAAAGGTAAGAACTTCCTATCTAACTTCTGCATCAACAACGCGTGAAATCAAAATTGATAACACGATGAACCATTCTGTTTCATTTGTCTTTCTGTAAAATGTGTAAATGACAATGAGTTGGCTCAATTCGGAGCGACTTTTCATTCACTGTTGTAGAGGCCGCGGTGACCTAATGGAGGAGACGTCAGTCTACAAATCCACGTTCTCTCAAGGCTGTGGGTTCGAGTCCCGCTCAGACCATAAATGGAAAATTAAATTTCCCTTACCGTAGGCAATTACTGCTTCACCCATTCACTCAGTGTTAATATAATGTGACTGGGCGAGTGGTACGCTTGTTTGCGGCGTACTGACTCTGTGAACTAGGCAGTACTGAGTTCGCACTGGTACAAAGCAGACCATAAAACACACTCACTCTTCACATGCATACACGAACTTGTTCATAGATTAATTCATAGAGATTAATAAAGTAGTTGAAAAAAAGTAGCTTAAATATATTGAAACGACGTTAAGCAAAATTCAACATTCCCTGTTGTACGAAGACATTGATTGTAAACATACGCGGTATAAGACCGTTTCCCAGCCACGTAGTTGGAATGGGATACTCAGATTGAGTCAGGGAAATTTTTGCGTTAAATTTGATTATTCCAACATCGTATTGTTCATCTCTGCCACTAGTGGTAAGTTGTTGTCGATGATTGTCGATGCCTAATTCTTTTGATTGCGCGATTTTTCTGATTTAGCGATGTAGAAAAAAAATCATATCACTGTGTAATATTTGTTATTATTTGAGACGAATTCATGAAGAGGAAATAGCTCAGCCATTAGTCATTTCACATGTTAGCTTTTTAATAATCTTACAAACATCGTTGAGTTATGCGCAAGCTAACAGCCCGTTAGCTACCCAAATCTCTTAGTGATGGGCAAATGCCAAACAGGGAATCAATATGCAGCACCTTGATAAAGTCGCTTTTTTTGCGTCTGGTGACTGTAGATTAGACTATGTTCATTATTATGAGCCGGAGAATAAAGCACTAAGTCGTCAGTGGGTAGAGCCCGGTTTTCTGATTTTAGCGATGGAGATAAATTTAGTAAAATCCTCCGCATAATGTTTGTTAAATATTTTAGAAAATTTCCAACGCTTTCGCCGTTTTTGTGAATTGTTTATCGTAACTGCTATGCTACTTCAATAATTATCATATAAATTAAAGTCTTGTCTCTGAATTTAAAACATAATCTAGTGTTTTAAAATAATACGTTCAAAATCAGACCGTCATTATTCCCCTACAAACTAGTTTCAGGGGGTTGGGTATATAGGAATCAATATGTCTGTCCGTCCGTGTAAAATCGTGTCCGGGCCATATCTCATAATGGCTTTGAACGACTGTCATAATACTACACATGAATACTTTTCATGGTCGAAAGGTATGTCATGACCTTGAACCAAAGTCATATCTGAAACATCAAGGTCGCGGGAGAATATTAAACCCTTGTAGATTTGTTGGGGGGGGGTTGACTCTCAATAGAGGGTACTTGTTATATCTTCTTTTAATGTAGTTAATACTAAAACAGTATATTGATTGATCAACTACTTAACTTAAACATATATACAGTAAATGTATTTGTATAGTGCGTCAGGTGTGACCTGGCCGTTTGATGATAGTAATACTGGACACCGGGTATTTATGGTAATGAGACATGCTGTCTTACCTAAATCACATAGTCTATTAACCTAATCCAATATTCAAGTTAAAGGTCAAACTTGACGCATTATATTACCTCGTGTAAGTTTGCATTACAAAAAAAAAAAAAAAAAAAAAAAACCACGCGAACTTCCACCAGTGAAGTGAGTGTTGTCGGGTGCTCCGGAGGGGTAAGCACTTCTTGTTTAGCTAGCTACACCCGCGACGTGTGAAATTAATTTTGAATAAAAGGAGCGTAGATATAGGACGTCAAATATACCCAGGGTACTTTTGGATACAGGGACATCAAACTTACCAACTTTTGATGGCGACCGAAAACATTTTGAGGGCCTTGATAAGCCTAGGCTTGCAATATCCTTGCGCCAACAATTTATTTATAAGCAACTTGCTACGTTGTATAAAATTTCCGTAATGGGAACAAGCTCTGTTATAGCGTATCAATTGTGGAACATGTATCACTATTGGTATCAATTGCAGTTATATTGCTGCATAGAAAAGGAAACTTGATTATAGTAACACTATTGATCTAGCAGTCCAGCATCTTGTGTTGCCAAAAAAAAAAAAAAAAAAAAAAAAAAAAAAAAAAAAAAAAAAAAAAAAAAACATTTGCTAGTTCTGTGAAGGGCGGTGTTTTATGATTATAATCATCAAATGTACATGTACTTCCAACAACTTTGACTGGTCCTACATCTACGCTGTCACAGTCTAATTAACAACCAGCTGTTTTGGAAACAGTTTTTGCCAGTGCGCCGCTTACGAAGAAGATAATTTTTAGGTCAAACTGTTTTTGAAATGGATAATTGTCAATTGTCAAATCTCGTGTTATAAAATCAAGATCACATGAAGTAAGTAAGATTAGGGGAATAGGTGGTATAACACCAAATAAAAATAAGTTGAGATATTTGGTTTTGTTGATGGTTTTCTCACGGCTGATGAAACAATGGATTAAAACAACAAAGAGGTAAGAAGCAGATGGTTATACAACGCGCATGAGGCTAAATGGTATGGCGACGTTGAAATGTATGTTATTGGTAACGGTGAATATCCGTTTTTAAAACCAGGTTGAAATTGTAAAGAACAATAGCATAAATTGTATAGATTCAAATTTAATTTTATTTACTGCTGTCTTTAAATTTAGTTTAACGATAGGACATGATGTTTTGTCGGAAACAGTTAAAGACTGTTATTTTAAAATCATGTTGCAATTATAAAGAACAATAGTACAAATTGTATAGATTCAAATTCATTTTATTTAGCACTATCAAATAATTTTCCTTGACGACAGGACACGATGTTTTTACACAAATAGTTCTACCATATTGATGACATAATAATATGTAGCACAAAAATACAACATATTGAACAAAGCGAAATGTTACACAAGAAAAAAGGAAGAAGAGAAAAAAAACCACAAATGTTAAATGAAAAATAGAATACCTGGCACTTTGTGCTTACTGGTGAAATCACAAATTTATAATAATAATAAAATAATAATAATAATATAATAATAATAATAATAATAATTATAATAATAATAATAATAATAAATAAAATAGATTGAATAACTATAATTACCAAAACTTGAACATTCATGAAAACGGAGCAACAAAAATAACACAAGTTAAAATAAAATAAACATGACATCTGGTAACAACGACGAACGATTAATAGCTTGTACATGAAACTGTACCATGTATATGTAAGTATACATATATATGTCAATGTCAAAATTAACGTCACCCCTACTGTGTCAAAATTAACGTCACCCCTATCGAAAATCAATTATCTAATTAGCTTTGATTAAAAAAGCGAATAATTTGGAGCTGAATGGTAAATGAACGATACTATAAAATAGAAAACAAGACAAAGAAACCAATCATTAAGTATTTAATATCGCCTTGGTACAAACAAACACCATTAATACTTAGTTGAGGCACCACGAACTCTTATAACAGACTTAACCACTGTCGTATAACTTTTCAAGATAGTTCTTATTTATCCTGTACCAATGCTTTTTGACGCTTTCCCATAGATCATTACACAATTTTGTATTGTCCATTGCGACGTCCCTTTTCAAAGCAACCAACAGATTTTCAATCGGACTCATATCTGGCGAGTTTGATGGCCAATCTAAAACATGAATTTGTTTAGACTCTAGGAAACGCCTGGTAGATCTGGAATTGTGGGCAGGAGCCAAAGGCATTTAGGATAATCATTGTTGTTTTAAAAAAAAAAAAAAAAAAAAAAAAAAAAAAAAAAAAAAACGTCAAAAAGCAACAGAATCAACATATATGAAACCAACAAAGAAGGGTGTTAACTTTCCTTAATAGCTTCTTTGATCAGACACCACAATCTGCTTTCAACTGTACCTTTTGGCTGCCGCGAAATGATGACGAACCTTTCTGATTTTGTAAATATTTGAGTCATACTTTAAATGGTTTTAATTTATTTGCCGGGAATTTTTCGGTGTTTCCATTAGGAAATGGAACGAACTGAGGCCATTTATGATTTATGTAAAAAAAAATGTTTTAAATAATGTTTCAGAACTGTAATTTACCTCAACAACTGAAAGAAATGCGGGATATTGAGAATTCAACGACAATTTGTAAATTTAAGGGGAGAAAATTCTTAAGAAAAAAATTATGGAACTTCAGTTTAATCATTTTTGCTGCAAATCTGGCAGAATTGCAGGGCTGCAGGGGTGACGTTTATTTTGACACAGTAGGGGTGGCGTTAATTTTGACATTGACCTGTATATATATATATATATATAATATATATATATATATATATATATATATATATATATATATATATATATATATATATATATATATATAAGTGTATTTTAACTAACCAGATCGGAGTCTGGACATGTAAACAATAACATGGTGCAAATATTGCGACCAGTTCACAACTACAACTAGTCATCTGCAAATCAATTATCAACAATCATCAGGATTTCAAACATTGAAAACATCTATTTTTCCCCCGCCTTTCGAAGAGATATTAAATACCATATTCCGCCTGTCCGAAATTCTTGTCTGCAAGAATTCTCCAAAACTATGAAGCATGAAACTTGGCGCAAATTTTTCCTGTCAACATTGATAGGATATGCGCATATCGTTAACCCGAATTGGTTTTAAAATTTTACTAGGAGTTATGCCCCTTTGAAGATAAGTACAAATCAGAAAAATACCTGGTGGCGGGGGATCCTAATTCACTGAATTTGATTGTTCAATATTCAATTACTACAATTGAACAAACTTTGCACAGTTTCTTCACATTTTCAAGAAGTCATCGATAAAAACAGGAAAACAAAGATCGACAACTTGAGTAAGGTAGAAAATAGCAACCATCTTAATAAACTCTAATGATCTGGAAGTATCGTCTTATCACCAACTTCATTTTGAAGTTTGCTAGTATAAGAGCAATAGGAATGATAAAAAACCATTAAAACCCCATCAAATGAAGTGGCTAAACATGGACATTTGAAACAACCACCGGCAACATGCATTGTTTGACGCGAAAATAGGAAAATGATAGTTTACGCTAAGGACGCCATTTATTAATTTCCAGTTTATAAATACAAACTAAGAGCAGACAATTGAAATATAAACCAACGAGACTTAACCATCTACTAACTGAATAAATCTGCATCTACAACAATTTCAGCTGGCCAGGAAAAATCGAGGATCCCGGACTCAAAGTCACGCATAAGACATGTCTCAACAGATAAGTACTTGGACCATGCACTTATAATTGGCATTTAAGTAGATGTTAATACAATTATATAAACAATTATATGTTAAAAAAGATGTGTACGTTAAGATATTCTCTGAAATTACTTGACTTTACTTTAAAATCAAATTGACTACATTGCATTTTGGTTTTTAATATTTTTGCTATCGTTTCCTACTATAGGAGTCTCACTTGAAATATTTTGAAGTATTTAAAATGTATAAAGGGCTAAATTTACAAACACCGGCTAGCGGCCTGATGTTTCAAGAAATATTAACAACTCACAATCATTTTTTACTTTTCTGGTGTCTATATTTGAAATATCACCTGTCAGTTTACATCACATCACATTACATATTTAATACAGTACCGTCAAATCAGGCATTGATACAGAAAATTGTACATTTTTGCCAGATTTGGTTCCTTTTTTGGAAAAATTCACAGTGGCCACATGCATCGACCAACGCCAATTTCAAACTAGCTGTAGAAAACATGCAAATATTTCATTACACAAAATTCTGTGTTGGTCGAAGGCTGCGGCCACACTCAATTTTTTAAAAAACGGTGAGAAAATCGCCGATCTGAAGAGCGAAATTCGTTGCCTTTTGGAAATCCTGGGCAACTTGTATATGGATTGGAATAAGTAAATATATGTAGAAGATCACGATCAAATGCTTGTTTACATTGCAATTAAGGGTTGGTTTAAACCATCTGAAATTATTAGATCTGGTTTAAAATGATACTCGCAAATATTATAATTTAGAAGCGAGCTATTATGCACATTTTGAAAATATAAAGCAACTGTGTCACAGAAAGATAATGCCTTTTCCACTAAAGGATTTTTAGTATGATGATGCCATTAGAAAAATGTTAATGTGTTTGTAAGTACAAATATTTGTTTTGATTGATAATGCATTTATAATGTTCTAACTTGCAATCAGTACACCAGTGGGTACAAACTGTTCTCCGTTGTTTATTGATTCCTTTCTTTATGTTATTATATAGTATCAATGAAAATATTGGATGCCACAGGGCTGTTATTTCAATTCAATCAAAAATTATAAAAAGTTGTAAATGACATTTGTTTGTAATCTGGTTGTTTTGCTAAAGTTTAGAATAAAATGTTCATTTCAGATACTACTATACACCTCTCAATTTTGTATATATTTTAATTAAATTCAGCTTGTGACTTCTCGCTCGATATGTAATTTAAATCGACAAAGCGGTTAAATATTACTAAATACTTTCCTTTTTAGAAGAATACGGAATGCCCCGTCTTTCTTTCTTGAATTCTGCTCGTACTTGTTTGGAGGTAAGATAAGACACACTAAAGAAGAACCCGTGTAAACCAGCTGAACAAAGAAACACAAAACGTATAAAGTCAATACCTGTTGCCTCTGCAACTATGCCTAGTAACCATGACAACCCAGAAAATAACACAAGCCTTATATAAACTGGCCAATATAAACGTGTTTGAACGTTAATAGATAAGTCTTCAATACCCTTTTCACTTGTTCTGACGTGACAACCAGCAACGGTTAAAACGAAGACATTCATCAGTATTGAAATAGAGACTGGAAGTATAAATACAACAATATTAGTGGGATAAACAGAAGGAAAACAAACATCATCTGCGTAACCTATTTTGATTTGAGTGCTAAGATCTAAAATCAATGAAGGAACAACAATAAGCAAGGGAGTTCCATAGCCTATAATATAGATATAGAATGGCATGGATTTTAAAGTTACCATCTGCATGGGTTGTTTTTTCACAACTTGTATAATCATGGCTGAATAAATGACCATCCACGTAAAGCAACATAGCCAAGTATAGTGAGAAATAACCCCAATGACAAAACAAACATCGTTATAATCATTCGCGCCAAACCCAAATATAAATAGCACATGAGAAAATATCATACAAACCATTAAAGATTGTGATAGTTTCCCTGCATTACTTTGTGTTAGTTTCAGATGTATTTGGATAACCATAGCAAACAATAAAGATACGGATGATAAGCCCATGAATATACAAGTCAAAATAATTTCAATATTCGCCATATCAAGTATCATAGTCTTCCCTGGTGGGGCGAATGGTCCAAATGAGTAATTTAATATTTTCGTTGTATTGAGAGAAATATGAACTATATGGAAACAATCATGACTGGTGTCGCTTTTGTTAATGTTAACAATCCGATCATTTTTAAACGTTCAGGTGTTTCAACAGTGTTCAATTCTGTCAATGCAGAAATCTCTTTGTATAATCTGGACACGAATGCAATCTCTTCCTTGGTTTGAAATCTGACGTATGCGTTAAAAAAATCATAGTTTTTGGTGGTCACATATTCATTTTTAATATAAGTAACACTGAAATTATTCATTGATGTTCCCGTCTGATATTGTTCAATATATGTCCAATCAATTTTTCCGAAATTTGACTTAAATATAGATATTTCGCGGAGATGAATCCTTTCTTGCAGCTCTATGTAAATTGTTGCGTTTATGTCAAAGCAACCCAAGTAGGTTAACCTCCGAGAATCATTAAGAGGACTATTGCTGACATTATCGCTAAAATGAACATAATTGTATGAAAATTTGCCATGAAACGATGTTTTGATTTCCCAAGGCATAATCGATTTTAATACTGTGTAAATGACTGCTTGAACCCGTGTCAGGAACATGTGATCAACCGATGCATTGCTGATTAATTTCAAATCAAACGCCAGTTCATAGTTTTGGATGATAATATCGATTTTGCATGTAACCTGTAACAAAAGATAAAAACATATTTTTGTTCTTAATTCTATTTGACAAATGTTTTAGTGGTTGAAAAGCAGAACAAAAAATATAAATGAAAGATAAGGTTATTTATTAAGCATCAACAACGTCCACTGACGTTTCGAACAGTATACATGTAATTTGATTGTGGCATAAACCAAAAACAAACATACTTATCCATGTCCGAATCACAAACCAGAAGCAAAGTAAAAACTTTAGCAAGAGTAAAAACAGTTATGAAACTGACAAATTACGTTTGACACGTGAACTTCAACCAGGAAAGTAACGTCTGGTGCTCCGGAAGGGTAAACGATAAAGAAATGCTTAAGTATAACAATTTTGATCTTAAAACTGATAGCTACTAATTTTATAATTATAAAAAACTATAATATGGATATGAATACAATATGAAAGTGCATATTTACAATAAACCGCACAGAGAACAACGCCAATATCATAGGCGTGGTATATGTATTTGACAAAGATTCCGAACAAACCAATAGCAATAACACCAGCGACAATGACTGGTGAGGAATTGTATTCCGAAATGATGTTTAGTGTTGTAAAAATAACACTTGCATAATATGTAATTATTATTATTATTATTCAATAATTCCAAAAGAGCCATATTTTTTTATATATTCTATCATGTAAGAATTTGTGATTGTTTGGCGTATATAATTATACAATGAAAAATACCTACATCTTTTTTGTCGTCTTGACAAAAGTTTTCACCATTTGGTTTAGGCGCCATATTGAAATCAAACAAAGCTGACAGACCATGTACAGAATATTTTAATGAGTTATCGTTTGCAGGAAGAGCACACACAGCGGAGTCCATCGTAATTGTTTTTTTATCCAAACAAAAAATATTCTACTAGTTATTGAATCTTCCAATTCAATCACTGGATTTTGATATCGAAGGCATTCCGTCCTATTGAACATGATTTCAGACTTTTTTGGAATTGAGTTTTGTTTCCAGCAAACACGTGGCCTAGGTACATCTACAGGAGGGATAACAGAAGCATGGCAGTTTGCGCTTTGAAACAATTCAATCATATCTTCATAGCTATCTTGTTTTGATAATTCATCTACCGTTACATCACAGTCGAACTTGTATCGGAGTGTCCATTTTTGAAACGTTTTAACGCTATGGCATCTTGCACAATGTTCGTTTTTATACGTCAATCCGTCTTTTCCCGTAACAGGTAACTCATTTCTTGAACGTGTCTTTGAACATTTTATCTCGTCATCAGTATTAGTGTTGGTTTTTGGACACTTAGATACCATATAGTACCCGCGCAGACGACCCAAATGATCTGCAATGATATGTAAAAAACAAGATGTATAGTTTGATTTCATGTCAGAGGATATTTTTTGAGTTTCAAAATGGTCAATAGTAACCTTATTATTATGACAACAGTCATTGAATATATTACAGGCGATGTCACAATAGCACACTGGGATATCTTTATCCATATTATACTCACACTTCCGGTTTTCAAACAATCATTTGCTTCTCTTCGCACCCGGATGCCACGATAAGAGTTATCCACAAACTCTTCATGGAACCGACTTGACAAGGTTTGCTTTAATATCATAGTCTTGTTTTGTTCAACACTAGCACTGATTTGACCGAACTTTGCGATATTTTCTGACGTGTTTCTCAAGTTGGCGTAATTTGTAACCGACAATATCATTTCATCTTTGTAAACAGTTTTCTCGTTTTTTACATTTTGCAGCTGTAACAATGGACGAAAATCCTTTCCATTTTCTCTCATTTGAAATCTCTGCTTTCTCAATGGAACATTCGAAACGTTGCAGTTTATATGAGACACGTTTACGTTATTTTGAAGATAAAAATCTTGAAATACAATTTCAGACGTCAAATGATCGTTATTTCCATACTGGATACAGATAACACCTGTATTTAGAAGTATTGACAATGCAATACATATTTCAATGCTAACTGAAGGATAAGCATCTTCTCTAGTGTTATGTTATAACTTGAATATAAACTATGCCACGTTTCTCCTTTTATACAACTATAGTGGTAAACTTGATAAGACCTTTGGCAAATTGCATAATCAATGTATATAGGCGGATCCTCTAATATTATGTGTATTGGATGTTTTTTTTACGAAAATGGGCGTAATTGGCATTTTTAAGATTTTTTTTAAGTATCGACCACATGTTATATTTACACGGAATCTTATAGCTACTGATGAAGAATACATTATTTTGTTGAATAACTTTATGAAAAATAGTATTCAAGGAATGATGAAAAAATGAGAAAATTGTTTTACTTAATCTCAGATATTTTTTGTTATGCACAAAAATGATAAATAAGTGTATCTAAAGTCTATTTGTCTATGCTTCTACAGCAGAAGTCTAGGTATTCTGTCATTAAGTTTTCTTTACTAGAAATATTAGATTGTGACAGACTAAAACTAAAATGCAACTAAATTAAAATGGGCTGATCATTTAACTTAGTATGAACTCATAATTGTTAAATGTACATTAAAACAATTATGACTGATTGATTCTAGTGTTTCAGCTATACAATTTGTTCAAAAAGCATAAACATATCATAATGGGACAAAACATAACGGGGTAAAACATGTTTTACAAGAGATATTTCCCTTGTCTATAGAAACCCCATAAGACATTTTAATTTCCTATAAAACTGCTTTCTCTTTATTTGAATGTTTTGGACATTTTTCCATCAGATATTTTATGTATATAAGAGCTATTAGTTACGAAAATATATTGTTGCATTTATTTTAAGATCAAACTGTAGATTGACTGGACTACTAAAAGAACTACAGAAGTTAAATTGCAGTTAGAAGTTCATCTACAAAATATGATATAAACATTTCAGTAGTTTGGCAACTACAATAGAAAATTATTCTATGCAATAAAATAGTATTGCAATAACTAAAATTACAAATCATGTGTCTTTCGTTCATGTAGGGTGGGTATCGTTTCTTTAGGGAAAGTAGCGTATAGCGTTGCTTTTGGGAAGGGCCTCTATATAGTTATACAATTGAAATAAAAATGAATATTTCCAAATCAACTACTGTTGAGCTAACTACATCAGCTAAACATGTAATCACAATTGAGATGGAAATTACAAATTTTACCAGTTTTTATTTTACAGCACTAGACGGTGGTTTCGGAATACATTTTCTAATTGATTAGTGCTCAGATTAAAAATGTGAAACCAAACTTTTTTCAAGGGGTTTAATGGACCAAAAATATTTAACCAAATTAAGCTAAGGAAATACTTTTCATGAGGGAGTATACCTTAGTTTTTGAGGATTTTCAGATTTTAACAAGCAGCAAATTTAGACAATAGGGTATTTTTGACAATACAAAAGTACGAGACCTGTTCAATTTATAACGTAACACAATTGATTTGCAAAATCATCTTAAATAATTCAGGTTTCATTTTAACAAATGTTTTGTGAACAGTGGCAAATATACAACATCCTACAACGCTTTGTCCAACTCAAAAGTGTATTATTAATGTTTCCAGTTTCAGTATTTTCCATTTATCTTTGACAGCTCTTTAAGACCAGACAATGGACAGATCTTTCGTTTCTGAAGACGACGTTTCAGGTTTCCCCAGATACCGTAATCCATTGCAGAGCAACCGGGACTTTTTAACATCTACTCAGACGGTGTAATGTAACTGACGTTACGTTTCTTAAAAAATTCCATTGTTTTCTTACACGTATAACCAGACGTTGATTCCTGATGAACAACCATTACATTTTTATGTCCAATGAACAATCTTGCAAGAGCTTTGTTAAGAAACAAGAAACAGAGACATCATTTTATGTGACTACGTCATTGATTAGCATATTGTTTTTGGTTGTGATGACGCCCATACAAACGTTTTGAGAGGCTATAAATGTAGTTTCGTTGAAGATCTACTAGCTTCCGTCGATTTTGTGGTCACCACGCATCAAATAATATATATTCTAGATCTTATACTCAATTTCATTAATCCGTGAATTTTTCACCCCACAAAATTGGGTACATTAAATAACCGCGAACATTTTAACTCATAAAATTAGATAAATTTACAATTTACAGTAGTTTGTGATTTTATTTATCCTTCGATTTTCGAAAAAGGGGCCCGGTGATATGAAATTGAGTTTCCGCCCGCCCGTCCTTCTTTCGGTCTTTCCGTCCGAAATTTTGTCTTCGCAAAACTATGAAGCACTATTTCATGTAACTTCAACATTGATAGGCGATGCTCATATCGTTAATTCAATTTGGTTTGCTAATTTTCCTGGGAGTTATTGGCCTTTGAACATAAGTGCACATCACAAAAAGAACCTGTTGGCGGGGGATCGTAATTCACTTAATTTACTTATTTTTGTTTTTGTTTTTTCCCATTAATTTTTTGTCACAATTTCGAAACGTAAAATGGACAAATAGTAAATGCTTACTTTACCTGTATATTGTATTGTATGGTATAAACGGAAATTTGATAAGATTTCATAGTTGCTGTTTTTCAAATAAGTTTTTTTGTTCAAACATGCCTAATTAAAATTGAAAAAAGGTTTTTATAGTGCTATAATTATCTAGCCACGACAACTTATATGGTTTTCGTCTGTTAACGTGTCTATAATCGCACCTTATTACATATTAAAATGTTAGTTTCCATGAAGAATTACATACTATTTGCCATCTTCTCACCAAACATGCTTCATTTGAGCTTAATTTAGTATTTATAGTGTTAAAATTGTCTAGCTATAACACATCATATGATTTCTGCTGTTATCGTCTCTGTCATTACACGATATTATATATTAAAGAATTGATTTACCTGTATATCACCTGTAATTTGGCGATTTTTATCATTTTCTCATTAAACCTATCTATTTCTAGTGTTAAAATTATTTTGCTGTTTTAATGTTTATAATAATCTGTCATATGTTAGAAATAAAAAAGGAAAAAGGTATAAAGTAGCTAAAATCGTGCTAAAATTATTATTACAAACATAATTTTTTGGTATAAATTACACAATTTACACACTTAAAAGTTTAATTTACACGTAGTATTACATAGACTGGAATCAGTAATTTGATGAACTTATTGTATTGTTTTCACCTTTTCCCAACTATTCTACATTAAAAAGTTAATTACGTATTTTAGTGTTAGAATTATATACCGATAAATCATCATGATTTCTCTTTACCGATTCTATACTTCATGCAATTAAGTAAAACTAAAAATAAATTTATATTTAACAATAGATATTTCGAGACGAGTCAATATCCGCTAATGACATTAATGGACCAGATGGAAAAAGTAAGCATTTGGCAAATAGAATAGACATGTCGAAAGTTTAACAGCGATACATTACATTTTTTTGCAATGTGATACAAAGGTCCATATCGCACATGTGCAATACAATATTACGTATCACCATAGTATCCGGAACTACTTTTAGGCGACCAATAATATGACGTCATTCATTACATACGCATACATTACATACGCATAACATATGTGACGTCATGTCAAGTTGGCGAATCGCGGACGCTGTTAAATAATTTTGTAAAATCAATGTTTGTTTTTAATTTTTCCCCATAGTTTACGTTGGTATTAGTAAAATATTAACCAATGATGTTTAAACGAAGAGTTATCTGTTGTTTTTAATTACTTCTTTAGCAGTTTTTTCAGTCAGGTATCAGATTTTTCGAATCAGATCAAAAATCAATATAAAATAGTTGATTGTGAATTCATTGACAGATTAAGCCAAAGAAAGCTTTTCATTTAGTTTGGTAGGGCATATGATAAATACAAAACCACACATATGTGGTTTTGCGTATACATTTAATCGACAGCTGCTATTTGGGTACTAGGTACGAGGGGAGGTCAAAAAGGTCATAGAACGGGGTATCTATTGCCGAAACAAACCTTACATTTTATTATTATTTTTCAATATAGTCCCCATTTACCCAAATGCACTTAGCCCGCTTTTCTCTCAGACTGTCTATACCTTTGAAACAGAAGTCTTCGATTTGGTCCTGAAACAATGCCAGCCTTAAGGTAGTTCCATTCTTTACAAATCGCCTGAAAACACATATTGAAATTTTGATATGTTGTACATGGGCCTAAACCATTCAACATGCCAAAATTTCAGGGCAGGTATTCGACTTGCTTAAGAAGTTTTGAAGCGCCACCTGGTGGCCATTTTCACGACATAAATAATCAAATTTTAACTAATGATATCAACAAATAAGCTTTTAAATTTTTTTGTCATGCTTAGAAACCAAAAGTGTCTTGCATTTAAATTAACCATTATGTCATGGAGATTATTTGTACCAATGGAATTTTACTTCCGGTCACGTGGTATTTTTTACAGCGCCACCTATCAAGAGAGAACATTACATTTCCGGAAAACTAGAAGTAACACCCTCTCGTTAATACGACCTCTGATTTTTACATATATTGCAAATTAATATATAAGTTTGATTTTCGGAAACAAAAAATAGGGGGTCGTCAAGCTACTTTTTTCATAAAATTGCATCAAAATCCTGAAACAAGAAAAAAGCCTCATTCCTTAAGTAAGAAGCTACCAATAATGTCCTAGTATACTAATATGAACTCAATGTTTTTCGTTTGGTATTAAGAATTTAACAAAAACAATGATTGTGAGCTATTTGGTTGTGAAAAAAAAAAAAACCTGATTGAAATATCATATGGTGTGTCACCCATAGAAACCCATAGCAACCGTTACCCAACACAGCTCAGTTAAAGTGGAAAGGGGATTCGTATACATGGATGAATTGTTCTTGATTCTAGGCCGCTGAATAAAACGCAAATACAAGAGCATAGTCAAACTGCTAAAAGTTGACACCTAGAAAAATTGTTATACAGTATGTTTATTGAAGAATCGTCAGTTTTTATCCTACTATTTGTATTTAAAATGCCCGAAAAAAAAAAAAAAACATGAACCGGCATTTAAAATACCGTCGTCAAAATTTAAACAATGTACTCAAATCTTTCAATTATTTAGAATAGTACTCTTAAAAGTGTAGAGCTACCTAATTTCCGTTATGTACAATATACATTTTCTTCTTAAAAATAGTGCACAGAATTGATATTGTGAATTCTAATCTTTTGTGAATGCGTAAAATTATTCTCCTGAATAATAGCATAACAGCGTTCCCGCTATAATTCTGTAGGCGCCGAAGACCACACATTCGTGACGTCATAGATAAAAAGACATCAAATCAGACATTTCGACCGTACGCACAAAACGACGACGTCACTATGGTATAGAACTACCTTAAGTCCATCATCATCAGGAAATCTGATTCCCCGTCAATAGGATTTCAAATTTCTGAATAGGAAATAATCACTGGATGCCAAATCAGGACTGTAAGGTGGGTGATTAAGTTGTTCGAACTTGCATTCACGAAACGCTGCTTGTGCAATCATTGACTTGTGCAAAGGATCATTGTCGTGAAGAAGCAAAACCCTTCGGCTCAACTTTCCTCTCTTTTTTAATTTAATAGCACCTTTCAGCTGCTTCATTAGATCAACATAGTAAGTAAGCCCCAGTAATTGAGATTCCAGCAGGTTTATGATTAACAGAACACCCTTAGAGTCCCAAAACACAGTGGCTATGACTTTGCCAGCTGATGATTTGGTTTTGAATTCTTTGGTGGGGGTGAGCCAGGGTGCTTCAATTGCATGGACTCTTTTTTGGATTCTGGGTTTTAATGATGAATCCATGTTTCATCACCAGTTACTAAATGTAAATGGAAGCTCTCCGGGTTATCATTATAAATGCCAAGAAGCTCACGACTTGACTGGAGTCTTTGGAAACGATCCTTCACATTAAGGTTTCTGGGGACCCATCTTGCATACACTTTTGACATCCCAGATGCTCATGGATAACCGTGTATACACTTCCATGTGAAATGTCACACTCCCTAGCTATGTCATCAATCCTAATTCGACGATCATTCATAATGAGGGTTTCCACAGATGTGACAATTTCCTTTGTGACGGCATCAGCTGGCCGACATGACCGTGGGTCATCCTTCAGTGTGGTGCGCCCACGTTTGAATTCAGCTGACCATTTTGCCACTGTGGAATAGGCAGGGCCACTGTCATCATACATCTCGGCCATTTGCAGGTGATTTTCTTTGGTATTTGATCCCTCTACTGTGAGGAACTTAATTACTGCCCTAAACTCAATATTTTGATTTTCCATCATTGCTTGATGGTCACCAATTTTGAATGCTTTTGAGAATGGGTTTCGCCGCCGTACCACGTGATCAATACCTCTTAACGTTTGTGCGGAACGTTTTGGAAAACTTCAACGTCAAAAATTCCCGGAATGACGTCGTTTTCGCTGGAAAACGTCATCTCATGCGATTCCATAACCATTGGAAATAGGTGTTCCGCACAAACGTTAGAAGGTATCACGTGGTATATCGGCGAACTCCATTACACAAATATGTTGTGATAAATAAACTTGATATGTTTAAAATGGCGAAATGTTGTAAAGAAAACGTGTGTTACGCTTGGCTGAATACGCTGTTCTATGAACTTTTTGACCTCCCCTCGTATCTATATCTCGATCACTTAACAGTCGAGTTCGGCTACATACCGTAAGCAGTGTTAAACTTTCGACAGATCTGTACTGTATATAGATTAGGAGAGAAGGAAATTGACACATACTTTGCAACATTCAATAACGACACAATTTAACATAGGAAACAGCCAAACAATTCATAAAAGGAGAAACATTTGGTTCATTTTTGAAACGGACACCTGTCTTAATTTGCAATACTGTGATTATATTATTATTGGGTGAACGTTATCATCCCATTTACCTTACAAATAGTAAAAGACAAATACAGATGCAAATATAATTACGTTATTGACCAATTATGGGTCCTTGAAGTACATACAGTTACTCTAAACACTTGGTTACAATAAATTGAATAAATTACAGTACATTACAGTTACAAAGCGTACAGGTAAAAAACCCCTTCATACATATGATTAAATTTAGAAAGCTACAAATTGTACGTATCAGTAGGATTTATACCACAGGGATAGTGTCAACAGTATTATATAGTTTTTAATACATTGTCAATTAAAAGCTGTGCTTATAGTAATAATAATAACAACAATAATTAATTCTGATCTATTTAATTTTTTTAATTTGCCAAACTATTTATATTTAATTTGGTTTAAAGTATTTATTCATTTAGAAAACATTGCTGATACTGGTATATTCTACAATATATTCATACATCGGAAAAAAATCAACATTCCTGATTGTTTCTAATTAAGATATTTTTGCAGAGAAGTATCACATTTTATCATTAAACTTTTAACTTAAATAATTTTAAGTAATTTTAAATACACACATACCTTTCTTTTTCTCATAATTGGTCAAAATAATTATACTGATACTTTGGCTTATAATAAAGAAGAATATAATGAAATGACAGCAATGTCCTTATAACGACGACATCAACTGGTGTCAAACTTGGTCATTATAAAGAGGTATAACTGTAATTGCTAATTCCTGATATTGCAAGCCTAGGGTTATCAAGCCCCTCAAAAAGTTTTATGTAAAACCTCTTATGAATTTTTGTACAGTACATTATTAGAAATTGAAATAATTTGTTAAAACAAGAGTTAAATATATTTTGATTGGTCACATTTAATTTTGGTTGACTGTTGACGTGCGGGATGTAACCAAACAATTGATTGATGTATCGTTGTATGTACTATCAAAAAACCACAACTGAAATAGATAAATGGTAAAGGGCGAGTATTAAACAAAAACAAACATACTAATCCATGTCCGAATCCAAATCCAGAAGCAAAGTAAAAACTTTGGAACTGACAAGTTAGGTTAGAAACTTGAACTTCCACCAGGGAAGTGAGTCCGGTTGCTCCGGTAGGGTTAGCACCTCTTGTTTAGCAAGCTACACACGCCACGTGTGTAATCAAAATTGTGTCAAAGGAACATGGAACTATGGGACGTCAAATATATCCGGGGCAATCCTGGACACAGAGAGATCAAACTTATCAACAATACTGTGTTGACGGCCATAAAACTTTTGAGGGCTTTGATAAGCCAAGGCTGGCAATTTCCCTGAGTCAACAATTTATATGCAAGCAACCTTCTTCGTTGTACAAAGTCCCTGTAGTGGGAACAAGCTCAACCATAGCGCATTAATTGGGAAAGAAATACACCATAAGCAGGAGAAGCAGGTATATTGATGCATAAAAAAGGAAATTGACAATAGAAAAAAAGTAATCACGTTTGTCATAAAGTTTCAAATGTAGCAGGTGCAGCCTAAATATGAGGCAGAACGTGAGGAATCAGTCGCATCTTCTATTTCAAGCTCACATGTCTCACAGGATGGATGGCATTCACATAATCTCCAAATTTAATATTGTTAAGAGACGGAACGTCATCTATATATCTGTATGTGGAGTTGAATGATTTTGCGACAGTCTTCTCTTCAGATTTAACAAGGTTATGCATACGTTCTGCTTCATAATAATAAAGAAGCAAATCAGCAAGCAATGGTGCACAGTTTGTACCCATTGGTATACCGATTGTTTGCTGAAAAACTATATTACCAAACACAACAAATATGTTATCTATTAAAAACATTTATTTTGCTGATAGTATCTTCAGTATATTTTGTTTTGAATCTTTATTATGCTTGACATAATACCGGAAACCAGAATTTCTGTTCAGCACTAGATATTTGTATCTTGTCTCACCCTTTTGTAAAAGTATGAAAAGTGAATAATTTCTTTAAGACGTTCTTTCAATTAAGAATGAGAGATAATGGATAATGGGGCATTTCTAATTGTTTGGTGTATATAAATATTCAAAGCTAGTGTATCATATTGATTTCCCCCTTTTCATGCTGTTGTTGGTTACATTTGAAACATATCTTTGATAAAGTAAACAAATCTGCTTATATGTCTTATTTACAGTAAAACCTCGATTCATCGCCACTATTTGTTCAGTCAAATTGTGGCATTATAAAGGGGTATGGCGATGAATTGGGGGAGGTGGATAAAGAAAAACATGAACAAAATGGATTTTGGGACTTCAAAATATTTTGGCGATAAGCGAGGTGGCAAAGTTATCGTGGGGCATTATAACGAGGTTTTACTGTATATCAGTTGTTAACTTTATTTACGTTCTTACGTATAATTTATTTATTGATTTATTTATTTAGTGATCGATTTATTTACTGACAAATGTATTCATTCATTATATATTTTTTTGTATACATTCCTTTATTTCTTTATTATACATTTCCTGACGGAAATTCACGTCTTAATAAAATTTGCTTGTTTTCACAATTTTTACTTTTTCTTTGATTATGATTTGAACATGAACTGCTATGTTTTTATAGATCAGTATTACTTTAAAGAGATGTATTAACTCTGTAGTCATTGTCTGGATTTCTGTAACAATTTTGTAATTTCAAATGAAAAACAATCTCGTAAAATGAATATATATCTTAATAAACTTAAATTAGCGCCAATGATCTGGTTTAAACACAATCTTGCAAACATAAAGGTTAACTCACATGTGTTATTAATAATTTTGGTGTCAGGAATTTGATAAGATGTTTCACCGGCTACAAAAATGTGCGACAATTCATTAAATGATGTATTAGAAGTGTTCAAATTATTCAGCTCTATCACATCATATGATTCTTCGTTCGTGTGTTTAAGTAATAGAAGAGTTCCTGTGAAACCAACTTGATAAACGTTTCTTAAAAATGCTTCAGGAGATAATGTTTCATTTATTATTCGATAGATCAAAATGTCTATCTCCAAAAATTTAAATGATCGGCGAGATAGAATTTTTAAAGTAGTAACAAAATGATGCAATCTACAAAAACTCTAATTATATGGAAATTCCTTGGATGGGTGCTTGGGTTAATCCAGTATGGTGTTGACTGTCTTGGGCTTTTAACATCAAATTTATGTTACAATCAGAGGTTCACAACTACCAACATTTAAAAAAAATGCTGCTCGGTCTATAAGTAGGAGATTGTGAGTTCGAAACCCAACCGTGCCTGACTCAAGACTTAAAAGTGGTTAGCTATGCATTCGGCATTACGAAATGAAAGCTACGGTTCTATCGGATAGGAACTTAAAATAAACGAGAATCCGTGTCACGGTAGTGAGTGGCACAATACAGAACCATGTTGTATAATGTCATCAGCGCAACGCACATGCAATTTTTTAATCATTTGTCTATAGCTGGCGACCTCTCGATATAAGTGAAATGTTCTTGACTTGGACGTTAAACACCATAAGTCACTTACCTCAACTTTTAAGCAAAAGATGAACCAACTAATTCAATTACTTCAAGTATGGTATTCATATGTCGCATATAAGTTTAGATTCCATATCTAATCTGAATATTTTAAAAATAGTAATTTTGGATACAGAGACATTATTTTATTCTTAGGTCCGTGTTCCTTTCACCCAATTATGATTACAGACGTGGCGGTCGTAGCTAGCTAAACAGGGGGTGCTTACCCATCCGGAACACCCGGCCTCACTTCCCTGGTGGAAGTTCACTTGTTTAACACAACTTGTTAGTTTCAATTTTTTTACTTTTCTTCAGGATTTTGGTTCGGGCATGGATCAGTTTGTTTTTATTTGACTCATCAAAAATATTGTGATGATGGTCATAAAAAGTACTTCTTGATAAGTCTTGACTTACAATATCCCTAGCTTAATCATTTATTTTAACCACCTTGGTTCGTTGTATAAATCACATTAATGGCGCCAGATTATGAATTATAGTATTTGTCTATATGATATATCTTTCTGATATTTTCCTATTTAATTGTTTTCGAAGTGCTGTTATAATAAAGTTTCCTCTTGTTGTTTCGTTACATTAAAATTGATTATTATCTACAGCGATAATGATGATTCGGTGTCATCTATCCCAGTGGATTTAATTTAAAAGAAACGGCAGATTGGTCGGCTTCATGTTTAAACTGATATATCAATTATGAAGACGTGTTACATTTGAAGCTCTATAACAACTTTAGGATAGTTTTATTGTCACTTTCTATTTTAACATACCTGTTTCTCCTGGTTACTGTGTATATATCCCATAGCAAATACGTCATGGCAGAGTTAGTCAAACTACACAAAGAAACTTGGATGAAAATACATTGTGGGCACTGGAATATTGTCGGCCTAGGGTTATCAAGGTCCCAATAAAAGTTTAATGGCTGTCATCAAAATATTGTTGATAATTATGATGTCTCTTTATCCCAAATAAATTTTTATATATTTGACGTCCCACAGTTCATTCTAAATTTAGGTTTTAAATGTCTTGATGTAACTAACATGAGATGCTTCCCTCCCTTCTTTACTGAAAATCCACGTGTTCAACTAACGTATACATGTACATTACTCTTTGGATTGCGATTTGGACATGGACCGTTTGGGTTTTATCTTATGTTCTAAATTATTTACTACAGCTAGCGACGATTTTTACGATTTATTACTCAACCAAAAAAAAGAGTTCATTTTAAAACACAGAACTTAAAGTCAAATGTAAGCTTTATATCTGAATTAGACCAATTAACGTTAAATTAAAGACATTAGAATGGAGACAACAGATATGCTCTTACAACTTAAGAAAAGGTTAAACTGTGTAAATTATACAATAAACGTTTAAAATGGGGTGAGAAGAACGTACCACAAAAAAGCATGGCCATGGACTTCATTATCATTTCAGGGATTATTTCCAGATAATCATCTACTAGTAGTCAGCCATGACAGTTTTTTTAATATGTAAGCAAACTAGACGCACCTAGTCAAATGGTTAAGGATGTATGTATCAATAAAAAACAAACATACTGATCAATTGTCCAAATCACAATCCAAAAGCAAAAAGAAAACTTTGAAACTGACAAGTTAGGTGAAACGTGTAAACTTCCATCAGGGAAGGGTAAGCACCTCCTGTTTAGATAGCTTCAACCGCTACGTGTGTATTCAAAATTGAGAGTGAAAGGACTTGGAACTATAGTACGTCAAATATATCCAGGGCAATCCTGGATACAGAGACATTAAAATTATCAACAATACTGTGATGACGGCCATAAAACTTTTTGAGGGCCTTGATAAGTCTACGCTTGCAATATCCGTGAGTCAACAATTTGTTTACACGCATCCTACTTCGTTGTACAAAGTCCCCGTAGTGGGAACAAGCTTTACCGTAGCGTATTACTTGGGAAACAAATACACCATAAGCAGGAGAAGCAGGTATATTGCTGCATAAGAAAGGAAAGTTGACAATAGAAAAATTGAAGTCATCACGTTTGTCATAAAGTTTCAAATGTAGCCTTTCGTGTTCGTCATAATTCAGGTATTTGATGACGTCCATAAAACTTTTTGTTTGAAGAACCATACTCTATAAAAGTAAGACAAGTTTAAAAATCTAGTTTTAAATACGACAGTCAGTGCATATTTATTTGTAATTGTATACATACATACTTTCGTTATAGATTTCCTATTTCTGAATACATATTCTCAATTTAGTTTTTCATATTCCTATAACATTTAGATTGATTTATAACGTATTAATCTTTAGGTGTAGAGGAGGTCATCCATAATCCAACAGTCAATTTTTAATAAATTATGTCCCTTACAACATTTTTTGTCTAGAGAGAGAGTTTACATATTGATTTTGTTTTATAAACAACGTTTTGTATAGATCATGCTGATTGGATTGTTTTCATTTATAAATACTGATTTCTATTATCAGATGTTTTAGTGTTCCTATAGCATTAACATTGAATTAGATTATTTCAATCTTAATCATTTGTGACTCGTAACATATTGCATTATATATTTAGATTTTTTACAATAAAAACAAACATACTAATCAAAAACAAACATACTAATCCATATGCGAATCACAATCCAGAAGCAAAGTAAAAACTTTGGAACTGACAAGTTAGGTTATACACGTAATCTTCCACCAGGGAAGTGAGGCCAGGTGCTCTGGAAGGGTAAGCATCTCCTGTTTAGCTAGCTACATCCGCCACGTGTGTAATCAAAATTGTGTGAAAAGAACATGAAACTATGAGACGTCAAAAATATCCAGGACAATCCTGGACACAGAGACATCAAACTTGTCAACAATACTGTGATGACGGTCATAAAACTTTTTGAGGGCCTTGATAAGCCTAGGTTTGCAATATCCCTGAGTCAACATTTTATTTGCAAGCAACCTACGTAGTTTTAAAAAGTCCCCGTAGTGGGAACAAGCTCTACCTTAGCGTATTAATTGGGAAACAAAAACACCATAAGCAGGAGAAGCAGATATAAAAAGAAAAGTTGACAATCTGTATGTTGAGTTGAATTATTTGGCGACAGTCTTCTCTCCAGATTTAACAAGGTTTTGCATAAATTCTGCTTCATAAGAATAAAAAACAAATCAGCAAGCAATGGTTTGTACCCATTAGTAAACCGATTGTTTGCTGAAAAACTATATCACCAAACACAACAAATATGTTATCTATCAAAAACTCCAACATCATGTTGATGGTATCTTCAGTATATTTTTGTTTGGAATCCTTATGATGCTTGACAAAATAACCAGAATCCCTGTTCAGCACTAGATATTTGTATCTTGGCTTACCGTTTTTGTTAAAGAAAGACAAGTGAATAATTTCTTTATGACGTTCTTTCATTTTAAATGAGGGATATGGGTGTATAATGTAGAAAAATCAAATGTTTTATACTTTTTACATGAGATAAAGTATTACAAGCAAGATGTTCAAGTTAATCTTTAGAATTTTTGAGAATCTACATTTGGTTGATTCCAGATGTAGAATATACTTTTTCTGAATAAGACTGAAGACCATCTTTGACGATTGTCAAAATTTGTGTTAGAGTTACCGATAATGATTTAGTAGTACATTTAGATGAGCCTGCTATATATCTTTCTTTGTATGGTCCGAATCACAATCCAGAAGCAAAGTAAAAATTTTAGAGTTCGGGTATTCCGGAAGGATAAGCACCTCCTGTTTAGCTAGCTACACTCGCCACGTGTGTAATCAAAATTGTGTGAAAGGAACAAAAAACCACGGGACGTCAATTATATCCAGGGATATCCTGGACACGGAGACATTAAACTTAATAACAATACTGTGATGACGGTCATAAGACTTTCTGAGGGCTTTGATAAGCCTAATACACATACATGCTTCTATATAGTGATTATTTATTTTTTTCTCCCTATAGTAAAACTATTGATTTACATCTTCATTAATCTTTTGGAGTATGCATAATCTAGCAGTTAAGGTTGGTGAGTTGTCTCCCTTAGAACACAAATATGCTTATATTTCTAAAATTACTCGACAAGAGATGTCAATATAATTTATTAAGGTCTACGCGAAGGGTTATGTGGAAGAGTATGCTAGAGAAATGTATCTATAATTATTTAACAATCCCAAAGCAAAGTAAAAACTGTCAATTTATGTTAAACACGAGACCTTCCAATTGGGACGCAGGGACGAGTGATTCTTGATTAAAAAATTAGGAAAGTTATCATTTTTGGTGTCCATACAAAACGGGTTTATGCATTTTGATTCATTTGTGGTGTCAACAATGATATTTTAAATGCGATATTACAATCTCTTCTTAATCATTTACAATTACATTCTTAATTTTGATATAATATATCTCTTTTGTTTTATCATTGTTGGATTGCCAAATGAAAATGTAGAAAAATGTTATTTTTATTTCTTATCATTTAAAAAAATGGAACCCGAAGAGCAATAAATAAATAGTTATATTTTAGATCTTTTATGCAATTATTCTTCCAAGTGGAATAAGATATCTATTGGACCATTATTTAAAATATTTTCCATGTCTTCCCTTCTTTCAGTTGATTTGAATTTTAGATTCTGAATATACTGAGAGATTAATTTAAAAAAATGGAAAATTGACCTTGTGTCCAACATGCTTTTCTTCATGTGCTTATCATGACGTAAAAATAAGCCAATAGAAAGACAACAGCCATCAAATCTGGTTCAACAAACAGTGGTATTGTTGTATCTTATACGAACTGAATAAAAATCTGCACGTCCGAGTAAATAGTTTGTAATTTTGAAGATGGTTTTATAACAATCTCTTGGAAGACCGATTATTCTTGCAAAAGAGAAAGTTTTGTTGCCGTATAAGTAACAAAATACTTCAAATACGCTATAGTAATCCTAATTCCCACTACGGTAACTTTATAAAACGAAACAAGCTGCTTACAAATAAATTGTTGACCAAGGGATATTGCCTAGGCTTATCGGGAACCTCAAAAAGTATTATTATATAATGGCCGTTTTCACAATTGATTGTTGATACGTATGATGCATTTGTGTCCAGGTTTGCCCAGGATAAAATTTGACGTCCCTTAACTCTATGTTCTTTCGAGGTAGTTTTGATTACAAACGTGGCGGGTGTAGCTAGCTAAACAGGGGTTTTTACCCTTCCAGTCGTCTGACATCCCTGTTGGAAATTCATGTGTTCAACATCACTTGTCATTTTCAACGATTTTACTTCGCTTCTTCATTGTGATTCGGGCAAGGATTCGTATGTTTTGTTTTTGATTTTTATTGTCTTATTTATAATCGGGTAATGCATGCTGGATATTCGTAACCTGTGCTTTAGAAGAATCTAACTAATGATTCAGTCTTTGTTGTATTAACGATTATTTTGTATTCTCTGGTTATTAATACAAACCACCAAGTCACAGAAATTCAGTGACATCCAGCAACCCTTTCCAGATATTTCCCTGTACTCATGGTCATAACAATAAGTGCAATTGACATTTTTGGTTTTAAACACAGAAAACTAATTTCTATTTTTTTGGTCGTATTCTGTCGTGTTGGTGCTTGCGTCAATTGAGGCAGTATGACAGACGAGCTTGAGCCATAACGGCAACATAAAGACTTACAAGCATGTCAATGAATACAGTCGACGTGGTGACATCTGGTCTTTTACTTACCGCTTACAAATATTAATCAAAATAGTACCCATCATATCGATTCAAAATCATTTTATTTCACAATATAAGGAAATACAGTGCAACAACATATATCAAAACTAAGATATTGATTAAATGAAATAAATTACAGTCTAACCTGCCTTAAAAGCCAACACTATATGAGGGACACCTGCTTATAAAGGCTTGTAGAATTATATCCCAATTGTTCTTTATTCATATTTGAACCTGTATATAAAGGTCACTTTTCCTGGTTACCTTGGGTGGTTTTATAGACAAGTTTGACTGTACTACAAGTTACCACTGATTTGTATTGTTCACCCGTATTCTGTCATGGTGTTGGTTATTGCACTACTGCGACAGGCTCGAGCCATAACAGCGTCACGTACGCTTACATGTAATTGATGAAGTCAATTTGCGATATTTGCTCTTTTTACACCCTCTTACAATTGTTAATCAAAATATTACTAATTATTCAGATTCAAGATAATTTTATTCGAAACATCAACAAAATTTATACCATAATGATGACCATATAGAAGTTCGCCAAATAATATATCACCTTTACCTATTCAATAAAAGCCTTTATAATAATCAATTTTAATGCAGAGAACGGCAAATAAAGAATATAAATATAGTCTATTATGAAAACATTACGAAAACACTGTTTTTTGTCTTGTGCAATTTATATATAACTACTGTGGTGATTTGTTTGCATTACCCTATGTTAGTAAGATAGAACTTAAGCAATCAAATTTTACACCCTAGGACCCATTTTGTATATGGATGGTCAAATGCAATAACTACAACGAGATGATGACATTCAAAATATAACACGTGATAAATTCACAAAACGAAGGCGTTACACGAAAAATAATGTTCATTAATACCAACAGATGACAAAGTTACACAGTGCAAAAATACTATAATGGTGTAACGAGGGAGAATACATTAAGCTAACAGAACCGGACCAGACAGTCTGGTATTAAATCACTCTACTATAAGCAACACAACAACACCACGACTAGCTCAGCCCCGCTACATTCCCCCTGTTACTTTGAGATTTCCAACATTGGAAATCTCACACAATCCCTCCGTGGGTTTTTTGTTGGGGGCCACAGAAAGAGGAGGGAGGAATAACCAGAAAAAAATTGCCCGGCTGAGGATCGAAACCGGGCATTCTGAGTAAAAATTGAGCGTTCTACCATAGGGGTAAAAGGTCCGGACCACAAAGTCTACTACATGTATATACAACACAGCAATACAACAACTAGCCCAGCCCCACTAAAATAACAACACAACAAGATATTCCCTAAACAAAAATCTATCATATAAATTATCAATTCGATAGACAAATAAATGAGAACATAAAAAAATTCTTAGAACCCGCTCTCTTTAGGTAAAGAAAAAAAAACAACTCTGATGCCAACAACATCAAGGAATCGAACCAGAACCATAAAGAAATTAGAAAGAGGGTATAAATTAAAATATAGGAACAATCCAGCTATAGTTAACTTCAGACAAACGACTGACACATAGAACGAACAAATTTACATGTATAATCAATTCAAATGTTGCGACCCGATCACGTCTGAAATAAATCAACAATCAACCATTACCTTCATTATAACACCCTAACATAGTACAATTACCCATTTGACATAACTGACGACAATATCCTTCTTTGCTAATCATACAAGGTGAATTATTTCATATAGTCATAACCAAAGTGTCAAATATTAAACAATTATTGATTTTTGCTGAGGTAGACATAAGGATTTATCAACCTTAAAAATCATTATATTTACCGAGGCTGTATGCTGAGGTGAATATTATCTTTTGAGGTTGAAAAATCCTTATGTCTACCGAATCGAAAGTCAATTATTGTTTTTCTATATAACCAATGAATTCACTACCATACTATCATGTTTTATAGTATAAAACATAAAAAGTACCCTTTGTTTTCTTTCACTGTTACGTCACATAACGTCGTGCGCGTTTTTGCGCGGTAAACATTGCCTATTGTTGCATCATATAAACGTCGCGTGCGTTAAATTGCGCGGTAAACATATCGCTTTATTGGGCTTGCCAAACGGCTTCTAAGCCAATCAGAAAAGGGCAAAACCATTGGCCATATAATAAATAAATTCAAATACATGTATTGACATTTATTATATAATTAATAAATTTCATCTTTATGATTGGCTAAAACGGTAACACGCGACCATTGGATCTCACATGATATACCACGAATTTTCCGGTGAATATCAAATTCGGTGTACGTCATCGATTTTTGTTGATGTTCACAGTAAAATGATTAGAACGTCATCAATTAAGTGTGCGCAAGTGATTGTGTCTAATCCGGGATGCTTGTTATTTTTTTCATAGAACGTTGACGTTATGGCATTGTCAATTTAGTGTGTAATTAATTGATTGTGTCTCATCCAGAATGTCATTTATTTTTTTCATAGAGTCAGATTGATCTAATTAATGCGGGATAATTTTAGTGCGATCTGCCGGTCTCAACCAGGGTAAGCAGGGAAATTTAACATCGGTAAAATAGTAAAGTTTGAGAAAACATTGTCAACCGAAGTGCCACGGTGGATAAATATATAATAAAATAGTTATGAACTTTTAATGGTTGTATATGGTGTGCTATTCACCGGAAAAATAAATATTGTCCTCGGCGGTGCCTCGATCAATATTTATTTTAAGTGAATATCACACCATATACAACCACTTAATATTCCTTAATTGTATATTGTTTCGATTTGACTCCGAAAAAATTGCACAAAATTGTAATTATAAAATTTGGCCAATTATAATTTCTTCTCCAAAAGATCAAAATTGCATGGAATTTTACAACAAAAGTGAGAAAGGTTAAAAAACAATCTTAATTTCCATCTCATTAGCCAATAACAATCGTCAAGTAAAACACAAAACGTTTTTTCTAAATTTGAATTTAAAATACTGATACATCGACATTTTCTTCTTTGTGATTTTTTTCAAAATATGTAGTAACGTCGCATTCGATTTGAAAAGAACATGATTTGATCGAAAATTACCAACCGTGGCAGGTTTAATTTAAGTTGCTGGATTACACTAGGTGTTACTTTGTATTTTTTTTTCAGCAGAATTTGTTTTCCGTAGTCTCTCTTTCTTAAATTCTACAAGTACTTGTTTAGACGTAAGGTAAGATACGCTAAAGAAGAACCCGTGTAAACCAGCTGAACAAAGAAATACAAAACGTATAAAGTCAATACCTGTTGCTTCTGCAAGTATGCCCAGTAACCATGACAACCCGGAAAATACAACAAGTCTGAAATAAACTGGCCAATATAAACGCGTTTGAATGTTATTAGACAAGTTACCGATGTCTTTTCTACGATTTCTTATGTGACGACCAGCGATGGTTAAAACGATGGCATTTATCACTATGGAAATAGAAACAGGTGTTATAAACACTACAATATTTGTCGGATAAACAGAGGGAAAACAAACTTCATCTGCGTAACCTATTTTAATTTCAGTGGTCAAATCTAAAATAACAGAAGAGACAACAGTCAACAAAGGAGACCCATAACCTATTATGTAAACGTAGAAAGGCAAACCTTCCACATTTACCCTTTCAAGTGTTTCTTTTCTGACTGCTTGTATAATCATTGCAGAATAAATGCCCATCCACGTAAATAAACATAGCCAAATGTAATGAGAAATGATCCCAATAGCGAGACAAACATCATTATTATCATTGGCGCCAAACCCAAATATAAAAAATAAGTACGATAATATCATGCATCCCATTAAATTTTGTGAGATTTTCCCAGCATTGTTTACTGTTAGTTTCAGATGCTTTTGAATAACCATAGCAACCAATAACGATACAGATGATAAACCAATGAAAACATAAGTCAAAATAATTTCAATATACGCCGTATTACCAGGGCCAGAAATCATGTTATTCTCCTGCAAAATAGATGATTCAGCTGTTTCATCTCCTGCTGTCTCTGAATTGAATACAATGGCGTCTATATGATAACAAATAATATCATCATTTTCTCCGCTTTTGTTGCATTCTAGCAACCCAGTTAAATCTAACCGTTGAGGAATTCCAAAATGAATTCGTTTTCTGAGTAAAGACATTTGTTGGTAAAACCTCTGCAAGAATTTTAATTCCTCTTTATTGCCGCGAAACCTGATGTATGCGTAATTATAGGTAGTTTTTTATTGTAACAAATCCACTTCTAATAACGGTAATGCTGAATTTATTAATTGAGGATTCAGACTGATATCGTTCAATATATGTCCATTCAATTTTGTCAAACGTTTTATCAAAGTCTGCTATTTCACGAAGAGTAATCTCTTCTGTCAAGTCTAGGAAAATTGTTGCGTTGATGTCAAAGCAGTTTAAACAGGTAAACTTTTCAGAACCATTGCGTAGATTGTCGCTGAAATTAGAATACTTGTAAGCAGACTCACCATGAAATGTATTTTTGATTTTCCAAGGCATCGTTGATTTCAATACAGAGTATATTATTTTAAGAACTCGTCTCAGAAACGTGCCATTAACTGTTGCATTGCTGCATAGTTTCAAGCCTAAATTAAATTGATAATTTTGAATGATTACATCGATTTCGCTTGTATCCTGTAAGAAAAATATACAACATTATTAATATTTAATCAAAAACAAACATACTTATGCATGTCTAAATCACAATCCAGAAGCAAAGTTAAAACTTTGGAATTGACAACTTAGGTTAGACACGTGCCCTTCCACCAGGAAAGCGAGGCCGGGTTTTCCGGAAGGATAAACACCTCCTGTTTAGCTAACTACAACCGCCACGTGTGTAATCAAAATTGTGTGAAAGGAACATGGCACGTCAAATATATCCAGGGCAATTAAATTAAACAAATTTATTACGATTTCATTTGGTGATGGCGACAAAACTTTCGAATTATCTCTCAATGATCGAAATATAAAGAAACCACGCCCATGAACGAATGTCGTTAATAAAATGTGGAATTGTCACGGGAATTGGACACTAAATTAAAGTATTGATTAATAAGGAGACGCTCTTAAAAATTTTAAATCATATATAAATTGTACGAATTTAAGTAGCGATTTTTAAAATACAATTTTATGATGAACGAACTCGCAAAATCGTCTCACAATCGTGGATCAGCAATATTAATTTATTCAAAATTTGATGATGGGAACAAATACTACTATTACTACTACTAAATAATAATAATAATAATATAGAATAATAATAGTTTTAATATAGAATACTAGCCCTCGGTCTGATATCGGCGGTCTCGGTCAGATATGGCATATGATATGGATTTCACCATGTTTTATTCTGTTTATCACCAACTTAAATTTTTTGCCATTTAAAACAAATACATGCATTAAATACAGACATTTATCAATAATATAACACAAAAATCAACTTGGCGGCAATTAGACTATTTAGACTAGTTTAAATGCATTCCTCCAAATAATCCCATTCGCATAAGATTTCTTCGTTATTTATAAGGCGTAAGGATGCTATCGAAGAATTTTCCAATTGATATAGTGATTAGATCTATTTGGTCTGAGTAGCCGGTCTGATATCGATATCAGACCGGTGATACGGCTTTTTCGACCGGGCGCGTGCGGTCGGTGATATGGATGGCGTCATTTTAGCCGTATCTTGGCGTACAGAAACTACGTATTTACTACAAAGTATATGATAATAATATATAAATGTAGAATAACAATACATTAATATAGAATGATACATGGTGGAATCCATATCATGTACCATATCTGACCAAGACCATCCATATCAGACCGAAGGCAGATATTGGTCGAGGTCGATGTGCCAATATGGCATATGATGTGGATTTCACAATGTTTTATTCTGTTTATCTTGTACTTACAATTTCACCATTTAGAACAAATAATTCATACAGACATTTGCCTAAATATGGCAAAAAATTAACTTGACAGCCGCGAATTAGAAAATAAACCACATTACTCAAATACTTCAAATCTCGACATCGCATATCAGACGAACATTTGTAAGGCCTTTTGATGCCGTCAAAATGTTCTAAATAATAATTTGATTGAATCTATCTGTTTAAAGAAGCTGGTCTGATATCGATATCAGACCGGCAATACGGCTTTTTCTACCGGGCACGTGCGGTCGGTGATATTGATGACGTCATTTTAACCGTATCAAAGCATGCAGAAACTATGTATTTACTACAAGTCATATTATAATAAATAATAAACGGACATATGTGTACTCTACCGACAGCCTGCCATACGGACACATATGTCTTTTTAATGGAATTGACAACTCATAGATAATCATAATCATTTGAAAAGTAAACAAAAATGTAAAATGTTGATTATTGAGATTATAATCTACAATTAACTAATGATGTCATATGACTACAAGCGCGTCTGACGTCATAATCTATTGTTGACGTCATATCATTTCGCATTGTGAACTTCAATTTGGCACTGCCAATGTTTCATTGAAAATTATTTTGGCAGCAAGAGTGTTAGTGATAATTCAATAATAATGATAATAATAGTGTGATATGCACAGATAGAAAAACAATATGACAATATATCTTGGCGAGTCTGGCCAGTTGTTAATACACTATACTAAGTAATTGCGAATCAATAATAATATATCTGTTTTGTGGGTTTTTCATTGAGGGGTCTCCAAATTGATTGGATTAACCAGTAAGTGGTCATCATAGAATCACCTTTATACATATTTTTAAATAAAATACGTGAACTAATAGACAACAAATCTTTGATTTAAATATCACATTGGATAACGCAATTTTCCCGCACAGTAGAAAAAACAACTCTCATACTTACCTCTTTCTTGTTGTCATCATTTGATTTAGGTATTTTATTAAATTCAAACAGGACCGATAAACTGCGGACAGCATATTTACTTGAAGCATCTTTTACAGGTAAAGTGCAAAAGTCGGAGGAAATGTTTGCAATTTTTTCATCAAAACAAAAGATATTCCTTGCTGTTCTTATACGGTCAACAATGACTGGATTTTGATATCGAAGGCACTCTGTCATATTCAACATGATTTTTGGCTTTTCTGGATTTGACCCTACTTCCCAGCATACACGTGGCCTAGGTACATCAGCAGGAGGAAAAACTTCAGGTAAGCAGTTTGCAGCTTGCAAGAATTTAACTTTATCTGAAAATGCATTATGTTTAGATATTTCATTTACTGTTACATCACAATCTAGCTCATATCGGATTGACCATCGAATAAATTTTCTAACGCCGTGACATCTTGCACAGTGTTCGTTTTTATACGTCAATCCGTCAACTCCCAAAACAGGTATCTCATGTCTTGATTGTGTCTTTGAACAGTTTATATTGTCCTCTAGTTCAGTGGTGTTATCTGGGCATATTGATACCATATAGTAACCAAGTAGATCCCTCAGCTGATCTTGCCTGACTTTCAAACAAGATGTGAAGTTTAATTTCATATCAGAGACTAATTGTTCAATTTCAAGTGTCTCTACATTAACCTTATTATTATGACAACAGTCATTGAATATATTACAGGCGATGTCACAATAGCACACTGGGATATCTTTGTTCATATTATGCTCACAGCTTCCGGTGTTCAAACAACCAGTTGCGTCTCTCCTCACCCTCATCCCATGAAACGAATCGTCTGCTAAACCAAATTGATTCCAAGTTGACAGAGAATTCTGGAATATTCCAGGCTTTAAGGTTCTTAGACGAGATTTGTTAACGGTTTTTCCAATCTTCAAAATATTCCAGGATGATTTGTTTTTCCCATTCACGTCATTTGTAACCAATGATATATTTTCATCTTGGTAAATAGTTTTCGTTTGCGAAAACTTTGTCAACGAGTGAAATGTTTTATGGAATCCGTGTCATGTGATCAATTTCCAATCTCTTTCTTTTTACTGAAATGTTTACCAAAAAATAAATTGATACCTGTGATCTTCCTCCACTTTGAGATAAAATTCTCGAAATATATTTCCCAAATATTTATCAATACTCCGTGATTGTTTACAAAAACATTGTGTTAACAAGTATTGACAATGCAATAAATGCCTTCAATAATACCTGAAGAATGTACATTTCTGGTACTAAACTATCACAGTTAGTGATGCGATATGTCATTGTGTTTTGATAAATGTAATATTAATATTGATTTTATGAGCAAACATGTTTGACATGTTGTACCGTATAGCAGTCGTATATGGGCGGGATCTTTTTGGAGTATGCAATGTGTATATTGGAGAATTTCGTGATTGTTTGCATTATGGTTTATTCCAATTGCCCAACAATTGCCCATTGTCATGCAAAAGATGTCAATAGCTAAAGTTGGTTAAATATATTTTGGCTCTACGGATAGTACTTCAACCCCTTCAAAAATTCTTGGGTTCGTAATTTTGGTCTGACCACTACTGTTTAGAAATTGTATTATAAAACGACTGTCTAAGGTTGTAAAATTAACACTGGTACAATATGCAGCTAAAAAGATTGTGTACCACGTGTTATTTTTTTAAAGAAATGTTACATATAGTCATAAATGTCAAATCTCAAATGAAATACTAATAGTATTACAAACTCATGGTTGACTTTGTGTTTTAGTGAATCATGAAATACAAATTTATCAGTATTTTATGGCCATCATCACAGTATTGTTGATGAGTTTGATGTCTCCGTATCCAGGATTGCCCTGGATATATTCGACGTCCGATAATTCCATGTTTCTTTCACACAATTTTGATTAGACACGTGGTGGATGTAGCTAGCTAAACAGAAGGTGCTTACCCTTCCGCAGCACCGGGCCTCACTTCGCTTGTGGAATTTTAGGTGTCTAACCTAACTTGTCAGTTCCAAAGCTTTTGTTTTGCTTCTGGATTGTGATTCAGACATGGATTAGTATGTCTGTTTTTTTCATCCTTATTATTGTATGGGTCAGAGTATTTTTCTAATCAAATAAAAATAAAAGTATGAACAAAATACAAGTACATACAATTTTATGGATTTCTTTATCTAATATCCTGAAAATATGATATAGTTAATAAAGTGTGCATTTTATAGGAGTGTGGTTTTAAGTTATTCGTTTAAGTCTACAATACAAGATAAAAAATTAAAACAAAATGTCTACTTGGAGGCAGTAAACGTTCAAAGTACAAGACAAAAAACGATGTTAAATACAGAAGCAGAGAGAATGCAAATCACTGGGGCAATTACATATTGTACCAGTTCCAGTTTTAATTTTACAGCACTAGACGGTCGTTTCGGAATACAATTTATCATCAGTAGTTCTTAGACCAAAGTTGAGAAACCAAATTATTTTTGAGAAACCAAATTATTTTCACGATATTGAAAAGATATCCAAAGGAACACAAAATATATTTTACCAAATGCAGCTAAGAAAATACTTTCCACGAGAGAGTATACCTAAGTTTTTAATGAATTTCAAATATATCCAGGGCAATTTTGGATACATAGTATTCAAAAACAAACATACTAATCCATGTCTGAATCACAATCCAGAAGCAAAGTAAACACTTTGGAACTGACAAGTTAGGTTAGACACGTGAACTTTCACCAGGGAAGTGAGGCCGGGTGCTCCGGAAGGGTAAGCTCCTCCTGTTTAGCAAGCTACACTCGCCACGTTTGTAATCAAAATTGTATGAAAGTTACATGGAAGTATGAGACGTCAAATATATCCAGGGCAATCTTGGACACAGAGACATCAAACTTATCAACAATACTGTGATGACAGCCATAAAACTTTTTGAGGGCCTTGATAAGCCTAGGCTTGCAATATCCCTCCCTGAATCAACAGTTTATTTGCAAGCAGTCTGCTTCGTTTTACAAAGTCCCCGTAGTGGGAACAAGCTCTATCATAGCGTATTAATTGGGAAACAAATACACCATAAGCAGAAGAAGTATATATTTGTTTAAAATTTGCATTCAGTCCATGTCTATATATCCCTTATTATTGGCACAAGTGACTCGATAGTTGGTTAAAGTTACATCATCAAAGTAGTTATTTCATACGATCTTTCACCATTTTGAGTTGTTGTTGAATGTTGCTTAACGTCGCATCAGCAGTTTTTCAGCTATATGCGACGAGAACTACTTTGTTAAATGTCTATGGATTAATCTAGTAACAAGTTCGTGTATGCATGTGTGTTTTATGGTATGCCGCCTTGTACCAGTGCGCACTCAGGGCGACTTTAAGGTGCTAGCTAGCGCACGGAGTGATCAGTACGCAGCAAACAAGCGCATTCCTCCCCAAGTCACATTATACTGACACCTGGTGAACCAGTAAAGGCAAACGGTAAGGAAAATTCACTTTACCACATGTGGTCTGAGCGGAATTGAGAGACCCTTGATTTGTATACTGACGTCTTATCCATTAGGCCACTGGATTCCTTTTTTCACCATTTTGAGATTGTTAGTGTAAGTGACATGATATTACACACTTAAAGGGTCAATTACACACTACATTGTATGATATAAAGATATTATTTCATGAGAGTTTTCACCTAGATATCTGCTATGCGTTATATACATTGTAATTTTACTGTTAAAATTATCTATTTACAACACATAATAGGATCTTTCTGAACTTTTTCTTTAGTAATAGTGCGAAAATTTCATAATGTTTTTAGTGGTAAAACTATATAGATATAAAGCATTATATGACTCTAATGATAACCTATCTCTAAGTGCGCCAAATTAACAATCAAATATATATTATATCAATTTATTTACATCTACATTTCATGCCAAAATAATAATTAAATCAAACATATCAATTCTTTTACAAATCAGAGTTATTTTCTAAATTACAATCAATTGTTGTACAAATCACAATTCTTTTACAAATCACAATCATTTTTTGCACAAATCACAAGCATTTCTTTTACAATTCTTTTACAAACTACAATATTTTTTTGTACAAACCACAAGAAATTATTTTAAAAATCAAATTGATTTCGTACAAATCACGTGCGCTTCTTTTACAAATCACAATCAACCTTGTTTTACAAATCACAATTCTTTTACAAATCACAATCAATCTTGTTTTACAAATCACAATTCTTTTACAAATCGCAATCAATCTTTTTTTTACAAATCACACTTCTTTTACAAATCACAATCAATCTTTTTTTTAACAGATCACACTTCTTTTACAAATCACAATCAATCTTTTTTACAATTCACAATTCTTTTACAAATCGCAATCAATCTTTTTTTTACAAATCACACTTCTTTTACAAATCACAATCAATCTTTTTTTTAACAGATCACACTTCTTTTACAAATTACAATCAATTCTTTTACAAATCACAATCAATTCAATTCTTGTACAAATCACAATTCCACAGGAATCGTGGACGTGGGATAGTGATTTGGACATGAATTAGTATGGTTTTGTTTTATATTTATCATATCATTATCGCCATTTACATAATAATTTGTCTCTAGAACCAATCAGAAAAGCTAAAAAATTTCCCCTTGTAGTGAAAAAAACATCAGAAACAGAATATTAAAAATAAACTGTATAAATTTAAGCTTAGCGGAGAACATGGCATCAAAAACTACATTAAAAATTCATCATCTCCGATGTTGATGTAACAGTCATTATGAGGTTTGCAATAGTGTATAAAAAGTTTATGGCCGTCAGTAAGTATTGTCGATAAATTTCGTGTCTCTTTGTCCATTATTGTACTGGATTTATTTTGCTTTAGAGAAATATTTAGAAATTTTACCTTCGATTTTAAGACAAAATTTTCCTGGATTTCGCACATGTAATCATTTTCTTCCAATTGAAAAGGGAAGATGGGCTAATGTTGAAAGGTGTTACAGAACATGTAATCTATGTAATCTAAACCGAATTCGCGATAAATATCATTATTGTTGGAATGTAGCTTTTTTGAAAATAATAGATAAAATATATAAAGAAAAAATATTATATTAGACCAAATATTCTAAAATTACAAATTAATGACTAGTACAAATAAAGTAGAACTATTATATTTATGCAAATTTCTAAAAGAAGGTCTTAAATATTAACTTTTTTTCATTTTGCTCTGTTTATAACATGTAAATTAATATTTTGTTGTAATATAATTTTGTAATATGTGTACTGTCATTGTATATATATATTGTATAATATAACCCCTAATACCACCATGGTACAGAGTGTAATACAGAATCTTGAATCATGACGTCCCACAGTTCCATGTTCCTTTCACTCGGTTTTGATTACACACGTGGCGGGTGTAGCTAGCTAAACAGGAGGTACTTACCCTTCCGGAGCAGCCGGTCTCACTTCCCTGATAGAAATAAATGTGTTCGACCTAACTTGTCAGTTTCAAATTTTTATCTCGCTTCTGGATTGTGATTCAGACATGGATCAGTATGTTTATTTTTTATTGTAATTTTAAGGTGGTTAAATAACGATGTCAGAAGACAGATTTTTGTCTTGTTTTTCTTTCATTTTTAGAATACGTCCAAGCAATTACTTTTTTCCGCTTCGTTTTATTTGCAAATATGTTGAATATTTTTAAGCTTTGTTTTACTCGTTTCTTACTAAAGATCAAGTCGTTGTTTTATCACTTCTTTTATACTTTCTGTTTTCCATCGAAGGTATGAAGTCACAGAAACCTGACTGACATCCACCAACACTTTCCAGAGATTTTCGTGTAGTTGTGGTCTGTCTGGGCAGGGTTGAGTAATGGTGTTTAACATCCAAGTCAAGAATATTTCACATATATGGAGACGCTAACAGCACAGCTATAAGCGCAGGTGCAGAAATTTTGCCTTTGCTTGCTCTGATGGCATTTTACAGCAGAATTCTTTATCGTGTCATGCCTACCGTGAAAGGGGACCTCGTTTATGTTAAGCTCCCACCCAAAAGAACAGTGACTCTCATTTCGTATTGCCGAGTGCTTGGAGAAAGAACAGCCACTGCCAACTTTCAAGTCTTTTGTCGGATCCGGTCGGGGTTGGAACCCACGACCTTCCACTTATTATATATTATTTTTTATTGGTTACTATTTCCTCATCGCTAAGAGATTCTGGGACCCAATGTGCTGTTAGCTTGTACATACATAAACAATCACGCAAGATTGTTAAAACGCCTGTGAAATACGTAATGCCTGTGTTATTCTTCCACCTGAATCCGCCTATTACAGTATATCGAGTCCCAAACTTCGTTACACATTTTTTCGTTAATGGCATTCAGTGGGTGTCCAGATCTAGACCTGACTCATCCTCTAAAGACGTTCGACCGCGTTTGAATTGCCTTGCCCAGAAATTAACCAAAACATAAGATGGTGTAGAGGACCCATAAACATCGGCTAACCCGCCATGTATTGTTTTGTCTGTTTTACCTTAAAAATTGACTACCGAATCACAGCACGGTACTCAACGTTAGACAAAAAGCATGCCTTTGTATCACTAGCTACGTCTGACATTCAAATTCTTATGAAAAATTGACTCGATACAGGTGCAATTGTGTATCCATATATAAATCATGTATTGAAACAAGGCACGAAAAGCATGATCGATCGTGTCGGATAATGTGATAGGCTGGTTACTTATTGACTCTGTCATATACCACTTTTTGAACTTAATAAAAAATACATTCAAAATTGGTACATACCTTTGGTGTATTTTATGATTAAAATCAAAAAGTGGTATATGACAACTCACACGTGTATTTATGTAAAAAAGGATGTTTATATTTGATGCAGAACGATATTCTCATTCTCAAATAGACCTTGTTTTAAAATTTCCTTTGTAAAAGCAAAGTAAAGAGTGTTCTATATCTATATATTTTAAAAAAAACTATCAGCAAGAAAATGGGCGTTGGACAAAAGATAATAATAATAGAATATATTCTTCTGCTTCAAAACTGATTATAATAATCATTATTTTGATAAATAATTATAGCTTAAGGTATAAATGTACATCTTTTTATTTGAGTTTAATGGTTTATAATCAGTATCATATATGCAGTGTCTTGTAGGTCAGTCATGGCCTGGCTCCAGTTTCACAATCATTCCTTAACTATGTCCCCCTTAACTTCAATTTCGCAAACTTTTACAGACTTTTTTAAGCTAAAAACTAAAAAGTTCTGACAAAACTAACACAAATGATATCGACGTGAATGGATCTTCAAAACGACATCTTAAATTGTTGAATATTTTGAAAATCAATTATTATTTTTATATATCTTAAGGTGTCTTAAACTTGTACATGTACATCATTTTATTGTGTTTTATGTTTTATAATCTCGAAGCCATGAAAACCAAAAACAGACCTGGATAAGAACTATAAAGGCTGAACCGGAAGACCTTGGACTATCCTGGGGGGCAGACAAAAACAAATGGCAAAGGACAGGTTGAAGTGGAGGCAACTTGTTGTGGCCTTATGTCCCACAGGGACGAGTGAGTGAGTAATGGTGTTTAACGTCCCAGTCAAGAATATTTCACTTATATCGAGACGTCCCCAGCTATAGGCAAAGGTGCAGAAATTTTGCCTGTGCGTTGTGCTGATGGCATTATACAGCCTGGTTCTTTAGCGTGCCAAGCCCACCATGACAAGGGACCTCGTTTATTTTAAGTTCCCATCCGAAAGAACCGTGACTTTCATTTCGTAATGCCGAGTGCTTGGCGAAAGAACAGTCACTACCCACGTTTAAGTCTTTGGTCAGACTCGGTCGGGGTTCGAACCCGAGACATCCCACTTACGGAGCGAGTACTCTACCAACTGAGCTACCGCAGTGGTTCCCACCAGAGACGAAGAGGATAGGTAGGTAAGGTATGTTTTATAATAAGTATCATGTGCGTAGTAACGTCTCGTAGGTTAGTGATGACCAAGTTCAAGTTTCACAATCATTCCTTAACTAAGATTTTCCTGAACTTAAATCTGGCAAATTAAAAATCTTAATGATATTGTCAATTGTTAAGATTTTCAGGAATTTAAAGTGTCATTTTAAAGATTATTTCAATCTTTTAAAACTTATTTAATTTCAGTTGTCAAAAATGTTCATTTATAGTTCCAAAAGAGATCGCCAAAATTTGCTTAATTTAACTTTACTGGGTCCAGGTATCAATCTATTATCTCAAATATCAATATGTTATATAATATTTAAATACAGTCAAATCTGTCAATAAAGGACACTTGAGGGAACCAGTAAAAGTAGTTTTCATGGGCAGGTGGCCTTTATATACAGGTCCAGACAATATGGATAAAGAACAATAGGGATACAATTGTACTGGCCTCTATAAACAGTTGAGCCTTATATAGAGGTGACTTTTAAAACAGGTTGGACTGTACATGCATTAAATTTCTTTGTGATTGATAATTAATACGCTAATTTATCATTATTATTATTATTAGAATCCTGGAATCCCATGTGTTCCAATTTTAAATTTTATCAGCGTTCACTTTAATGACACACACAAAAAAACTAAGAACTTCAACCATCATAAGGATATACATAAAATGTCGAAAAATCGTATAAAACCCCAACCCTACTACACGGCCTCTGATTATGGAGGACTCTCTCTCTCTCTCTCTCTCTCTCTCTCTCTCTCTCTCTCTCTCAGTATTAAGTGGACAGGGTAACATATTTCAATTGGATTCTTTAAAAGGTAAAAATAATGAAAAAACAAATGCATTACAAATGTACAATAATAATATAATAATAATAAATAACAATATTTTTTTTAATTTAAAGTGCAACCCCATATACAAATAAACAGTATCATTGTATCGGCCAGCCTTAGTAGACTTACGATGCACTACCTCCAATTCGCAATGTGAACGTTCTTATTTAATTTAGAGCGAGAACTGTTACGTTTAATTAAACACTTTATAATTTGGTCTACAAGAGCCCCGCCTCTCTCCCTCTCTCTTTCTCTCTCCGACTTCTATTTGCACATTTCTCCAAATGTTACAATATTGATTTATTAATTAGACCTCAATGGTTCTGTAGTATCACGGACAATATTGACATTTCTCTCTCTCTCTCTCTCTCTCTGCACATGTCTCGCAGTTAGCACATCCTGGTTAAAAAAACCTCCAAATGATACAATATTGACCCATTGAACCTTAACGGTTCTGTAGTGTGACAATATTGACATCTTAATTATTTAAGAAAGACCAATTTGAGCAATAACAAGTTTTATTCTGACCAGTAAGGATTAGTACACACGTATCTAAAAACTAATTAAACAATCACCGTTACCTGGCAGGTTTTGTTAAGGAATAAGATGACTAGATTACCGTGGAAATATTAATATTAATTAAGTGCCAATTAGTCGCCATTGGGACTTATGCCATTTTTCTCCAATAGAAGTACCATACCCTTATTTGTTGATTTACCGATTTATAACGGCCCCTAGCCGAATGAGAGGGGGGTGGGGGTCACGTGGTATCCTCAAATTTGGGATTTTTATGCCATACTTCTTTGCTTGTGGTGTCATTGTCTGAAGTTGTAAACTGGATATATATTAAAGAGGTCTCTCATTTATTTAACATACTTTTACATTGAACCTGGAAGTTTTGCCATCTTGTTATTAAACCATACAGAATACACAATAAGAATGGAGCGGTGTGATTCTATGGCGGTATTGTTAAATCATGATCATGCTGAAACTTAATGTATATCGTCTGACTCTGAATCTGAAGGTAAGTATTTTATTTTTCTTTCTTTCTTTCTTCCGTTCTATTTTATTTATTTATTTATTTATTTATTTATTCATTTATTTAATTGATGGATTGATTGCTTGATTGATTTAGTTTGATTTGATTCGATTTGATTTGATTTGATTTGATTTGATTTGATTTGATTTGATTTGATTTGATTTTGATTTGATTTGATTTGATTTGATTTTATTTTACACCATTTATTTTTTACTATTATAAACATCATATCACATTTTGTTCATACAATTAAAATATTGAAGTTTTTCCTGTATTTGAAAGTGATATCTTAACTTTATAATCTAAATGTATGTAAAAATAGTTTTTCTTGAAAACAAATTTTCTTATAATTTTCTGAAATATTGGGGGAAAATGTATTAAAACAAGTTTAGGTTTTTTTAAGATAAAAATGATATTTTATGTGAAAACACTCATTTTTATCATAATGATGTTTTGGCGAAGATTTCACCATGATACAACCAGTTTTAAACATGTATGATAATAGCATCGGGCCTCACTTCGCTTGTGTAATTTCAGGTGTCTAACCTAACTTGTCAGTTCCAAAGCTTTTGTTTTGCTTCTGGATTGTGATTCAGACATGGATTAGTACGTTTGTTTTTTCATCCTTATTATTGTATGGTTCAGAGTATTTTTCTAATCAAATAAAAATAAGAGTAGGAACAAAAAACAAGTACATACAATTTTATGGATTTCTTTATCTAATATCCTGAAAATATGATATAGTTAATAAAGTGTGCATTTTATAGGAGTGTAGTCTTAAGTTATTCATTCAAGTCTACAATACAAGATAAAAAATTAAAACAAAATGTCTACTTGGAGGCAGTAAACTTTCAAAGTACAAGACAAAAAACGATGTTAAATACAGAAGCAGAAAGAATGCAAATCACTGGGGCAATTACATGTTATACCAGTTCCAGTTTTAATTTAACAGCACTAGACGGTCGTTTCGGAATACAATTCATCATCAGTAGTTCTTAGACCAAAGTTGAGAAACCAAATTATTTTCACGATATTGAAAAGATATCCAAAGGAACACAAAATGTATTTTACCAAATGCAGCTAAGAAAATACTTTCCACGACAGAGTATACATAAGTTTTTAATGAATTTCAAATATATCCAGGGCAATTTTGGATACATAGTATTAAAAAACAAACATACTAATCCTTGTCTGAATCACAATCCAGAAGCAAAGTAAACACTTTGGAACTGACAAGTTAGGTTAGACACGTAAACTTTCACCAGGGAAGTGAGGCCGGGTGCTCCGGAAGGGTAAGCACCTCCTGTTTAGCTAGCTACACTCGCTACGTTTGTAATCAAAATTGTGTGAAAGTAACATGGAAGTATGAGACGTCAAATATATCCAGGGCAATCATGGACACAGAGACATCAAACTTAACAATACTGTGATGACAGCCATAAAACTTTTTGAGGGCCTTGATAAGCCTAGGCTTGCAATATCCCTCCCTGAGTCAACAGTTTATTTGCAAGCAGTCTGCTTCGTTTTACAAAGTCCCCGTAGTGGGAACAAGCTCTATCATAGCGTAATAATTTGGAAACAAATCCACCATAAGCAGGAGAAGTATATATTTGTTTAAAATTTGCATTCAGTCCATGTCTATATATCCCTTATAATTGGCACAAGTGACTCGATAGTTGGTTAAAGTTACATCATCAAAGAAGTTATTTCATACGATCTTTCACCATTTTGAGTTGTTGTTGTTGAATGTTGCTTAATGCTACGTTCCCACTGTCGTGCGATCCGTTACGAACGCCACGATTGACCATTCGTAGTTGATCTTGGAATTTCTCTGAAATTTCAGGTTTGGATACGAGGCGATGCGAGTCGATACGTTCTGATACGATTTGTTGCGCTCAGATGCGATATGTTCACGATTTGTCAATTTCAGGTGTCACGATCTGTCATGATCTGATCTTCCGTTCAGATGCGATCACATACGTTCCGATAGGACTGTTTCGATTGAGTCCACGATTGGGTCTCGATCTGACACGATCATCACGATCGAGTTCCCCGAATTAGGACGATCTGATACGTTCCGATACGTTCCGATACGTTCCGATACGTTCATTAAGAACAAATGCGCTCCGTTACGATATAATACGATTGTGGTCGCGATGTCTTTCACGATCATGATTGAGGGTGATCACGATTTGAGCTACGACTGGACCCCGACGGGTATAAATACAGCCCGACTGACCATGGGCTTCATTGTTTCTTGAACTTTTACAGAGCGTGGTGTTTGTATCATCTAAGATCGATCCCGATCACCACGATTTGGAAGCACGATTAGATGCGATCTGTCGCGCTTTGTTACGATGCAATACGATCTGATACGATGATCCCGATTGACAATTGATCGTGTTGATCGTAGAAAATTTTTGAACCGTTCAAAAATTTTCTACGATTAACACGATTGCCACGACTGACCTCAAGATCTGATAAGATCTGATAGGATCATCACGATTACTCCACGATTAAGACCACGATTTTAATCGTGGCGCGCATCGTGATAGTGGGAACGCCCCATTACGTCGCATCAGCAGTTTTTCAGCTATATGCGACGAGAACTACTTTGTTAAATTTCTACGGATTAATCTAGTAACAAGTTCGTGTATGCATGTGCGTTTTATGGTATGCCTTGTACCAGTGCGCACTCAGGGCGACTTTAATGTGCTAGCTAGCGCACGGATCGATCAGTACGCAGCAAACAAGCGCATTGCTCCCAAAGTCGCATTATACTGACACCTGGTGAACCAGTAAAGGCAAACGGTAAGGAAAATTCACTTTACCACATGTGGTCTGAGCGAAAGTGAGAGACCCTTGATTTGTATACTGACGTCTTATCCATTAGGCCACTGGACTCCTTTTTTCGCCATTTTGAAATCGTTAGTGTAAGTGACATGATATTACACACTTAAAGGGCTAATTACACACTACATTGTATGATATAAAGATATTACTAGTATTTCATGATAGTTTTCACCTAGTTATCTGCTATGCGTTATATACATTGTAATTTTACTGTTAAAATTATCTATTTACAACACATAATAGGATCTTTCTGAACTTTTTCTTTAGTAATAGTGTGAAAATGTCATAATTTTTTCAGTGGTAAAAGTATATAGATATAAAGCATCGTATGACTCTAATGATAACTTATCTCTAAGTGCGCCAAATTAACAATCAAATATATATTATATCAATTTATTTACATCTACATTTCATGCCAAAATACTAATTAAATCAAACATATCAATTCTTTTACAAATCAGAGTTCTTTTCTAAATCACAATCAATTGTTGTACAAATCACAATTCTTTTGCAAATCACAATTATTTTTTTCACAAATCACAAGCATTTCTTTTACAATTCTTTTACAAACTACAATATTTTTTTGTACAAACCACAAGAAACTATTTTAAAAATCAAATTGATTTTGTACAAACCACACGCACTACTTTTACAAATCACAATCAATCTTTTTGTTACAAATCACAATTCTTTTACAAATCACAATCAACTCTTTTACAAATCACAATTCTTTTACATATCACAATCAATCTTTTTGTTACAAATCACAATTCTTTTACATATCACAATCAATCTTTTTGTTACAAATCACAATTCTTTTACATATCACAATCAATCTTTTTGTTACAAATCACAATTCTTTTACATATCACAATCAATCTTTTTGTTACAAATCACAATTCTTTTACATATCACAATCAATCTTTTTGTTACAAATCACAATTCTTTTACATATCACAATCAATCTTTTTTTTCAATTTACAATTCTTTTACAAATCACATTCAATTCTTTTACAAATCACAATCAATTCTTGTACAAATCACAATTCCACAGGAATTAGTATGTTCGTTTTTGATTAACCATATAATTGACACCACACTAAGTCTTACATAATAATTTGTCTCCAGAACCAATAAAAGAAGCTAAAGAATGTAAAGTATGAACAACCCTTTGTATCAGGTCTCGCCCTTTTTAGCTCACCTGACCAAAGGTCATGTGAGCTTATGGTATGTTGCAGCGTGTGTATGTGCGTGTGTGTGTGCGTGCGTGCGTGTGTGCGTGCGTCGTTAACACACATTTTCGACTTCTCCTCTGAAAGTACTTGGCAGATTTCAACGAGACTTTGTCAGAAGCATGTCTGGGTCGGTGCAATTTAGATTTGTTCATGGCGTTGCCATGGGTACCAAAACTAGGTCACAGTGACCTAGGCGTGACCTAATTTTTTTACCTCTGATTATAATTATTATCTCGAAAACTATAAACTTTTTGTATAGGCATGTATATTAGAATGTTGTAGGTATTGATACAAGGATCATTTTGATGTATAGAAAACGGTCATTGGTTCAAAGGTCAAGATCACAGATGCGAAACAATACCGAAATGGTTAATTATCTCAAAAATTATAAACTTTTTTTATAGGCACGTATATTAGAATGTTGTAGGTATTGATACAGTTATCATTTAGATGTATAGAAAAAGGTCATGGGTTCAAATGTCAAGGCCACAGATGTGAAACAATACCGAAATGGTTAATTATCTCGGAAACTATAAACTTTTATATAGGCATGTATATTAGAATGTTGTAGGTATTGATACAACGATCATTTTGATGTATAGAAAAAGGTCATGGGTTCAAAGGTGAAGGTCACAGATGCTAAACAATACGGAAATGGTTAATTATCTGGAAAACTATAAACTTTTTGTATAGACATGTGTATTAGAATGTTGTAGGTATTGATACAACAATCATTTTGGTGTATAGAAAAAGGTCATGGGTTCAAAGGTGAAGGTCACAGATGCTAAACAATACCGAAATAGTTAATTATCTCGAAGACTATAAACTTTTTGTATAGGCATGTTCATTAGAATGTTGTAGGTATTGATACAACAATCAGTTTGATGTATAGAAAAAGGTCATGGGTTCAAATGTCAAGGCCACAGATGTGAAACAATACTAAAATGGATAATTATCTTGAAAACTATTAACTTTTTGTATAGGCATGTATATTAGAATGTTGTAGGTATTGATACAACGGTTATTATGATGTAAAGAAAAAAGTCATAGGGGTTTAGTATTTATGTTTTCTTTAATTCTATCAGCTAGCCATTGGTTATCAGGTAAGCATATTAGGCCCATGGGTCTCTTGATTTAGTAGCAAGCGCGACTCGTAGTGATACGCCAACTAAACTAGAGGCTCCCAGGAGCCTGTATAGCTCACCTAGGTAGAGTTGTTGCAGAATGAAAATCAACAGATTGTCTTATGTTTGAATAAATGCTTGAAATGTATTACACGATATTTATTTCTATCACAAAATTTCAATATTATTTCCTTTCAAGACTTAATTTATGAATGCATTTCTTATAAGGTCCAATATTAATCTAAGGTTCCGTCCGGATGCCATCTTGAATTAATTGAAGACATTTCAGACATGATTAGTGCAGACACGTCACACACAATTCTTAAAGTTGACCACTCAAGGTCTATTTGTGACAAAGTTTGTTTGCAATTGGCCTAGCATTTTTAGTGGAGTTGATTTTCCAATGCATTTCTGAAATTAGGGTCCAATTTCAATTTGTGGTCATGGTGGATTAGGTGCAGACATGTCAGACACAATTTTTAAAGTAGAAAACCCAAGGACTATTGTGACAAAGTTTGATTGAAATTGAAATTGGCAAAGCGGTTTCACAGGATTTCATTTTTGAATGCATTTCCCATAGGGTCCAATGTTAGTCTATGGTCATGTAAGCTTATGGTATGTTGCAGCGTGTGTATGTGCGTGTGTGTGTGTGCATGCGTGCGTGTGTGCGTGTGTCGTTAACACACATTTTCGACTTCTCCTCTGAAAGTACTTGGCAGATTTCAACGAGACTTTGTCAGAAGCATGTCTGGGTCGGTGCAATTTAGATTTGTTCATGGCGTTGCCATGGGTACCAAAACTAGGTCACAGTGACCTAGGCGTGACCTAATTTTTTTTACCTCTGATTATAATTATTATCTCGAAAACTATAAACTTTTTGTACAGGCATGTATATTAGAATGTTGTAGGTATTGATACAAGGATCATTTTGATGTATAGAAAACGGTCATTGGTTCAAAGGTCAAGATCACAGATGCGAAACAATACCGAAATGGTTAATTATCTCAAAAATTATAAACTTTTTTTATAGGCACGTATATTAGAATGTTGTAGGTATTGATACAGTTATCATTTAGATGTATAGAAAAAGGTCATGGGTTCAAATGTCAAGGCCACAGATGTGAAACAATACCGAAATGGTTAATTATCTCGGAAACTATAAACTTTTTATATAGGCATGTATATTAGAATGTTGTAGGTATTGATACAACGATCATTTTGATGTATAGAAAAAGGTCATGGGTTCAAAGGTGAAGGTCACAGATGCTAAACAATACGGAAATGGTTAATTATCTGGAAAACTATAAACTTTTTGTATAGACATGTGTATTAGAATGTTGTAGGTATTGATACAACAATCATTTTGGTGTATAGAAAAAGGTCATGGGTTCAAAGGTGAAGGTCACAGATGCTAAACAATACCGAAATAGTTAATTATCTCGAAGACTATAAACTTTTTGTATAGGCATGTTCATTAGAATGTTGTAGGTATTGATACAACAATCAGTTTGATGTATAGAAAAAGGTCATGGGTTCAAATGTCAAGGCCACAGATGTGAAACAATACTAAAATGGATAATTATCTTGAAAACTATTAACTTTTTGTATAGGCATGTATATTAGAATGTTGTAGGTATTGATACAACGGTTATTATGATGTAAAGAAAAAAGTCATAGGGGTTTAGTATTTATGTTTTCTTTAATTCTATCAGCTAGCCATTGGTTATCAGGTAAGCATATTAGGCCCATGGGTCTCTTGATTTAGTAGCAAGCGCGACTCGTAGTGATACGCCAACTAAACTAGAGGCTCCCAGGAGCCTGTATAGCTCACCTAGGTAGAGTTGTTGCAGAATGAAAATCAACAGATTGTCTTATGTTTGAATAAATGCTTGAAATGTATTACACGATATTTATTTCTATCACAAAATTTCAATATTATTTCCTTTCAAGACTTAATTTATGAATGCATTTCTTATAAGGTCCAATATTAATCTAAGGTTCCGTCCGGATGCCATCTTGAATTAATTGAAGACATTTCAGACATGATTAGTGCAGACACGTCACACACAATTCTTAAAGTTGACCACTCAAGGTCTATTTGTGACAAAGTTTGTTTGCAATTGGCCTAGCATTTTTAGTGGAGTTGATTTTCCAATGCATTTCTGAAATTAGGGTCCAATTTCAATTTGTGGTCATGGTGGATTAGGTGCAGACATGTCAGACACAATTTTTAAAGTAGAAAACCCAAGGACTATTGTGACAAAGTTTGATTGAAATTGAAATTGGCAAAGCGGTTTCACAGGATTTCATTTTTGAATGCATTTCCCATAGGGTCCAATGTTAGTCTATGGTCATGTAAGCTTATGGTATGTTGCAGCGTGTGTATGTGCGTGTGTGTGTGTGCATGCGTGCGTGTGTGCGTGTGTCGTTAACACACATTTTCGACTTCTCCTCTGAAAGTACTTGGCAGATTTCAACGAGACTTTGTCAGAAGCATGTCTGGGTCGGTGCAATTTAGATTTGTTCATGGCGTTGCCATGGGTACCAAAACTAGGTCACAGTGACCTAGGCGTGACCTAATTTTTTTTACCTCTGATTATAATTATTATCTCGAAAACTATAAACTTTTTGTACAGGCATGTATATTAGAATGTTGTAGGTATTGATACAAGGATCATTTTGATGTATAGAAAACGGTCATTGGTTCAAAGGTCAAGATCACAGATGCGAAACAATACCGAAATGGTTAATTATCTCAAAAATTATAAACTTTTTTTATAGGCACGTATATTAGAATGTTGTAGGTATTGATACAGTTATCATTTAGATGTATAGAAAAAGGTCATGGGTTCAAATGTCAAGGCCACAGATGTGAAACAATACCGAAATGGTTAATTATCTCGGAAACTATAAACTTTTTATATAGGCATGTATATTAGAATGTTGTAGGTATTGATACAACGATCATTTTGATGTATAGAAAAAGGTCATGGGTTCAAAGGTGAAGGTCACAGATGCTAAACAATACGGAAATGGTTAATTATCTGGTAAACTATAAACTTTTTGTATAGGCATGTATATTAGAATGTTGTAGGTATTGATACAACGATCATTTTGATGAACAGAAAAAGGTCATGGGTTCAAAGGTCAAGGTCACAGATGTGAAACAATACCGAAATGGTTAATTATCTTGAAAACTATAAACTTTTTGTATAGACATGTGTATTAGAATGTTGTAGGTACAGTCTAACCTGTCTATAAGGGCCACTTGGGGGAAGTTGCAAAAGTGGCCCTTATGGACAGGTGGCCTTTATATAGAGGTTTGTAAATCCAGTTATGACATCAATATAATTATTAGTTGGAAAAATAGTGAGCAGTTCTAATTTTTTATTTTATTTATTAAATCTTTTGTTACAAAAAAGGCATTAGCTAATTTTAACAGAATGATTTCTTTGAAAACAATTAAAGAGAAATCACCTGACCACACTATTTATCAATCTTTGAAAAAAAAACCTTAAAAATCACCAAGTATATACACATATCTTAAATATAGACATGTTTTCTTTAATAGGTAGAAGCCAGTAATGAAAACAATAGAAAATGATTCATAATGAGTAATAATCTATCCTTAGTGCTTTATGGCTTCATTTGTTGACATGAGGATAAATGACTTAAGAATTTTTTTAAGATTTTAAAAAAGTTTCAAAAATATATACTTTTTAAAAATTCTTTTCTTATCAACATACAGATGTGGTTACATGTACTTAGTTTAATGATCAATGGTTTAAAGTTAAATAATCAATGTTTAAAATCTAATTTTAGCTTCAAAATTAAAAAAAAACTACATGGCTTAACATTTTTGCACAAATTTTTAGAAACTTTAACAAAGCTTGCCCCCAAAATACAAATAAAAAGTGGCCTTTATAGACAGGTTCATGAGCCATTTTGTACAAAAATAGGGTGGCCTCTGGCTCAGTTGAACAGTGGCCCTTATATAGAGGTTAAATAAAGAGTAAAATGGCTTGGGAGGAATTGAAAGTGCCCTTTATAGACAGGTGGCCCTTATAAAGAGGTGGCCTTTAACACAGGTTGGACTGTATTGATACAACAATCATTTTGGTGTATAGAAAAAGGTCATGGGTTCAAAGGTGAAGGTCACAGATGCTAAACAATACCGAAATAGTTAATTATCTCGAAGACTATAAACTTTTTGTATAGGCATGTTCATTAGAATGTTGTAGGTATTGATACAACAATCATTTTGATGTATAGAAAAAGGTCATGGGTTCAAATGTCAAGGCCACAGATGTGAAACAATACTAAAATGGATAATTATCTTGAAAACTATTAACTTTTTGTATAGGCATGTATATTAGAATGTTGTAGGTATTGATACAACGGTTATTATGATGTAAAGAAAAAAGTCATAGGGGTTTAGTATTTATGTTTTCTTTAATTCTATCAGCTAGCCATTGGTTATCAGGTAAGCATATTAGGCCCATGGGTCTCTTGATTTAGTAGCAAGCGCGACTCGTAGTGATACGCCTACTAAACTAGAGGCTCCCAGGAGCCTGTATAGCTCACCTAGGTAGAGTTGTTACAGAATGAAAATCAACAGATTGTCTTATGTTTGAATAAATGCTTGAAATGTATTACACGATATTTATTTCTATCACAAAATTTCAATATTATTTCCTTTCAAGACTTAATTTATAAATGCATTTCTTATAAGGTCCAATATTAATCTAAGGTTCCGTCCGGATGCCATCTTGAATTAATTGAAGACATTTCAGACATGATTAGTGCAGACACGTCACACACAATTCTTAAAGTTGACCACTCAAGGTCTATTTGTGACAAAGTTTGTTTGCAATTGGCCTAGCATTTTAGTGGAGTTGATTTTTTAATGCATTTCTGAAATTAGGGTTCAATTTCAATTTGTGGTCATGGTGGATTAGGTGCAGACATGTCAGACACAATTTTTAAAGTAGAAAACCCAAGGACTATTGTGACAAAGTTTGATTGAAATTGAAATTGGCAAAGCGGTTTCACAGGATTTCATTTTTGAATGCATTTCCCATAGGGTCCAATGTTAGTCTATGGTCCCCGCTGGCCGCCATCTTAGATAAGGTTAGGACATATTGGACAAGATTATTGTCACAAAGTTTTGTTGTAATTGGCCAAGTGGTGTCAGAGGAGTTGATTTTTCATGTATGTATTTCCCATAAGGTCCAATGTTAATCAATGGATCCGACCCTGCTGGCGGCCATCTGAGATTAGATTCAGACATGTTGGACACATCTTTTAAAGAAGACCACCCAAGAACTTTTGTGACCAAGTTTGGTTGCAATTGGCCAAGTGATTTTAGAAGAGTTGATTTTTGAATGCATTTCCATGGGTCCAATGTTGATCTATGGTCCCCCCTTGTGGCTACCTTGGATTACGTGCGAACATGTCGGACACAATATTTCAGGTAGACCACACAAGGACTACTGTCACAAAGTTTGGTTGCAATTGGCCAAGTGGTTTCACAGGAGTTGATTTTTAAATGCAGATGTTATTTTAAAATACCAAATGTAAAGACCTAATGACTATTGTGGCCGAGTTTGGTTCCAATTGACTCAGTAGTTTCAGAGAAAAATATGTTTGAACGTATTTTCCCATAGGGTTCAATGTTAAAATATGTTCTCCACTGACGGCCATCTTGGATTTTGTGTGGCTCTCAAAAACACCAATGTTGTAGGGGGCCACCCAAAGACTATTGTGACCAAGTTTGGTTCCAATTGGCTTAGGGTTTTAGAGAAAAAGATCTTTGAAATTGTTCCCATAGGGTCCAATGTTAACCTATGTTCCCCGTTGGCGGCCATCTTGAAACAGGCGCAGACTTAAACAACACTGGTTTCAGAAGGTACCGTCTAAGGACTACTATGACCAAGTTTGGTTCCAATTGGCTCAGTAGTTTCAGAGAAAATATCTTTGAACGTATTTTCCCATAAGGTCCAATGTTAACATATGTTCTCCGCTGGCGGCCATCTTGGATTTGGTGCGGCCCCTTAAAAAGCCCAAAGTTGAAGGGGGCTATTCAAAGACTATTGTGGCCAAGTTCGGTTCCCATTGGCTGAAGGGTTTTATAGAAAAAGATCTTTGATATTGTTTCCATAGGGTCCAATGTTAACCTAAGTTCCTCGCTGGCCGCCATCTTGAATTAGGTGCAGACTCAAAAAAAAAAAAAAAAAAAAAAAAAAAACCCGACGCTTTCAGAAGGTACCATCTAAGGACTACTGTGACCAAGTTTGGTTTCAATTGGCTCAATAGTTTCAAAGAAAAATATCTTGAACGTATTTTCCCATAAGGTCCAATGTAAAAATATTTTCTCCGCTGGCGGCCATATTGGATTTGGCGTGGCCCTCAAAAACCACAATGTTGTAGGGGGCATCCAAAACTATTGTGGCCAAGTTTGGTTCCCATTGGCTAAAGGGTTTCAGAGAAAAAGATCTTTGATATTGTTCCCATAGGGTCCAATGTTAACCTATGTTCCCCGCTGGCCGCCATCTTGGATTAGGTGCAGACTTAAAAAAAAACACGGGTGTCCGAAGGTACCATCTAAGGACTACTGTGACCAAGTTTGGTTCCAATTGGCTCAGTAGTTTCAGAGAAAAATATCTTTGAACGTATTTTCCCATAAGGTCCAATGTTAAATTATGTTCTCCGCTGGCGGCCATCTTGGATTAGGTGTGGCCCTCAAAAACCATAATGTTGTAGGGGGCCATCCAAAAACTATTGTGGCCAAGTTTGGTTTCCATTGGCTAAAGGGTTTTAGAGAAAAAGATCTTCGATATTGTTCCCATGGAGTCCAATGTTAACCTATGTTCCCCGCTGGCCGCCATCTTGGATTAGTGGAGACTTAAAAAAAACCCACCGGTTTCAGAAGGTACCATCTAAGGACTACTGTGACCAAGTTTGGATTCAATTGACTCAGTAGTTTCAGAGAAAAATATCTTTGAACATATTTTCCCATAGGGTCCAATGTTAATCTATGGTCCCCGCTGGCGGCCATCTTGGATTAGGTGCGGACATGTCGGACACAATGTTTAAAGTAGACCACCCAAGGACTGTTGTGACAAAGTTTGGTTGCAAATGGACCAGCGGTTTCTGAGGAGTTGATCTTTAACGACGGACGGACGACGGACGACGACGACGACGACGGACGCCAAGTGATGGCAAAAGCTCACATGGCCTTTTAGGCCAGGTGAGCTAAAAAGGACTCGACCTGATACGGAGAGTTGTACATACACACTGTGTATATATATATTGTACAGTTTAACCTCTAATACCACCATGGTACAGAGTGTAATAAAGAATCTTGAATCATGACGTCCCACAGTTCCATGTTCCTTTCACTCGGTTTTGATTACAAACGTGGCGGGTATAGCTAGCTAAACGGAAAGTGCTTACCCTTCCGGAGCAGCCGGCCTCACTTCCCTGGTAGAAATGTGTTCGACCTAACTTGTCAGCTTCAAGTTTTTATCTTGCTTCTGGATTGTGATTCGGACATGGATCAGTATGTTTGTTTTTGATTGTAATTTTCAAGATGGTTTTATAACGATGTCGGAAGAAAGCTTTTGTCTTGTATTTCTTTCATTTTTCAAATAAGTCCAAAAGGTCGCTTTTTGCATTTGGTCTTATTTGCAAATTTGTTAAATATTTTTAAGCTTTGTTTTACTCGTTTCTTACTCAAGATCAAGTTGTTGTTTTAACACTTCTTTTATACTTTCTGTTTTCCATCGAAACTATGAAGTCACAGAAAACTCACTGACATCCACCAACACTTTCCAGAGATTTTCGTGTAGTTTTGGTCTGTCCGGGTGGAGTTGAGTAATGGTGTTTAACATCCAAGTCAAGAATATTTCACATATATGAAGACGTCAACAGCTATAAGAAAAGGTGCGGAAATTTTGTCTTTGCTTGCTCTGATGGCATTTTACAGCAGGATTCTTTATCGTGCCACGCCTACCGTGACACAGGACCTCGTTTATGTTTAGCTCATATCCAAAAAAACTGTGACTTTCATTTCAATCTTATAAAACCATTTTAGTTGACAAAAATGTTTATTTATAGTTCCAAAAGAGATCGCCAAAATTTGCTAAATTTAACTTTACTGGGTCCAGACCTTGGACTATCCTGGGGGCAGGCACAAAAAATGGCAAAGGACAGGGTGATGTGGAGGCAACTTGTTGTGGCCTTGTGTCCTATTAGAGACGAAGAGGATAGGTAGATAGGGTTCAGGTATCAATCTTATATCTCAAATATCAATGTGTTATGTAATATTTAAATACAGTCAAATCTGTCAATAAAGGCCACTTGAGGGAACCAGTAAAAGTGACTTTTATGGGCAGGTGGCCTTTATATACAGGTTCAGACAATATGGATAAAGAACAATTAGGAAACAATTCTACTGGCCTCTATAAACAGTTGAGCCTTATATAGAGGTGGCTTTTAAAACAGGTTGGACTGTACATGCATTAATTTTTTTTGTGATTGATAATCATTACATTAATTTCTTCTTATCATTATACCCCCCGCTTAAAAAGTGGGGGGTATATAGTGATAGAGGTGTCCGTCCGTGTGTCCGTCCTTCCGTTACACCTTAGGGCACCTATCTCTTATCCGCAACTCCTCCTAAACCCTTCAATGAATTTTCATGAAACTTTCACACAATCTTTGTGATATAATGTAGATGTGCACCTCCTATTAAAAAATTTGATCTGATGTATTTGCGGGGGTTATTTTTGTGAGCTTGTGGCTCACAGTTTTTCTAGTTATTATCATTATTATCCCGGAATCGCATGTTTTCCAATTTTAAATTAAATCAGCGTTCAATTTAATGACACACACACACACACACACACACACACACACACCCACCAAAACAAAAAAATAACCATGAACTTCAACGATCTTAAACTTAATTTAAGGATATACATAAAATGTCGAAAATTCGTACAAAACCCCAACCCTACTAAACGACCTCTGATATTGGAAGTATCTTCTCTCTCTCTCTCTCTCTTTCTCTCTAACATATTAAGTGGATAGGGTAACGTATATTTCAATTTGTTTGGATTCTTTAAAAGGTGAAAAATAAATGAAAAATCGAATGCATTACAAATGTACAATAATAATATAATAATAAATTATATATAAATAACAATATTTTTTTATTTAAAGTGCAACCCCATATACAAATAAACAGTATCATTGTATCGGCCAGCCTAAGCAGACTTCCAATTCGCAATGTGAACGTTCTTATTTAGAGCGAGAACTATTACGTTTAATTAAACACTTTATAATTTGGTCTACAAGAGCCCCGCCTCTCTCTCTCTCTCTCTCTCTCTCTCTCTCTCTCTCTCTCCGACTTCTATTTGCACACATCTCCAAATGTTATAATATAGATTCATTAGACCTCAATGGTTCTGTAGTACCATGGACAATATTGACATCTCTCTCTCTCTCTCTCTCTCTCTCTCTCTCATATGCACATGTCTCGCGGTAAGCACATCCCGATAAAAAAAACTCCAAATGTTTCAATATTGACCCATTAAACCTAAACGGTTCTGTAGAGTGACAAAATTGACATCTTAATTAATTAAGGAAGACCACTTTGAGCAATAACACGTTTTATCCTGATCAGAAAGGATTAGTACACGTATTTTAAAACTAATTAAACAATCACCGTTACCTGGCAGGTATTGACACCTGTGTTTTGTTTAGGAATAAGATGACTAGATTATCGTGGAAATATTAATTTCCATAAGTGCCAATTAGTCGCCATTGGGACTTATGACATTTTTCTCCAATAGGAGTATCATACCCTTATTTGTTGATTTACCGATTTATAACGGTCCTTAGCTGAATGAGAGGGGGTTGGGGGTCACGTGGTATCCTCAAATTTGGGATTTTTATGCCATACTTCTTTGCTCGTGGTGTCATTGTCTGAAGTTGTAAAACTGGATATATATTAAAGAGGTCTCGCATTTATTTAACATACTTGTACATTGAACCTGAAAGTTTTGCCATCTTGTTATTAAACCATACAGAATACACGATAAGAATGAAGCGGTGTGATTCTATGGCGGTATTGATAAATCATGATCATGCTGAAACTGAATGTATATCGTCTGACTCTGAATCTGAAGGTAAGCATTTTACTTTATTTCATTTCTGTCTTTCTTTCTTTCTTTATTAATTTTATTTTATTTTATTTTATTTTATTTTATTTTATTTTATTTATTTTATTTTATTTTATTTTAATTTTATTTTATTTTATTTTATTTTATTTTATTTTATTTTATTTTATTTTATTTTACACTGCCATCTATAAATAACTTTACAAATTTATATATATGCCATACGTTTACATTATAATCGTCATATTAAATTTTGTTCATACACTGAAATATTGAAAATGTTTCCTGTATTGGAAAGTGATACCTTAACTTTATTATCTAAACTTATGTAAAATTGGTTTTTCTTGGAAATTAATTTTCTGGAAATTTTGGGCGAAAATATATAAATAATAAGCTTTTTTAAAATAAAAACACTATTTTATCTGAAAACCATTCATCTTTAAAATAATGATGTTTTTAACAATTTAATTTTGCGAAGATTTCGAGTCTGTTATGACACTGTCATATACCATTTTTGAAAAATTTAATCATAAAATAATCAGTTTTTTAAATGTATTTTATGATTAAATTAAAAAAATGTTATATGACAACACGACCAGTTTTAAACATGTATGATAATATATGGAGGGCAGTGTATTTTTATTTTATTTTATTTTATTTTATTTTATTTTATTTTATTTTATTTTATTTTATTTTATTTTATTTATTTTATTTTATTTTATTTTATTTATTTTATTTTATTTTATTTTATTTTATTTTATTTTATTTTATTTTATTTTATTTATTTTATTTTATTTTATTTTATTTATTTTATTTTATTTTATTTTATTTTATTTTATTTTATTTTATTTATTTTATTTTATTTTATTTTATTTTATTATTGAAATGAACACCGTGTTGGGGTCGAAACAGTTAACCCTAATACCACTGTAAAAGCATTTTAAGGATTTTTTCACTTTTTAAGCTTGATTTTGATGTATACTATTTGTTAACCGTGTAATAGCCAATAATAAAATTATTTGTTCCGTAATTATTATTATAAACCAATAAAAATAAAAATAATGAATCATTATTGTTATCTTCAAACTTGTCAATAAAAATCGAATTTCTTCTGCAGCTACAGCAAATTATTTTTACCACTTATATTTTTGTTCGAAATCTAGAATGCCTAGGCTACGAGTGTTTTTCCGACAAAACCATTAAATATTCTCACTGTTAGCTTGGTGTGAAGATTGACATCTTCCTAATGGAGAACATTAAATAGATCGGATTATAATGCATATATAACACGAAAAGACTGATGTTAATTATCATCTATCAGAAAATCATATTTAACTTTGATATTATACCCTTGTTAAAACTAATATTACTCGTGAACAAACATTTTCTGTTTGAATAACTGTTAAAGAGATCTAGACATGGTTTGTTTTGTCCCACAACAAAGTCACGTGTTTAGCAAGCAAAAAACAAACATACAAATCCATGCCCGAATCACAATCCAGAAGCAAAGTCAAAATTTCGGAACTGACAAGTTAGGTTAAGTGAAGTCGGTTGTTCCGGAAGGGTAAGCACCTCCGGTTCAGCTACATCGTCCACGTGTAAAGTCATAATTTTGTGAAAGGAACATGGAACTATGGGATGTCAAATGTATCCAGGAGAACCCTGGACACAGAGACGTAAAACTTATCAACAATACTAACTTATACTATATTAATACGATTTCTTTTTAGAATATAGAGGTTCTTAGATAAATGTTGATGAAATATTGAATTTAGGAAACGAGTTAATTAATCTTTATATAATATAATCAAGGACAAACCTTTTTCTTTAAAATATAAAACGTCTTCCCTATTAGAAAGAGCTGTTGAACTCGGAAGTCCTTGGTTACCTTGATGGGTTTTTCAAATGTAGGAATAGAGGGAATGAACCAGATGAAATATTGAGAAGATTATGTAATAAATAATATTACGCCATTATCCTAAATTGATTTTTTGCGAATCCACTGAAAAATTAACAAAAACCTATAATGTAAAAAAGTATTTTAACCTAAAGTATTCAAAATTAGAGTTGTAATGGGCTAAATTCAAGTTGTATGTTTTATGAAAATAGCTCAAAGATATGATGGTTACATAAATAAATGGAATAACTCTTGACAATGTCAATAAACATACTGGATTACAGACTTGAATATCCTTAGAAATGAATAATTTTTACAATTCATTAATACATGTATTTAATGTTTTAGCAATGATTTTGAGTATCTAGTATACATGTATTAGTAATTACATTGTTTTTCTTGCTTAGGGACGTGTTCGGGTTATGGCTCGGCAACGGATTTACTGGACGAGTATGAAAGCGACGATAAACAGCAACAACCGGATATCCTCACACAAACCGATTATAAACAGAGAAATCTAAAAAAAGACCCGAGAGAGAAAATGTGCTTTAAAAGTACGAATGCACTCAGTAAACATCTTAAATATGTCATGTCCCTACCCGATCTGTGTGATGTAAAGTTCCTTGTTGGTAAAGACAAAATGCCGGTATATGGAGTAAAGGCGATCATGGCTACTAGAAGCAGGTACGTGTGTATATTCAAATGAAGTTTTTTGACAGTCTTCCAAAGCAATTCTGATACGTGTATAGGGCCCGGGCACGATTTTACACAGACAGACGCACAGACAGACAGACATGGTGATTCTTATATACCCAACTCAAACTAGTTTCCTTAAATATATCTTAAACCGGTCCTTTATCAGGCGTTTTTTATAGTCGCAGCGATAATGACTTATGATTTCAACGGTACAATCGAACATGTTATGTTTGCAGTTTGGTGTTACATCTGTTTAACACATTTCGTCGCATGATACTGCTTAAAAGCACCACTGTACATGTGGTAGCTCAGTTGGTAGAGTGCTTGCTCCGTAAGTGGGAGATTGTGGGTTGGAACCCCGATCGGGTCTGATTCAAGATTTGAAAGTGAGTAGTGACTGTTTCGCTTTTGCCAAGCACTTTGCATTACGAAATGAAAGTCATTGTTCTTTCGGATGGGGCTTAAAATAAACGTGGTCCCGGGTCATTGTAGGCTTGGCACGATAAAAAAATCCTGCTGTATTAACGTGGTCCCGTGTCATTGTACAAACGAATCATGCTGTATAATGAATGCCATCAGCGCAATACACAGGCAGCAAAATTTCTGCACCTTCGCCTATAGCTGACGACATATCGATATAAGTGAAATATTCTTTACTGGGACGTTAAACACCATTACTCAACTCAACTGCGATATACAATTCAACTGGTTATTTCATAAAACGAATCAATGCTGTATTTTAAAGGAATAAGGTCTTAAATTATATACATGTACCGGTCTATATTAAAATGCCAATTAATAATTTTAACATGATTTGATGTCTTATTTCAGAACGTTTTACCATTTAATTGTCAAACACCAGCGAAAACAAGAACTAGATTTAGGACATAAACGTCATAGAAAAGGAATATATAATCAACATCTCACAATAGACGTTCAGAAGTACGATCACGAGGTATTCCAAAAGCTCATCCAGTTCGTACACTGTGGATCTGTAGATGTTACCATTGATAATGTCATTGGTAAATACTTAATTTGATATAAATATAAAAAGTCTGTCCACGATCTGATGGCAGAGTGTTTATTAACACGGACGGGTGTACTTAGCGTATCGCCGTATAAGGTTTATCATCACGCCAACACACGGATTCGTTACAGTTACCTTAATATTAAAAAAGACTAGCTGTTTACTTTGTCATCAGATCGTTGATGACCTATACAGTATATAGTTATATAATTTTGAGTAAATATTTGTGTGTTTGTACGTAAACATTGTTCCGGGCCGAGGTGTCCCAAATCCAGTTTTCATATTACACACATATGTCACGTGATACTGTCGTTTGAATCATGGCTGAAGACGACGTCGCTGTGTTGTAATATTACAGTAGTGCTTTTGCAAGAACTGATACTAGTGCAAAATTTATGTATTGCGAGACAAAAATGATATTATTTCATATATAAAATACAAGTGAGTAGTAGTAAATGAAATGGATAATAAAAGTGTAGCGACTGATATTGTGAATATCGCTCCGAGTTGACTCGATATTTCATCCGCAGCTCGTGCAATTGTCGAGTCGACTCGGGACAATATTTTCACAACATCTAGTCTACGGTAATTAGCTAGTATAGTCTCTCTTTCTGTCATGATGTTCTTTAGTTCAACAAGTAAATTCAGTGAATTGGGATCCCTTGCCCGCAGGTTCTTTTTTGTGATTTGTAGTCATTTTTAAAGACCAATAACTCCCATGAAATTGAGCAAACCGACTCAGGTTTAAGATATGCGCATTTACTATCAATGTAGATGCTCTGCACCAAGTTTCATGTAAAAGTGATTCATAGTTTTTGAGGATTGGCACAAACAAGAATACCGGATGGACAGACGGAAACTTGAATATAATACCCCCATTTTTCTTCGAAAGGTGGAAATAATTACAACATACATGTGCATTAAATTCACTTAAGCCTTTCTGATTCTTACTTTAGGTTTGTTATGCGGAGCCACGCAATTTGGATTGAATGATCTCTGCGAGGCATGCTGGGATTTATTTGATAGATGTTTACACCAAGACTCTATTAATAGACTATCGTCGTCTGCAAGAAACTACAGTCGGCATAAAATCACCAAGATACTACTCAACAAGGTTAAACCAATTATTCTTTATCGATGAGTGTTGCTTGTTAAACTAAGTCTACTCCCCCGAGTCACCCGGGCTCAAGTTGATGGCTAAAGATGCACACCACTTTACATAAATTATTGTTTTGTTTGATTGATTGTTTGAATCGGGTTAGTCAAACATATTACACTTATATCGAGACGTCATCAGCTATATGTGAATTGACAAAAAATTAGCTATACTCTGCGCTATGAGCAATGTGCGAGATAGGTCCTATTGAAGGCATCAGGTTTTAGACCTTTTAGAAAATCAGTCATTAATATGACAGGATACACTGTCTTCAAAATTTCCAAGGAAATCGAAGAATTTCACATTCACGTGTACAGTGCCAAAATTATAAAAAACTAATCCTGTTTTACATAGATAGAATTGGTAATATCACAAACTGCCTTAAATTCTTAATTTGTTTAATTTTGTACTGTAAATCAACTAGTTCAATACATTTCCATTCATGGATGTATAGTTACACACAAATAACTATTTAACTTTATTTTATCTAGTATCAATTTTGTTGCCCCGTGTTTAACCTTTAATTTACTGGTCAGATAACCAAGCCTCATACTGCATGTACTATCAGAAAGGTCAGATTTGTCACTTTTTCTAGACGACCACTGCGCTAGCTCAGTTGACAGAGTTCTCACTGCGTAAATGTGAGGTCGTGGGTTCTAACCCCGACCGAAACTGACCCAAGGCTTGAAAAAGGATAGTGACTGTTCTTTCGCCAAGCACTCCGCTTTACGAAATGAAAGTCACGATCGTAACTTAAATGTGGGAACTTAAACGAGGTCCCGTGTCACGGTTGGCGTGGCACGATAAAGAACCATGATGTATAATGCCAAAAGCGCAACGCATAGGCAAAGTTTCTACACATTCGCCTATAGCTGGTGACGTCTCGATATAAGTGACATATCCTTGACTGGGACGTAAAACACCATTACGTACGTAACTCTTTGGGTAGTTCCTTTCAAATATTTAATTCCAATACTCCCTCTATCTTCTCAATATCCCGGGCAACCAAACATACATGTGCAGTTAAAAATTGTACATGTATTTCGTCATTAAACCATGACATATGATGGGAGTGTTTCTTTATTATAAACTTCAAAAATGTGCTTTCTTTGACCAAAACTTCTAATTTTGCTAGAAGACGACAGGAAGTGTTAAACAAAGGGAAGTAACTCTCATGCATCATCACAGAAAATGGGTTTTTAGTAGTAAGATTTATCCCCGTTTGATTGTTGCACAAGTTTTAAATTGATACTTTTTAATTAATGAATAATTGCAAACGTGTGATTTTGAGAAAAAAACCTCAATAATTATAAGAAAAACCGTATGTATAGTGTTTTCATACCAAAATTATTTTTTAACTTTGGAATGTCCAAAAGACAACTTTGCCAGAAAACTGACAACTGTCACGGATAGATGTTTCATTGTTAGTTCTTTATTATGCTAAACTTTTTAGTCATCATTACAGGGAGGACTTATTTTATGGACTCTTTGTTATTTTCATCAGTAACGAACGCTCTAAACAATCATAAACAAACAAACTACTCCAAGTCCGAATTGCAACCCATGGCAAAATAAAAACTTTCAAACTAACAAGTTAGGTAAACACATGCACTTCCAGCAGGAAAATCAGGCCGGGTGCTCCAGAAGGGTAAGCACCATATAGATACACCCGCCACGTGCATGTGTGTAATCAAATTGAGTGAAAGGAACATGGAACTATCGGACAAACATTGTTTACAACCAACTCTGTTTTTACAACGATTTTTCTTGTCATTATTATTATTATTATTATTATTATTATTTGCAGATAAATGTATACATAACAGAAAAAGAGAAACAAAAATAAACATTTGTATACGGCCACGAAGATGTAGATATGTTTTACGATTTCGTATTTAGTGCTAATGGATGTATGATATATAAGTATGTGTGTTTTTTGATGTACTAAACACAGAGTGCGGTAATACAATAATAAGTGCTGAAAGAAAGATTATAGCAGTTGTACTTACCTAATGAGAAATCACAACAACATGGCGGATTGATGAGGTTCATTGAGGGTGTGATTTGAACAAAATCGCGGATCGCATATATATGTTTAACCGGATGTAATTTTTACAACATGGCGGGTTGATCAGGTTCATTGATGGTGTGACTTGAAAAAAATGGCGGGTTGCTTTTATTACTATCTGTGTTTTGTACAGCATGGCGAATTGCTGAGGTTCAGCGACAATTCGATATTATTTGTACAACATGGATGATTGTTGAGGTTGCATGAAATGTTGTGATTTGTACAACAGGACGGGTGATTAGTACAACATGGTGGATTATCGAATGTTAGCGAGGACGATAATAGAGTTGTATAAGTAGGTGGATAAATGAGGACCAGTGAGAATTTGCTGCAGTTTTATTACATGGCCACCATGATTACCGAATGTTAGCGAGGACGTGGATAGATTTGTACAAGTTGGTGGATAAATTGGGACCATTGAGAATTTTTGCTTGGGTTTTACAACATGGCGGAATGTCGATGTTCATTGAGGATTTGGAGTAATTTGTAATATCCGACGGATTGCTGGGTTTAAGTGAATACTTGATGTGATTTGTATAACCTTACGGAATGCCAAGCTTCATTGAGTTTGGTTGATTTGTACAATCTTCAGTACATGACTCTCGAAATTCTAACACTAACTTAACGAATTATTGCCAGCTTATCTTGGTTCTACGTTAGCGTTAATTCGGCAATTGTTCGGTAGCTGTTATATATTTCTAGACAGATTTCGGTCACTGCCTATCTATTCTCGGCCACTCGACAGTCGGATTTTGTATAATTTTCCTTAGTTGAGTGTTAAATTTTCGACAGGTCTTTACTGTAGCTTTTTGCCGAGGTTCGGGATATATAGTACCACAATAAGACGTGCTGATGGACCTACATGGAGCATGAAAACAGACACACAAGACATGAAATTTGACCTTGGAATCTGAATGGTTTACATGTGCACAAGACACAGGTGGTACAGAAGATGCCTGTCCAACCAAAATTAAGTTGCAATAGATAGACTTTATATACTAGTACTGTATTATAGTGCTAAATCATTAAATAGGCAAACAACATTGACCTGTCCGCTTGACCTTTAACTTATATATATATATAGATGACACATTATCTACATCATGGTAACATGCATAGTTTTTGTATTATTATAACTCCAAACCTTGCTCTACTCTATGTATTAGGTGGATCATTGTATATGAATATTTTTAATGAAAGGTCAAACGGACAGGTCAATATTGTTTGCCTATATAAAGTGTTTGCTCTTTGCGTGCGTTTTATATCCTACTTGCATTTCCAAAATAAATCAAGATTTTAATGTAAACGTTTTTATTATATATGTTATCAGCATTGTTGACAAGTGGGAACACTGTTTACGTCGAGATGTTTGACGTTCATGTGAAACAATAAACTTTTAGAGCCAACCCCCCCTCCCGCATTTAATGTTTTTCTGCGACCTTGGCCTTACCGATATGTCCTTGGTTCAAGTGCATGATACAACTTCGGACCATAAAGATTATTCATGTGAATTTTCGTCACAAACGTCTAAAGGAATTATGAGATATGACCTGGACACTATATTACACGGACAGACAGACAAACATGGAGATTCTTATGTACCCCGTCAAACTAGGATTAGTCAAATATACATCAAGGTGGGTGTGACGATAATGTAAGTCGACCTGAATTTGGTGATCGGCTGCTTAGGTGGTTAAATGCTGTTTTACCTCTCAATAAACACCAATTTACTTATACCCAGGAAGCCAATTCTGAAACGATGGAGGTAACCTTAACAAAATGACATACCTTTGGCAAGCACACTTGAAAACTGTTTTATCGTCCCCTTTTGAAGAAATGTTTTGCAAATTAAAGCATCAACAACCCCATTGTGGCTGGTATACGGATGTTTTGTCAAAGCATCAACGACTCTAAATGTGGCCGATATACGGGGGTTTTGTCAAAGGTTCCTCAACCATCAATATGACTGGTGTACGGGTGGTTTATCAAAGCTTTAACGGCTCAATTGTCACTGGTATACGGGTATTATTACAAAGCATCAACGGGTCAATTGTCTCTGGTATACGGTTATTTTGGAAAAGCTTCAAGGGCCAAATGTGACGAATATACGGGTAGTCTGTCTAAGCATCAACGACCCCAATGTGACTGGTATACGGGTGTTTTGTCAAAGCATCAACGACCCCTATGTGACTAGTATACGGGTCTTTTGTCACAGCATCAACGACCCCCATGTGACTGGTATGCGGGTGTTTTGTCAAAGCATCAACGACCCCAATGTAACTGGTATACGGGTGTTTTGTCAAAGCATCAACGACCCCAATGTGACTGGTATACGGGTACTCTGTCTCAGCATCAACGACCCCAATGTGACGGATATACGGGTACTCTGTCTAAGCATCAACGACCCCAATGTGACTGATATACGGGTGTTTTGTCAAAGCATCAACGATACCAATGTGACTGGTATACGGGTGTTTTGTCACAGCATCAACGACCCAAATGTGACTGATATACAGGTGTTTTGTCAAAGCATCAAAGACCCAAATGTGACTGGTATACGGGTGTTTTGTCAAAGCATCAACGATACCCATGTGACTGGTATACGGGTGTTTTGTCAAAGCATCAACGACCCAAATGTGACTGATATACAGGTGTTTTGTCAAAGCATCAACGACCCAAATGTGACTGGTATACGGGTGTTTTGTCAAAGCATCAACGATACCAATGTGACTGGTATACGGGTGTTTTGTCACAGCATCAACGACCCAAATGTGACTGATATACAGGTGTTTTGTCAAAGCATCAACGACCCAAATGTGACTGGTATACGGGTGTTTTGTCAAAGCATCAACGACCCAAATGTGACTGATATACAGGTGTTTTGTCAAAGCATCAACGACCCAAATGTGACTGATATACAGGTGTTTTGTCAAAGCATCAACGACCCAAATGTGACTGATATACAGGTGTTTTGTCAAAGCATCAACGACCCAAATGTGACTGATATACAGGTGTTTTGTCAAAGCATCAACGACCCAAATGTGACTGATATACAGGTGTTTTGTCAAAGCATCAACGACCCAAATGTGACTGATATACAGGTGTTTTTCAAAGCATCAACGACCCAAATGTGACTGATATACAGGTGTTTTGTCAAAGCATCAACGATACCAATGTGACTGGTATACGGGTGTTTTGTCACAGCATCAACGACCCAAATGTGACTGGTATACGGGTGTTTTGTCAAAGCATCAACGACCCAAATGTGACTGATATACAGGTGTTTTGTCAAAGCATCAACGACCCAAATGTGACTGATATACAGGTGTTTTGTCAAAGCATCAACAACCCAAATGTGACTGGTATACGGGTGTTTTGTCAAAGCATCAACGACTTAAATGTGACTGATATACAGGTGTTTTGTCAAAGCATCAACGACCCAAATGTGACTGATATACAGGTGTTTTGTCAAAGCATCAACGATACCAATGTGACTGGTATACGGGTGTTTTGTCACAGCATCAACGACCCAAATGTGACTGGTATACGGGTGTTTTGTCAAAGCATCAACGACCCAAATGTGACTTATATACAGGTGTTTTGTCAAAGCATCAACGACCCAAATGTGACTGATATACAGGTGTTTTGTCAAAGCATCAACAACCCAAATGTGACTGGTATACGGGTGTTTTGTCAAAGCATCAACGACTTAAATGTGACTACTATACGGGTGTTTTGTCAAAGCATCAACGACCCCTATGTGATTGGTATACGGGTGCTTTGCTAAAGCATCAACGATACCAATTTGACGGGTATACGTATGCTTTGTAAAAGCATCAATGGCGTCAATGTGACTAGTGTGCGAGTGTTTTCTCAAAGCATCAACGACCCAAATTTGACTGGTATACGGTTGTTTTGTCAAAGCATCAACGAACCTAATGTGACTGGTATACGGACGTTATGTCAAAGCATTAATGACCCCAATGTGACTGGTATAAAGACGTTATGTCTAAGCATCAATGACCCCAATGTAACTGGTAAACGGACGTTATGTCAAAGCATCAATGACCCCAATGTGACTGGTAAACGGACGTTATGTCAAAGCATCAATGTTCCAATGTGACTGGTATATGGGTGTTTTGTTAAAGCTTCAACGACTTCAACGACTCCAATGCGACTGACCCCTGCGGTAGCTTAGTTAGTTGAGTGCTCGCTCCGTATGTGGGATGTGGGTTCGATCCCCGGCCGGGTCTGACCCAAGACTTGAAAGTGGGTAGTGACTGTTCTTTCGCCAAGCGTCGGCATTACGAAATGAAAGTCACGGTTCTTTCGGTTGGGAACTTAAAATAAACGAGGTCCCGTGTCACGGTGGGCTTGGCACGTTAAAGAACCCTGCTGTATAAAGCCATCAGCGCAACGCACAGGCAACATTTCTGCACCTTCGCCTATAGCTGGCGACGTCTCGATATAAGTGAAATATTCTTGACTGGGACGTTAAACACCATTACTCAACTCAACTAAACTCCAATGTGACTGGTATACGGGTGCTTTGTCAAAGCTTCAACGACTCCAAATGTGACTTGTTTACGGGTGTTTTGTCAAAGTATGAACGACGTCAATGTGACTCGTATACGGGTCTCTTGTCAAAGCATCAACGACCCCAATGTGACTGGTATACGGCTATTTTGTCAAGTCACCAATGTGACTGATAACCTAATCTCACTGATAAACGCGTGTTTAGTCAAAACTTCAATGACCAAAAGGTGGCCGTGTGACATTTGCCAAAAACACCCATCAACGGCCCAAATGCCAATGATATACGGGTGTTTTCCCAAAAAGCACATCATTCATTAAAGTATCTCATAATGGGATTCAAACATGAAATGTACTGTGCAAGGACAACCGATTACTGTAAATTATATAATAATTAGTATACAAAGCGTTTATGTAATGATTCTTTGTTGAAGTGGTAGGTCAGTAGTTTGAGTGTTAATTTTTAATTCGTGTATAGAATTCCGTGGGTTCGAACCCCGACCAAGAATAATGACCAACATTCGAAATTAGGTATTAACTCGCCCTTTACTCAGAAATAATAGACATAGGTCCTTCGGTTTTTGAGACCTTAAAACTAAGTTTTTGCATGATCGTCCCCATTATATACGGTACAGACCTGTCGGAAGTTTAACATCCGGTTAACGAATTAGTGCCAAATTGGCCAGTCATTTCGTTAGATACAGTACCGACCTGTTGAAAGTTTAACACTGAGCTAACGAAAAGGCTGTTGAGTGGCCGAGATACGGATAGCGAATGATTGAAAAGCTGAATAATAATATGTAGATAGCTACTGTCGAGGGTACAGCTAATGAGTAGCCGAGATAACCTGTCAATTCGACAATACAAACATGTATTTCGTTTGCTTAGTGTTAAACTTTCGACAGGCCTGTACTGTATATGTAGACAACAACAGCAGTCTATCTCTCGAGGAGGCCGCGGTGGCCTAATGGAAAAGAAGTCAGTCTTCAAATCCAGGGTCTCTCACCGCTGTGAGTTCGAGTCCCGCTCAGATCACATGTGGGAAAGCGAATTTTCCTTGCAATTGTCCTTGCCCTTGGCCTTTACTGATTCACTTGGTATCAGTATAATGGACTGGGGAAGTGGTACGCTTGTCTGTGGCGTACTGACTCTGTGAGCTAGCACGTTAAAGTCGCCCTGAGTGCGCGCTAGTACAAGGCAGAAAATACAACACCATCGCACTTCACATGCATACACAAAAATGTTCATAGATTAATCCATAAAGATTAATAAAATAGTTCTCGTCGCGAATAGCTAAAAAATTGCTGATGCGACGTTAAGCAACATTTAACCAACCAACCAGTCTATTTCTCGGTAGCTTTTCGGTCACCGCCCACTCGGCAGCCGAGTTTTGACTCCTTTTCATTATCTTGGTCTTAAACTTTTGACAGGTCTTTGTTGTATATAAACAGGTAAAACAATATCTGAAAATAAAAAAGAAGGCAGGCTGGGAATGTATAATTTGTTCCAAAACAGACAAAATAGTGCTGTATATGTATTTTTTTTATTGTATATGCAATAAACTAGCACATGTTTTAACCATTGTACCTATTTTCATAGAAAATATATAAAGGTTTTAGTTAAATTAAATTTATTTTTTATAAATTAAAATTATAATATTCAGACGAATAAAACGTCTAAAATGTTTTCTGGTTTCTTAATGCAATGTCATTCATATAAACATATAAACAAATACATATATCTACAAACACAGAATGCCTATGTCTTGACTGACATTGAGAGGTCACAAAAATAGACTGTCAATCAACTTAAACTGACTTATTTTATACTTAGTTTCAAGCATATACTAGCACATCTAAGAAACCGTTGACACATATTTGTCATGTCTCACGCATTGCGCACGACAATCACGCATTTTGATATTAAATCACGCTCACACGCACATCACTCACTTTCTCACGCACTTTTGTAAAGTAGATGGAACCAAGTTGTCATAGGATTCAACCCTACTTTAATGCGCAATCTTGTAATAAAAACATATTAATCCAATTTGGTTGGTCATGTTGTAAGTACACATATTTCATGAGAAATTTCTAAGGTTTTAAATGGTTAGTTTTGTTCTAAGAATACAGGAAATAGCACATTGTCTTTAATCTTTAATTTTTTTCCAGACCCCATAGAGCGGATGTGTCTTATATGTACATTGGTGTCATTCTTTGCTTCCTATCACCCTTCGCAATTATGCGTTCACTTTCCTTTCCATTTTCACCAGGCTTGTAAATTTTAGCTACTAACCGTTTTCTAAAGAAAAGTAGCCACACTGGTATCGGGAGACCAGATACATTGTAGTAAGAACTAAGTTACAGTAGCCGTCTAGGTTGTTTTTAGCGGAAGTTCGTATCTCATTTTATGCCAGAAAAACTTTTCATCAGGACATAATACCCGTTTACCCTCTGCTCTAGATTTCCAGGGTTCCTGTTCCAAATTCTTTTTAATGTGATAATTCCATAAAAGATAGATAACCCTACAATTAGCATCCCCTGTTGCGTTATGTTCAACTTCTGCTTGGTCCGATTCAAATATTCTAATTTCTTGTGCAAAATACCCCGGTGATAATAGGATTATAATTCTGCGACTTTTGTTCATATTTGTGACTAATTCAGTGGCTTGGTTGTCACCAACTGAACCATCTCGTTCTGGACAAAATATTTTATATTTTCGTCTAGACCCTTCTTCTAACTTTTTCAAAAACACTGTTTTGACCCATTGTCTGACTTGTACATCTTCAATGTCGAACGATATATAAACATCGTGTTCTTTATCAGCATCCATGTCAACTTTATACTTGTCTCGAGGATGGATACCAAAAAATCGAAAGACCAAAACTTTTGTTTCATATGGGCACCTTTTTGCTGTGATGACGACACCAATGACAAGAGCTAACAAAGAAGCAAGACCAATACTTAAGCCTATTGCGATGCCTTCTAATGTGCACAATAACAGTTCTCGCGTTATATCTCGTATTTTCTCGTAATCACCGTCAAAATTACACGTGATATCGCTATCAGTTGCCCCAGGCGAAACAGTTATCCATTCTTTCATCCAGGTCATGTTACAATCACATTTAAACGGGTTGCCGGTTACTATGGTTTTGTCAAAGGTCATGCTTTGCATTTCTTTAGGGATATAAGATAAAGAATTGCCACTTATATCGAGGTATGCTAGGTCCTTCATGGCGGTCCGGGCGTCAGAACTGAAGTAAGACAGTTTGTTGTTAGAGATTGTCAAATTGACTATTTTACTAGTATAGTTCTTGGTGGTAAAATGCTGTATGTTATTATTGTCCAAATGTAGATTTATTCTTCCAAACCTTTCTTCTGGCAGTTCCTCCGGTAAAGATGTAAGTCCAGCACTAGTGCAGTTTACAACCATAGCGTTCATATGTGGCCTTTCCTGGCAAAGACAGCCAGGTGGACACTTGTCCGTCTTGTTACATACAAACTCGCCGAGATCAATGTTGTGAAAGAAGTCCTGACTGGCCAGGTGTGATGGTGAACCGCACCTGTATCTATAACTGTCTACTCTGAGATACAAGAAAAAAGAGTTATGGAGGCTTGAAACCATGTTATATACTTCACAGTCACATATGACAGGGTTGCCGGTAAAATTAATTGAATAAGTTAAAAATTCTGTAAGAACATCGCCGGTATATCCGGGGTGGTACTGGAGAATCATGTCATCTGTGTATTGGGTTATGTTGTTATTCTGTAAATGTATAACGTACTCATAAGGTTCCTGCAAGTTATATGTCCAATTCATAGAATTTGTAAACCTAGAGATGGAATTATTCCTGAAGTCAAACGTTAAATCAATATCATCATTATCTGGAACTTCCGGTATATATGGCCATGGTTCAAAATACGTCAAACTGTTGTTGGACAGATCCACTGTTTGAAGATTGATTAAGTTCTTATGGAAAACATTCAACTCTATTTCTTGTATGTTGTTAACTTTCAGATCAATGTTGATTAAACTGAATGTGTCTCTAAATAAATCGTTTGACAGTTTTTCAATTTGGTTAAAACTTGCAACAAATGTTTCCAGTTTTCTTTTATATTCTAGAACATTTGGGTCTAGATACGTAAGTTTATTGTGGGATATGTCTAAATATAGCAGGTTATAGAACTTGTCAAACGTATCCGAGCTTATAGATGTAATACTGTTATTTGACAAATAAATTGCAGTGACATTTGGCGGATAATTATCAAACGTTGTGTTGGTAACAATAGTCGTTCCCAGCATTCCTCCACTACAGTCTAATATTCCGGTATTCACCACGCATGCCGCCGATGTATAAATCGGAATCAGAAACAATATACAAGCTGCCAATAACATTTTTCTTTTTTTTAAATAATCCTTGTTGTCAGTTTCTAAAATATAAAATAAAATGAACGAAATTAAAATAAATTATTGCCAGAAAATTAAAATTAGACATTCAAAAGTCGCACAATGAGCATGTGTCGCTTTTTATTACAGTGTGATAAATCATAATATTATAGGCAAACAACTTTGACCTGTCCGCTTGACCTTTAATTTAAATATTTATTGTGGACGAGTGCATTTATGTTAAGGTGGCGAATTCATATATCACGCGAATATTACAAGAATCACGGAATGAAAAAGCCAAATTGAAAACCATGCTGGTAATCGACTATGGTTATAACAAGACAAAAAGAAATGGAAATAATTGCCGATCGATCGCGAATTTTAATATTTATATGGATTGTAGTCGCGAATTTACATATTCGCGAAACAACGTAAAGGGGTCGGCACGCGAAATGAGATACTCGCGAATTCAAAGTTATTTGCAGTATTATTACTTAAGGGAATGCGGTTGTGTTATTTTTAACTAGTGTATATAAGTATACAAGTGCACAATACACATACAAGTATTATATTCTTTAATGAGTCGTATCAACTACTTCACAATGTGTATATAATCTTACTACTGCATTTAAATAAATCCGAACAGTCATATGTAAATAAGAACAATTTAAATATAAATTTATCGTCTTTTGGTTCAAATTTTAAATTTTAGGGAAATCCCCTAATGTCTTTAAACACATTTGAATCGATAATTCGATAATAAAAAAGTATGTAGTATGAACAAATACAAGAGACAATACATGAGAAGCTTTCGACTAGACCACCTGGGCTGGATGGAAGGGGAATTCCCCTTTTTTAAAACCAGTATTTAAAATACAAACAACGGGACCTTACGTTTGAATAGGGACCCGCAGGAAAGAATCCGTAAAACTAGAAATAATAAAGGATAATAGTGAGTGTGTGTGTGCAAGTTCTAAGACGTTACTACTGTCTCTCAGAGAGAGAGAGAGAGAGAGAGAGTGTGTGTGTGTAAAAGTTAAGAGACGTTACAACTGTCTCGCCTATGGAGGAGAGAGAGAGAGAGAGAGAGAGAGAGAGAGAGAGAGAGAGAGTGTGTGTGTGTGTGTGTGTGTGTGTGTACAAGTTCAGAGACGTTACTGTCTCACCTATGGAGGAAGAGAGAGAGAGAGAGAGAGAGAGTGTGTGTGTGTGTATACAAGTTCAGAGACGTTACAACTGTCTCATCTATAAGAGAGAGAGAGAGAGAGAGAGAGAGAGCAGGTCATTGTTGTTCGACTGTTACCACTACTACTACTACTACTACTGCTAATGATGATGATGATCTGAAAGCTGGCGCTTTATTGTGCACGGACGAATTACCGACATGTTCTATAGATCAAATGTAATAATAGTTTACACGTGATGTCGCCATTTGTCAAGATGGTTGACACTGTATCCCTTTCGACCACAATCAGTGATAGCGATATAGAACATGCAGATGGATTGTTTTGGTGCATAACTAACTTTCATAAATTACAAAACGCTGACAACGGTTGACTATAACATAAATGAACAAAAGAATTGTTTTAAAAACATATTAAGTTTACTATTATTAGTTTTATTTACACAAAATAACCAGATACATATAAGGTCAGTATAAAAATAATGTACAAAAGATACCAAATGTCTCATGTCAGAGCAAAAAGCATCCACGTATACCCCTGACATAGAGCAAAAGAGTCTGCAAAAGTACGGACCGGTCGAAAGTTTAACACCGGGATAACGAAAATAATTAGAAGTTCGGCGGACAAGTGGCAGAGATATGGGTAGCCAGTGGCTGACGAACTGCAGAGAGATAGATAGCAGCCATCGAATAGCAGCCGAGCGGCCAACTTGAATGAGCGTCTATTTGGTACTGATAAGTTAAATTAGTGTTAAGCTTTCGAGAGGATTGTACTGTATACCCACCAACCCCCAACCAGAGAGTAAAAGAGCACCAAATTAAAATATTCCCTGTCTGATTATTGAGAGAATCGAGTATATCCCTACCAGGACATAATATTACCCCGTACGTAACGTCAGATCACAAGAGAACGTCGTCTATCAAACGAAAGGACTGAAAAACCCAGTAAATCCCTTGCTAGAGCACACAAAAGCTTGGTATATCTCCAGACAATGCATAAAACACGGATATCCCCTGTTAGAGCGCATACTAAGGTAGTATATCCCTTGACAAACACGGATATTCCCTGCGAGAGCACATATTGAGATGCTATATCCCTTGACAAAACGCGGATATTCCCTGCGAGAGCACATATTGAGATGGTATATCCCTTGACAAAACGCGGATGTTCCCTGCGAGAGCACATATTGAGATGGTATATCCCTTGACAAAACGCGTCGTATACCCCATGACTATAAAAAAAACCTGTATGTTCCCTGTTAGAACAAATAATGTCGTTACATATCTACTGGCAATGCAGAGACCAGTGGTGTCCTCTGTCAGGGAATAAGAAAGCAAGCTAAAAACTATGAATGCATGTCACTGTAAGTCAAAGATGACCCCAATGCTTACTGTCAGGGTATAAATTTCTTAACTTCACATATAGCATGGGGCGCCTCGATATAAGTAGAATATTCTTTACTGGAAAACAATAAATGTTTTTATTGATGTGCAGTTGTATGTATTTAGTGCAGTGCCATATATTCATTTTAATTATTTATAAGTTCATTCATTCATTAATTTATTTATTTATTCATTCATTTTTTATTTATAAGATTGTTTATTTTTTATATTAATAATTTATTTATATTATTACCTACCTATTACGTTTTCCCTTCTATCTGTGTCCCTATGCACATCTGATCCACGTGTGGGATATTCTATCTATTGATATTATATCAAACAGTAGTCAATTTAAATAACAGGAGTATTATAAAGGTAATACACTATTGGTTTACACACAACGAGGAAGTTTAAAAATATTCGGCTAGATAAGACTATAAGTGGAATTAAATTATACGATTTGATTGGTCGGTTATAAAAGACCTACGATACAGACCTGTCGAAAGTTTAACACCGAACCAAGAAAAAAGTCGAAGTTCGGCTGCTTATTGGCCAAGATACCTCAAAAGCTGCTCAGGCATAGATCGTAGCAGCTGTCGAATAGCTAATAAGATATGCCAACAAAATTAACTGTCTATTCGGAACTAATTCGTTAGCTTAGTGTTAAACTTTCGACAGGACCGTACTGTATGTCGTCACGGAATTTTATACAGTTGTGGGAAATCCAAATAAGCTTATTTCGTTTATCGCTAGTTATTGAACACAGATTTTGTCCAATTATTGGGTGGTAGAATTAAACATGTCTTTGCATGGATTTTGGCAAGATCGAATATTTACTTAAGGTCATTTTAGCAAGGAGTTTAAATAATCAACACTTCTTTTTCTATAACGATTATTTCATTATCAGATATGCTTGTATATTTATAACATTGTGGTTATTTATGCCTCTGTGTTAAATTTTCATTTAAATGTCAGTGTAGTTATTTATTTGTTGGGAATTCCATGTCTGTTGGTAGGATATACAATGTACTATTTTAACTTTTTTTAATGTAATTATGACCTTTATTATACATGTTCAAATAATATAAATAAAGAACAATTGGGATATAATTCTACTGGTCTTTTTATGAAGATGACACTTATATAGATGTGGCCTTTAAGGCTAGTTGGACTGTATTTTACACTAATAAACACGGAAAAAGACTCCAATTATTAATAAGGGAATGATTTTAAAAAATTAAACTCGTATGTTAAAGCATAATAAACGGGGAAAATTTCACTGTTGAACTATTTTTATCTGGGGGTTCAGTTTACTGATATCCATGAATAAAATATTATCGTCTGGTGGATGGGGGTTGTTCTTGTTGTACACCAATGCTCTTGGATAAAACTTCATCACCCTGGGATTGATTGTAAGATGTGGTAGTACCTGAATTACACCACAAGAAAACCACTGGTTGTATTACAAGTCCAAACTAATAGTAAAGCTCCAAAGCGTTTAACAGTGGTAATTTTACGAGTTTCAATAGCATTTTTGGTCTGTAGAAACATTTAATGGAAAGAAAAGAACGTTATAGCAATTAAAACTTTCAGGGCATTTAAACTGAACCTTGTAACGTATTCTGCCATAGTAAGTGCTCACGTTCTGAAACCAAGTCGATTTTCATGTTATTATTCATTGCCGTATTAAAGTAAATAATCCAACAAAACAAAGAAACACTTAATTTTGTCCTAATTTAAGATTTTCAATGATATTTTCAATATCGCATATATAGACCTAACCTCCGTTTCGATATTATTGAAAAACCACATTAATAATATAATGGAAAAGCAGCGATATTTGACTACTCAATATTCAATTCGTATAAAACTGTTGACATTTATTCCTCCTAAATAGGATAATTTCTAATGTCCGTACCGCCGAATAACCGTAACACGTCACTTCCGTAACGCTGTGCATGTGAACATGTCCCCGATTGTACTTGTATATAGCCACTCAAATCGGCAACTTCCGTAGGCAATATAGATATTTAAGCAATTTATGCCATTCAAAAACAAACTGAAAAACGCTCTCTAGCGCGTTATGATTAGTTTGCTTTGCATGTCAATGGAAGTTAAAGCACTATAAACGCTACATTTCTCATTTTTCATTTTTTGAAAACCGTTCCAATCGTTTGAACAGTCAACGTATAGGCAAGGACAAGAATAGAGTGACGTCATTTTAGTTAATGTAATCACAGAGTTTCTTATTATAAAACATCGCAAATGTAAATATTATTGTATAATATCTCTTATTTTCGTGAGGTTACTACATTTTATTATCAATTGTGTTTCAGGATAAAAAGTCCGTGCAGAGGTTGGTATACCGCGACACGTGGGTAGGATTTTTTAAAGAGAAAATACCAACTTTCCCGCCTATACATACGGTAACCTATGCATGGATTCTATCTATTTAAACACAGATTGTTCATTGAATGTACTGACCCGACGAAAAGAAGATAGTCGTTCTGTAATTTCTTGTTATAAACCCAATAGACTCAGATCACACTTAACTTTTTGATTCCTAATTATCAACACGCGAATACCATATATTAAATCTGTTACATATTTAGATATACAATATATTAAATCTGTTACATATTTAGATATACAATATATTAAATCTGTTACATATTTAGATATACAATATATTAAATCTGTTACATATTTAGATATACAATATATTAAATCTGTTACATATTTACTCGTAGATCTACCTGGAAGGCCACTTCGAAGTTTTATCACATGTACATCGGACACTTGTTTGACTAAAATATCATTTTGTACACCACTATACACGGTTGAATTTACTGGACACCTAAAATATAACTAATTCAAAAGTCAAGCACATGTTAAGTGGTGTCTGACTCGTGGTCAAGTAAATCTCTATAGTATAATATAACAGCTAAGTGGATAGCTAGTGTGATAAAAAGAAACTTACCAATCCATGTCCAAATCAAAATACAAAAGCAAAGTTTAAACGTTGAAACTGACAAATTAGGTTGACCATGCGAACTTCTACCAGGTTGGTAAGTCGGGTGCTCCGGAAGGGTAAGCACCTATGTTCCTAGCAGCACCCTCCACGTGTGTAATTAAAATTGAGAGTAAAAGGAACACTGAACTACGGAATATTTTAGATATCCAGGCCCCGGTTTCACAATCATTCCTTAGCTAAGATTTCCGTTAACTTAAATCTGTCAAAATGTCAAATCTTTATAATTTTGTTACTTTTCAAGATATTCAGGAATTTAAGGTGCCATTTTAAGATCGCTTCTAGTTTAAAACATTTGCATTTAGTTTTGACAAACATATTCACCAATAGTTTCAAAAATAGATAACCAACATTTGCTCAATTTAAATTAAGGAAAATCTTAGCTAAGGAATGATTGTGAAACCGGGGCCAGGGTAATCTTGGACACAGAGTTTTGAGGGCTCTGATGAACCTAGACAATGTCCTTTGGAGCAACGATCTATTTGAAAGCATGCTGCGTTGCATAAAGTTATACAATAGCGTATTATTTGTGAAACAAATACTAGTACACCATAAAAAAGGAATAGCAGATATATTGCTGCATAGAAAAGGAAAGTTGACAATAGAAAAATTGAAGTCATCATGTTTACCATACACTTCAAATGTAGCCGTTCGTGGGCGTCATAATTAAGGTACAAGTCTAAGTATGAAGCAGGATTTAAAGAATCAGTCGCACTCACTAGGATAGATGGCATTCACAAAGTCTACAAATTTAGGAATATTAATAGACTGACATCTTTATATCTGTATGTAGATTCTCTCCAAATTCGTCAAGGTTATGCATACATTCTGCTCCGTATGAGTAAAGAAACAAATCAGCAAGCAATGATGCACAGTTTGTGCCCAGTGGTAAACCGATTGTTTGATCTGATAGTAGAAATTTTGATATAAGTTGTCCAGTGTGATCTGACAGTGTAGCAGGCGTTCTGTATTTATATAAGAGTGTTATGCATTAGCACACTAATAACTCATTAAAAAACTCGTTATAACATGCATTTCAAATATATCACCACTGCGATAGCTCGGTTGGTAGAGTGCTCGCTTCGTAAGTGGGAGATGGTGGGTTCTGACCCAAGACTTTAAAGTTGGTCCCTCATGCAAAGTATTTCCTTAGCTTAATTTGGTAAAATATATTTTGGTCCTTTGGGTAACTTTTCAACATGTTCAAAATAATTTTGGTTTCATAATTTTGATCCAAGCACTACTGATGAGGAATTGTATTCCGAAAAGGCCGTCTAGTGCTGTAAAATTAAAACTGGTATAATATGTAATTGTGACTGTCCTTTCGCCAATCACTCGGCATTACGAAATGAAAGCCACCGTCTTTCGGATGGGAACTTAAAATAAACGATGTCCCGTGTCATGTTAGGCGTGGCACGATAAAGAACCCTGATATATAATAACGTCAGCGCAACACACGGGGAAAAATGCACCTTTTCAATATATGTGAAATGTTCTTGACTTCGACGTTAAACACCATTTCTTAACTTAACCCAAATGCATATGGAAAAATAATCATGTTTTAAAATTCGTAAGAACGCATTTAGAACTCGTACTTAATAACGCTTTCCAAAACTCGAAACAACACATGTCAAATATCATTTTAAAGCATTTCAAAACGTAATAAAGTAATGTAGTATTTGAAATATGTATCCTAAATTTGATGGAGGGTGGATCAAAACTGAAAAAATAAATAACGATTCTTCTTCCACAGCCTATGAATTCTGTATCTAAACTGATTTTAAAAATCAGTGGGGTTCCAAAGTCAATAAAGTCATTATCAGTATAATAAGAAAGACGCAAGTTTAATATCGACTAAATGCATTATCAACACACTATTTACGTAAAATATCGTTAGATGCCCGCCAATATTTCAGCAAGATAAAAATTGATGGTTAGGATCTGTGTTAATGCTTCATAGCAAGAGTTGACATTTTGTGTATGAATTTAAAGATAAACAACACCTTCAAACACATACCTACTTAATAATATAAAAATTCGTGTGAAAACAGCAAACTAATTATAAAATGTCTATTTAATAAAAATGTTTAAAGCTACAAAAGTGGCATCATATAAAATCATAAAAAAGTTACATATGACATGTATGACATGATTGTATAACTTCCAAGATCTGATATCACCATCATGATAAAAAAAAGGTACGTCACTGTATCACGTGATATATACTAATTATTAAGTAGAACTATTAACTTTATTTCTATAAAATACAGAATCGAATAATTTGACGTTTCCCATAAAAACAGTAATATTCCTGGAATGTGCTACCTCATATCGTTCAACGTAAAGCGGTTTGAAGAATTCTGATCACGTGTTAGGCTAGTGACTCCTTTTTAACGATCAAGACAAATGCACAACATTATTTTTTAGAATTATAACAACAATACAAAACATCAACATTATAAAACATTTTTAAGATAAAAAAATGATATCGACACAGAATCAGTATTTCGATGGATATACTTACTAGTATTTGAATGATATGATATCATATTGTTAAGTTTTTATTTTACCTAAAATTCTGACAATGTTATGATTTGATCGGTGTGTAGAAACTATACCTCGTTACAGATCTTTAAGGAAGTTGTTATGCAATATATACACTCCAAAAATCAATATACAACCGTTTATAATCAACATAAAATATATAATAGCAATAATAACAAGATTGTTAAACATGTGACAGACAATGCTTTATCACCGGGTATCATACTTGCTTGTTGTGACGAGTAGCGCTCATAAGTGTTATGGAGATAAATATGGTATAGGCAGACAACTTTTACCTATCCAACTGAGCTTTAATTAAAATATTTATCACCGACCAAGTACATATATGTATAGGGAGCACAGGTGGTTATTTTGTATACATCATGAGAGTTATTCACATGTGAACTGTGTATGCATTAACGCGGATCTTAACACTACCCATGTATTGGATGGCTTCTCCTATATGAATAGTCCTAAAAAAGGTCAAGCGGAAATGTCAAAGTTGTTTGCCTATAGCATGTTTATAGTCCGTCAGCGATATGTTGGCAGAGTGTCTTTAAACATGGAAGAATTAAGGTGGTTTTGAAATGAAGGCGTGAATATACACATACGATAAATGTATTTTCCCGCGTTTTATCAAATAGCGGGAAAATAATGTATACACGGTACGTGTTAACAGGGTGATGCCGTTGAAAGGACCAATGGCAGTGTAGTATATGGTCACGTGTTTTAAAGCGTGGGGCAGGTAGGCCTGCTGTTCATTCTCTAGCCGCCCGTGTTCGGGATAACAACTCAAATTTTATATATATTGATTTATTTCACTTATATTTTTAATAATCCGATATTATTGTGCAGGTCCGAGCACCACCTCATGAGACAATATGTGCATGTCTTTCGGACACAGATTTCTCTTTTCGGTTAATTAATAATAATAAAAAAAAAAAAAAAAAAAAAAAACCGTTTGAGTTTTTTCTGGACGGCTGATTGTCTAAGACTGAGGTGTATATTCTGATTATTGTCATTGGATATTGGTATAATGTTAATGTTTTTGGTGCATCTGTTGAGCACGTAATTATATATTTATATAACTTGTAATAAATCCATGGCTATCGTCTACGGCGGGCTAGTCGGCAAATGAATATTTGCGTTTTATGTTTTGTTATACATGTAGTGTAGGGTATACTACAGTATTAATACCGATTTGTGTAGACTCGTAATAGACTTATAAACACCTGCAAAAATATCGCTGACGTACTACAAAAATCTGTTTTTACGACTTCTTTATAAAAAGTAATTCGTTATAGCTATCTTCATTATAACTCAAATCCTAATGTCCTATTAAAAGTTCTCAAAATGATGCGAATATTGTGGATAGCCTTCGTACTTATTAACAATGGAACATGCATCGTTAACAGACAATGTCATAGGAGCTGGTCCACAGCTAAATACACCAATATGCTGAGCCTGAAATATAAAAGAAAATAACAATAAAAAAACAAACATACTAATCCATGTCCGAATCACAATCCAGAAGCAAAGTAAAAACTTTACACGAATAATAGGTATACTGAGTGGTTGACATATATATATATATACTATTTTTATTCTTTTAACCATACAGTGATATCCATTGTATTGTATTTGTATTCGGAACAAGTATTGTCACTGCAAGTGGAATCTCGTACACGTATACATTTGCAGAATTATCCTTTTTACACAAATGAGGATTGGGGATATTAGTATCAAATATTGACAGAGTTGTATCCCTGACTATTTATTGGAAGGTAATATTGGTATCACATGCAGAGAATTGTTCTTGACAATTATTGGGAAGAATGTATCAGTACCCCTTATATTTACAGTTATAATTCTCACATATTTGCAAAATTAACATTTTTACAAAAATGAGGATGCGGATATTAGTATCATATAAGAGTAATATTGTTGGCGATTATTGGGAAGGGCATACCGGTATCCAATACATTGTATATCGGGAAGGATGTATCAGTACGCCATTTAATTGCACAGTAATTTTCTGAGTAAGCTTCTGAAGATGATTTGGGCGGAAACATTAGTCGTATATATTCATAGACTGGTGCTCTTGACAGTTATGGTTACAAAAGCACAAACATGTGATGTATCTGTAGAGTTTTTATCTTTTTTTTGCGTTTTGTCATGTTATAATAACTCCCATGGCAATAAACGAATGCCAGCATGTTTTTCAATTTGGCTTTTTTCGCGATTCTTTTCGGGAATATTCGCGTGATATATTAATTCGCGTTCAACATTTCGTAAATAATATAACATTTGTACCTGTGGGTGCTCATACTTGAGGGATTGTAAGAAGTCCACTAATCGGGGACGTCCAAAATGTGTTGTTGATCTTAATCCTGTGAATAAGCTTTTACCTGCTATCTTGTGAAAATGACGTTCACACATCCACTAAAACAAAATAAAACAGCAAAGTGTTAATTAGTGCAGATGTGTTATTTAGTGCGTTGAAATGCAATGTATATTGCATCTAATACGGCATACAATGATATCCCATTAAGCTGTAAAGCAATAAAACTATTTGTTATGTGTTATTTATATATAGGCACACAACTTTGACATGTCCGTTTGACCTTTCATTAGAAATATTGATATAGGAGGGTCATCCAAAACATAGGTTGCGTTCGGATTCGAAGTTAATACAAATGCACATTGCCCATGGTTAGTTTCTGCATCATATAGACGAAATATACAAGCGTGATCCCTATTACTTAAATTTACTTGTCCATAATGAATATTGAAATTAAAAGTCAATCTTACGTGCCAATGTTGATTGCCTATATTTACTCATTTATTTATTTGTTTGCTATTTTCTGAATACTTTTGCTCTCCACGGCACCCAACTAAAACGAATGGTTGTGCATAACACTATGTGTAACGGAGCATAAACAGTGGCATAAATGCAAGATTAATATGTCACATGTGCTATGGACTAAAATCACAACTAGAAATTTAAATGTTTGATGCCACTGTGTCCAGGGTTGCCCTGTATATATTTGACGTCCCATGTATCCATGTTCCTTTCACTCAATTTTGATTACACACGTGGCGGGCGTAGCTAGCTAACCAAGAATGCTTGGAACACCTGGCCTCACTTCCCTGGTGGAAGTTTACGTGTTTAACTTGTCAGTTTCAGAGTTGTTACTTTCCTTCTGGGTTGTGATTAGGACATGGATTATTATGTTTGTTTTTTCTATAATATGTTATCCCGTGTAAAAAGTATTTATTAAGAAACTTTATTTTTTTCACTGCACACCACTATCCTCAAGTTAAAAAGAACGTCCAAAACAAATATTCACTTGTCATGCGTTTACAAAAATGATAAGCCAAGCTACCAATATCTTGTGCTGAATGCGGATTCTTGGAATTGTGTTACTATATAGATTCCAAACAAAAAATACTGAAAATACCATCAACAAAAGCGCGTTTATGTCCGCCACACATCCCTTCACTGAAGGTTTAGCTTCACCTTTAACACGTGTCATAAACGAGAACAAACAAGTGTTGTCTCGTACGACTTTATGAGCGGTTGGCAGGTGATGCTAGTTTACCGGAATGTAAATATTTTTCTTGTCAATAGGTTTATGTAAAAAGAAAACCAGCAATTGTGAATATATAGACAAATTGTTCATATACGTACCAACATTGTTGTTCTGAGATCAAACTTTTGCTTAAACTGTGTAATAAATATGTGAACTGTTACAAAATTTTGTTCATCAGCATTTTCCACTTGTTTTATAATATCAGTCAGCCATTCAAACTGCTTCTGTGTACGAGTTATCCACAAAAAGTAAACCTACAAGGATAATAAGTTGTTGTTTGTAGCTATATAATTCCAGCATTTTATTATCAATGAACCACATGTTGTGTGGTTTTTTCTTTTTTTCTTAGTGACAAATAGAAAGAACATTCGATTGTAACTTATTAGACAAAAATACTAGCAAATAAAAACAAGCATCTTATTTAGAAGTAAATCTCAACTAATAGCGGCGATACAGTAAAACTCGATATAACGAACACGCTTACAACGACTACATGGATACTACGAAGTCAAATATTGGGCCCGGTCACTCTTTTATAACATAAACGAAGTCACTTTATAACAAAGGTAAAAAGAGCCCAGGCTTACAACGACTACATGGATACTACGAAGTCAAATATTGGGCCCGGTCACTCTTTTATAACATATAACAAAGTCACTTTATAACAGAGGTAAAAAGACCCCAGGCTTACAACGACTACATGGATACTACGAAGTCAAATATTGGGCCCGGTCACTCTTTTATAACATAAACGAAGTCACTTTATAACAAAGGTAAAAAGAGCCCAGGCTTACAACGACTACATGGATACTACGAAGTCAAATATTGGGCCCGGTCACTCTTTTATAACATAAACGAAGTCACTTTATAACAAAGGTAAAAAGCGCCCAGGCTTACAACGACTACATGGATACTACGAAGTCAAATATTGGCCCCTGTCACTCTTTTATAACATATAACAAAGTCACCTTATAACAGAGGTAAAAAGACCCCAGGGCTTCGTTATAAACGTGTTTTACCGTAGTGTTCTATTGTTTTAAAAATGTTAAATAACACATGATTTTTATAAGTCTAACCTTCTGACAAGCAAAGCGGATGTTGTACTTAGCTCTATGTACAATATCCTTTAAGATAGAAGCAAATGGAGTCACGCCGATGCCACCACCAACCAATACAGCCACTGGGAATTTATACCAATCCTGGTGTCCCTCACCGAATGGTCCGTCAATTAAAACCTGTCAACACAAATACAGAATTGCAGCTTTTGCAAGTCAAACCTGCCTATAGAGGTCACCTGAGAAAACCAGTAAAAGTTACCTTTATGGACAGGTGGTCCTTATATACAGGATAACAAACATAAAGAGCAATTGGAATAAAATCTTACTGGTCTTTAAAAAGCAGGTGGCCTTTATATAGAGGTGGCTTTTAAGACAGTTCGACTGTACATAGAGGACTAAACTTGACAACAAATGTAATAAAAATGGTCGAGTTGTGAACGTCGGATAAAAATAAACCGAACACAGGCCAGCTTACAGGACCAAACGATATGTATCTTAAATATCAAAACACATACCAAACCATGTCCAATTTACAACCCTAAACAAAAAAGAAGCTTTGAAACTTCAAATTCAGCCATCATATTTGTCAAACAGCTTCAAATGTAACATTTTGTCAAAATTAAGGTAAAAGTATAAATAATAAATCAGAACTTGTCCTTTATTTTAGACTGACTAAGACAGATGACTTTCATATAATCTTCAAATTTTGGATGATTAATCACAAATACATATACCAATGAACAAGCAAAATCTCAAAAACTTTGGAAGCTGGCAAATTTGATTTAACATGTGAACTTTCTACAGAAAAAAGGCCGGGTCCTCCGGAAGGACAAGCTATAGAATACTATTTTACCTGTATTAATATTTATATTTTAGCGAGTACGTTTTGTACCTTCTACAATTGTTTTCTTTATTCTTTACTTTACACTTATTATGGATTTTGGTGAGACATAACAAGAGAACATGGTATAAATGTATTTTAAAATTACCCGGAAAACTATACGTTTAATCGTTCAAAGTATTGTTTTAGACAAATTTAGAAAAATAAATTTTGTACTGCTATTTGTCTTATTTTAATATTTTCAAAATATTTAAATTTAATTTCCACAGTTTACCTAAGTATCGTCCCGAACAAAGCTGACAAGCAATTTTATTCTGAAACGGTCGTCAAAGTGCTTCAAGATTAAATAAGGTTTAGAGATAATTTACAATATTTTAAATGGATTAAATACACAGTGAAAAAATGTTATTTTACCCTTGGTGGTGCTTTGCCATCTAAATTGTTTGGATCATAAACTCTTCGTAAATTCGTTGTCCATGGTCCAACCGCCCGGATGTGTAATGACAAATGATCCTCGTGTGGAGCAGAGGACAATGTGAATGGGTGATATTCTCCTTCGCCTAGTTCTGTACAAGCAATTCGTACCCACTGGCCGGATCTATACTCAAAATTTGGTGGTCTCTTAAATGTTAATGCTGTCACTTCTAAAAGAATTAAATTAATTTACATTTATTAACAAGCAAATTAGGTAGATTAGGATCCCCTTCCAGAAGTTTTTATGTGATTTGCACTTGTGTTCAAAGGGCTATAACTCAAAAGAAAATTAGCAAACCAACTCGGATTAACGATGTCTTCTATATATGTTGATGCTTAGCACCAAGTTTCATGAAATCGTGCTTCATAGTTTGCTGAAAGGTGTGTGTGTGTGTGTGTGGGGGGGGGTTAACATGTACTTTGAAATATTATTATACCAAACAACACGAAACATCAAACTTACAAGTTTAAGTATTGATACCAGCATTAAACTCTGAACGAGAACGGGAAATACCGAAAAAATTACCCGATATTGATATCACCTAACACAAAGAATCTAATTTTTCAAAAATAATGACTATAACGAACAAATTAACCAATATTGCGTCTGTTAAATATAAAAACCTTCATACTTTTGACGAACAATGGATATAAAAGTTATCAATTTATAGTTTTTTTTCACTAAGAGAACATTATACAACGAAGCAAGCTTCTTACAAATGAATTGTTGACCACGGGGTATTACAAACTTATGCTTAGTAATATGCCCTCAAATATGTTTATAGCTGCCATCACCATATTGAAATGCATGATGCCCCTTTATTCAAAAATACCCTGGATAAATTTGACATAGCCCAATATTATATTCATTTTCAACTTTGATTTCACACATGACAGGACCAGATAGCTGAACATGAGATGCTTATCCTCCGGAGTACTTAGCTTCATTGTCCTAATGCAAATTTGTGATTGTGATTTGGACATGGATAAATATGTCGTTTTTTATTTCATATTATAGCAATAAACAAGTTGCAATTTGGTAAGTACAGAATCAATGGGAAAATGTCCTTTTAAGAGTTGACTGTTATTTTCTCCTGGTTCATCAAGTAACTGATGAACTGCGAAGAAGTTCATTTTAGATTTGCTGGTTTTAAAATCTGGTTCATTACTTAATAAACCAGGAAAAAATGACAGTCAATTCTTATATTTACAATTTATTCTTTCTTTACGCGAGCAAAATTGCTAATTCCGTTGAATGAAATAAATTCTAATGTTTTGAAAAATAATTTTTTTAACGGCGGACGTGACCTAGACATGGAACAGCTGTTCAGAAATATAAAGCCCCGCCCATTTGACGTCATGCCTTAAAGAAACAAAATAGGTCATCAATCTTAAATAATATTTCAAACACATTTTATTTCAGTCCATGACAAAAATTACATATTCATATTTATGGTCAAGTTACAGTTATTGAAGGTAGAGCTTGTTAAAAAACCAGACTTAGTAGATGAACTTGCGGATTGGTATTCCACTCGGGAGTATTGGTATTCATGGGTGATGTGAAAAACCGATGTTTATGCGAATCTTGAAAAAAAATCAAACTGGGTTCAACGTAGAAATTATTTTTCTATTGTAACTATATAGATATAACTACGTGTGTGTGTTTGTGTGTTATTTCACAGAAGTGGTTTTAATCGGTTATTGTATTACCTGATGGCAGTAATTCCGCTTTTACAACCGCAATTTCTAATTTGTTCCTGCTGAGGCTGACCAGCTGATCCAACACGAACAGTAGACAAGGTCCAATGAAATAATAACCAAACAATGGCTGTTGTACTAACTGACCAAGTCCATGTAGTATAGAGAATATATATAACAGTATATACCATCGGTGCGTGAACCAAAAGGCACCAAACAAGTTCTTCCTGGCATACGGAAGAGCAAATACATACATAACTATAACAATGATTGTCAAGATAACGCCAGTTAAACCTGAAATTGAAACAGATTCTTGTATTTAGTTACTTCCAAGTACATGTATATTAGTTATATTTTTTGTTTCCCGAAAAAGTAACAATTTGCATATTTTTCAGTTACAGTTCTTATATATTATTACGCATGTATTATATAATTATATAATGTTATTGATTTGGACATGGGCTGGTATGTTTAATTTTGATATATTAATCACCAAAAATATGCTGATTCTTAGGTTTTACTAGCATACATTGTTAAATTATCCTTATAGATACAGGTCAAACCCTCAAATTTGGAGGTACCTTACATACGGCATATAACTGGACATCAATGGTCAAACATAAAACATTTTGACATATTTTGTTAATGATGTTTAAAACTTTTCTTTTCAAACAATTGCATACTAGTATATAGACTATTCCATTTCATAAGATAAAATGCATAGTTGTTTGAAATTACCCTAACATGTTCTACTCCAAGAATTGTCCTATAGTATCATTTTTCCTAGAAAAAACGTGATCTAATATTGTTTTTAGTGTCTGTAAAAACGTTTTTCTAAAGAACAGCTCGTCGCCTTTATACAAAATATATGTTTGTGTCTTTAGCATTGTAATACATCAAATATTGCAACTGCTACATAGATTAGTTTGTCCAAGTTGCTTTATAGTTTTAAGTGTTAATGTATTACCTACCTGTTATCGTTTGGTAAGCCCAATAATGAAATGATGCTAGAACATCCGTCCTGAAACAAAAAAAATAAACATTCACTGCATTAACAAACTCGAACTATGGACACCCATTCATCCAATTTAAACATAACATGTTGAATACAATAATAACAACATATGAACAATCCAACAAAGACATCAGATTAATAATCAAATCATAGCATCAGATTAATAATCAAATCACGGGAAAAATCTAATCACAGCATGACATTAATGATCAAATCATAACATCTAATCTAATCATAGCATTGCATGGACAATCCAATTTGCCATTACATGGACCAATCATAACAACACATTAACAATCCAATCACACGTCCATTCATGGAAAGAAGATTCAAATTAAAATCATTCTTCAACTGAATCTGGTCTTTAGTTGGACAATGAACAAATGATAGAGTGGTAGAAAGAATATCATTAGGTATAATAAAGTTAAATTTCAGTTTGAGTGGAAATGCAGAACCTCTGCATCAATTTATTAAGCGTGTATAACCAAACATCTGTACGAAAAGTAAAGCACACACAAAACGATTGCAAAATACATTACTAGTAGTATCAATTACATATTATACCAGTTTTGATTTCACAGCACTAGACGGCCGTTTCGGAATACAATTCCTCATCAGTAGTGCTTGGACCAAAATAATGAAACCAAAATTATTTAAGATGTTGAAACGCTACACAAAGAATTAAAATATATATCAACATATTCATTTTTAATTGATATATGATAATGATCCAAAACAAACAAACCATCCCATGTCCAATTTGAATTGGAATTTGTGTGGTATCAACACATGGACTTTTATTTATCTTTTAAAACATATTCACTTGTAACCGAAATAAATTTGCCACATGATCTAGGAAAGTACGTACAATAACTGTTTGCAAAATTCAAAACTTTAACTTTTCAATAACACAATTATACTTACGCTCTGAAATATTCACGAAACACACAGTTCAGATCTGAAGATGCTTGTGTACAGATGTGATAAAGATTGATTCCATGGCCAACACAATGTGTCACTAAAATGTAATCAAACATATCATTAAACAAAAGATATTCATATTAATTTGAGGTCAGGGAAAACTAATAACATCCGACTTTTAAGATAAGTAGTCTTTTGAACAAAAAAAAAAATCTAAATTAGTCTTACAGAGATCAAAGAAACCTAAGAGTAAACCAATATTCGTGCAAAACTCTTTTGGAGCACCCGGTCTCCCTTCCCTGGTGGAAGTTCACGTGTTTAACCTAACTTGTAAGTTTCAAAGTTGTTTTTATTTTGCATCTTTGTGATTCGGATATGGTATAGTATCGTTATTTTTCATTATTATAAACACAAGGAATTCGCGAATGTTTTGAAAAGAAATAGTGGCAGTCTCCATGTGAAGAAATATATGTCGATCCGTTAAGTTTAAATTACTGGTACGGTAAAAATATTGACAAAACAATATGATTAGCACACTGACATTTATACAACATGGTTCGTCACACATGATAACAAATGAGTAAATCGAGTGCACTACATTTTTTAATCGTTGCAATCAAGCACTGCATATATTTTACTCACGTGTTGCTCCTAATGCTAGATAAGCAATGTATTTATGGAAATCAATGGCTGCATCAAATGGAATAAAACGGTGAAAGAAAGTCTCCCTTAAAAATGTAATGGTATTTCTACTCATTGTGACCAACAGACAGGAGTATGTCCACATCATGACACTGGCAGCTCCTCGTGTAACTGTTACACCGTAACCGGCTATACGTCGTAGTCCTGCGTGTTCCCGTTCTATGGAATAGTCTAAATTGAAGTATATATTTATATATGAAAAACGTGCACTTGGTATTACTTAATGATATAAAGAAGACCACGATAACGTATACAAAAAGAAAATAAGAAAGGAAAACATAAGAAAATCATGTCAAAGAATTCATGTTAATCATTAAGGCACCTAATAACGAGTACGTGATGTCTTTAATTTCTTGATAAATAATTGACAAATATTATAGAACCAAAATTTAAAATCAACACTTAATAGCTTCCCATCACTTGTGTGTTAGACCAACTCTAACTCTTAAAATGTAAACTAAATACTATATTCTATGCGGTTTGACTGGTGATGTTCATCTAGTTAATTACCTTCAATACAACTAGTACGTATTGTCCATTACAATGATAGATCACCCGGCCTCACTTCCCTGGTGGAAGTTCGCGTGTTTTACCTGACTTGTCAGTATCAAAAGTTTTACTTTGCTTGTGGATTGTGATTCGGACATGGATTATTATGTTTGTGTTTGATTGATAGACACATTAAATCTTGAATAATGAGCAGTAATGTAAACTCACAAAAACATTTTAAAATAATAAAAATAACATTAGACCCCGAAAATTAGTAACGAAGCTTTTTTAAACACATTCGAATGATAAAGGGTTTAACTGAAAGCAAGACAGAAACCGTTCCAAGAAGACTTTGTGTAAACAACTAAGTAAATGACAATAAGAACAAATAGTGTTTAACTTACAGTAAGCTCTCTCGACAAATATACCAATAGTGACCAGTGTGTATAATGTCGCCCAGAATATCCTCAATCGATTTGTCTCAAAATACTTGGATATGTCATACCACTTCTGTGCTATTGCGCCCATTGGATACTCCTCTGCGGTTATTTTGATGGTAATTCTTGACTTTGTCCTTTGTAAAGTTGCAGTACCGTCCCTGATGGCAAGGAAAATGGAAGGTTTATGATCAGTAATTATTTCATCAATTCTTAAATATCAATGTTTATGTATCTTAAAAATAGAAAAGACATATTTAAATAAACGTAACTCTATATAAAAACAATAAACAATTCTTAATAGGTTACAAATGTATATGTATTCTATTATCAAATAAGGATATGCACCATCCTTTATCTAACGGTCGGTGGCATCGAACTGGAATAAATTGGTTATTCGATGTTTAAAATTAAATAATAGATTCTTGTGATTAAAATACATTTCATTGTTTAGATTATAATGTTTAACTTATCTTCTTCAACTTATAACTGCATGTCTTGCTTTTAAGAACAAACTTTATAAATTAAGATAAAAACATTTAACAAAAATTAAAAAATGCCATCGTGTATCAAACAAGTTAGTACATACAGTTTAGAGTTACAAAATTAAAAAAAATGTCATCAAATTACCATGATACATTTTAACAATTATAATGCAACATATGTGTCCAATGATCGAAAAAATGACATATAACCACAAATTAAATATATAATTAACGCATCAAAGAAATAACATGATACCTTTAGAAAGTAAAGCATACCTCAAGAATAAGTATCAAATTAAATATGTTAAAAAAGTCCAAACTCTTGACGATTATTAGAGTAAATGTTCAGTGGCTAAATTATAGGACACTGGAGTATATGTTCAGGGTTTGGTCATAGATCGTCCTGACTTCGGATGAACACTGGAGTAAATGGATATTAGCTAAGTGATAGTACTTCCCAACCTTGGACGGACACTGGAGTAAATGTCTAGTGGCGTGATTATACATGTAGTCGGTCTTGACTTTGACGGTCATTGGAGTAAGTGTACAGTGTCTAGATTTTAAAAAATAAAACATTGTACGGCCACTGGAGTAAATTTCAATGGCTTCTTAATAGTACTTCCTGACTTTGGACGGCCACTGGAGTAAGTGACAGTGGCAACGTGATAGTATCTCCAAACCTTGGACGACCATTTTAGTAGATATGTAGACAGACTATTTCCCAACCTTGAATTCACATTGTCTTCAATTGCCACCGGTGAGATTATAGTACTTCAAAAAAAGTTTACGGACACTGGAGTAAATGTCCAGTGGTGTGGTTAAAATATTTCTCAACTTTTGATGAGCACTGCTATGGTGATAGTATAGTATTTATTGACTTTGAACAAACATTGGGTTAATACCTAATGGCGTGGTTTCTGTACATTTTATTAATGATTTGTTATTATGTTAACTTAAGGAAAATAAAACAATCAACTGTAGAGTGTAGACTTTAGCTTAGATATATAACATATTAGCGTCAAACAAACTGTAAACAAGAGTAAAGTCATCAATCATTGACTGACCACACAAGTAAAACCAATCTCTGCATAGTTACCTATTACAACCTGTTTGCCTGCAAAATTATGATTTTTGTGATAGAATACGAAATACAAGATAAACAAGAGTTCTCAATATTCACTGACAAATGTCCCTAATTATGTCAGATTTATTTCAGATTTAAATCAAATACGGCATAGAATCAAGCAGATAACGTCACACACAATTGCAAACGTTCATAGATATTTCTTAATAATCAATTAACTCACAAAAAACTGTCAAAACGTGATGCAAAATCTACTGACCTAGTACCAAAAAGTACTTCTATTCATCGAAAAGTGAATTTAATTCTGTACATAGAGCAATTTTTGAACTCTTAAACAAAACAAATATTACTATGTAAAATTCCTTCTGTATCTTCCTACTCGGGACAACTTTAAATGATATGTCATAATTGGGACATTTATGATGATCACACCTGGAACAAATATCTCTATGTACAAGAGAACTGAATAACGGTTTAATCATTTAAAAATATAATTTGGTAAGGTCAGTGCGGTTTTTTTTGTTTGTGTGTTGCAAGTTAAATAGAAACATTTTCAATTCAAAGAAAAAAATAATAAAAACCATGTGCATTTATTTATGGATGAACAGTAAGGATTTTAATACATAATAAGGTTGACTAAAAAAACCACAACTCTTCTTCCTAAAAGCTATACAGTGTCAAAACTGATTTTAAATGTCAATTGATTTTCCTGATGGGATGAACATGGGGTCCTGTGTCTCCACCACCCCTCTACAATATTAACTTCAGTGTTGTTTTTTGTTATGATAATAATCATCACTGGCGGGTAAAATATTAATTCGGATAAATATCATTATTCAACCAACGATTCAATGCGCAGAAAAGCCTGTCAGACTCGACTTTTGTCTAAACTAGCATCAGCATCTGCCACATAAAGAAAATAGAACCTATCAAAGATTTCTAAAAGTTCAAGCAATATAACCTATTTGACAAAATTCCTAACTATGCACGGGCACATTAAAAGCCAATTTTAGCAATTCAGCAATAATATTTTTTTTCAATATCTTTCAAATATATTTCACAAACAAATACGGCATTTAATCATTATCTTTACGCATTTCACAACAAGGCAAAGCTTCTGAAAAAGATTACTCATCCAAAGTAATAAACAATAAAAAGTTTGGAGGCACCTTTATATGAACTTTGTTAAAAACAACGTTTTTGGGGAATTTTATTTGTCAAATATCTATTCTGTCTATCATACAGAGAGGTTTTTTTCAACATCAAAACCAATGCATGTATTGTAGAAAAGAGATAATTGTATCTTAAGCACTTATTGTGCGTCAACATTTGTGTTTGTGATACCCATTGGTTTTTAACATATAAGCAAATATAGGGAAATAGGCAAAACATGTCTATACCTTTTTATAGTCAAACCGATCATTAACAATCTAGATTTATGGGGACTCCAAACTTTGGAATTGGATATATGTACATATCATTATTTCATACATTAAGGCATTATGGATTTAATACCTTTAAATTATACAACAATAATGAACAAGAACAGCGAAAATGCAATAACAATAAAGAATCATTTTACAAGAATACTGTAAAATCATTTTGTCATGCAAAAGACGGCATTGTGTAGAGATAAAAATTAAAGCAGAAAAAGATCAATCAACCAACGAAAAGATAAATGGAGCAAATTTTATTTTTCATACCGTGGACGGTGGTTAGCTCTAAAAATTATGAGAACAGTACATAATGATACATTAAAATGAATTCTAATAAAACAAATTACTTCGATATCATTATTTTTCTTACAAATGATGATATTTCTTCATGTTGATAAAAACAGTGAATTATATTTGCTGATACATCTAAATGCTGTTTTATCACGGTAGTCATACGAGGTTATATAAATTGTGATATAGCGAGTGGTTTTTGTTTCAAATGACCAGACCAACATAATCATCCGTGCCTTTTCACGATTATAACGTTTCAAATTCCAAATAAGTAAAATGCCAGACAAAAATGTTTTATTCATTGCGCGATTATACATATTATGTATTCCTTTGTTTTGTAAATATAAAAAATATGAAAGTACTCTATAAGAATTTGATATAATCGTATCATGTATTAGTATTGAGCATTTTATATTCACCATAAACTAAACGATATCATTCTTCAAAAGCATTCCACACACACACACACACACACACACACACACACACACACACACACACACATCGGCTTTAAACTGGCACTGGCACAATTGTCCATTGTGTTCCCAACAATTCAACCTATATCACAATTAGTGATATATATATATATATATATATATATATATATATATATATATATATATATATATATATATATATATATATAGGATAAACGTACGATTATAAATAACAAAACTAAATTAAAAAAATAGCAAATAAATTAAATTACAACAGACATTGATAAAGTACATATAACATATACAATAACAGATGAGAAACAAATACACTAAATCTTATAAAATTAATGTAATTGCTCAGCTCGGTATAACAATAGGCACAAACAGTGTAAAGAAATCAAGGGTCTGTGATACATTACACTTTTAAATTACATATTTAATGTTAATAGAAAAATAATCAAAAAAAAAAAAAAAAAAAAAAGATATAGAAAAAGGTAAATTACATGTACCTAAATATTCATTAAATTATAGTTTTTTGAATCAATACCTACACAAAAGCTGTTATTTCTTCTTCAGAAAAGCTACGAAAGTCGATTCTAATTAGTTAATCCAACATTAGTTCATTGAATTTTTCATACAATTTGTGCATACTTCACTGTCATGATCCAAGTTGCAGTAAAAATAATTAGCATTTATCTACTTCCATAATATTTTCATCCAAATTTAATTTATACTTTTTGTGCACAATCAGCATTTCTTAGCAAACTAGTGTACTGATATTTCGAATCTACGAAATCATTTCAAATAAAGGTCTTTGCATTAAATACTTCATGTGCTAGTTGGAAGAATTGATTTAAAATCAATTATCTAAAAGTTGTATGTTATAGAGTCTATATCTAGGACCAGGTAAAAAGAATGTCCACCGCTATTAAAGAAAAATTAATTTGATGCAGACAATTTTAGTGAATCAAACGTTTAAGCTTTCTGCGAATTATTAAACTGTTTAATATGCAAACAAGTGCTTTGTTGTTAACAATATAACATTGCTAAACAAAATATGAATTTAATATACATTTCTAATGCTAATAAAATTGGTTAATGTTGAGTTCATTAAATTAATAAATATTTTTGTACATACTTATAACTTTTTATAAACGTCTTTCTTCTATCCTGTACATTCCTGCCAGATGACTTATTATCAATGCCGCTTACAACTGAAATGAAATAGACATGTTAAAATTCGCCTTCAATAGTCTGCAGTTTAGTGTGGTTTACGGGTCCAATATCATTCAGTTCTGAAGTATGCTTGAGACATTATAACGGTTTTGATTTTTATATTTAATATACAGTCAAACCTGTCTATAAAATCCACCCAAGGGAACCAGTAAAAGGGGCCTATATGGGCAGGTGTCCTTTATATACATGTTCAAATAATATGGATAAAGAGCAATCGGGATACAATTCTAGTGGCTGTTGTAAGTAGGTGACCCTTATATAGAGGTGGATTTTAAGGCAAGTTGGCCTGTTTTATATAAATCTTATTTCAATACGGAACAAATACTGATATCCTATACATATAATATAAACAAATTTCCAAAAATATTGTTAATCTCAAGTTTTATTCAAGTCTGTAAGAATAAATTCGAATTAGTCCTTTATATATTTTTATATCGTTTTAAAAAATGTTGTTTTGTAACTTTTCACTTTGTGTGGAGAGTACGCTATATTCTTACTGTCAAGTCCAAGAGAAGCTTCACTAAGAACATTTTCATATTCATCAGAGTTAAATATCTTTTTAAAATTGTCAAAATCCAAATTTTGACCCTCTGCAACACCAGCGACGTTATACATTGCCCTTATTAGTTCCTTAAGTTCTGAGTCTTGTAATGTAGTATCCGACAAATCCAACATCGATCTACAACCAAATATATAATATAGAAACAAAGTAACTGGCTGAATTTTTTGTAACAGCCAAAATATGTAAGAACACTTTACAATTAAAGTTGATGTATCAATATACATATAAGATAACCAAAACCAAATATATGTCAGTCAATACCCGATTGAAGAGCCTGTTCCCAGTACAGGGACATTGTACAACGAAGTAGGCTGCTTGCAAATAAATTGTTGACTCAGGGATATTGCAAGTCTAGGCTTATCAAGGCCCTCAAAAAGTTTTATGGCCGTCATCACAGTATTGTTGACCTCTCTGTGTCCAGGATTGCCCTGGATATATTTGACGTCCCATAGTTCCATTTTTCTTTTACACAATTTTGATTAAACACGTGGCGGGTGTAGCTAGCTCAACAGGAGGTGATTACCTTTCTGGAGCACCCGGCCTCACTTCCCTGGTGGAAGTCCACGTGACTAATCTAACTTGTCAGTTTACTTTGCTTCTGGATTGTGATTCGGACATGGGTTTGAATGTTTCTTTTTGATTAACACTATCCCTCATTTTAAATTGTAAGAAAGTACAAAACAAATTATTCACTTTTAATTCTTTGAACGAAATGGTAAGCATAAGCCAAGATATGCATAACTAGCAATGAACAAGGTTTGAAAATTCTGTTACTACTGTGAATGGTTTTATTTTCGTGGGGCCCAATTTTCGTGGAATCGGTAAAAAATAACATTTCGTTAGGACGTAAATTCGTGGTTTTACTGAAATGTCAAAAACTAGTTTGTCCTTTGAACATTCATAACGGGTAGAAAGTGATGATTTGTTTGTTAATCGGCAGTTAGAAGATGAGTAATTAGGGATTACCAAAGCCATAGACCATGACAGATCTAGAGTCGTGGATTAATGACCAAGTCTAGGGTAGGCGTTAATTACCTGTGATTAGTATATCAGTAACAATTGTTTTCATACACGACGTGACACCTGGCCTGAGTAATCCTACTTGTTACATTATATAATTAAGCGACAATTAATTCAGATTTATAAGTTCACTCATACCACATCAATCAGAATGTGGTTCATAATTCCTTAAGCAAAATAGTATTTTTTTCTTTGATATCGGCAATTCTATAAAAATTCTAATTATTGACCTCTGATGACCCAATCAGCTGTTGACGAGAGTAACAATGGCGGCTCTTACCGATACTGTATAATGTCGAAAGAAGGTGCGGTTTTTACAAGACAAACAGTTGATTTAGTTATATTAAATATAATGGAGGTTAGTTGGTAGATTGTTGAAATGTTTATTTAGTTAATCGAATTTCAATTTAAATGAGACAGGCCATAATTGATGATGAAAGCTACGGCTAGAAACCTGTGTCCCTATTAGTCCCGACCAGTTCCCAATTAAAAATAAACTTTTTTTTTAAATATAAATATTTATTTGATTAAACATAAAATATTTACTTAAATGATTTTCACAATTAGATTAAGACATCCAAACATCTTCACCTCCCAAAAAGGTTTTATTGGTGTGAAAATGTGAGTTACGCTAGTTGTAATTTATGTATGCGATTAAATATAGTACATGTCAATTACCGTGTAGTTTTTACTTGTGGATAATATTTCGTTGTGGTCGTAAATTCGTGGTTCAGACTGTCCACGAAAACCACGAAAATTGAGCCCCAACGAAAATTAATGATTTCACAGTATATAAATCACTACTGTGAAATCATTAATTTTCGTTGGGGCTCAATTTTCGTTGGGGCTCAATTTTCATGGTTTTAGTGGGCAGCCTGATAATATATTTTACGTAAGTAAATTGTTTTTACTTGATCATGTCTTCAAATTCTCTTTGTGATAGATAACTACGTTGCCTTATATCATACATGTTGAATATCATCAGTGCTTTGTCTTCCGCTTCCCCTGTAATATAATGTATAATTGTCATCGAAGTTCTCGTGTTAAACTTAACGTGCTAGTTTTTACTTTGCTTCGGGATTGTTGTTTAGACATAGATTGGCATGTTTGTCTTTTATGGTATCGCAAAACATATATTCAAAAAATGAATGTAAAACTATAACAAAGAAAGGATTCACAATTTTGATCCAAGCACTAGTTATGAAAAATAATATCCTGAAACAGCGTTCTAGTTTAAAATCAAAACTAGTATAATATATATTGCCAACAAAAACTTAATTAAAGCTTTTTCGCGATTCAATTTACTATCTAATAAAAGCTTTTACCACATACATGCACAAATATATAAAAAAGTGTCTGCATTGATATCTACATATCTTAAAGGCAAGATATGTATTTACTCTACCACTGAGGTAGTTCAGTTGGTAGAGTGCTCACTTTGTAGGTGGGAGGTTGTGGATTCGATCCCCGGCCGAGTCGGACCCAAAATATGAAAGTGGGTAGTGACTGTTCTATTTCCTAGCACATAACATTACGAAACAACGGAAGTCACGGTTCTTTTGTATAGGAAACGAGGTCCTTGTCACAGTAGGCGTGGCACGATAAAGAACCATGCTGAAAATACCATCAGTGCAACGGAAGGCAAAATTTCGACACCTTTCCTATAGCTGGCGAAGTTTCGATATAAGTAAATATTCTTAACTGAGACGTTAAACACCATTCATCTTTACTATGTAAAGGGGAATTTATAATTTCAACTACAACAGATATTATGTGATGCAGTTTATAATGTGCTAGCATTTTACTAAAAGTCCATTCCTTTTGTTTTTCCAGTTATGTTTGTTTTATCATTGTTCCCATTATTATTTCGTGCTCTGCGTTAAATTGGCAATTACTCAGTAAGGTTTCAAATACAAATTAAGTAATAGTGGAAAAATCTTTTGAATTATACTCACCACTCGCTAAAACTGCAAACAAGTCCTGGAACTCTTTGAATCCAATAAACCCGTCATTATCTCGATCACCCAACAAAAACATATTCCTGACAAATATTGAGTTTGGTTTCAAACCAAAAGCGTCAGCAAATTCAGTACGTGTTAGTTTTACTCTCTGGATTAAATTTTGTGTTTTACTATCCAACTTTCCAAGTCCAACATCTTTCGATGTTTTCTCGAATGCCTGCAAAACATTTTTTATTTAAGGGTCATCTAAGTAGGAAAATTCAAGTGAAAACCATTTGGTTGAAAAGCGTGAAAGAGGGGTATAATTATGAAATTACCAACAAAAGTGTGAAGATTTATAAATAAAAATAAAGTAGGAATTGATAATGCAACAAATTTTAAAATATTTGTTGCATTTTTAAAGAAAATTGTGCAAAATTACACGTGTTGGGAAAAATAGCTTACACCTTGTATAACGAATTGATTTTAAAAAATGAAAAGATATTCAGATAGTCAACGTCATAGAGCAGTGCAAAGGGGGTAGAGTTTGTTAAAGAAATACGAGGTTTTTGAAAACTCGACAATTTGCGGTTGAGGTTTTCTATGTTTTGTTTACCTTTTAAAAATGCGTGTACCAGGCGTGATAGTTCATATTCTAAGGCTACCAACGATCCAAGGGAGGATTATAAAAGCTAAGTTTGTATATTACTTGATTATTGTTGAGGCATATTCGGCTTTATATAGTTCAACATTGTTGAAACCAAACAATATTTACCTCGATTTAAATAGAACAGTATTGTGTGACCGTGCACTTTTAGTGAATTGTTGTATTTTGGATTAGTAGTGGCCTTAGAATATAAATATCACGCCTGGTACACGCATTTTTAAAAGGAAAATAAATCGTAGATAACCTCAACCCTAAATTGTCGACTTTTCAAAAACCTCGTATTTCTTTAACAAACTCTGGCCCCTTTGCACTGCTCTATGACGTTGACTATCTTAATACCTTTTCATTTTTTAAAATTAATTCGTTATACAAGGTGTAAGCTATTTTCCCCAACACGTGTATTTTTGTACAATTTTTATAAAAAAATGCAACAAATATTTTGAAATTTCTTAAATTATCAATTCCTGCTGTATTTTTATTTAAAAAGCTTCACACTTGTGTAGGTAATTTCATAATTATACCCCTCTTTCACGCTTTTCAGCCAAGTGGTTTTCACTTGAATTTTTCTACTTAGATGACCCTTAAGTAAGGAAAACATTTAACATTGATATAATTGTGAAAATTGTGAATTTTTGTTATTATAATTCAATTTAAAGAACTTTTTGTATATCAAAATTGTCATAGCAAGTAAAATATTATCAATATGGCGTTGGAATTCAAATGCATAGTAAGATGACGTCACTGAGAGGCAATCCATTCATGCAAATGTAACAGAAAAATATGACCAATCAAAATGCTTGAAACAAAAGATAATTGAATTATGACCATATTAACAATACAATAGTAGATGGTAGTGCTATAATGTGTACAGATGACATGTATGTACCATATCTCGTACTTGTATCGTGAAGTAAAATAAATGTAATCTATATTTTTTCTTTTACACTAGCAGTTTAATGTAGTACATCTATTTACTTGCGTATTTATTTAAAAAACTTAAAACAACAATGTATAGGGATGATTTTTTTCGCAACTTTTATTTTATATTATTTTAATAACATTTACTATTTCTATGGTTTTACCATACGAAATGTAAAAACATTTTAAGAACTTTGAGAGTTAATTTTTTTTACAAATATTCACATATATTCATTCTTACAAGAACATAAATATGTTTAAAATCAACATATGAAATAAGTGGACAATATATTGTAAATAGTATAGGAATTGTATTTAGAAAACGACCGTCTAGTGTTGTACAAAAATGTATAAATAACAACGGTATAATGTATAATAAGACAGGAAATGAATATACTTTGTTTTTGTCTTAAAATTAAGGTTAATTTTTAAAATAAGGTTGCGCCGTTTTAGAAACATATTTTATGAAACAAAAACACAATTATTTTCAAAAAAACCTTTTGCTCTAAGGCTCTTTATCATATTTATCATCTCGTAATATGGCATCCTCAAATTTAAACAGCAAGCAACGCCCTTTCTTTCATGTGTGACAGTATTGGTATAGAGAAAATCATGTAGATAGTAAAAAACAAACATACTAGTCCATAAAAACTTTGGAAATGACAAGATAGGTTAGACACGTGAACTTCCACTAGGGAAGTGAGACGGCCGGGTGCTCCGGAAGGGTAAACACCACCTGTTTGGCTAGCTACTCCCGCCACATGTGTAATCAAAATTGTGTGAAAGGAACATGGAAATATATCCAGTGCAATCCTGAACACAGAGACATAAAACTTTTCAACAATAAATAGCAAATACCTACATATAGGTGAACACATATTTATCATTACCTGCATGCAACTGATACGGAAGAATTTATCCAATATTTGTTGTCGATGATCTTTAGTCTCAGCATCTGATATTATTGTCTTTTCTGTGAATGAATGTTTGTCTCGGTTGATTCCTAAATCTTGCAAAAATCCTTCAATTTGTTTTATAAAGGTTTCCCTTTCTTCTTGATCTCCGAACCTCAGCAGCTATAACATATAAATGAATTTATACTAGAATGTTACTTTATTAAAAAAATTACCTGACAAAAACCACGTTACCAACATGCATACAATACAATGGGAAAAATTAAGAGTGAGGTCACTATCTAATACATATCAGATGGTTTTGTAAACTATCGTGGGAGGTGGATTATAATTATTCAATTATTCCCTTTTTTTACAATAATTAGATATTTAGAATCGAAGATGCCTGTCGGTAGTTATATAAGATATGCTGATATGGCAAGGAAAACTAATCTATTTACTGGTTAAAAAGGACGATGATACAAATCAAAATTAAACATACTAATTAATGTCGAAGCAAAGTAAAACTTTAAAGCTAGGTGAACACGTAAACTACCTTTAAGGAAGTGTGGCCAGGTGTTCCAGAAGGGTAAGCACCACGTACGTAATAAAAATTTGAAATTAAAGTAACATAGAGCCATGGGACGTCAAATATACCCAGCGTAATGTTTGATACAGGGACACCATACTTATCAGTAATATTGGGATGACTTCCATGAAACTTTTTAGGGTCTTGATAAGCCTAGGTTTGCAATATAATATCCTTGCGTCAACAATTTATTTGTAGCTAACTTGTGTCGTTGAATAAGGTTCCCATAGTAGGAACAATCTCTACAATGGTGTATTAATTGTAAAATAAAACATAAAAACAGTACTATCCATGTTTGAACCAAAATCCAGAAACCCCTTGTATGTGAATGAAACATTCAAAATTTACATTATACCCTACCCTCATCTAAATGTTGTTGCAAACACACTTCATTATAAACTAGGAACAAAAAATTTTCTAAATAAGGGGTTTTATTTTTCCTATTTTTTTCTTTGGGGGGGGGGATGAGGGATAAGAAAAAAATTAATTTCGATTGATAAAACTTTTTATATTAACGACAGTTTTAATGCCGTTATACATATAACTGCCAAGGTCGTATACCAATAAATGATATAAGAGATAAAATGACTATCAATAAAATTAAAAGATGTGAAATATAGACAATTATCAATTCTGTAAATTCGCATGGAACTCTGCACAATGTCTAAATATTATGCTTTCATGAATGTGATGGGTAATATCCTAATCCTAATTGTAGGTGAAACAGACTTGTTTTGTAACGGCTGGGAAGTACATATTTTTCAATTTATGTAACACCATGTCCCTCAATTCTACCAAGGTGTTATTAAAATATAAAGTTTGGTGGAATTAAAATAAAGGGACATATTCCAGCACTCTTTTTATTTTATAATTGTAGACATAATCGGTAAGCTATCAAAATGTTTTGCATTTCATTAAATATGTGGCCATACATTAATATGCATGTATAATTGACTTCTTTTTGCCACATAACACTTCAAAATCTGTATTTTCTATTCTTGCCAAATTTGTAGATTTTTACGATTTCTTCTAATCAAAAACGTTTTTTGATTAAATAATCTGAACCAGTTGACAGGCAAAAACTGTTATTTTTTACTAAACACATTTTCTTACAAGAATAGACCATTTAACATTTCTGTCTCAACAAAAGTAAAAATGATTTTTATAGGCAGGTCGCCTATATATACAGGTTCAAATACCATGAATAAAGAACCATCAGAATAAAATTACACTGGCCTTTACAAGCAGGTGGCTCTTATATAGATGAGACCCATGATACAGGTTGGAATGTACTTACGTTAAAACATAGAAAATAAGAAACATAAATGTGTATTAAATTTTGAAAGCACTTACTAAGTCAATCTCTCCTTGTACTCTTATTGATAATAAATTATGTGCTCCATCATTGGATTTCCTCATGTGTACTCGACTACTACCCGCATGACGTAAATCGATCATTCGTAATGGTCTTCCTCGTATTTCTTTAACATGGATCTTCTTCCGGCTTGTGTCAAATTGGATTTTAACACGGCGCTCGCCAGATTTAGGTCCAACCCATTCTACAGCTACAATGAAACGAAACATACTACTATTAGAAGAGAGAATCATAATGATTTAAATATGTTGATGTGAATTTTGCAGATTTATAATTTTAGTAATTGTTTTAACATATCCAATGAAAATCTGCTAAATAGTTCTGAAAATATGTATTGCAACGACTTATTTCCCAAACCACGCTGTCTCTGGTTTCATAAGAAATTATAACCAATGCAATTTTCAATGACTGTACGTAAACGTCACAGTGAGTTTTAGAACATAACATTTTAAAACAACGTTTTTTTTTATGTTTCAAAATGTTGACAACAAGATCCCAGGCAAGGCCTGCATGTAAACAAATAACTTATCTATCCGTATAAATTAAATTACATATTATACCAGTTTTAATTTTACAACACTAGAGGCCCTTTTTGGAATACAATTCCTCATCAGTAGTGCAGTCCTGTTTATGATGCATGGTTTAATCGAGATGATGTGTTTTTTAACAGATCAGAAAGTCTTCCACCGGGAGATACCATTAACACAACAAAATTCTTGTATGATTCGTAGAATTTTATTACTCTATTATTCTCCGATTGATTTATTATTTTGTTCATTCAAACACATATGTAACCGCTAAAGAGGTACACGTTCAGTAACTTTTATCAGTTGTAACTACTAAACTTGGGCATTCACGATCTATGACTGTCTTACTTAACGCTTTTAGTAAATGATCACGATGTGTAACCGTTGTTGCAGTCTATTGCTAACACTGTATGTATATATATTTGTTTAATTGTAAAATTTATCATCATGTTCCTTTCTATGCATTATAAAAATATTATCATCATTCAATAAATAAATACAAATACCTGTAAACGTGTTGGCTTCAGACTTTTGTCTGACTTTACCCTGTACTCGTCTTGCAGCCAGTATTTTGGCCTGACGTCTTTTTGCCATACATATCATTATGCCAACAGTCACTAAAATACACATAAATGTCGATTACAAATGCCAATTGAATTGAAGACATTTGAATATCATATTACATTGGCAACGAACATTTTGATAAAAAATAAACACTTAACTTTCGGGTTGATATCATTATTGTCTATCACATTTGGATGATCCGTTACAAAACCATTAAATATGTACATTTGTAAAGATGAAAAACAAACATACTAATCAATATCCGAATCACAATCTATAAACAAAGTGAAAAGTAATAGAAGAAGCAATTGCAAATGAATAACAGAAAAACAAAACAAAACAAAAACAAATACAAACCCGCGTCCTTGAATAGACACTAGTGTAAACATCCAGTAGCGTGGTTATATAAGTGTAAGAGGATAATAAAAAATCTTAGATCATAGATTTTAGCCCTTTTATATACTTGGTAACGATGCGGTAGCTCAGTTGGTAAAGTGTTCACAACGTAAGTGCGAGGTCGTTGTTTCGAAGCCGGACCGGGTCTTACCGACGACTTAAAAGTGGGTAGTAACTGTTCTTTCACCATACACTCGACATTACGAAAATGAACAGTCAAGGTTCTTTTGGGTGGGAACCTAAACTAGGCCTCGTGCTACGTGAACCTTTATGTATTATGACATCAGCACAACTCACAGGCAAATTTTTCCAACTTCGGTCGCAGTTTGCGATGTCTCGATATAAGTGAAATATTATTGACTTAGACGTTAACCATCATTTTGCCGAAGTAACTAGTGCTCAACATTGCTGTAAAATGATTAGGGCCGGGCTCATATGAAATTAGTAAAATCATTGTTTACCATTATGATGTCATTCAATCTAGTCAATATCCAAATTAGAATTTTATAATCAGGGAACTAACTTTGTGTTTGCCTTACACGAAGACGGATAAAAAACTAATAACATACACTAGTAAATGCATAAAATGCAGTTAAGCAGATGGTTATGTCATGGATTAAATACCAAAAGGTTATATGTTAACATATTCTATTCTTAAATAAGCAAACAACTTTGACCTGTCCGTTTTATCTTTAACTTAAATATTTATTATGGACCACTGCATCTATTTATAGGGATCACGCAGTTTATTTTGTCTGCATAATGGGAACACTAATCATGTACCATGTGTACACATTATTAACTGTTAATGCTACTACTACCTATGTATAGAATGGACTCGTAGGTATATTCCTGATGAAAGGTTAAGCGAACATGTCAATACTGTTTGCCTAGTCTAATTTTTGTAGTCTTCGTTTTCATAATCTTTACCTGGTACACAGAGTGCCAAGGCGGCAAACGACAAGGCAAAGGACACCTGACTTCCATAGAAATAGTCATAGTATTGGATCTGTGTACAGTTTTCTATTAAAACTATACCAGAACTTGGCAGTGGTTTTTCTACATCAGCTTTAAGCTGTTCTGGCTGTCCACATGGGTCTACTGGTTGTGCGTAAAAAGAAAAAGAGAGCAATGAATCATTATGTAATAATATTCAGATATTTCGTTCAAATGCATGTATTAACAAAACAAAAATCTTCCTTCAATGTTAATATGGTACATTGATCTGTTGTGACACTTTTGGTTTTGGTAACCGTTAATTAATTCTTATTAGTACATAGTTAATCTACTCCACAATATCTTTTAATATAGTTGTTTTGTTTATAGACAACATTACCTTTTAATTTTTTGAACATGTTTGTAATATACTAATACCAATGACTTCCAATTCAAGTTCGGGTATAGTTAGCTAAACAAAAGACGTTTACCCTTCCGGAAAATTAGGAAATGGGGGAAGTTTAATCAAACTAGTACAAATATTGCTTTGTTGATTTTAGATTAATAGCTATTTCACCAACAAGTACATTTTTTAGTAAATTATTTCAGGCGAAAGTTTTAAGTTTTCTTTAGGCCTACTTGTATACAAAATGATAAATACTTGTATTCAACCATCTGAAGACGTCTTGTGGTATTTCCTCTGGTGCTATGTTTGTTACTGCCAAAATTATATCTCTTAATGTTACATTTTTTATTTCTTTAATTTCTTCATCGGTAAATGTTCTTAATCTGAAGAGTAGAAATACAAAACAAGTTCTTATTGATATGTAGTCAAACATGTCTGTAAAGGCCATAGAAGGGAACCAGTAAAACTGGCCTTATATACAGATTCAAATAACATTAATACAGAACAATTGGGTTAAAACTTAACTGGTCTTGATAAGGATGTGATCCTTATAGAATTGGCCTATACGGCAGGTTGGACTGTATGTGTTTATCTTATTTATCGTAATACAACGGTAATAGATATGTTATTTTATACATCTATCAAGGCATCACAAGTGATACTTATCCCCTTGCAATTGAGCATTGTGTAACAGTTATATACGTGATGCGGATATTGATAAAACAATTTTGGTTTCATATTTTGGTCCAAGCACAACTAATTACGAATTGTATTCCTAAACCGCCGTCTAGTGCTGTAAAATTTTAACTGGTTTAGTTAAAAACAAAATACAATATCCATTTTCATTCGGGTGTGACAATTACAAAACAAGAACTTGTACGGGGTATTCCATAAAAACTTGTTTCAAATTTTTTAAATTCTGTTGAGAAATAAATAGGGATGGCAGAAATATTTCGCTCAAATGCGTAAACGGCAATTACTCTTTCAAATCAGCTTCGCCAGTTACAAAACACAAACTTGTCCTAGATATTACCATGATCAATCCTTGTATCAAATTTTGTAAGAATTCTGGTAAAAAATAATGTTTTAGAGCCTTGCCAGAAATATTTCACTCAAATAAGCAAAGGGCAATAACTCTGTCATATCGTGCTCGCCAGCTACAAAACACAAAACTGTTACCATGATAAACCCTTCCTTGTATCGAGTTTTATTGAATATTGTTGAGAAAAAAATTGTTAGAGGGTTGACAAAGGAAAGTGTATTTTACATTCGTACATACACGTACGTACGAGCAAAATCCTATTTTCCCTTCAAACTGCGTTTGCGAGAGGATAATAAGTTACATGAGAGGTTGGTATTCATTGTTTGGTACCATACCGTTGTATTGTAAATAATAGGATTGGTTGTTGCCATGCACATAATTTTCTTTCTTTTAAGAGTTATAGTAAATTTAACACTACATGTTACTACATGTTAAGTAATTGTTATGAAAGAGTGAAAATTCTAACCTTTCATCTTCATTTTCAAACCAGAATCTGTCTCCATGTCTTATTCGCATAAATTGTTCCAAAATTATTGCTCTAAACAAAGGTCCTGGTCCGTCAAGTGTTGTTTCCAACATCCCTCCCGTAAAGAGATCTACGTCATCTGGAGTAGTACTATTTTTATACAAGGCTCGTAAACTGGAAATGGGCTGTTTCAAAAATATATCATTAACGTTTAATGCATCTGAGGTACGTGTAATTGCGATATTAAATATATCTGTACGATTCAAGATTTTCAATATGAGACATTGTACAGTACGGTACGACTACAAGTACTTATGCTGTCTTGTGTTAGACAGAGATAATTAAATACACCATAAAATCACAAAAAGTTACAGAATGTAAATATTATACACAATAATACATAAAATGTTAGATTTGACGAGGTCATCACCTGTTTGATAAAAAGAAAAAGAGAAATTCTGAAAAAAGAGTTCAATTGTCAAAATATTTTGCCTCAGTTTGTTTGTCGGTTTCTCTCATTAACTGATATAATGTTCGGATCCTATTACCAAGTTTGTTTTGATTCTTGTACCTATGGTCTCTGTTCTGATAGTAAACAAACTAATATGCGATTTGTTTTTACAAACCAAATCAGTAAATTCATTTAGACATCATTACATCTCTATATTGCGATCTGAAATCATTTTAAACACACCTTCTCATTACTGTACCTTTCCGTTTCTACGTAATTAACCTTATATATAATACACTGATAAAGATTATCAACACTAACCCAAAAATGTTCATTTTCTGATTAGTTTTTTCAATAAATTATTATTTTTGTTGGCGTTTATTGTATATAGTGTTTTTTACATGTACATGTACAGTACAGACCAATCGAAAGTTTAACACGAAGCTTAAGAATTAGAGACACTTCACCACCGTGACGGCCGATCGTTAGCGTGAGCTTTACCTCCACAATGTTTCGACAGGTGCTATTTTTTTCGGCACCTGTTTGGTCACTAGCTATCCATGTCTCGGCCACTCAACAGTCGAGCTTCGAATCGAATTTGTTTGTTTTATGTTAAACTTTTGACAGATCTGTACTGTATATACCACCAATAAGCCAATATCACTGTTATTACTAGAATATATTCATATTGTGCTTACTCCGTCTCGCATTTTTGGATCATTGTTTATTTCATCCCAAGATGTCAGCCTGGGTAGCCCGTATGCTGATCTTACAGTATTATAATCAGGTATTCCGTGGTCACGTGCTCTTTGAATATTAAGTGCTGCAAGATCACGTCTAGAGAACTCTAATGGACCAAACAGATGCTCTAAAATAATAAAATGAAGTAGAATGTGCATTTTGACAGTAAACAAATTTCGCGAATTCATATATAAGTGTCGGGTTATTAGTATAAATTTTTGTGTTGACTTTTAGTCTAATGGAAGCACTGCGGTAGCTAAGTTGGTAGAGTGCTTGCTCCGTAAGTGGGAGATCGTGGGTTCGAACCTCAACCGGGTCTGACCGAACACTTAAAAGTGGGTAGTGACTGTTCTTTCAGCAAGAACTCGGCATTACGGAATGAAAGTAATGGTTTTTTTCGGATAGGAACTTTAAATAAACGAGACCCCGTCAAGGAAGGCTTGGCACGATAAAGAAACCTGCTGTAAAATGTCATAAGTGCAACGCACAGGTATAATTTCTGCACCTTCGCCTATAACTGGCGACGCCTCGATAAAAGTGATTTTTTTTTGACTGGGATATTTAACACCAATTACTCAGCTCAACATTTTCAGTCTATTGAGGTTAAACTAACCAATCATACGTATCAAACACTTATCGATAACGTTAATCAACAAATGTATATCGAAACTTTATCAAAGATAAAAAATGACAAAATCTTCCGACTGGTCAGTTAATTTAGTTTCAACATCAGTTCTAGCTATGATGAGTATTGTATAATGCTTATATTTCGCTTTGGTTTTATTTTTTTGCTATATTCGCGGTTCATTGTTTACCCGCGAAAATACATAGGTATTACCAGTCCAATTCATCTTGATAGAGTCGTTTTACTTTAATCAAATAATATGAAAATATGACAACGCCAATACACTTGTTATCGTCAAACAGCCAAAATATGACACCGTGAAATAATACAATATACAGTAATCAAAAACAAACTTACTTATCCATGTCCAAATCACAACCCAGAAGCAAAGTAAAACTTTAGAACTGACAAGTCAGTTTGGACACGTGAACTTCTATCAGGGAAGTGACGTCGGGTGCTCCGGATAGGTAAGCACCTCCTGTTTAGCTACCTACAACCGTCACGTGTATAATCAAAATTATGTGAAAGGAGCATGGACATATTGGACGTCAAATATATCCAGGCCATGGTCAATCATCGACACAGAGTTATCAAACTCATCAAAAAAACTGTGATGACGGCCATAAAACCTATTAAGGACTTAATAAGCCTAAGTTTGCAATATTCCTGAGTCAACAATGCATTTGCAAGCAGTCTGTTTCGTAGTAATTTATATCAAGAAAGAAATAACAACCGCTTAAATTGTTTAAAACGCTAAACGCTTAAAGCGACAGATAAGCTACCAGTTACCTCGTAGGTCCGGTACAAGTATATGGTCTTCTTTTTCGGCTAATGTAGATGTCAATCCACGGATTATGGCATCCAGATCGTTTTCAACAGATTCCTTGAATGAAATGAATATAAATACATAGTCAAATTGTAAGCATCTACGATATTGTTTTTAATATTTGTAGAACATAATGTAACATTGTTTTTGCAAACTCTTTATAAACAGAAGCGCATACCTTTAATGCAGTAATTAAACGGTAGTAGTATGAAGAATTGAACAACTTGGTGTTTATTTAAACATGTCATTATTACTTGCGTTAAGAAGAAGATTATTTAACCCTTAAGAATTTTTCAAAACTACTATCTCGATACACATACATTTAAACTATAATTTTTCCCCGTTCAGACAATACTGAAAGACTTTGGCAGTTTACAAATCAAAACCTCATCGGGAAAGTAGAAATTGCGATAGATAGGTCACACCTAAAGCAATCCTGCCAACAACAAACAAAATAACCCCTAAATGAAAGCCGCGGTGATAAAAGGAAGAAGGATGCCCTAAACGCCTGGAGAAGGGAAACATAAATGGGAATGAATGGGAAGGGACATAACTGGGCAGATGTAGATAAGCTTGCACAAAATAGAGACAGATGGATAGATTTTATCGATGGTCTAAGCTCAACTGGGAGTAAATAAATAATATTGAAACAATGGTTAATGTATTGTACCTGACTGTTCCAATAAGCGTTACATAGTCGTACTCCATGCGTTTCTTTGACATTAGAACCAGGGACACTTATCTTTATCGATTTCCAATTACAGTCTGACTGTGATGAAGGATCTTTATTACCTTGAAGTGCTCCTCTGTTATACAAATGTAAAAATATTATCTGTTATATAGACATTACAACATACATGTCCAAGGTAAGACTATTCAACAAAGTTGTATCCGTCACCCCAATATTGTTAATAAGTATGATATCGATGTATCATCTTAAACTTACTTGGATATATAGAAAGTCACAAAATTTCGTTCTCAATTTTGATTTCACACATGACGGGTTTAGCTAGCTAAATCTGACATTTCGGAGCGCCCGGTCTCATTTTCCTGGTAAAAGTTCACGTGTTTCACTAAATATTCCAGTTTCAAAGTTTTTACTATGCTTTCAGATTGTGATTTGGACATGGATTGGTATGTTTGTTTATGATTTAAACAATGTATTATTTATCCGTAAACAAAAAAATATTAATTTGTAATATAAAAATCCCCTTTGACACTGATGCCTTGTCCCTTTATTGTGCTGAAGACAATTTGTCGAGATACCGTGCAATTCTGGCAGTACTACTTACAACTCCACAATAAACGTGACGAAACGTAAGCAAAATATTTCAAAATACCTTAACCAAACTCCAGGTGTGACTAGGGTATGTCCGAATCTCATGGCAGCAGTCTGGAACTCTTGGGCTATACCTGGATGTATCTCTGGATTATATCCGTTGAATGGATTAAAATTTTCAACATCTGTAAAATGTTAAGAAAATCATATTTTCGTTTTAAAATAAAATACATTTTAAACATAGGCTAAACACATGTTAATATTAGTTAATTTTGAAAATCTTGACATCTTAAAATAATAAAGAATTCATATTCGTTTTGAAATATCATATACTTCAAATATGGGCTACATATATGTTAATATATTATTTTGATTTTGACAACCTCAACATCCGTAAACTGTTAAGGATATCATATGTTCGTTTTGAAGTGTAATGCATCTCAAACATAGTCTAAACCCATGTTAATTTTGTTTTAATTTTTGTTTTTATTTTGGCAATCTGCACTTCTTTAAAATGTTAAGGAAATCATATTTTTGTTACATGTTAATATTTTTTTAATTTGACAATCGTATTTCTTAATTTACATTTTCGTCTTTAGGTAATTGTTTTTAATTTTGTTTTGAGAATACAACTTGTGTATTTATATCTTTAAATGGTGCCTCATAGTGTCTTTTTTATAGTTGAGTGTAATAACAACAAAAATGCACTAAATTGTTTTATGACATGTGAAACACTTGTATTGGCATTGTATTGCATTGTATTTGAATTGTTTCGCATTGTATTGTATTGGTATTGTTTTGTATTGTATTTGAATTGTTTCGCGTTGTATTGCATTGCATTAAATTGTATGATTGTTCTCGATTATTTTAAACATCCAATACCCCAACTACCAACTATTGTGTAAAACCCCCAAAAAACACTGACGTTCTGAGGTTAAAACAATTCGAACTCACAACTCAGTAATGTATAAAGTTACATACTATTTCTCTTATAGGCTGGAATACTGGCTGTCCGATTGTCTTCAGAGATTTGAAGCCACAATGGTAACCAATCATACATGACTATTTTCTGAAAATGGAAATAGATAAACAATTTAAGTGGTTTTTTTTAAAAAAACAAAATAGTGTAAAACTTATATGATATTTGTTTAAAGACTAAGCCAATACTCAACATTCTTGACGTTAAGTACTGCAATATCAGGAGATTTTATGTCAGAGATACATTGTTTGTAAAACTTGATGTGTGTAAACATCAATTTTCGAAGAGCTACTAGGACCTGAATAAAGGTTTAAAATTTCGTTTTATTTTTAGACTTACTGATCCGTTATACAGTCAAACCTGTCTATAAGAACCACCAAAGAGAACAAGTAAAAGAAGCCTTTATGGGCATATGACCTTTATATACAGGATCAAATAATATGAATGAAGAACAATTGGAATGCAATTATACTGGTCTTTATAAGCAGGAGGTCCTTATTGGCATAATGCTTCTAAGGCAGGTTGGACTTTAAATACAAATTATGCTCTTTAAAACTTTTGCCTAAATCAATGAAAAAAGTTAATTAATAATATGACATAACATAATATCTGAAAGGTATATATTTCAGACAATGTGCCACTTACCTGATGATGCGCAATGACAAATTTTCTCGTTTTTTCAAACACCTGTTCATCATTCCAGCTAGAGTTCTGTTTAGCTATCGTATCAGCTATGTGGTTATGCCACCGAAAAAACAACACTCCAAAAGCTAATAAAAATGGATTCTCAAATCCTCTAGGGTTTCCAAGTCCTAAATCAGTCGAAATGATAAACAATATATACTAATCAATTGTGATTCAATGATGTTCTATTTCCTTTGGCAGGTAAACGCGTGCACTATGTGGTTAAAGTCAGTCAAATATTACTTTGTTGTAGCCAGAAAATGATAAGCACATTTATTCACAACTTTTTTAATCATTGTAGCTAAAACATCATTTAAATAATAAATTTAAATCCATAACTAGATAATAAAACTAATTAGCATATAAAAACACCCTTTATTCCTGTTTTGGTATCGCCGCAAATGAAAGAAAAAAATGGCGCCAAAAACTTACATTACGATATCAAAAGCGATATTAAACATTTTAATATTATGACAAGAGATTAGATAAGACATCGGTTATGACAGGCCACTTAACAGCTTGTGTTTGTTTTCACAAAGCCGAAACCTGTGTTCTGATTACGTCCTTAGTTCATGAAAACAAGGAGAAACACGAGACTAATTTGTTGTACTTACGGTAAAACCTGCTGACTGGTTTTAGATAATGATCACGTGGTGGGGGTGGATTCGCAAACGGAAGTCTTATATCATTGTATGCTGGAAAACTTTCTTGGATTGGTTTATTAATATCAACTGCTTTCAATCTCCCGGGTTTTTCTTCATTGAATTCTCTAATTGCGTCTGTCCATGCTCGTGCTGGTCCGTAAAATAAAGTGCCGTCTATGTAGGGGGTTATCTCATTTAACTTAAGGAAAACAGAAAGTAATTCAAAGTTAATCATTACTAAAGTTAAAATTCTTTAATATAAAACTGAAAAAGAGCACCCATTGAGCGGGAAAATATACGCCCGTCAATGCCTACAATGTAAGCGGCAATTATAAGAGCCATAACTACAATTTTGTGGAAAGTTGAAATGTGACACAAAAACGCTTTTTATATGTTAATTATTATTACTTGTTGTTAATCCACGCACAATTTGGATGGAATCAAATAAAAAATAAACACAGTTCTTGCATTTTCTACAGTATGTCCTTTCTGGCACTCAATCTACTAAATCTACACGCAAATTCTTCATTATTTTAGGATGTGAACATCTTCATATGACTCTGATCATGCACGCCAAATTTGAAACAACCGATATAAAACCGTGGAACTAGTTCAACCCTAAAACCGGACGGACGGACGTACAATTCAATATCATGATATGATTCGTCTTTGAAGGACGTATAAAAGCTATATCCCGAAAATTCAGTCAAGTTTTAAAGGTTTGTAGGATACTATATTCAAATTAATGGCCAAACAGCCCAGTCAAACTTGACGAACTATACCTGCAAAACCTTCATCTTCTACAATACATGGTCTAACTTTTATAATACAAATGGATATTCAAATGTGTGTATCATGTAACAGACCTCGCACTACTCTTTTATTTAGAACTCTTTTGACTAACTTCGTGGGCGGATTTAAAGCAGAAATACACATATAAGTTACAGCACCATTCTGTCAAATTTATGTACCCTAACCTGCACGAGAAAAGTAATTCATTTTTGACATGGTTCACGGGGCCGTGTATCCTATCTAAACATGGAAAGTGTTTTTGTCATCCTTCAAAATGATCCTGGTTACCAATTTTTAACTTCGATTTCGTATTCATGGTTACTTGCACAGATTGTAACCAAAAAGTATGATGACCGTTGATAAGTCTCTGTATTCAAATTCAAAGTTACCCTGGATATACATGTATTTGACAACCCATAGTTCCATTTTCCTCTCATTTCCGGTTTTGATTGAACACGTGGCGGATGTAGCTAGCTAAACGAGGATGCTTACCATACCGGAGCTTCCAGCCTCACTTGCCTGGTTATTTTGACCTAATTCCCCTATTTTAAAATTTCTAGTTTGCTTAGAATTGTGGTTTGGACATAGATTGGTAAGTTTATTTTTAATAATTTCCCTTTTACCGATAAACATTGCGTGTGTTTTGTAACCTGACAGATGTACCCCGGCAAGTTAAATTATCGCTATTCGAGGACTTTTTTAGAAGAGTGTGGTAAAGATCTAATGACTAAGTTAATATTTATTTAGTTACCTATACATTGCATCAGTTACGTCAATGTATGTCAAAAATAATCACTTCCCGATTGTTTAATGTTTATCTTATCACAAAAGTAAACAAGGTAAAGTAAATTTACTAATCTACATAAATCATTTAAAACAAGTAGTTCATTTGTACTACCGGGTAAATGGACCTACGCCGTGTATTGCGATTAAATCATACATAAATAAGGAATGTCATGTGGTATACAAAAGAAGACCTTCACTTTTATATACCTTTAACGAGACTAAACAGTTGCCAGTATATAATGCAAAATATAATAAAAAACAAACATACTAATCCATATCCGAATCACAATTCAGAAACAAAGTAAAAACTTTGAAACTGACAAATTAGGTTATACACGTAAACTTCCACCAGGGAAGTAAGGCCGGGTGCTTCAGAAGGGTAAGTACCGTCTGTTTAGCTAGCTACACTCGTGTGTAATCAAAATTGTGTGAAAGGAACATGGAACTATGAGACGTCAAAAATATCCAGGGCAATCCTGGACACAGAGACATCAAACTTCTTAACAATTTTTTAATGACGGCCAAAAAACTTTTTAAGGGCCTTGATAAGCCTAGGCTTCCAATATCCCTGAGTCAACAATTTATTTGCAAGCAGCCTACTTCGTTGTACAAAGTCCCCGTAGTGGGATCAAGTACTACCATAGCAAATTAATTGGGAAACAAATACACAATAAGCAGAAAAGCAGTTATATTGCTGCATAAAAAGGGAAAGTTGACAATAGAAAAATTGAAGTCATAAAGTTTTAAATGTAGCCTTTCGTGTGCGTCATAATTCAGGTATAAGTCTAAATATGAAGCAGAACTTGAGGAATCAGTCGTGTCTTTTATTTCAAGCTCACTAGGATAGATGACATTTACATAGTCTCCAAATTTAAGAGACAGACCGTCATTTATATATCTGTATGTTGAGTTAAATGATTTAGCGACAGTCTTCTCTCCAGATTTAACAAGCTTCTGCCTAAATCCTGCTTCATAAGAAATAAAGAAACAAATTAGCAAGCAATGGTTCACAGTTTTTTCCTATTGGTATAGCTATTGTTTGCTGAAAAACTATATTATCAAACACAACAAATATGTTATCTATCAGAACTCCAACATTTTGTTAATGGTATCTTCAGTATATTTTTTTTGAATCCGTACGATGCTTAACAAAATAATCAGAATCCCTGTTCAGCACCAGATATTTGTATCTTGGCTTACCGTTTTTGTAAAAGAAAGAAAAGTAAATAATTTCTTTAAGACGTTCTTTCAATTTAGAATGATGGATAGTAGTGCATAGTGTAGAATAATAAAATGTTTTTATACTTTTTATATGAGATAAAGTATTAGAAGCAAGATGTTCAAGTAATTCTTTAGAATTTTTGAAAATCCACATTTGGTTGATTCCAGATGTAGAATATACTTTTTCTGAATAAGACTGAAGACCATCTTTGACGATTGTCATAAATAATTCATAACATGTGCGAGCAATGAACAAGTCGGCAAGGAGATCATTTTAAAAAAAAATAAACAGAAACACAAACAATGTTGAACAATGTATTATGTATTAATTGTTTGTATATTAAATAACTTATAGTAAGTCATTGGTATCGTGTACCAAACTTTGGCAATTTTACATAGATAGATCAAAAACAAATATACTTATCAATTTCCGAATAAAACATTTAAAGTTAATGTTCTATTACACATACAACTTTTAAAACACGTAGTTTATTATTTGTTCTACCGGGTAAATAAACCTACACCGTATTTTAAGGAGTGTCGTTTGAGATAAAACTTCACTTTTTGGAAAACTTTGACTAACCATTTCCATTATACGCTCGTTATGCAAAATATGAAGAAATGACATAAATACGCGAACACTGAACAAGTTGATAAAGACATCACTTTGAAAAAAATGAACAGAACAAAAACAATGTTGAACAATGTATTATGTTTTAATTGTTCTTGCAATTAATCATTGGTATTTGTACGAAGCTTTGACAATTTTATATTTATAGATCAAAAACAAAATACTTATCCATTTCCGAATCAAACATTTAAAGTTAATGGTCTAATCTACATACAACTTTTAAAACAAGTGGTTTATTTGTACTACCTGATAAATAAACCTATGTTGTATATTGCCATTAAATTATACATATAACATGTATAAGGAGTGTCGTGTCGTAATCTTTGACTTAACCATTTTCCAATATATATTCTTAATGCAAAATACGAAGAAATCGCATAACATACGCGAATACTGAATATGTTGGTAAGGACATCATTTTAAAAAAATGCAGAAAAACACAAAAATCGTTGAACAAGGTAGATAGATGTATCCCAACATTATAATGTATATTATTGTTTAATATTATGTTATATATGTAGTTTGTCTTAATAGAATGAATCATATTTATCAGTGGTAGATAGAGGTATCCCACCCAAGTGGGCAGTGTGTCTGAAACGGGACTTTGCCGATTTTAGGATGACTGACACCTCCAGTCAGACGGATTATGGTTAGCCACCCATTAGTGGACAGGATGGATAAAGAGACACGAAATGAATAATTGGCATTTCTGTCTAAAATTAAGTTAATGTTGTTATACCACTTCTCATTCTATATTCTGTCTAACATCATTATCAAATAACTGTTACTTTTTTGCATTACAAATTGAACCAACTGTTAGACAGTCAGAGTCAGACGTTTAAACTGCAACAACCAAATTTTAATTAGAAAAAAAAATGTTGAAACTGGTTTGAATCTTATTTCGGAATTAACAGTAAAATATAGAAAATATAGAAAAAGTGCGAGCAAATGTTAAAGAGAACCTTAAGGAAATATAGGCCCATGGCCAGGTCCTAGTTTCACAATCATTCTTTAGCTAAGATTTTCCTTAACTTTAATCTTGCAAAATTTCAAATAACTATAATTTTGATAACTTTCAACATATCAGGATTCTAAGGTGACATTTTAAAGATCACTTCTAGATTAAAACATTTGCATTAGTGTTTACAAAAATATTCACCAGAGCTCCAAAAAAGAAATTAACAAAATTCGTTAAATTTAAGTAAAGGAAAATCTTAGTTAAGGAATGATTATGAAACCGGATCCTGATGGCGGCATAATAATAGCATGAAATGTAAATACAACATGGCCTAAGTAAATTTTTAATTAGAATGATGTTTTATGCCCAAGGCAAAATTCTTTTAGTTATATCAATGTGGCAAGTTTGTGGATGGTAGAAGACATCCCCGGAAAAATTCCCTACGAGGATTTGTCAAAATAAAATTCGAATCTAGTCAAAAAGAGGTGTGCTACGTAAGTCAACACGTTAAACCACAAGAACATCGAGCACACAACTACCCACACCAAAACATATTATTTGATTGTTAAATAGTATAAAGCTGATTGGCGTATGAAAGACGTTAACACCAATATACCACTTTTTTAATTTAATCATAATATACATTTAAAAAGTGGTATATGACACAACACATTTGAATGACATAATTGATTAATTCTAAACTTTGTACGTGAAAATGGTGTTGCAAGTCAAATTGTGTACAGTACCTGTTGTCTAGGATTATTAGGAGATAAACCCGTCCTTTGATCATATCGAGAACGTTGAAACGGCATAAACAGGTTCCCTTTACCCTGAGGGTCAAATTCCGGAAAGTCTTTAGGCACAGGTATATTTTCAAATTCTCTAGGACAGCCAGGTCTCTGAGCGTCAATGATTTCTTCCACAATCTGTTGACCTATAAAAATATTGACCTATATAAAAAATTTGTCGACCTATATAAAAATGATCGACCTTTATAAAACATAAAACATGTGTTGAGCTATATACATGTAAAACATTATAAAACATTTGTTGACCTATATAAAACATTGTTGACATTTGCTGGCCGACATCAAATATTTCTTGAACATTTGTTGACCCATATAATATATTTGCATATATAAAACAGTTGTTGACCTATATAACACATTTGTTGATCTATATAAAACATTTGTTGACCTATATAAACATTTGTTGACTATATAAAACATTTGTTGACCTAGATAAACATATGTTGGCCTATATAATACATTTGTATCAACTTATATAAACAGTTGTTGATCTATATAAAACATTTGTTGAACTATATAAACATTTGTAGACCTATATAAAACATTTGTTGACCTAGATAAACATATGTTGGCCTATATAAACTTTTGTTGACCTAATATAAAACATGTTGACCTAATATCAAACATGTTGACCTATATAAAACATTGTTGACCTATATAAACATTTAAGTGACCTATATAAACATTTGTTGACCTATATAAACAGTTGTTGATTTATATAAAACATTTGTTGATCTATATAAAACATTTCTCGACCTATATAACATATTTGATCAACTATTTTTACTTTTTATTGGCTTTTATCAAAAGTTCGAAGCATAAGACAAAAGAAACTTACCAAAGAATACCAACATAGCATTTCTACCTCTTTTTGACCCAAGTCCAGGTTCACCTTTATGTGCTGCTCTACTGATCAGGAACGGGTTTGGACGGTCACGCCCCGCCATGTGGTACACCCCATCAGAATACTTTGGCAATGCTTTTCTTATAAGCTGTGTATCTGTGTAAATAAGAACAATATCGGTCAATGTGAAATCATACAAAGTGAATGTCACTGTTTATCTGTGTGAACAAGAACATTATCAGCCATTGTGAATGTGAAATCATACAGAGTGAATGTCAATGTTTATCTGTGTGAATAAGTACTATATCGATCACTGTGAATGTGAAATCATACAGAGTGAATGTCAATGTTTATCTGTGTGAATAAGTACTATATTGATCACTGTGAATGTGAAATCATACAGAGTGAATGTCAATGTTTATCTGTGTGAATAAGTACTATATCGATCACTGTGAATGTGAAATTATACAGAGTGAATGTCAATGTTTATCTGTGTGAATAAGTACTATATCGGTCACTGTGAATGTGAAATCATACAGAGTGAATGTCAATGTTTATCTGTGTGAATAAGTACTATATCGGTCACTGTGAATGTGAAATCATACAGAGTGAATGTCAATATTTATCTGTATGAATAAGTACTATATCGATCATTGTGAAAATGAAATCATACAGAGTGAATGTCAATGTTTATCTGTGTGAATAAGTACTATATCGATCATTGTGAATGTGAAATCATACAGAGTGAATGTCAATGTTTATCTGTATGAATAAGTACTATATCGATCAATGTGAATGTGAAATCATACAGAGTGAATGTCAATGTTTATCTGTATGAATAAGTACTATATCAATTAATGTGAATGTGAAATCATACAGAGTGAATGTCAATATTTATCTGTATGAATAAGTACTATATCAATTAATGTGAATGTGAAATCATACAGAGTGAATGTCAATGTTTATCTGTGTGAATCAGTACTATATCGATCAATGTGAAAATGAAATCATACAGAGTGAATGTCATTGTTTATCTGTGTGAATAAGTACTATATCGATCAATGTGAAAATGAAATCATACAGAGTGAATGTCAATGTTTATCTGTGTGAATAAGTACTATATCGATCAATGTGAAAATGAAATCATACAGAGTGAATGTCATTGTTTATCTGTGTGAATAAGTACTATATCGATCAATGTGAAAATGAAATCATACAGAGTGAATGTCAATGTTTATCTGTGTGAATAAGTACTATATCGATCAATGTGAATGTGAAATCATACAGAGTGAATGTCATTGTTTATCTGTGTGAATAAGTACTATATCGGTCAAAGTAAATGTGAAATCATACAGAGTGAATGTCATTGTTTATCTGTGTGAATAATTACTATATCGATCAATGTGAAAATGAAATCATACAGAGTGAATGTCAATGTTTATCTGTGTGAATAAGTGCTATATCGATCAATGAGAATGTGAAATCATACAGAGTGATTGTCAATGTTTATCTGTGTGAATAAGTACTATATCGATCAATGTGAATGTGAAATCATACAGAGTGATTGTCATTGTTTATCTGTGTGAATAAGTACTATATCGATCAATGTGAAAATGAAATCATACAGAGTGAATGTCATTGTTTATCTGTGTGAATAATTACTATATAGATCATTGTGAAAATGAAATCATACAGAGTGAATGTCAATGTTTATCTGTGTGAATAAGTACTATATCGATCAATGTGAAATCATACAGAGTGAATGTCATTGTTTATCTGTGTGAATAATTACTATATCGATCAATGTGAAAATGAAATCATACAGAGTGAATGTCATTGTTTATCTGTGTGAATAAGTACTATATCGATCAATGTGAAAATGAAATCATACAGAGTGAATGTCAATGTTTATCTGTGTGAATAAGTACTATATCGATCAATGTGAATGTGAAATCATACAGAGTGAATGTCAATGTTTATCTGTGTGAATAAGTACTATATCGATCACTGTGAATGTGAAATCATACAGAGTGAACGTCAATGTTTATCTGTGTGAATAAGTACTATATCGATCAATGTGAAAATGAAATCATACAGAGTGAATGTCAATGTTTATCTGTGTGAATAAGTACTATATCGATCACTGTGAATGTGAAATCATACAGAGTGAATGTCAATGTTTATCTGTGTGAATAAGTACTATATCGATCAATGTGAAAATGAAATCATACAGAGTGAATGTCAATGTTTATCTGTGTGAATAAGTACTATATCGATCAATGTGAATGTGAAATCATACAGAGTGAATGTCAATGTTTATCTGTGTGAATAAGTACTATATCGATCACTGTGAATGTGAAATCATACAGAGTGAATGTCAATGTTTATCTGTGTGAATAAGTACTATATCGATCATTGTGAAAATGAAATCATACAGAGTGAATGTCAATGTTTATCTGTGTGAATAAGTACTATATCGATCATTGTGAAAATGAAATCATACAGAGTGAATGTAAATGTTTATCTGTGTGAATAAGTACTATATCGATCAATGTGAAAATGAAATCATACAGAGTGAATGTCAATGTTTATCTGTGTAAATAAGTACTATATCGATCATTGTGAAAATGAAATCATACAGAGTGAATGTCAATGTTTATCTGTGTGAATAAGTACTATATCGATCACTGTGAAAATGAAATCATACAGAGTGAATGTAAATGTTTATCTGTGTGAATAAGTACTATATCGATCACTGTGAATGTGAAATCATACAGAGTGAATGTCAATGTTTATCTGTGTGAATAAGTACTATATCGATCACTGTGAATGTGAAATCATACAGAGTGAAGGTAAATGTTTATCTGTGTGAATAAGTACTATATCGATCAATGTGAATGTGAAATCATACATAGTGAATGTCAATGTTTATCTGTGTGAATAATTACTATATCGATCACTGTGAATGTGAAATCATACAGAGTGAAGGTAAATGTTTATCTGTGTGAATAAGTACTATATCGATCACTGTGAATGTGAAATCATAGAGTAAATGTCAATGTTTATCTGTGTGAATAAGTACTATATCGATCATTGTGAATGTGAAATCATACAGAGTGAATGTCAATGTTTATCTGTGTGAATAAGTACTATATCGATCAATGTGAAAATGAAATCATACAGAGTGAATGTCATTGTTTATCTGTGTGAATAAGTACTATATCGATCACTGTGAATGTGAAATCATACAGAGTGAAGGTAAATGTTTATCTGTGTGAATAAGTACTATATCGATCACTGTGAATGTGAAATCATACAGAGTGAATGTCAATGTTTATCTGTGTGAATAAGTACTATATCGATCACTGTGAATGTGAAATCATACAGAGTGAATGTAAATGTTTATCTGTGTGAATAAGTACTATATCGATCAATGTGAATGTGAAATCATACAGAGTCAATGTCAATGTTTATCTGTGTGAATAAGAATTAAATTAAGAAAATAAAAATACTTTATAGATATAAAATTACAATGGAGGTTCGGTTTAGGTCAAAGTGTTTGAATATGCACACGGTCCGTGTAATACTTAAACATTAAAAATTTCTAAGAATCTTTTAAACTTTTGATATTTGAAATTTTAACTAAAAACCTAATTTATCAAAATTTCAAAAATGTTTTGAGTCTTTAGAATTTTAGATTTTTTTACTAACAAATCTAAAAACTCAAACCGATTTTGGATATTTGAAATTTTAGGTATTTTAGTTAAAATTTCAAATATTCAATGTTTTAAAACTTTTTAGACTTTTGAATTGTTAAGTGTTACTCCGATCGCATATCATGTGATCTTACACGCCTGCCATCAGGAGAAGGAAGTGCACACAGTTATATCTTAAGTCAAAATTAAATGTTTTCTTAGTTAAAGAGTAAACATATTGGTTAATAATAAAAGTATTGAAGTTTAATCCATTGCAAACTAAATTCCTATCACCATCAACGGTAGCATTGTAAAACGGTGATTACTGCTGTTTCCACGAACTAAATTAAAGTAAACAGACGTCGCTATTATCTGTGAATTCTGTTTTACGATAACATGAGGCGTTGGTTTTACATGGTCTTATACGTACCTATAGCACCCCAGTCAGGGTGAACTAAGTTGTTGAACCATCCATCCTGTGGGGTAGGTTCTACTTCTATGTGTGTAACATTGTCTTGACAATCTAAAATAAATTAGAAAATAAAACAAGACATTATAACAATAGAGGTTTACTGTTGACATTCTTGCTCTATGTCTCTGAGGATGCGTTCGATCAGCACTGTTGGTCTGCTTTAGTTGATATTTAACATTTTTTAAAAAGATCGATCAATAGAAAGTTACTTCAGCTTTTGTATATAGATTAAAAGAGAGTATTATTATTATTATTATTATTATTATTATTATTATGATGCTGTTGTTGTTATTGTTGGTGGTGGTGGTGGTGGTGGTACTGCTGCTGCCGTTGTTGTTGTTGTTGTTGTGGTGGTGGTGGTGGTGTACTGCTGCTGTTGTTGTTGTTGTTGTTGTAGTGGTGGCGGTGGTACTGCTGCTGTTGTAATTGGTAGTGGTGGTGGTAGCTGCTGTTGTTGTTGTTGTTGTTGGTGGTGGTGGTGGTACTGCTGCTGCTGCTGTTGTTGTTGTTGTTGTTGTTGGTGGTGGTACTGCTGCTGTTGTTGTTGTTGTTGGTAGTGGTGGCGGTGGTACTGCTGCTGTTGTAATTGGTAGTGGTGGTGGTACTGCTGCTGCTGCCGTTGTTGTTGTTGTTGTTGTTGTTGTTGTTGTGTGGTAGTGGTGGTGGTACTGCTGCTGTTGTTGTTGTTGTTGGTAGTGGTGGCGGTGGTACTGCTGCTGTTGTAATTGGTAGTGGTGGTGGTACTGCTGCTGCTGCTGCCGTTGTTGTTGTTGTTGTTGTTGTTGGTGGTGGTGGTGGTGTTGGTACTGCTGCTGTTGTTGTTGTGTTGGTAGTGGTGGTGGTGGTACTGCTGTTGTTGTTGTTGTTGTTGTTGGTAGTGGTGGTGGCACTGCTGCTGTTGTAATTGGTAGTGGTGGTGGTACCGCTGCTGCTGTCTTTCTTGTAGTTGATGATTTTGTCGTTGTTGTTGGTGGTGGTGATGGTGTTATTGTTGTTGTTGGTGGTGGTGCTTTTGTGTTTATGGTGTGGTGGTGCTCTTGTTGTTGTTGTTATTGTTGCTGTTGTTGTTAATGTTGTTGCTGTTGTTGTAATGTTGGTGGTGGTGTTGGAATGTTGTTGTCGTTCTTGTTACTGTTGCTGTTGTTGTTGTTATTGTTATTGATGAGGATGTTGTTGTTGTTGTTATTGTTGTTGTAATGTTGTTGAAGGTGTTGGAATGTTGTTGTTGCTTTGTTCGATTAACATTTAATTGTTAATACATGTAGTGTTAAATTATTTCTAACTCTTATTTTTAGGAGTTTTGATATTCAAGCAAATATTCCTTATTTATGGAACCTCAATGACTTTTATTACATAATTCACATTATATATACATAATGCACTTTATGGGAATAAAAGTGATTACGGCGAACGTTATCGAAACTAAATTCTAAAATTCTTAATTATAGATCGATAATTTTATAATGTTATCATAATGTGAATTATGTACTCATATTGTGAATTATCGAATAAAAGCGATTGCGGTTTTTCATGTTAAGAAGGGAATAGTTTGTTAATGAAATAAAAACGGTAATTAAACCATATCCATTATTACTCAAACTCTGATTTTCGGATATTATGGGCACAATTAACCAAATTTTACATTTTTTTTCTAGTGGCATCCTTTTATTCGGAAGAGTCCTGAATGTACAATGTCAGTCTCTACCCAAAATCTTATTTCAAAAAGTCTGCACACTCAATAAAATTTTCAATTTCACTTCAAACTGAAAAATGTCCAACAACGCCACCTTTTTATCCTTGTCAAGTAAAGTAAACTTACAAAGTTTTGTAAAATGTGGCTACAATCTCTGAAAAACGGGATGGGAACTTATAATAAACGAGGTCCGCTGTCTTGGTAGGCTTGGCACGATAAAGAACGCTGTTGTATAATGCCATCAGCGCAACGCAAAGGCAAAATTGCTACACTTTCGCCTATAGCTGGCGACGTCTCGATATAAGTGAAATATTGTTGACTGGGACGTTAAACGCCATTACTTTACTCAAATCTGAAAAACGGGGTTTAAGTAATAATATATATGTTAAATCGGTACCGTTATTTAAATCTAACCATCCATACCATTAGATGGTATATCTGATAATCATTAATAAAAATATAAATGTTTACACTTCCTGGTTTGTTGGATTATTTTATCTATGCCTGTATATATACATGTATAATAATTTTTCATTCTAAATAAAAACAAAATAGCAACATAGACATTAAAATATAGTACAACTTTCCTTTAAACATGTAGTATACATATAGAATTGAAATTAGAGTGGACGATAAAATTTAATAAATCCCCACGGTACTATATCAGTGTTGAATTTGTGTTTATAATTTATATCAAAATCATTACAGGGAAATCCAGTTTTGCATTGAAATGAATATTCCGTTGCAATGGTAACTAATATTTGACTTTTGCTGAAAACTCATGTCTAAAAAGTCATATAATTCGATAATATCTAGGAGTTAGTATTTGAAAAAAAATCGAAAAACAGTTGTAAAATTACTATAATTTCCCTCTTATTTTAACTAAAAATCCTGATAACGTGACATAATGCTTGTAGCATTTCTAACATGATAAAAATCGTTGTAGTGAATTAATACTGTTACACATTCCGTATTTCCACAAAACCTAAGCATCCTTCCTCTTTTCGTTTTAACAGCCTTCTGTAACTTCCGGTAGTATTTCCTATATCATTAGTAACATAGGTTTTAAACTTCCACTCATAACTTGATTTTTTAAAGTCATTATTTACCAGAGGAGTAAAGCGAGCTACGCGCTTAACTGTCTAGTTTTGTATTGCTTATCATGTATGCTTTAACTTTGTTGACAAGTACGATGATTCTGCATCCAATATTATCTTGGATATTTAAAAAATGGATAGTTTTGTTAATTTACAAGATATTCATGAATTTAAGATGTCATTTTGAAGGTCACCCTAAGCCTTATTCAATCTATATTGAATTTCTCAATTTTGTTGAGTTTTTATTTCAATTAACATAAAATATAGACAGAATTTGACAGATTGGAGTTAACAAAAATCTTAGTTAAGAAATGATTGTGTAACTGGAGCCAGATCTGTCGTATTATATTAAGTGTTGATATCACAATATTATGTAAACTTAAATGATTAGTCTGCCACTCCTGGTAACATAATCATGCGTTTTATCTCAATTTATTGTATTCATTCACACATTGGGATAAGTGTAATATTGATACAGCTACAATACTGAAATATCGAAAGTTTAACACTGACCTTACGAAATGGAGTCGAAAGCTTGGCTTCCAAGAGGTCGAGATATGCATGGCTAGCTGCCAAGATATATATATATATATCTATACCGAAAAAGCTGCCAAAGTATATCTTACTAACTAGGCACCGAGATGATCCGCTCATCTTAACTTTTTTGTAAGTTAAGAGTTAAATTTCCAATAGGTCTGTACTGAGTGTCATTTCACTACGAAAGTTATAAATTGAACATTTATTATTGAAGAAGGAAGGGCCGATGATTTGTGTAACCCTAATTGATTATCAATGATGTTCTTAACTTATATCCCATCAATTTATAACAATCCCAAAATTTAACTTATTTTGTTCGAGATGGTGGAGAATAAAGGAGCACCGGAAAAATACAACCAACCTCATTTTGCACACTAGGTTCTCAGTCTGTCAATTTGAAAATTCTGATTAATGTATGAAACCATAAGAGTTGAGTTAATTAAGTAATGGTAGTAATGGTGTTAACGACCCGATCAAGAATATTTGGCTTATATCGAGACGTCATCAGCTGTAGGCAAAGGTGCAGAAATTTCGCCCGTACATAGTGCTGGAGGAATTTTACGAAAGGGTTCTTTATAGTGCCCCGTCTACCGTGACATCAGACCTCGTCATTTTAAGTTTCATCCGAAAGAACCGTGACTTTCATTTCGTAGTAAGTGTTTGACGAAAAGTCTTGGTCAGACCGGGTCGGGGTTCGAAGTCATGACAAATTGAGCACTCTACCAAATGAGCTACCGCAGTGGTTCGAAACCATAAGACAAACCAAGGAAGCCAATAAGCAAATCATAAACGAAGATAGGGGAATTCCCTTGAAAAACCTAACAAAAGTAGAAAAAGAGACAGCGAATATGTAAATAAGAACAAATATTTAAAGAAAGGACCAAATTTAAATTGTCCAGAACAACAGTGTATGTCAAAACAATAATACGTCCTCATGTCACATAGAAATGTATTGAATACTAGAGTTCACATACATTATTAAATCGTGCATTATATGTCACATTTCTATTTAAATAAACGTTTTATCAGAAAAAAAACATGTTTAAAACTGATATTCATGCAATGTTATGTTTAAACACATTTTACTTGAAGCAGACAGCAATGTACAGTACAGACCTGTCGAATGTTTAACACTAAGCTAACGAATTAAGTAGAAGCATGTAGCTCATCAGTTGGTATAGCGTCCGGCTCCAGATCCAAAGGTCGTCGGGGGCATGTTGTGACCTTAAGCAAGTTACTTCATTTCACATTGCTGCTGACTTATCCGGCGTCAGGATAATGAACCGATGAGGCTGCAACCTCTGCAATTGTCGTCTCGGTGAGCTAGCACCTAAAAAGTCGCCCTGAGTGCGCACGAGTACAAAGCAGACATACTAACAATACACACTGCCAGTCATGGTCACATCGGTGTAGGCTAGTGTGATCTGGCTGACATTTATTAAAATGCACCACCTATTTAAACGTGTCTAATATAGATAAGATAAGATAAGATAAGATAAGATAAGATAAGATAAGATAAGATAAGATAAGATAAGATAATATAAGATCAGATCAGATAAGATAAGATAAGATAAGATAAGATAAGATAAGATAAGATAAGATAAGATAAGATAAGATAAGAAGATAAGAATTAGTGCCGAATGGACAACTCATCATAGTCTCTCATTAGCTGTGTTTCGGCAGTTTTTCGACAGCTGCCAACTGTAACTCGGCACCATTAGCAAACAACAGACACTTGGCAGCCAAGCTTCCACTACTTTTCGTAAGCTCCGTGTTAAACTTTCGACATGTCTGTACTGTAAGACGTTCTGTGACATAAGTTTACTTAAACCACAGTATACAAAGAAGTAGTTGAAAATAAAGTATGCAACTGTGTTTTGAAAAAAAAAAAACAAAAAACAAATCGGTAGACCATTATATATATAACCTAGTACGAGTTGTGAAAGGCTTATTTTTAGTAGAAATGACAAGCCTATATCTATGATATCTACATATCACAATAAGCAAAGTAAGCAACAATATGAGTCTTTTCCAAAAGTTTGGTAAAACGTTTTACCTTTCATAAATTGGCAAGAGTTCCTATTAAATTCTATGTAAAATCTTTGAAAACTTATTTTTTTTACAGAAATGTTCAAAATTGCTCGAATTCGTCATTTTTAGTTTGATTTTTTAGTCGAAATTACAATTTTAGTGGAGGGTATAAAAGGAACTCTTTCCCATAAATTGGGTCATCATCATGACATGAGATAGACAAAAGACATTGTTATTACCAACTGTTTAATAAGTATAATTTTACCACGTTGGTTTTGACATGGAATAACTGTTTAAATAGTTTTACCGACATTCATGATATGATTATATCACAAAACAGCACGGACCAATGCACAGTAAGTTCAGAATTAAATATCTTCTTTTGTTGCATTGAAAAATTAAAAATATATATTATTGAAATTATTTACTACAGAGCAAATTAAATGAAGAGGCAAACAACACCGACCTGTCCGTTTGACCTTTAATTTTTAAAACTGAATATTTAGGTGGATGTTATTACCAAGTATTTTTTATACCTGTATGACCATACGCATGTAACTTCATGCATCGATTATATAAGGTTAAAATAGTCCAATTCTGAATTAAAACAAAATTTTATTGATATTTTCCCAAAAAGTTGCTGTCTAATGATTGATGATCGATCTTTGATCTAGATGAACTGCAAAACACGTTTGCAAAAAACGTTTTTATCAAAATCATATATTATTTGACCTAAATATGATCAGTTTCTATTGAATATACTTTAATTATCACCAAATCGATGTATTTATAGTCAATCATAAAGTTATAAAGCCCATGTACATGTATTACTATAAAATACAGGTATAAAAATATGTGGTAATAACACATTTGTTATTGACACGTACGTGGCTATAACCACTTCGTAGCGTTTATCATGGACGAGTTTATTTATGTGTAGGTAACGCACGTGTTTACTTCGTCTACATTTTAGTAACAATTAACACGAACACTGTTCAATGCGAATCCTAACACTACCCATGTAATGAGTGGACCTTCTTATATGAATTTTCCTTATAAAAGGTCAAGACGACAGGTCAATGTTGTTTGACTGTATAAAGACAGCCTATTGAATAATACAATAATTATACCTTTTAAAAAATAGACAGTGGGAAAATTTCTGAACAAACATAACAAAGGTTTGATCGGGAAGTTAAGTTTTACCGATTCGATTTTAAAATCGTCTATAAAGACATTACTGACTCATAGCACAAACTTGGACAATAATATTTCATATATTAATATCTTGAATGTATTATAAATATAACCTCTAACTAGAGGAAATAAATATTGAATTGAATTGAAAATATATTTAAAATTTGTAAACTCTATGTTATAATTATCTGTAATAACATAATAACTCTAGTTATCATAAAACGGGAAAATAACTTCCAAAAAACACAAATATATATTTTAAGCTTTACTTGTGTTTTCTAAGATCTATAAACCACACCACCTTGTGGTTTTCCCGCCACATGTCCCAACAGCGCGTGTCTTTTTGGCTGGGTAAATATTATTCCAGTAAACCTAGAACTATAGGTTCTGGACATATTTGGACATCACTTTTCTTTCAAGGTCAGGGGGATACATGGCATCCACAGAATATGCAAATGTGGGATTCTTAATAGATAGAACGTCATCTATATAAGTATATGTACATTGTGTATGTGGGGTTATATGATTAGGGATCATCCTTCTCTTCGGATTTAACAAGGTTCTGCCTAAATTCTGCTTTATACCAATAAAGAAACAAATCAACGAGCAATGGTGCACAGTTTGTGTCCATTTGTATACCAATTGTTTGTTGTAAAATTATATTACAAAATCACAACAAATCCGGTGTTTATCAAACATCTAACATTATGTACTTTTTGAATTGATGTGCTGCCTGGCAAAGTAACCAGGAGCCCTATTCAGCACTTGATATTTCTATCTTGGTTCACTGTTTTGTAAAAGAATGACAAGTGAATAATTTGTTTAAGACGTTCTTTAATTCTGAATGAGTGATTGTGTTGTAAAGTGTAGAAAAATCAAATGTTTTTATACTTTTTTTACACAAGATAAACTGTAATTATAAGAAGCAAGAGGTTCAAGTAATTCTTTGGATTATGACTAATGTCTGAATAAGACTAAAGGCCACCATTGACAACTGTCAATATTTGTGTTAGAACTACCGATAATGGGTGAATAGTGCATTTACAGGAAACTGTCATGTATATTTCCTGGTATGGGTTTTTGTGAAGTTTATGATTCCAATACAAATAAGGAATGTCAAGTTCTTCCTCTTTTTATTGATACCAAAAGAACTTCGAATTCCCTGTGATTGGGAAGAATTCCATCTTTGGTAAATTATTTCTAGTGAACGTAGGGTTATCTAAACCAAGCTCCTTAATAAAATCTCTTGCAAAGGAGAATGATGTTCAGCTAGAACAATATCGTACTTGTGTATGTCTGGGAGGATTGCCGAAATTTCTGGTTCTCCGGTTGCTGAAGACGGTTTAGTGCTATACTTCTTTGTGGTGTTATACATGTCTTACAAAACTCGCACAATATCTGTCAAAAACCCTTTTTTTAATTTAATCATAAAATACCTTAAAAAATGGTGTCATTTACCACTTTTTTAATATATTTTATGAATAAATAAAAAAAATGGTATGACCTATCCACCACACTCTCAACAAAGTGTGGGGCAGTTGTGTGTCATACTGGCGCAAAAGGGCTAAGGGTTTTTAAAACGTTGGTGACGGCGCAAAAAAGGGGTAAGATGGTGCAAACAAATTTTACCCGCTCTTATTTAACTTTGGTGTTGATAATTTTTTCAATGAAAATGATATACTGGCGCAATCGGATTTTTCCCACACTAATATATATAACCTCACTATCGATAATTTTTTCAGTTTATGTTTGTTCAGTGTATTACTATTTGCATCACAAGATGATAACAATTACACAATGTCTAAACGTTATAGGTATGTTGTGTACAAAGTACTTTATAAATTCTCCTTTAGATATCTTTGCCGGGGTGATCAGTGAATCAAGTGGAAGAAGATTCACTTAAACTATTGGCCACTACATTGATTTTACCTCATATGTCGGACATTTTGACCAAGCTGTACTTACTTATATAGAAATAAGTTAAGTTGAGCAATGGTGTTTAACGTCTTGGTCAAGAATATTTCATTTATATAGAGACGTCGCCAGCTACATATTTAAAAATAAATTACTGTCGCCTGCGTTGACGGCATTATGCAGCATGGTTCGTTATCGTGTCACGACTACCGTATGGGACCTCGTTTATTTCAATTTCCCATCGGAAAGAGTTGAGTTAAGTAATGGTGTTTAACATCCTGGTCAAGAATATTTCATTTATATAAAGACGTCGCCGGCTATAGGCAAAGATGTAAAAAAAAAAAAAAAAAAAAAAAAAAATACTGTGTCTTGCGTTGATGGTATTATATATACATCAGGGTTCTTTATCGTGCCATGACCACCGTGACACGGGACCTCGTTTATTTTAAGTTCCCATCCGATGGAATTGTGACATTATTTATAAATGCCGAGCGCTTTACGAAAGAACTGTCACTACCACTTTTAAGTCTAGGGTCAGGCCCGGCCAGGAATCGAACCGATGACCTCCCACTTACGGAGCAAGCACCAACTAAGCTACCGTAGTGGTATTTATATGCAAGAAAGTGTATCGCTTCACAATTTCATGCTCCAAATAACACCCATATAAATACATTATTAAAGTTTAAATATGGCACATACATTTATAACAAAGGTATTTATATTTATGAAAAAAATTAAATCGTAGATGCATTAGTAAATTGCACACACTACATATATGTACGTCACAGAAATGTAACTCTCAAAAACGGTCGCTTCGCGTGCGGCCTACAGAAGGAAGAAAATGCTGAAACCAAACTGCTATAACCTTTTTACTATCTGTCATCAATTTTGATGCAGTTTTGATATTTTAGGATATAAATAGTATTAATTTTTAATAAAATTAGTCCGTGTATATATATATATATATGTGTGTGTGTTCCTTAATATTGATTGAAAAGTATCAAAAAGAACTTGTATGTGTACAAAAAACAAAGTATATGGATATAGAAAAATAAACAGTATCAGAGATAAACATTAAACATGTGTAAACAAGAAACATGTGAAGTCTGCAAAAAATGATAAATAAATAAATTTATTAATAAATAAATAAATAAATAAAAAAATAAATAAATAAATAAATAAATAAATAAGTGTTTAACTTAAAAATTCTACTCACCTATCTGTACTATAAACAATACTATAAGTATCGCTGTTAACACCTCCATGGCATTTTCTGAAATGTATGTTTAAAATCAGAATTAGAATTAAAACTATCGGCGGAATGAGGAAGTTTATACTCAAGTCACGTGACAATTTCAATACAGTTGTATTATGTTAAATTTTCGATGTGTGACTATATATTAAGTACGTGTACATATAGATTACTTATTGTTGGTACCGTCGATTGGTTTCGTGATACTCTGCCTGATACTGTAAACGTGTTCCTTAGTTCTTATGTTCCTGTTTAAATACACATAATCACCTGTTATCACGTTTAATAGTGGTTAAATCCCCCTTTTCTTACTGTTTTAAAAAAATAAAAAAATAAAAATATAAAAAATATAAAAAAAACCTGACCCTAGCCTTGACAATATTAACTAGAAGGTTATCGCACGGTTACCACCGACTTTTTATTTGCACTAATTATCCTTAAACCATATAAAATGCGAGCACGACAGTACAGACCTGTCCAAAGTTTAACACCGACCTTACAAAACAGAGTCAAAGCTAGACTGTCGAATCTGGCTCTATTATTTACAATATTAACTGTGGCTAGAAGGTTATTGCACGGTCACCGCCGACCCTTTATGTGCAGTAATTATCCTTAAAGTTAAACCACTATAGAGTGCGAACACGACAGCACAGACCTGTCCGAAGTTTAACACAGAGTCGCGGATAGGCTGTCGAATCTGAGTCTTTCCTTGACAATATTTACTGTGAGAAGAAGGTTATCACACGGATAACGCTGACCTTTCATCGCGGCAGCAATTATCCTTAAACCATAACAAAAAGAAAATGTAGAATGCGAACACGGCTGAAACATACAGTACAGACCTGTCGATAGCTAGTGTAACACAGATCTTACGAATTAGAGTCGAAGCTAGGTTGTCGAGAGACCAATAAATAAGTAACTAACTAGTGACAGGAGACTACCGAGCGACAGATAGCAGCTAACAAAGGACCAAGATGAGGATAAGAGTTCCTTTTGTACCCCATATGTAAATTTTTTGAAAAATTATTTTTCACAGAAATGTTCAAAATTGCTTGATTCCGTTATTTTAGGCTTTTTTTTTAGTCGAAATAAAAATTTTAGCAGAGGGTACAAATGGAACTCTTTCCGAGATGAGCAACTGATGCTGTACTACAGTAATAATAATTGTTGGCTTAATTAGTGTTAATTATAAACTGTCGACAGGTCTGTACTACACGTTAAAAAATATAATAATTTGTATTTATATATACACATATTTACAGATTTCCGGTGAAGTTTTATTTAAACTTCCCCCCGTTTAATGCTGATATGAGTGATCACTATTGATTTTTTCTTACTAAAGTTGACTTTTTTAATTCATAAAAATAAACAACAGTGCCTCATACGTCAATAAGGTTTTACTGGCAATAATACACTGATGAGTTGAGTAATAGTGTTTAATGTCCCAGTCAAGAATATTTACTTATATCGAGACGTCGCCAGCTAAAGGCGAAGGTGCGGAAATGTTGCATGTGCGTTGACTCGGAGGTGATTGCATGATACAACAGGGTTCTTCATCGTGCCAAGCCCACCGTGGCACAGGACCTCGTTTATTTCAAGTTCCCATCAAAAAGAACCGCGACTTTTTTTCTCGTAATGCCGAATGCTTGGCGAAAAAACAGGCTCAAGTCTTGGGTTAGACCCGCTGTACTGTAATAATTTTACTCATGTGTGCTTTATTTGTTATATAGTGCTTCAAATTTGACACAGTCGTTTGACTTTTATTTTGAATATTAGATTAGACCTATAGACTGTGTAATTTAGAAACATATTCATTAACACAAACACCCGATACCTAGTATTACTATCATCTATCAACTTTATATAGGCCCTAAATTATACAATGGATATTCAAATTAAAGGCCAACATCCAGGTCAAACTTGTCGCACTATATAATTATATTTTATGTTCTCAAGTTGTATGTTCTTGAAATAGAGAAGTGTCATATTATAAATTTTTGAATATTCAGAAAATTCAAAAATTTATAATACCACAGAAGTATCGAAAATTTAAACGTTTTATTATTTTATTATACAGCATGTAGGATAAACAAACCGACCTTAAAGTCACAGCTTATTCAGGAAGTTATGTACGTGTATATATAAAAATTATTTATGAACTTTTAATAAAAAAGGGGATTTACCTACTGATATATATAAGGTAATCTACACCTTACACTGATATAGGTATACAAAGGAATTATAACTGGGTTTACCGACAAATGTGGGTTTTATGTTGAAATCTAATGAGGTCAGATTTTTAAGAAACGTTTATACGCCATAATCGATTGGTTTTTTGGAAATTCCAATCTTAATTTTAATAAGAATTGGGTCAGATATAGGTCAATAATGAGCAAATTATACATTTTTCATACTGGGACAAGTTAAAAATGGAAAATATGGAAAATTGTCTATCTTAAATAAAATATTTAATGTATTAAAAATCTTAAAACGAACATTTAGAAAATTGACATGCATCACTGATTTTTTTCTTTTTTACCCTCTTGTAACTGCGAAAGTTAAATAGTAAAATCCAGCTAGTGATGACCACAGTGACCATACTAAGAGTTATGTCGTGTACCCAACAAGTTAATTTTGTTATACAGAGTCATAGCTAGGATAAAGATGCCCAGCTGAAGACTGAAAAAAACATGGTTGATCAAGAAAATGATGCACCACCTGTCGAGCAAACCGGTGGGGGGTACTTTATATTTATATAACAAGTATGGTGCAAATATAAAAACCGACAAGATAAATACCTCCAATTAAAGCTATGATTATAAGTTTTTGACATCATTCTGGTTTATAATGACCGACTAGATGAACATCTGCAATACAACCGGTGATGGTAACCTTTTGACATCATTCTGGTTCATCAATCAGTTTTTATAATGACCGACTATATTAACACCTTCAATAAAAAATGTGATGGTAAGCTTTTGACATCATTCTAATTCATCAATTAGTTTTATAATGACCGACTAAATGAACATCGCCAATAAAACCGGCGATGGTAAGCTTTTGACATCATTTTGGTTCATCAATCAGTTTTCATAATGACCGACAAGATGGACATCTTTTTACTTTGCTTCTGGATTGTGTTTCGAACATGTATTGGTATGGTTTTTATTTCCTTTTTTATGAATTGTAATTGTATTTCCTGAAATCTAAAGGAAATAACTACACATTTCTAATACAATATTTATTAACTTACTTATCTATTTTGTCCTGAGCAGGTCTGGAACGCACGACCCTTGATTCCCCAGACACTACATCTATCCTTATCCATTTTCGAAAGAACGGCACTTATCCACTTGATGAAATGGTGTTACATTCACGTTTAAAAGTACCAAATCGGTTTGATCCGACGCATTGTATGTGGGAAGTCATGGGTTCGAACACCGGCCAGGTATGACCAAGGTCTAAAAATAGGTAGTGACTTCTTCCGCAAAACACTCAGTTTTTAGAAACAAACGCGATGGGTCACCTTAAAAACCAGCGCCACTTATCAGAAAAAATCTTTCCTGTACATTGTTCTGATCGAAATTTCTACCACTTCAGCCGGAGACGTCTCGATATAAGTGAAATATTCTTGACTGGAACGTAAAACCCAATTTAATCAATCAATCAATCAATCTATCTATCAATCAATCAATCAATCGCATTTAAACCGTATCATGAGAGAAAGGGTAAGTGAAGTACGGCGTTTTACACAACAGAAGAGCGAGTTAATCAAATAGTTTCATCTGCAATAATTGAAATGTGTCATATACAATTTAATTTTCTTGAATGCATCTCAAAATAAAATTTCTAAAAGGTTTACAGCACTAAAAACCCAGATCTCTCTCTCTCTCTCTCTCTCTCTCTCTCTCTCTCTCTCTCTCTCTCTCTCTCTCTCTCTCTCATTCTCTTTCTCTCGTAGACCTTTTGATATTTTGAGTCACCAAAATAAGTTTAGGGAAGAACACCTGAGACTTCAAACATAATCGGGGTAGCGGAGTAATAAAGCTCTATGTCTGTGCCAAGATTATGTCACTTATATTGGATGTAGAAAGGTAGAAAAATGTAATTTCTGAGCGAACTGACAAATTTTCCGACGCTACCTCTCCCATCCAGTTTGATATAAATCTTAGCAGAAACGCTATGATTAAATGAAATAGACGAGGTATACATTTTGTCAGTAACACTGAGATGGTCAGTTCTATGGCAATTAAAGAGATGGTCGGTTCTGAAGTAGTTCGGGAAACGGATATGTTGAGGCAGTCAGTTCTAGGACAGTTGAGGACACGGATATGTTGAGTCAGTCAGTTCTAGGACAGTTGAGGACACGAATATGTTGAGGCAGTCAGTTCTAGGACAGTTGAGGACACGAATATGTTGAGTCAGTCAGTTCTAGGACAGTTGAGGACACGAATATGTTGAGGCAGTCAGTTCTAGGACAGTTGAGGACACGAATATGTTGAGGCAGTCAGTTCTAGGACAGTTGAGGACACGGATATGTTGAGACAGTCAGTTCTAGGACAGTTGAGGACACGGATATGTTGAGGCAGTCAGTTCTAGGACAGTTGAGGACACGGATATGTTGAGGCAGTCAGTTCTAGGACAGTTGAGGACACGGATATGTTGAGGCAGTCAGATCTAGGACAGTTGAGGACACGAATATGTTGAGACGGTCAGTTCTAGGACAGTTGAGGACACGGATATGTTGAGGCAGTCAGTTCTAGGACAGTTGAGGACACGGATATGTTGAGACGGTCAGTTCTAGGACAGTTGAGGACACGGATATGTTGAGGCAGTCAGTTCTAGGACAGTTGAGGACACGGATATGTTGAGGCAGTCAGTTCTAGGACAGTTGAGGACACGGATATGTTGAGGCAGTCAGTTCTAGGACAGTTGAGGATACGGATATGTTGATACGGTCAGTTCTAGGACAGTTGAGGACACGGATATGTTGAGACGGTCAGTTCTATTATAGTTGTGGAAACGAATATGTTGAGACGGTCAGTTCTAGGATAGTCGAGGAAACGAATATGTTGAGATGGTCCGTGTAGGATAGTTGAGGAAACGGATATGTTGAGACGGTCAGTTCTAGGATAGTTAAGAAAACGGATATGTTGAGACAGTCAGTTCTAGGATAGTATATTGAGACGGTCATTTTCATTATAGTCGAGGAAACGAATATGTTGAGATGGTCCGTGTAGGATAATTGAGGAAGCGGATATGTTGAGACGGTCAGTTCTAGGATAGTTGAGAAACGAATATATTAAGACGTAGTTCTAGGATAGTTGAGGAAACGGATATATTGAAACGGTTAGTTCTAGGATAGTTGAGAACATGGGTATGTTGAGACGGTCAGTTATAGAATAGTTGGCACGCAAACATCTCATACTAGGATTTGTCTAATTGTGATTCGAATCTAACCGGCGAAAGGAAATTTGATCTCGATCCATCATAACACGCTTCAGAACGAGGCTTATGTCTTCTTTTTTAAATTTAAACTCTCGTTCTCTCCCTTAACCCTTTAATTGGCAGAGAAATTTTGGAAAAAGTGCAAAAACTGTACCCTATTTTCACTGCAGATTTTAGGGTATTTGCAGTAAAAATGCTAATAACCAACCCATATATATTTTGTATCACCATATACTATACTTCCCTTTTAGGTACGTTTCATCCATATATCGGTTGCCATGGCAACATAAACACCACATTTACGACAAAAACATGTGAAAAATCGCTGAATTTTGTTTTTTTCAAATAAATGTCTTATATCTTAAGACCAGTAAGCTAGAAAAATATGGTTTTGCAGGAAAATCAAAGTTAAGTATCAATGGGAGATGCTGCAAAAAAATAATTTTAAAATTCGCATTTTTTCACAAAAAATAAAAAGAACAAATTTCGTAGTTATCATCCCCAAAATATAAAAAAATGGCATACTATTGATGCGAAAAATGCATTTTGTTTTGTTACCGTTGATCATTATTTCGACACAAATATTTAAGTTTTTGCTGAAATTTTACCACTACTAAACCATAACATAAATAAACTGTTACTCCAAAACTTTTATTTAAAAATATTTTCAGTAAAATTACGGTTGTCATGGCAACAAAAGCCATGCAAAAACGAAGATAAAGAGGGAATTTCTGTTTTATTTCACTTTATATTGCTATTTTCTTATATTGGCAGGTGTAAATATATGACTTTTGGTAAATAATATCAAATAAAGCATTAAATATATTTGAATACGAAAGATGGTTTCACAATTTCTATGTTTTCACCCAAAATATGAATTCTGAATTCCGTAGCATTTTCGGCCAATTATTTGATAAAACCATGCAAAAACCTTTTATTTTGTTTCATTTTTGAAAAAGTTGAGGATATAAATTTCAGCCCAAAACTCTAATGATATCAGGGGTCGGATAAATAATCAATTATATATATTAGGGAGACTCATATTCTTCTTTCACTAAAATGGTAATTTCAGACAAAAAATCCGTTACCATGGTAACCAAAAATGTGATGACTGCGTTACAGAAGAAATAAATTGTGTAATTTGACTTTATTCTTATCATCCCTTGAGCTTGGGTTGATTTGTTTTTCCACATGACTTGATTATTAGGTGAAGATGTATAGACGTGAATAAATTCAAAATTTGCGTGTTTCACCCAAAATAGGAACTCTGAAAATAATAGTTTTCGGTCAATTATTAAAAAAACATGCAAATGCTTTTATTTTTGGTATATCTTTTTAAAGGTGAGACTGTAACTTTGATTTCATAACTTCAACAATACAAATGAACTGATCAATGGTAAAAATAATAAATTAGAAGATCTTACTATTTCGTTTTAATTATCTCAAATTCCATTACCACGGCAACCAAAATAGAAAACTGTTTACAATTGGTGTCTTTTCAAGAGTGTAGTTCTAATGGTCACTACATATTGTCAATGTCGGGATTGAGAACATCAGGACTTACATCATGTATAGTATTACCAACCCAACACATTTATATCAGTTCCCGTGTACAGTTAGGAGTGAGTGAGTGAGTAATGATGTTTAACGTCCTAATCAAGAACATTTTACTAATATCTAGACGTCACCAGCTATAGGCGAAGGTGCGGATGGCATTATCATCAGGGTTCTTTATCGTACCGAGCCTATCGTGACACGGGACCTCATCTATTTTAGTTCCATCCGAAAGAATCGTGCCTTTCATTTCGTAAGGCCGAGTGCTTGGTGATAAAAACAGTCGATATCCACTTTTAAGTCTTTGGTCAGACCCGGTTGGCGTTCGAACCCACGACCTCCCACTTACAGAGCGAGCACTCTATCAACTGATCTAATGCAGTGGTTGTACAGTTAAGAGTTTTATAATCAGTGGTCTCAATATATTTATGTTTTTCCTATATTGATTCAATCACCTTGTGTTGTGTTGTCGGTTGTGTCATGTTTTTGGTTACATTGTATGTTGTCAAGTATGTTTTACTACCAGTCAATTTTTTTCTATATACTAGCATATTGAGACGGTCAGATCAAGGATGGTGGAGGAAACCGGATTGTCTTGAAAAAACAACCTTCGGCAAAGGAAATGACAAACATTCTCACATTAGGATGTGTTCCGAGTGGGGTTCGAACGTAGGCTTGTGATCCGTAACTACACACTTCAGTCCACTTGGCCACCTAAACCCCCATATGTTTAAGTTACCATTACTGATTTACTGGTGGTGGAAATTAATGATAGCAGCCCGTGCTATAAATGGTGTGTAGCCTAGCAAATAGAGACTAAATTTTATTAACTTCAGTTTGTTCTCGCCAAACATACCGCTTGGTACTCTAAAGAACCCGGCTGTATAATGCCATAAGCGCAACGTACAGGCAAAATCTCTGCACCTTCGCCTATAGCTGGCGAAGTCTCGATATAAGTGAAATATTCTTGATTGGGACGTTAAACCATAACTCAACATAAAAAAGATCGATTTGGATAACTGACAGCTTCGAACTTCTGTATTTCATTGGACTCCTGATAAGAATGTACAAAATGAAATATACTGTAAGTGCGAGAGGCTATTCAGGTTTCTTTTGTAAACATGTTGAAGGGTGTAAAAAAGTAAAACTCAAGAACCAATAGACTGAAAATGCAAAAGTGTCCCTCTGTCATAAAAGGGCTGGCTAATTGTCAAATTCACTTTCTATACTGAATAATATTGTTACATACACAATTTCAGTTCAGCAGCAATGCCATTTTATTAAAATGTGTGCGTGTGTTGTGTGCGTGTGCGTGTGTGTTGTATAAACGGGAAGTTTTTGTAAGTCCAGAGAAGCACCAAAGGCACTTTCCCAGAGGGTCCTTAAAAAATTAATAATAATAAAACGGTACAAAAAGCAGCAATTTGACGTGTTCTGGAATCATTTCGAGTGTTCATAGTTAAATCACTTTTTAGTATTAATTAACAATGCTTCAAAAATATTATTTAGCACACGCGGCAAAGAAGTAAATGCGTTTCTTGCATAAAAAGGTGTTTGAATTCGCATCGGAAATCTTTCAGCCACTTGCAATGAGACCATGTGCTATTCATGTGTGTAGTATTTAGCCACAGTACATATATACGTGTGTTTGAGCTGCTTATTCCTTGCCAGAATTATTCTTCACTGCTACCCCAACAAACCATTTCGCGTACTTCAGACTTATCTACCCGTAGTTGCCTTTTACAAGTATGTGTTTTTGTATACTGGGTAGTAAAGGTCCAATCTCTCTCTCTCTCTCATATTAATGGTGATTAATGTCTGTATATTTTTACCGAGGCAAATACATCGGTTGTCTCATAGTATGCGATGACCATGATACTCGTGCTGACAATCACTCTCATTAATATAAGTAATAATTATTAATATTAAATAAATATATAGTGGTTAATTATCACATCCGACAAGAAAAACAGTCGTGTTGTTAACATTTTATGGTATTATAAACAGATATGTGCCTGAGTAAATGGGGATCCATAACTTATGTATGGGAAGGTGGGAAGGCCTTCAACAATCATTATCAGTTCTAAAATAACGTCTGATGAACCAAGATCACATTTCCAAGTTTTATTATAGTATGTGATACTTTGGATCACTCAAATCTTCGATTTATTTCTGCAATTATCAAATGAATTGTTAAAAACTTTCAATGTTAATAAACATCCTTTCAGAATCACCGATCTAGTATTTGACCCCTAGTCTGATATATTTATATACATCTGTTACGGACGTAGTAGAAGACATTTATCTACCGTCGTACGTAACACTACAAAATCGGCAAAATGTACCAGATGTAATGCAAATTCAATTTGTGATATCTTTTAAATTATTTGACTTCTGTTAGTCGTTGATATATCAATGGGTAGCTATGAAAATTTGCCTTTTCATCATTTAAAGATTTCATTTTAATCACTTTAATTGAGCAAACCAATCGGATATAAACCTGAAAATCGGCCGTCTTCAACGCTGTTTTCAAGACTCTTTATTTTAGACTAATAAAAGTGTAATCAAAAGTCAATATTTCAAGAATGTAAATGGCCAGAATTCCTTAGAAATACTTATTTTTATTATATTACAAATATCTCTCTGATCTGACATTTCAGTGTTGAAAAATCTTAAAGTGAAGAAAGCGTACCGGTCGCGGAAGACTGGGCAAAAACGTCAAAGTTGTATAGGATTTGGCACTTTTTAAAGCATATTTATTAAATTGTCATTTAATTTCGCATATCTAATTTTAGAGTTTAGAAATCATATAGTTGAATTCTGCATTAAATTTCCTTTAATTGATAAAAAATATGATACAATCCATTCGAAAACACACGTTTGCATGGTGTCGATTGCAGCTAATGCCTCGAAAGTACTCAAAAAGTGCAAAAATTACGGCGTAAAACGATGTGTTTACCTAAACACGAATTTTTCGCCCGCATGTAGTACAAATTCAAAGTTCTAAATTTCCGTCATTTCGCGTCATATAAATGATTTTGTAAATTTTTTAATATGATTTTTTCTCTATTTTTCACACATATAAGTTTGACAGCATTTTAACATCTAGAAATGCATTAAAAAATCGGGTTTAAATAATGTAGAAAAAATTTCACGAAAATAGAAATTTGAATTGCGTGCTTGAATTTCAAGTAAAAAAATATGTAGGACAGAGTGTTTGTAAAGAAAAACAGAAAGAACAAAGTTGATAGGAAATTTTCTCTAGTTTATTTTGTACCAGGGTTTAAAATCCGTCCACAAATCAAATTTCCACGCCGAAAATAGTACACCCGACACGCCGAAAATCAAAATGGCGTAGTTTGGCGTATCTGCCAATTAAAGGGTTAATTTCCATCACGGCCATAGCGGCAACAAGACAATTACCTTATACAGTATTTTGAGACGTATGTGTAATTCCACAAGGTTCTTTAGTCATCCTCCAAATTGTTTTGTGCGATTGTGTGTTAACACACACATACATATACACACACACTCTCTCTCTCTCTCTCTCTCTCTTCTCTCTCTGGGTCACGATTAGTTTTGGGATATTGGGGGAAACTGACTGAGTATTTAGAGAATTAATAATGACCGATGCTACATGATTTTTTATTTATTAAAATTAATGAATAAATAAATTAACATTTGATTATTATGCCTTTAAAAAGCAACACAATGCAGTTCTGCTTTTAAGATCTTAAATTTCTTAAACTTTCAAAAGCAGCACATTAATTCACTTTTTGAATACAACATAACCTGCATTAGTTGAGTTTACTATAGAAATGAAAATATTTTTTTTTTCATTTTGGTATAGAAGAAGGAAAATATGAACATTTTGCACACTGAATAATTCATAGTATTACGTAATATGCCATATTTAAGTCATCTTTAAGCCATGTTTATGCCGTATGCAGGTAGTTGTAAATCGCCATTGTTCTCCACTTAAAATTCGATATATGTAACATGAATAAGGGCAGATGGCTTAATAACGGTATAATTGAAAAATTACAATACAGTTACGTTTCTTTATAAAAATATATTCATGCATAAAGATTGCATAAAGGACTTTGGACATTATGTCATCTGTATGCTTGAACATAGATGACATAAACCCCATCTTTATGTCATGGGATTTCACATCATGTGAATTATGGTCTAAAACAGCTTACTCCTTTACTAGTTGATTTCTTTTCGTCACGCATTTTTGGTGTTAAATAATTTGGTTTAGCACTGTGTTCTCACCAAAAGCAAACATGTAGTTATTATCTGCCAACTGTTCGCGGTTTTATGTTTTTGTTGCATCCCTACTATACCTGTTTATACAAGGATCGATGGGTATGGATTACCACGATATTGTTACAACCTCAGCATTGATTATATACAGTGTACAGTACAGGTCTGAAGAAAGTTTCACACTAAGCTATCGAATCCGTGCCGAATTGAATGTTCATATTGGTTTGTCATTAGCACCAGCTTTTCGACGGCTGCTATCTACAGTACAGACCCGTCGAAAGTTTAACACTAGCTAAACGAATAAGTGCCAAACTCGGCAATACATCTCAGCCCTTCGTTAGGTATATCTTAGCAGCTTTACGGCAGCCAACTGTTCTCTATTTTCGGACACTTCCTATCTATATCTCGACCATTCGACGGCCTAGTTTCCACTGTTTTCTTTGGATCAGTGTTAAACTTTCGACATGTCTGTACTGTATCTCTCGGCAGTCTTTCGGTCATTGACTATAAACACGTCGGCCAATCGGGACCCGAGCTTCGACTTCTTTTGTTAGCTCAGTGTTAAACTTTCAACAGGCCTGACTGTATATTCAACAAAGGAATAATTTATAATCTAAGCGTTCTTGTTTGTGTATATGTAATCTTTTTTAAGTACGTTTTTATTCAGATACATATTATCTATCCTATTTAACTGTTCAATCAGTTAATTAATATATAAGGTTAAATCAATGAACAAACTAAACAATTCGGAACATTCCGTTTGATTTAATTACTAATTTTATCAAGGTAACAATAACCCTGACGGTCTTCAGGAAACCAAATATTTAGTTCAGGAATCTGTATATCTTTTACAACAGGCCTACAATTAAATAATATGAAATAATGTATCAATATATATATCTATAAGGATTGAAATTGGTTGACTTACAAAATGTACATATATCAACAATGAAAAACCATTCGATAAGGCGGATGTACATGTATGCTACATGATGGCATGTTCTGAGTTAATTATTTACGATGTTTTATTTCACCATGATATTTCAAATTGATTCTAAAGTTATAATATTATGAAAATTAGACGTGGATTTCTGAAACGCACATACAACAATACTGAATACAAGGCCGTACATTATTAAGACAGCAGGTGCTTCCATTCATAAAGAAGAGATCTAAAGGCCGAGGTGGCCTAATGGATAAGACGTTAGTCGTCAAATCCAGGGTCTTTCACCGCTGTGAGTTCAATTCCCGCCTAGACCACATATTGGAAAGTGATTTTTCCTTGATGTTGGTCTTTACTGATTAACCTGGCATCAGTATAATGGACTGGCGGAGTGGTACGCTTGTCTGCAGCGTACTGACTCTGTGAGCTAGCACATTAAAGTCGCCCTGAGTGCGCACTAGTACAAGGTAGACCATAAAACATACTCGCACTTCACATGCATACACGACATTGTTCATAGATTAATCCATAGAGATTAATAAAATAGTTCTCGTCGCGAAAAGCTGAAAAATTGCTGATGCGACGTTAAGCAACATTCAACCAATCCATTCATGAAGAAAACGTCCACCATTTTTTGACGTCATTTTCTCAGAAAGTCACGGCATGAAAAGGTTTGAATTTTGCGTCACATGCACCTCAATCTGCTATTTGTTCTTGTTCCTATCGATCACCATATATATTGTCAGTCGCAATGATAAAAGTTTATAAGATGTTGAATACAGTATTTAGAAGCTAGGTATTATAAAAAAAACTACAAATAAGTTGCCAAAATTTGAAGATCTTGCAACCGTAACTTTAGTAACGGCCAACCTGTATTGCAATTCAAACTATTTTCAATTTATTGCCATCATATTTTGTGGCCGCCAACAGGCCTCGGTTTCACAATCATTCCTTTGCTAAGATTTTCCTTAACTTAAATCTTGCAAAATTTCAAAACTTTATAATTTTTTTAATTTTTTAGATATTAAGAAAATTAAGGTTTCATTTTAAAGATCATTGCTAGATTAAAACATCAGCATTTGGTTTTTACAAAAATATTCATCAGTATTTTCAAAAACAGTTTACCAAATTTAAGTTAAGGAAAATCTTAGCTAAGGAATGATTGTGAAACCGGGGCCAGTATATATATAAATTTGACGTCTTCCTATCCAAAATTAATTTGACGTCCTATACTTTCATGTTTCTTCAATTATCAATTTTAACTTCACACGTGGCGGGTGTAGCTAACTAGACAGGAGGATATTCTCTTTCAGATCACCAGGTATTACTTCTCTTGGTGAAAGTTCAAGTGTTAAACTTAATGTGCATCTTTTTTCTTTCATTTTTTCAAGTTTCCATTTTACTTTTCGGATTATGATTTTTACATTGCACTCATTTGTTCCATTATATACTTTACCTTAATACTTGGAGCAGATATAAGGTATATTAATGGATGTATAACACACTGTGAAGGATAAATCACAAGTGTGATGACTGCATTTAAATTCCCGTCCGTGTAAATACCAAACTGTTGTAAAAATACTGAAACGATAAAATAGAGACTTTTGATTAGGAAATCAACTCGAAATACCTCGCTTATAAATAAAATAATAAAAAAGAAAAAAGAATTAAAATTTGACCAATTGTGGCTGACATGCATTACTACTTTTACGGTTTCAAGATGAAATTTACAATATGAATAATATATAGCTAATTAACGTTACAAATATGGCTAAAATGTGACGTTAGTCATCTAATTTAAATGCATTGACACTGAATACTTGGTTTTTTTTTCTGTTAAAAATCATGTATCATTGTAGAATAAAAGCACTTTAGCGCGTGATTTTTAATCAAATATTAAAGTTGAACATTAAAATTTGAACAACTTGTATCTTTTAATGTAACAGCTAAAACTTGTCAAAACCCACCTAAAAGACCAATCACTATCCAAACTGATATGTTGACCATCACCATGCGATTTAGCATTGTGTATTCCTTGGATTCCTTTATCGATATATTTCTAAGTTTCCTATATTTACCAAGAAGAAAGCGTATAAATTGAGCTATAATGCTTATAATTACAATATAAATATTACACTCAAGAAGAATTAACCGAAAGTCATCCATCTGAAAAATGTTCTGAAAATCAAAATATTCTGGAAAACATATTGATGGCGTATTTCGTTTATTCTGTGCAATTGCTATGTTGACAAATCCGATGATGTATGCAAAAACCCAGGCAGAACTTTGCAATAATGCAGTTTTAGCTGGATTTTTAATCCATTTTGTTGTCGAATTTTTTATAATAATAAACGTTATTGTAAGCAAAAATGAAATATTTGACATTATGAAAAGGAATTCTATGAGCAAACACAGAGAACTATCTCTCCAATGTTTGTCATATAAATGATATTTGCCTTTGAAATTTATGTCGATGACCAAAAGGTTAACGGTGTAAAATGTTAGGAGCAAATCCGACATAAAGATAGAAGTCATCAAAACGTCAAACTCAATTGAAACCGTATTCATTTTTGCTACTCTGTGTGCAATTACCAAAATTAAAAGCAAAACGGTAGCACACACGTTGACCCATACAAGAAAATATAAAACTCTATCACGAATTACATGATCACAGTCTGATACAAATTCATCTATATTTGTTTGGCAGTGCTTAACGGTCTGTGAGTAACAGCAAAAATGAAAAGTGTCACATTTGAGAAATGATAGTTTTTCATTTTTTAGAAATATATTTCCTCGTAAATCAAAGTTGTTGTTCGAGATGTCAAGTTTTTCCAAATTCTTGAGTTCGTCAAAAATACCAGTATCTACATTCACAATGGCATTATTGCTAACATTCAGGTACACAAGAGCGGGTAGATTGCCAAATACTTTATAATATAAAGTGATTAGACGAGATCCAGTGATTACCAGGTGCTTTAGATTCAATAAAGAATGAAAAGCGTAACTGTCAATTCGCTTCAGTAAAATGTTGTTCACAAATTCAACATATTCCAACAAATACAGTTCCCGCAAAAGAAATTTTGATAGATATTTTAATGATGTTTTCATAACAATTAACCTCCTTAATCCGTCAAACGTACTTAGAGACAAATCTGTGTTTATATTGTAAGCAAACATGGCAGTGCCCGTTACAAACAGTTCTCTAACAAAACTGTATCTTAATCGCAAGGAAGCAAAAATAAATTGTCTTATCCTAGAGTAGGTTTGATTAAGTTTAATCATAATACTTTTCATTGAATGAGGGTATTTGGTTTCGTTTGCAACAATTTTTATAAAACAATCCGAATTCAAGATATCTCTAAATGCTAAAACGTTGGAAAAGGGATGGTCACTCCACATGACAAACTTTTCGAATCTATGATCCGTCGAATTTAGTTTCTGTTGCTTTCGATAATTGCAAGAAAACTTTATTGATGATATTTTCTCCATTTCTGCAATGAGTGGACAGTACATCTCGTCATGACTGTCGTAACAATGACTTATTCCATCACATATCATCGACGCAGTTAGACAAACCAATGAACTTGTCCAGCTTAAACATTTGGTAAAGTTGTCACATACATGTGGCTCATCTGTAAGGGAATATAACATAGTGTATTTTTTGAGATAACAATTAGATTTAATCAATTTATTTTAATATTTTGAACATTTATCGACATCCAGTTCGTGCATTTTAACTTTGTAATCTCTATCCAGTAGGTCAATCTTGCATGTTAGTGCTTGTAAGAACATTTCAAATTACGTGACAACTGACCAACAGCGATGCAAGTTAGACAGTGTGATAAATGAAAAAAAAATCATGAATCGTGAATCACGTGTTAAAAGCTGCTTATAGAACCAAGTCCACCACTAGCAAATCACACTCAGTAATATGCATGTTTAATCACCGGGTGTTGTAGTTAAGAGCAAACGAATGAAAAATAATTGATCAATATAAAATTGATATAAAATGTTTAAAATAACCAAGTGTTTAGTATACCCAAATACAATATGTATAACTAGACGAGGATTGTAGACGTGTATTTGAAAGCTTAAATTATTTTAAAATGTAAATATTTCTAAAACACATTTGTAGCCGTCACATTTAGACATATAATCAACCCACCTGCGAGCGTGATGCTAGCTTTTATTAAAATTATGTAGATATATACTTAACATACCATTCGTGTCTTTCACGGCAATGATATGAAGATCTCGAACATTATAACTAAATGGCAAACTAACCGCGGTATCTGTTATTTTTGAAAATACCATGTTAACTGCAGATCCATTGATTATATCTAGAAATGGAATCAATGGATTTTAAATAAAAGAATTCACTTAGTCAAACCCAAAACATGATGCCTCTACGTTTCAACATAAGATTAAATTCTTTTCATTTCCCATTACGAAATATATACGTACAACATATATTTACTTTTAAAAGCACAATAATTTGTTCATGAAAGTAACGCTTAATTGAGATTTTTAGGACCCAGTTCATTCTAAAAATATAAACTTCGACTTTATCATCCCATAATATATAGGTTTAGGCGATGTCTTGTCTCTTTTAATAATGAATTAGTCCATGTTTAAATCAGAATTATCAAAAAAACTTAATAACGGTGTACACTGATAAGTTCAAAATGTGCATTTCTAGAAAAGAAATGCGAGAGAGGATGCACTGGAAGAGTACACTGCTGCTCTATAAATACCAGTACGCAGGTTAATAACAAATCACTCCATTCAACAAATGTTGTTATGTTAAATTAGTAACAACATGCATTTCTTGATTTTGTTTAAAAGCGTATACATGCATAAAACCTTTTGTAACGTTTGTTGATTGTGTCTCCAAGGAAAGCAAACTGCTATTATAGTTGTTGATGAAGAAATACGGTTGTCCTCCTGAAATAACATATATAAAGGTATTTGCATCAGAAGAATAAATGTGTGGCAAAAAGTCATTAGAACATATATCAGTAGGTCAGGGTTAGTTGAAAAATAAATTGTAAATATGGTTTCTAACGATCTATATCTTGCTAGAAATATAATGATAGGGGTTAAATCTAAGTTTTATTCCGGTCATTGATGAATAACCTGAATGATCTATGTTCTTTGTGTTTGCGTATTATCGCTAAAACAATAATAATATTAATAATAAGGAAGACGAAACAGATTCTCTGTTTATGATTTCATTTTAAACATAAATGATATACTGCATTAATATCCGAAAAGACAGTGTTTACTTACCGAAAAAACATACACTATTAACTTTGTTATTCACCAAAGCATGACCATCAGATCCATCTGTGTTTACCAGAATAGTTACATATGTGTCATCAACAAGCACTTTCTTTATATAAAGTGTTTGTCGAACAATATCTATGCCGATTAGTTTTGACCGGTACATATCCGTTCTCAATAACTGTATGAGATGTCCTGTGGATGTTGCCCTTTTCATCTCTTTGTCTATCCAAAATAGATCCCTGTATTTTTTCAAAAAGATTACAAATCAATAATTTATTACAAAAATACCTCAACTGCAATTAAACTGATATAGTTTAGTTATTTTTTTCACTACCAATTTCAGGTATCCCTATAATGTTTCAATTTACATAGTATATATTAAACCCAGATGTCATGATTGCGAATATAATAAAATGACATTTTAATATGTATAACCAAAAAATCTTCACTGTACATAATTATAATTTCAATGTCAGTAATAATATTTATCAGTAAGAACATCTAAGGATTTTTTAGTTTATCTATTATACATACACTGTTTAATGAGACACAGGGGACACAATAGGGGCTACCCACCAAGTTGGCTATTTATTTTGATTTGGATTTCAAAACGTCATACCTGGCGTTTTAGATATGCGTCAACCTGGCATGATTAAAAATGAATATCATCTGATTTGGAACAGAGTTGGACATAATTAAAAAGGAATATCATCTGATTTGGAACAGAGTTAAAAGAAGTGAGTATATTTAAAGAATTGGTTTAAAAAACAACTCATTTGTATGTGAAAATTGATTCAACGTTAAATTTGTTGAAAAAATACAATGGTGAATGAATATACATCTACTGGATATATTTAAATTTGAAACAAATTGTTCTAAAATCAACTTATAATGGCGATTAATCAGTGTTTCTTTTTATAGCAATAGTAACCATGGAGAATTTTAGAGGGCTATGTCGTACACACTTAAGAACGTTTAGCTTCAAACCAGGACCTTTCGAAAAATGAAAATGGTTCAATTTAGTCCGCAATTTAAGATATAAAAGATTTCGAACACACACACACACAAAAAAAAAAAACAAAAAACAAAAACAAAAAACCGCATGATTCGCATTTCGCCCTGTCGTAAGCACATCTTTTTCAGCTAAGAGATTGCTTTTTTTAGAAAACTTTGCTGTCATTGTGACTAAAACTTGAAAATATGTATTTGTGATTTTGTTATATATTTTGTTCTGTTTGAATATTTTTCAACCCATTGAAAAAATGGTTTCACAATTTTGATCGAAGCATTACAGATGTGGAATTGTATTCCGAAACGGCTCTTGTTAGTGCTAGTGCTGTAATTTAGCACTTGTTTAATATGTAAAATAAGACATTATTCTAAAGTATCTTTTGATTATGACGTTGGAAATGTAAGTAATTAGTCACCCGTGAAATTAAAGTCGAGCAGCATAAACAAGGCGTTAATTGGAAAGCAATGTTATTTTATTTAGTATCTTAATAGCTGTTTTCATATTCGTTTTTCACACTTGTGGAATCGGTAAGTAAATACTTTATTAAACGGTTTTGTAAATATCGGATGTTAAGTTCAAATAACAATAGCTTCCAACGACAATTATCTATTATATCATTTTAGGTGTTGCAATTTCATATATGAAACTCATATTACATAAAGACCCCTTCATGGTTATAACACCTAAGTTATTGTATTGTGAGAAAGTCCGGGTTCGTTACGAATATTTGATACTGATTACTAGTGGTATATTTCGTCCAAAAGAGCATGCACCAAACTAGACACGCAAAAGGCTAGAAAGTTCAGAAGGTTGATTCTTGTTAGCAATAGCTTTAGTTATCGAAAACTAATTCAACACGTTACAATGCATTACAAATCAGTTTTTGAAAATCGCATTTTTTTTTAAAAATAAATATTAAAATCCTAATTTTGAAGAATATTATGGCAAAAACAACGCATTTTAGATTAAAATGCAACTTTAAGCATGTTGAGAGTTTACGGATTAATTGACAACTAAAATAATCATTCAAGAGTATTTATTTTCAAATTTATCGTCTTTTAGTTCTTGTACTACCTGAATATGTTAAATCATATAATTATTAAGCTCTGTCATGATACAACTTAAGCTGATGTTATTTCAAAATACTCACCCATTAAACGAATCAATGCTAATTGTCGGGCGTTGTTCTGCGTCCATTGACGTATTTAAAATGTTTCTTTCTTCAAAGGTGAGTATATGAAAAGATTTTATATTTCTACGAGTTATCCAAAAGAGTTCCCTGTTTATCCAGTCAATTGTGAAATCCGTTACATCATGGACATTTAAAAGGACTGTTCCCGTGTGCGAAACATCTAAAAAAGTACAGACAGACAAACGTTATCGCAGGGATTATTGCATTGGATTAAATCCATTCAATTAAATTAGAGATTAATCAAAATTTGTAAATAAAAACATTAACAAACTTATAAATAGAGAAAGACTAAGAACGAATCATTTATCACCAATCACAAAAAAGAAAATAAAAACGAACAAAAACTACAATTATAACATTATAATCATAACTGAAGCAACACTGCTATGATGGCTAGTTAGGACCAGATCAAAACAATGTAACTAAATTGTTGTGTTTTTTCCAGGTAGCTATTTATATGCATTATAAAATTTTCTTGATTAGAGCAAAAAAGTGTTACCGACAAATTGATTAGAGTGTATATCATTTTTGCCCCGGCATGTCATGAGGGCAAAAAGTGCCGTAAACAAATTTTGTCCCCCGGACAACGTAGTTATTTCGTAACTGACCAGTTTATAAGTTGTACTTCATAATTTGAAGATAATGTTAATATATAAAATAAAAAAAGCAGCAACGATAAACTAATATTGAGATCGGTGATTGAAAACTTCTTAAATTACACAGGTGCTTGAAAAAAAAAACTAACGTTTTAATAATTAGAGAAGCATTTGCAGAAGCTGGACATATTTGTTAACATATTAGAACATCAATAATAAAAAAAACAGACTTATCCATGATACCAAAGTAATTATTCAAAAATAGTTTTTCAATATACTTAGCAAGTGCATCATTATAAAATTATGTTTATCAAAATAGGTCTTAAGGTTGTTTTGAACCTTTTTACTTATCTAACAACATATACATCATGTTTAAATCACAGTGGAAAATGCAAAGTAAAACTGAGATATAAAATAAAACCACGTCGATGTCCACTGGTTAAGTCAGACTGGATGCTTAGGAAGGATAAAATAGGTCTTAAGGTTGTCTTGAACCTTTTTACTTATCAATCAGCACATGCATCATGTTCAAATCAGAATGAAAAATGCAAAGTAAAACTGAGAATTAAAAAAAAACTCATGTGAATGTCTGTCCACTTGTAAAGTCAGACTGGATGCTTAGGAAGGGTAAACCTTCATTTTATGTTTTAAATATTCATATATATACAAATGTATTATTGACGCCCAATGTTATTTACCTATGTCTTGAATTCCCATTTTACTAAAACTGAAGTTATCAGAATACGGTGATTCGGTATTAACGATGAAAATTTCCCTCTTCAATGGGTCATATCCAAACTGCACAAAATCAAATTCTTTATTGAAGGATAAAATGTTGTCTTTATAGTACCCATACGGTTCTACATATATCGAGTCCAAGGAGAACCCGTTGGACACAATAACATACATCATTAAATCGCCTGGAACAAACAAATAATCAATAAATTGATTTATTGATTAAAGCATCATTGTAAACATGTTATAATCATAAGCCAATAAATTCTAGTTAATATAATACTGGTATGCACTTTTCTATTTTGCCATTTTCAATCGCAATTTTCAGAATTTGTAGTTGTCATTATACAATGTTACATATTATGCATTAGCGGACTTCACGCACAATTCATGTAACGCTAATATAAAACAGCTTATGCTTTTAATTTAAAACCCCTAAAACGAAAAAAGAATTTATTATTATTAATTCAAGAACAAGATTCTATCTATCACGTATTTCGAGTATTTTACTTTTATCCAAGTGACTGTTCCTGAAATAATTGATAATATTGGAATACCCCAGGAGTCCACTGACCTTAGGTATGCAAACTGAACATTTAACTGGCAAGAGCAACAACCATAGAATATATGAAAAAAGAAGAAACAAGATAAAATATTACACGTTTTAGGACATATCTTGGTCGATAATTGGAACAGATTAGAAGACGATCCCTAGTCATTTTAAAACCTTTGTTAATTCTTATATTTCCGATTGTTAATTTATAATGTAATACTCAATTGACAGATCGCCGGCCACGCCCACTTTGTTCCGACAAAGGGGCGACATGCTTGAATTACACGCAAAAAGAGAATGAAAATTCGATCGGCATTGTGCGGTTTAATGACGTCACTGATACTAGAATGTCATTAGTCGCGACGCTGCTTTGGTACCGTGATGGTGGCCAGTGTCGAAACATAAAAACCATGGCCGGCGATCCGTTAATTGGATCATTATGATTTGAATATGCATTCGACGTTAATGAAAGTCTATAGTCCACAACGTTACTTAGAAGCACTTACGTTTAAAGCATGTCTTTTGATCACGACTAAGTGTAAAGTCATCATAGCATGCACATTCTGATTGATGGTCTATTTTAGGTATACATATCTGTGTACATCCACCGTTGTTATCAGCACATTGGATTGTAACTGTTAAAGCAAATAAATTAAATGGAGCCAACAATACAAAAATTTATAAACAGTTTAGAAAATGGCTGGTAAAGACGAGCAATGAGTGAGAAAAGTACAGTAGTTCACCATATAAACTGATGAAGACAAGTATTAAGTGACAACAGTACAGTAGTACACCATTTAAACTGATAAAAACGAGCAATGAGCGACACAGTACAGTAGTGCACCATTGAAACTGATAAAGACGAGCAATGAGCGACACAGTACAGTAGTGCACCATTGAAACCGTCGAGCAATGAGCGACACAGTGCAGTAGTACACTGTATAAAATGAACAATTAACTTTGTTTCATATCTTTAACAGGAGTACAAATACATTTTACGAAAGTTGTACTTAGATAATTCTCTAATCGAATGATGTGCAGAAATATTATTTCCACGTCTCTATCATGTTATTGCAGTGTAAGAACTTAATTGTTTGAACTTCGCTTCAAAATGTGCAGTTGATAAAGACCCATCGATAACCAACAGTCAATGTTCCTTGAAAAATCTGAGGATATAAGGGTACTTAGAAACTGAATTGTTATTTTAAAATTTATAATTAATTTTTTTTAAGTTTTAAAAACGGTTATAATTTCAACGCGCATCATCTTTACGTTCTATGACGTTAAATATGGTCTTCGCTACACATTTAAGATTTTACAGATTCGGCTTCCATTTTTGTGTTGATGCTATTCGTACAATACAGCTTGGTACATGTCGAGTATTGTTAATTAATATTAATATTGCTATTAATGTATTTCCGTTCGGTTTAGCTAGATTTTAAAATAGTAACGCATGTGTCAACTTTCATATGTATTATATGCAAAACTTTTGACTTACTGCAAGTTTGATTGTCTTCAAGCATCTTATATCCGTCAAAACAATTGCAAGTATAAAACGGCGGTAGCTGTGATAAGAGACATAATTGATGACAATTTCTGCAATCTGCTCCATCACTATCTGTATAAAATTAGAAAGATAAAAAAGTAATAAGCGAGTGCAATTTTTTTGCTTTGTGATCAAGATTACTCAGAATTTTTGAGACGTCATCAATGACGCAATCCAATAATGAAATTATCAATAAGAGTAAAACAGAAAGATTCCTATTAAAGCCTCAATTGGATAAAGTTGTAATTCTTTCCTTCTTCATCAGTAAATGACAAACACTTGACACACGAATAGTGACTATAGATTATTTAAATCCAAGATCCCAAGTTTAAAAAGGTTTTGTGGCACAATGTAATGGCGGTGTTGCTGTCTGTTTTATTTTAAATATTAAATATATGTATAAATTATATCCTGTTATAAAAATATCAAATGACGAAATAAAGTGATATGTAATTAAATTGTACCTAAATCTAGATGTGTATTTCGCATTACAACTATATCGTTAACCATAACATTTTCAAGAAGAATATGACAATCTACTCCAGTATCTTTGTCACATGCAACAACGTCTCCATGTGGTTTATTCAATATCCAATCGATAGTATTTTTACGTAAGAAAAACAGAAAATTGTCTGAAACTGCTAAGCAATGGAAATTTCCTGTGTCAGATATCCTTTGGTGTAACTGACCACCATAGTCATACTTCAGAAGTAAATTGCCGTGAGATAGATAAATCATTGCTGTTAAAATATCAACAGTTATTCCCCTTTGTGTGTAAAATGGTTCTTGAAACACCAATATGACTCTGTACGTTCTACCATCCATTCCAATCTTAGAAATTCCATTTTCTTCAGCGATAATTAATAGTCTTAAAAAGTAAAAATAATCAAATAAACCTTCAGATATCAACAAAATACTGTAAGTAACAATTATATAAAATATTGATGAACCACTTTATTTGAATGTTTCTAGTCGTCATCTAGATTTTATTTGCACCGTCCTTGTAAACTTTTCTTTTAAAGTTACTGTTCAAGCGGCTAAAAACTACATCGTAAATCATTTTTCAAATATTTTACTTGGTTTTGGTAATTTGTTTAAACATAGATCTGCATGTGTGTGGTTCATAGCAATAACCGATTGTTAAATATACGTTTTCATTTTGGTAAAGGTTGTAATGCCTGAAATATTATTAATAATACTTATTTATATACAAGCATGCATATAAGTTTGAATCTGCAAACTATATGCACTTACGTTCATTCAATACTTTAGATTTGCGTTTGAAATTAATCTTTTATGGGACAATTGTATTTAGAAGGCAAGAACAGAACGCATAACGCATTATTAAAGTTTTTATATTAGATTCAGACGGGCTGGTGTGATCAAGTGATTCAGATTTTGCTGCATTTCGCATGGAAGATATAAGTTTGTATATATTCTGCTGTTTAAGATATATTGTATTTACAAAACCACAAGAGTACCCTAATCATGTCATCGGAAATTAACTTCAGTGCACGTCCAAACATCGAAAGTTTGTTTTATAAAAATGACCCCATTATGTTACAATTCTGTGTGGCCTTATATGTGATCACATTATATAGTGTTGAAAACAGTTAAACAGGCACAATTCTGTTATCATTTATATGATTATTTCTATTTCTATTAGATTCACATTACCTTCTGTTTGAATCCGGAAAAATATGCATTCCATGTCGTATTTCAACACTGAATGTTTTGCAACCAAATCTCTGCAAGGAGCAAGCTTTTATACTGTTATTGGAAATACAGTACATATTATAACCCCTCCAATCAAGTGAAAATGATTGTATTTTTAGTGTTTGCTCCCATTTATTTACAATGGTACCATTTAAAAACATAACAATAAAAAACATGTCATTTAGCCTCTGGTAAAGTATACTTCTCGATTTATGATCGTATCCTAATTGCAGCACAGGATCGTCTGATAGTTGGTTATAAGTTGTGTTTTCCAAGAGTAATATACCGCCGTGGCCACCAATGATAATTTTACTATTCTCTAAAACGAAACGATAAAATGGTCATCATACTGAAATTGCATAGGATCTTTAAACGTTTCATTTAAAAAAATACAGTATAAAACCATCGTGATTCTCTTTGGATTCTTCTGAGCTTCACGTTCTACTTGATATATAAATGCACACACTCAGTTCGATTTTGGATATAGAAATACCGGTTAATGTTGTATAATTTGCTATTCGATTTCGAATTATTTTTAAATTACAATATTTACATTTGTGATGCTTTAATGTAAAAAAAACTTTGTATAAGACCAGATGGCAGTTAAAGGAGCATAAATGCCATTGCTAATGTGCCGTCACTCATCTCTTCCTTGTGTACACGACAGTGTTTTAAAGTTTTTTAGGATTTTAATACCATAATAAGATTTTCAAAAAAATGGGAAATGTAAATATATTCATTGAACTGTCCAGAAATGGTATTTATACTGCTATAACTGCCATTATTCAGTTTGCATTGCACGGCAATAACAGTTATAGCACTAATAACGCTATTTCTAGCCAGGTCAATTGTTAAATGGGAAATCCTCACTTACCTTTTACAATACACTTAGAACCATTTACCAATAAATAACCGGCTGTACAGTAACATGTATATAACGGATAATCTTTTGATAACAAACATATTTGTGAACATACTTTTGTCTTTTGTTGACATGGGTGTTTTGTAAAACCTAAAAAAAAAAAATTGAAATCGCACTTACGACCTGAACGTTGTTGTAGTCAATAAAATACAGATAAAATATAATATTATCAATAATTATTAATCAGCAAGTTCGTCTTCACAACCTTGGTTTACACATTTTATTGTGAAGCATACATCAAATTAATGTGCTGTACATTCATTTAGGAGAAATTATCAAGTGTTTATCCATTTTCATCTTGGGGATAAATAATTCTTTGTACATGCCATCAGAAATAGATTTGCAAAATCGTTGACAATAACCACAATAATTAGAAGTTGCCTCCCTTTCGGGCGCAGCTGGCCTCACCTCTATCGTGAGTACTAAATTCTTTGCGTTTGTGTTTGTGGTTTTTCCATGGACCATTAAACTACACCGTGAGATTTCTCCCTGTTATTTCATGTGATTAAGGTTATATAATTCATACTGTATAAATGAATCCATGTATGCGAAGCAGTTAAAAAAATATTTGCTTAGCTACCTTTCTTGTATATCAGATGTCGAATATTGACTACTTCCGGATGCAAATATCTAAATATGGTCTTGGAATTGCCATTATAGTGCTTGTATGTGTATAAATCCCGATTGTGAATCCAAAATAATTGATTTCGATGGACATAAAATGATGTTGGCGAATAAAGAAAGTTATCAATGACCACCTTGCTGTCCCCACCACCATAGTCAGATTGGTGTATTGAATGTAAATGGTTGTTAACCCAGAACAACAATTGATTCACATAATCTAATGCAAAACATGTGAAGGCCCCTTCCTCGTTCGTTGTTATTTTCTTTCTTGATGTAAAATGATATCCGTCTAAGTCACCACGTTCCAGCTTTGATGGCGTTCCAAGGTCGATCCAAAATATGAAGCTGGAAGAGCACAAAATAGTGTATGTAATTTAAATATTAAACCAGTGTTAAATTTACATCACTAGATAGTCGATTCGGAATACAATTTCATTACCAGTAGTTCTTAGACCGAAAATGTGAAACCAAAAATGTCTTAAAGGGGTTAAAAATACATAAAGGACAAAAACATATTTAACCAAATTTGGCTAAGGAATTGCTTTGCATAAGGAAGTTTACGTTGGTTTCTGAGAATTTCATATTTTGAACTAGTACGACATTTAGATAATTGTATATTTCTGACAGTAAAAACGTATTACTGAAAAAACAACTAGTGTCGCATTTTCTTTGCAAATGCAAAACTGAAAAAACATAAAATGTTACTAAACGAAAAATTCCGTAAAACATTTGTTTTCTGTTGCTAATGTCAAAAACAAACTTAGTTATCCAAGTCCTAATCACAATCCAGAAGCAAAGTAAAAACTTTGGAACTGAGAAGTCAGGTAAGACACGTGGACTTCCATTACATGGAAGTGAAGTATATCACTATAAAATGTTCAGTATTCGCACATAAATAGGTAGCTATACATACTGTTGCTCGTTTTCCAATAATAAGTGAGATCTTAAAACCTTCTTATTATTGATGTAAAGTAAAATCACTTCAAAAATAATCTATTAAAATTGCAAATTATGATAGTTAAAGTCCAGAAATAATAGATGTTGAAGACCCTGTTTTATATGGGACTTTGTACAGGCTGCTTGCAAATAAATTGTTGACTCGGGGATATTGCAAGCCTGGGCTTATCAAGACCCTCAAAAAGTTTTATGGATGTCATCACAATATTGTTGATAAGCTTGATGTCTCTGTGCCCAGGATTGCCCTGGACATCCATGTTCCTTTCACACTATTTTGATTACACACGTGGCGGGCGTAGCTAGCTAAACAGGAAGTGCTTATCTTTCCGGAGCACCCAACCTCACTTCTCTGGTGGAATTTCACGTGTCTAACCTAACATGTCAGTTCCAAAGCTTTTACTTTGCTTCTGGATTATGATTCGGACATGGATTATTATGTGTGTTTTTGATTACCTTTGTTCTGAGTCAATTGCAATTTCTTGAATGTTATTCAAATTTCCCCAAAACAAAGTTAATCTGTAATTTTGTGATGCATCTGTAACGCCAATGCTCTTCTTATTGGCGTCTACATAATAAACATTTCCTGCTATCCAATCAACTCCAATCATATAAGCATTTATTGTCCAAGGTAGAAATCCATTCAACAGAAGGTCGTTTGGTGGTATTAAAGATGTATTAACTTGCAAATTGGCATGTATAAACTTCTCTTGATAAGAGAAATACAAATCAAGATTCCCTTCAGGCGAATAAGTTCTGTTTCCTTTCGAATGTAAAATATCATAGATACTACTATTATAAACGTCCACATTCAAAGCACCTGCGGAATAAAACATTAGTTAAAATTAAAGAAAAAATAAGTAACTGTGAAACATTTACTGGACATCAGTCATCGGGTGCCATGAACACTAAAATATTTATACATAATAATATGAAAAAAGCAAAACATCAAATAATCATATACTACGATTTAGTATTAGTTCGAAACTTTAGTTAAGAGTACTATTTGAGGACTAATGGTCCAAATACGCATATTCAAAAATAAAAAAATGAATATAACGAAACAACAACTGTGTAATGTAAGGTTTATTACTATTTGTTTTACAAAGGACGGATAACATTCTGGAACGATTAACTACGCATTACAGAAACTAAAAGAATAAGAGACTTTATAAAATAGTACCGAATATCCATCCATTTTATTGGTTTTCTACAAGGAGCATGGGAGTTGTTATCAATGTTAATAAGAACAAGTATCATGAAACAACATTTAAAATTACCGTGGAATCAATAACAAACATACTAATCTAGATCTATGTCCGAATCACGATCCAGAAGCAAAGTAAACACTTTGTAACTGACAGGTTAGGTTAGACATGTGAACTTCCACCAGGTAAATGAGGCCAGGTGCTCCGAAAGGGTAAGCACCTCCTGTTTAGCTAGCTACACCCGCCACGTGTGTAATCAAAATTGTGTGAAAGGAACATGGAACTATGGGACGTCAAATAAATCCAGGACAATCCTGGACAGTGGACACAGATACGTCAAGCTGAGTTTATGAAAATTAAAGTTAAAACTACAAACCTGATTGGTCGATACTTGATCCATTTGAGCACAAGCATCTCTTATCGTTTACAAAATCAACACAATTACATACAACTCCACATTTTAAAACGCCAGAGTCACAGTCATCTGAAGTACAATCAAGTACAGTTAATTGAATGCAATTAACAAATACTATGTATCTTGCAAAACTAATAATCAAACACAAACATACCATGTCCGAATCACAATCCAGAAGCAAAGTAAACACTTTGGAACTGACAAGTTAGGTTAGACACGTGAACTTCCCCAGGGAAGTGAGGCCGGGTGCTCCTGAAGGGTAAGCACCTCCTGTTTAGCTAGCTACACCCGCCACGTAAATCATACGCAAAACGGAGAAATAGTGAAAATAGAATAACAACTGTTGTTAATGGTATGGTAGAATTAATATTTTATCAAAATATAATCTAACTAACATGTTTAACCATAATGCAAATGTAAAAATATGTATAAAATAAGAATTCCTTCCTAGTTTTGCAAATATTTATACATATATTTTAGCACTTTTAGAGTTTTGTCGTCATGAAGGTAGATATTGGCACATAAGAAGAAATTACAGGTAACTCGCCTATTTCGAACGACCGTCTAGTGCTGTAAAATTAAATCTGGTATAAATGTTACTACCTTAAGATCTTACCCTTTCTGGATCTACTTTCTATCATTCTTATGTTTGAAATAGTATTCGCTCTAATATTGTCAATGGAAATATTTGTTGATTTCTTTGTAATTAAATCTTTCAACCAAATGTCACCATTATTGGAAATATAAACACAATATCCGTCTACAATGGAAAAGTTATAGTGTTGAGCAATATTTTTTCAAGCATCGCTTATCTAATTAGTATTATCTTCAGTTATTGTTTATTAAGGTGCACAAGTATGGTTTTCATATTAAAACAGTAAACAGTATGCATTTAAATGTAAAAAAATGGTTGGGATAAATGATAGAAAACATTGTGTGCTATCATAGAAAACTTGCCAAAATGATATACCGAAATCTGCACGTGTAAGTATAAAATACGATTTATAAAAAACGAAACTTTATAACATAATAAGACAACATTTACAAATACCTGCAATTCCTACATCGATGATATCTCTGTTCATAATACCCGTAGTAACATTGTCTACTACATCTGAATCTCGTTCAGATATATTTGGAAAACACAACTCTGAATGTTTATCGAGGAGCATAAGTTTACTTTTTACCAATAAAGTGGCATTTTGAAACACTGCTTTAGGGTTGTCTGTTTTTACTTTGAAAATGCTTTCATTGAGCTGAATAAACAAGTATCTGAAATTTAGAGAGCAATTTTAGACATGAAATGATGAAATAAAAGAGCAATACAGAATAAAATGGTTAAATGTAATACAGATAGGAAAACTCTAAAAATTATGCATCGTTCAAGTAAGCGTTTACTACAGCCGTCTGTCCCTGATTTTGTTTGAGATGTTTTTGTAATTTATCACCAAGAAATATTGAATGCGCTAAATACACACACAATACTGCAAACTAAGCTTCATTGCATGTACAAATATATGTCGCGAAACATTTCTCAGAACCTCCGTTCCGTGTATGTCAAAACCAGAAAGTTTTCAATAAGCATTAAGGTTTTTTGAGACATAATACATGATAGGAAACATAACGTTCGCCCTATGATTAAACCAAAGTTAGGGCAGGTGATTTACATTTTATCAATCCATTACAAATCATTACTCCCGGTGATTTGAATATTCACTTGAAAGGTGACCTTATATCATAGTTAAAAGATTTCTTCGCTGCAATTTAATTCATTTTGACCTTATCAAATTATAATGTAAAGTTTACCAGATGTAGCTTATGTTGCCGAAGTGTATCTGGTAACATTTTTATTTGAAAAATACACACCGGATAACATATAACTATAGGAAAAATAAAAGTATATAGAAAAGTATGCATCTTTTTACTTGGCTTGTTTTAGTAACATGGACGGAATTGAATTCTAAGAGGTTCATATTCACGATCCCTACCTTGAAACAGAGTCAACACGTAAAGATTCCAAATTATCCAAACTTGTATTTATGGTGGGCAAATGTCCAAAAAATGGTGCATCTGTCTTTTCAATTACAATTGCAAGATCAGCCCCGTTTAAAAATGCTGATACAATACCAATGCCATGTTTGACCCAATACATTTTACGCTGGATAATGTCAATGGCCATACCGTAATCAAATATAGATAACTTTCTAAAAATCGTCTTCTTTTTATCTGTAATGTAATAAAATCATTTTTCACATTACGATGAAGTATCGAATAGCGACAACCCCCCCCAAAAAAAAAACAAAAAACAAAACAAAACAAAAAACAAAAAACCAACAAAAAAAATCTTATTTTGAGCTTTCTTGTCTTTTCCTATTTCCATAAGTGTCCACTTCTTCATTTGGAAGATTAAAAAAATTGTCGACAGTAAAAAACAGCTGTCTTGATGAGTAAGGTTTTAACATCACCCCAAGAGCAAAAAAGGCGACACACGCACACTGTCATTTGTTCAGGCAATGTATCAATGCTACGAGTACAGACCGTGATTTCAAAGTTAAAAAAAACATCAGAAAATGCAAAGAAGCAGTAACATTTGGTCGAAACTATTTGATTTGTTTTTGAACACAACTGTGTTTGTATGACATTTATTCAATGTCCTTATAGCTTAAGAAACAAATTGGTCTTTTTAACGTTATTCTTTCACGTTTGCCATATGTGTTATAATTTTTAAATGCAAATTGTTCAATAACATTCTTCATCTATAAACTTGGATTGAATTTTATTTTATTGTACCTGTGTGTTTTAAACCAGTTCTTTGAATTATTGCCTCCAAATAGCCAGGAACAATACCAATATAATACATCATCTGTTCAGTTGGATCATAATCTAACCCCCGTAACAGTAACTCGCCCATTTGTAACCTAAGAGGTATTACTAAGTCCTCAACAAACTGTAGGTAAATGACAGCTGAATGTCCGTAAATGATTGCTTCAAATGAATGTTCTGTAAAGTAAGGACAAAATTCTCTATTTTAAATATTGTAGAACTTCCTATTTTAACGGTGTGCTAATTTACGTATCGCCAGCCATAACTTTTATGTTCCGACACTGGCCGTCATCCCGGTACCAAAGCAGCATCACGGCAACTAATGACGTACTAATGCCTGTGACGTCATTAAATGGCACAATTCCGGCCGTGTTTTCATTCTTCTTGTGTAAAATTGAAGCATGTCTGGCCTTTGTCTGAAAATTGTGGGCGTGGCCGGCGATGATAGGGTAGGTCTTATATAAATAGATCACCAAATGCAATACAAATGATAAACACATGATTGTGACTATATTGATCATAAGATTTACTCTTATTCAAATCCATGTGAATTTACTTAAGTTATAATTTACGCTAAAATTTACACCCGTTATATTTAATTCTAAAATTTAATTTTGAAAGATATTAACCTTAAGACGAATATGCTGATAGGTAGATGGGACTGAAATGGTGCAAGATTTACCAACGTTAAAGGACTTTGTCATATACTTTTTTTTAAATTTAATCATCATAAAATACATTAAAACAAATGGTTTGTCATATACCATTTTTTGAATGTATTTTATGATTAAATTCGAAAAATGATATATGACAACTCTATCAAAAACATGTTTCAAACAGTGACTCAAGCTCTACGGTTAAGCAAAGTATCCAACAATCGCTAGTTGATTGGCCATATATAAAGAATAATTTAAAGTTTTTCTTCTACACAAATAACTGTTTCATACCTTGACATGTATCACTACTTGAACATGCGCAGTCATACGACCCCATTGTGTTTATGCAGCTTTTATTAGCGGAGCACAACCCACTCAAACGTTCACATTCGTTAATATCTGTCAAACAAAAAAAAAAAAAAAAAAAAAAAAAAAACACTGAATATTACATACCAGCAAATCATTTCATATTAATACTTTGTATTGTGTGAAATTCTAATGAGAAATTGAGTTTACTATTTTTCTACCATAACTTCATGGAAAATATCAGAAAGAACAATCTGTCAAATTAAGTCTACAAACTATACCTGTACTGTATAGGTAAACAACATTGACCTGTCCGCTTGACCTTTGATTTAAATATTCATTATGGAGGAGTAAATTCAAGTAAATGTAATTGGGATCACGGGTGTATATTTCGTCTATAGCAACCTGATGTCAACAATAATCATGGGCAAATGTGTATATGTTTAAACTGCGAATCCTAACGCTACCTATGTATTGGGTGAACCCGTCCATATGAATATTCCTAATGAAAGGTCAAACGGGCAGGTCAATGTTGTTTGCCTATACTTTAATATTACATGTATATTGTTAAATACTAGTCAATATTTCCTTGATATAGTTACCGCAATGATAATCAAGGATTTAACCCCCACACCCTGTTTGTTATAATTACCAATTACAATACAATATTTGTATGCATCTTGAAAAAAGTGAAATTGAACACACATACCTTCACAACGTCCAGTCTTCGTATTTATTTCATAACCGTGTTTACAGAGACATATGTATGACCCTCTAGTATTAACACACTGTCCATCAGGACAAATTGTTGGTGCGATTGCACATTCATTTACATCTACAATTTGAATAAAAAATATTGCAGACGCATGTACCATGTTCGGAAACTAAAGCAGTACTATAAATAAGAGTGGAGTAAGAAAGATGTATACCTATATATGTTTTAATTATATTAAGGTAAACAGTTCTTGTTTAGTGAAGGAAATCTTTGTTTCCAAAGAAAACCGCCGACTTTTGACAAGCGGGATTTTCCCGAGTGGTATTCAAACCTTAGCGTAAAACGGTTCTGGTATCAATCCGTCACTGATGATCCACTACTAAAATTTACTCAGAAAACCTAGGTAAACTATAAACTTACATTTGTAAAACATACTATTTTGTTGACGTGAAAGGCTATCCACAAAAAAGAAACGAAAATTGGCCATGGGACGCCAAGAAAATTAATGATTTCACAATATCTTATATATAATAAAACAAATAATTTTGTAAAACAAAATGTACAGGACAGTCCTGTCGAAAGTTTGATAATTATTGCTGAATCGCCAGCTCGTCGAGGAATCCAGCTGTGGACAGCCCCAGTTGCCGAAGGGCCGAGAGATGGACAACTTTTCAGTTGTCCACAGAACGGCCCCTCGGCTTCCTAATCTCGGCTCTTTTTCGTAAGTTCTTTGCTAAACTTTCGACAGGCCTGTACTGTAGATAACACATACCACACGTCATATTGTCGTCCATCTTTGTAAATCCGTCAAAACAATCACATATATAATATGGCTTAAGTGGAGACAAGAGACATAGGTCTGAACACCCTCCGTTATCGACTTCACAAGGAGATGACACAAATCCTAGTAAAATGTTGAAGTGAAGAAAGAAAACATAATTAAAGAGTACCTGTAACGGTTTTTAAGTTTTACATACATGTATGTCATTATCCATACTTAAGTATGACTTCTTGCGAAAATTTCATAAAATCCATGCCGAAATAAGGGCGATATCGGCCAATTTCTAATGCACCTCCCCGTTAATTCAAATCAAAAAGGCCGGTACCGGTTTTGGGGATCCCGTGCAGTGACGTCACTAAAGTAAGCAGTCTCCACAGAATACTATTTATCCACATTATTTTTATATTTTACGATAAATTCATTTGATGAAGTGGAATTTACATCCGAATGACACCTACCAATAATTAAGCAATTACTATTAGTCCACCTTGATAAAAAGCTTGTTTATTAGACATTCCTTAGAAATAGACCCGTACCTTTAACACAATTGATTGACAGGTGTTCGGGTATAGTGATTTCTTGACACCTGGAAATAGTTTGATGTGGTCTTGAATTTAAAATTTCACATAAGTAAATATATTCACGGTGAAAAATAATTATGTAATAAATTGCATATTGTATATATATCATCTCACTCTATGAAGCATAAGAAGCATTTCTGTATCAATCTCAAACTGACATGCCACGCCACGCCATGTTCAGGTAATACCTTTGAAAATGGTATAAGTTAAACACGTGAAATTATTCTGTCATGGAAGTGTAACCTCATGCTTCTTAAAGGTCACCGGTCACCAAATTTATCAATTTTGTATTTTGCATTCCAATGGGTAGAATAGTCAATATTGTTGTGTCTGACGGTTTCCCACGCCTTACATTTACCTGTAATACACTAAAACCTTACCTGAACGAACTGCTAATACTCGGTAGTTTCCGATACCGCTCGTAACTTTCCGGCGACCTAATTGATGACGTACATGGTGTTAAGCTGCTGAGGAAAGACACATTACCTATATATGTATTCATATATTACATGTGGGTTTGTGTGGCGTTTTGACGGGTGTTAAAGTTTGATTTCAAGTCAAAATGCTATATTTTGTGACGTTTGGAGATAATAAAATCACAATGACCGATAAACATGTTTTTTTCCACAAATTTCAGAACAAATTAAAGCCAGATTTACTCAAGTCCTTCATGCAGCTTTCTAATTGTTTTGAATGTATTCAGATTAAATATTACAAGATAAGTCAGGAAGATATGAGTGGTATAATCATTTAAGACAACTCAATTTATTATGAATCAATTCAGTCAAATAAATAGATTTTAAATAATTTTATTTTCAAAATTAATTTAATTTCGTAATTCATTCAGTTCACACGTTCAAACAAAGTCCTGTATGCCCTGTTCAAATTAACCAATCTCAATTAACTTTAATTTATTCGATTTTCAGAATCCATCAAAAATGACAAATAGCATTTACTGGGTATATCATCAAGATAATCACACATGTCAATTAATGTTGCATATTGTAAGGTAAATTGTTGATTACAAGTGTTAGATGTCTACTTCTAAACAGGATGTTTCCCAATGGACTGTAGCATATTGATAATCTCTTAATTACTGGTATCTGAGGGGTGTAAATCACGCTTTGAAAGATATTAATTTATTGTGAATAAATGAAAGACAGTTACACTCGAGTTTTGAGTCCTTAGTTAGTTGAGCATAATCTCAATGGTATCACATTTTGACAAAGTTCTTTTCATCCCATTAAAATTAAAGCGTAATAAAGTTATTATATGAAAATTTTTATTATTTCTTTATTTCATCATGAAAACAGTGAAAAGAATTCTGATCAGTACTCCATCGGAAAATATCAACAAATATTTTTTTTTAAATTACCCACTGACGGAAACTTCAATTTCCATTATTATTATTATTATTATTATTATTAAACTTATTGCAAATAAGGAATAAGAAGCTATTGAATTGAAATTTCTTTCATATGTAAGTAATCTTGGGATGAAATATTTTATTTGAGAGACAATAAGAAGTTATTTTTTAAACCTGTATTTTGATATTTTCGTTGTACAAAAAACTGCAGGTCTCGGATCTAGATTCTATCCGAAAACGTGTTCTTTTGATTAATTACATGGGTAAATAATAATAATAATAATAATAATAATAATATAATAATAATAATAATAATAATAAAAATAATAATAATAATAATAAATCATTGATTTTAACTTGAAAGAAATTAAAAATGGGACACTTTCTAAAACAAATATAAATTAAAATCAATTTGAGGTCATAATATGGCTGTACAAGAGAGAAGAAAAGATTTTTTTAAATATAAAAAACAAAAAATTGGATTCTTTTATTATTCCTTAGGATAAATAGATAAAAATAAATAAATAAATAAATAACTTAATTAATTAATTAATTAATCAGAGATATGTAAAGATAATTAAAATGATATTAAACATCAATAAACATTAATGTGAACAATATTTTAAATAAAAAACGGAAATTTGGGTTCTTTTATTATTTGTTGTGATAAATAGATATAAATAAATAAATAAATAAATAAATAAATAAATAAATAAATAAATAAATAAATAAATAAATAATAACTCAAAGAGATATGTAAAGATAATTAAAATGATCTTAAATATTAATGAAAATTAATGTGAACAATACTTTAAATAAAAACGGAAATTTGGGTTCTTTAATTATTTGTTGTGATAAATAAATAAATAAATAAATAAATAAATAAATAAATAAATAACTCAGAGATATGTAAAGATTAAAATGATATTAAATATTAATGAAAATTAAAATGAACAATATTTTAAATAAAAAACGGAAATTGGGGCTCTTTTATTATTTGTTGTGATAAATGGATATAAATAATTAATTAATTAATTAAATAAATAAATAAATAAATAAATAAATAAATAAATAAATAAATAAATAAATATCAAAAGAAATATAAAATTATGTTTTGTAAAAGTATTAGTAAATAGTATATCATACTTAGAGCAAACACAGATATAGTTTTTTTTCCTTATTTATTTCTTATTATTATGTTTATTTTTTATTAATTTTTTTCTGCTGAAGTCAACTGAAATACCCAATGCTAAAAAATAAATAAATATGTAAAAAAAACTAGAAGTTATTTCCGATAAATCTGGGTAATAAATGCAGTTCACTATACAAGCTTCATTTACTAAGTAGCTGGGATAACACCTTCTGCGTCACTTCCGGTTTTGTGCCCTTTTACTACCAAAGGGAGATAACACGGTTTTTCAACAGTTTCAGGACTTTAATTTACGCTGTAGAAAAGGATAGAAATGATTAAAAAATGTTATTTGTGGCTAAATCGACTTTTTATGATGTAATCTTTCGGAAAATAGTACTAAAAAAAAATCGGTTTTTGGTGACCGGTGACCTTTAAGGGTAATCACCTCCAGTCTAGCCAGCTACATCTTCCACGTGTGAAATCAAAATTGAAAAAAAAACTATTTAGCGTGAAATTTATCTAAGATATTTTTGGATAGATCAACAATATTATGATGACCATCATAATGCATTATGATGACCATTATAATGCGCTTAAGTGCCTTGATAAGCCAAGGTTTGCAATAACCCGGAATGTGTCAATAATTTTCATTGAGAGTTATTAAGGACAGGTGCGATGTAGTATTAAAGTAAGAAATGAGAGAGAGAGAGAGAGAGAGAGAGAGAGAGAGAGAGAGAGATTATACCAGTAGTCCGGATATTTTCATTTACAACAATTAGTTTATCAATATCTTCCATATCAGAATAAATGATTTTGCAATTTTTTCCAGATTCTTTGTGGCATCGCATTACAGAATTCGACCAAATGTCAACATAGTAAAGAAAATGGTTCGACACTGCTACATAATCATAACTCCCGCCCTCCATGACAACACGGATGTAGTTCCCCTGGTAGTCATATCTATATAAAGTGTAGCCGTAATACTCGTAAATTTGTCTATTAGGTGGATCAATCGTAAATGATTTTTGTCGAAAGTAGTAACGATCTGAGGAATAGCTGTGTACAATTTTGTATGTGTTTATATTTACATCCATACCAATACATTCTATAGAGTAAAAGCTATTCCAGAACAGGTACCTAAAATTAAATAGAGACATACCATATTAAGACAAAAGTAAAAAGAGACATACCATGTTAAGACAAAATTAAAAAGAGACATACCATGTTAAGACAAAATTAAAAAGAGACATACCATATTAAGACAAAATTAAAAAGAGACATACCATGTTAAGACAAAATTAAAAAGAGACATACCATATTAAGACAAAATTAAAAAGAGACATATCATGTTAAGACAAAATTAAAAAGAGACATACCATATTAAGACAAAATTAAAAAGAGACATACCATGTTAAGACAAAATTAAAAAGAGACATACCATATTAAGACAAAATTAAAAAGAGACATACCATATTAAGACAAAATTAAAAAGAGACATACCATGTTAAGACAATTATTTAACGGGTGATCTGGGTAGGGACAAAACTATCGTCCGGAGAACATCACTCTGAAAAAATACTTTTTAGGGGATCGTTTGTTTTTTTGAAATATTTACGCTATTTTTTCACAATAAAGTCGTTTATTGTAAAAACCTCAAATGATTGTGATTTTTGTACCCAATAGAATTCAATAGAAATTAATTTCGGTAATAAAACGTGGTAAGATGGCAATGCCCATTATCAGCGACCGACGCTAGAACAGTTGCCTAGAACGCCTATAAGATATGCATTTACAATTATATATCTTCTATTCTCTCTTAAATGATTATTCCATACTTGTTTGTTCTACAAGCAATATCCTGAAACCTAATATTTATCGCACGTTCAGTAAGTACATGCAACAATATTTTTTAACATTTATATTTCTGCTAGAGCGGGTATAATTTACCACTGTGGTAGTTCAGTTGGTAGAGTGCTAGCTCTGTAAGTGGAAGGTCGTCGGTTGCAACTCCGCTTTAACGAAACATACAATTTTGCTTAAAACCAGAGTAAAGCTTCTGTTTTCGCGAGCTTATAAAGGTAAAGACATTTCTTGAAAATTTTGCGTAGAAACATCATTTCAATCCAAAACCGTTTTATTTAAACCAACTGCAAAACCGAAATGTTTAAATACCATTAAATATAATATAATGCGACTGAATTTTTGCTTTTCTTAAAAGCTTCGTTTTTGTGAAGTGAAATGACAAACCGTTATCTCTTCTCCCTAACGTAAAACATAACGACCAAAAATGTATCGTTTTAATCGGACGTAAATTAAATCCGACAGAATACTCATTGTGAAATATTGTCCCTCGTTGACTCGACATTTGCACAAGCTTGCGAATGCAAATATCGAGTCAACGAGGGACAATATTTCACAACATTAGTTCAATGACCCTTTCATTATATAACAAAGTAAATATCGTTTACTTCCAACAAGTATTTCATTTCAAAATACCATTTTTTTACAATACATAAATATTGCACTAGTTCTTGTATACGAATATAAAAACTACTGTAGAAACCACTCTGTGACAGATTTGCTGTTACGACTAGATAGACGTAAGTGAAAAATATCAATCTTTATTCAAATTTATTTGATTTTCTATGGATATGAAGAGTATTTCACTGTCACAAACAGAGTGGTTCCTACAGTAGTGCAATACGACAACAACCGAATCATGACGTCGTCAGCAATGTAACAACAATCGTATGACGTCATAAATGACAGCGACATGTGACAAAGCGTGCAATATGAAAACCTCGGACTGCAAAAAAGTTTGCATGCAAATATCGATATTTATTGCACGCTGACACCTCGGGATTTATCCTTTAATATCTATGTGATGCATATATTGCTATATAATAATAGTGAATATTACTTTGATCAGGTCCGTTTAACCCCGTAGCCACTTCATCAAAAGACAATAATTGTAAAATATATAACCGAATTGTTCAGTGTATTTCTTTTTTCTAACGTTTCGATACAATGGTATAGTACTATAGTGGTTCGTAAACCGTTACATACTGAATATGATGAAAAATATCCTTTTGCTTTGCCATAGTTTTGTCTTTGTTAGTTAATTTGGTGCCAATGCCATGTGCTAATTTTGAATGGTACTATTACACCAATAAGATTTCATATAACATAGATAAACAGAAGCATGTCGAATTAGGGTGACAAAATACATTATTTGTTTACCTATTGTCTGAATCTGCCAGAAGCGTATCCTTGATCAAGCCTGGAGCATGAAATGAAAATATTCGTCTACCCAATCCGTATATGTTTGTCACCGATATCGCCCCGCTAAACTGTTCCAGAAAATAAATGTTCTTTCCAACCCAATCAAACGTCATCATGACTCCGTATGATTGATCAGGGGCAGATGCAATCAATCTTGGTTTCACAAACTCTTTGGCGCTTGTAGTCATGACAACAGACCCCGTTGTAGAAATATAAAGGATTGATTCGTTACCATACATATACGTTATATCAATGGCTTTGTCCTTTGTTAACCTTTGTTGCGAATTTCCATATAAAAATAAAACTCCATTGTTCTTTTGTTGAATTATCAGTCTATTATTTTCTGAAATAAAAAAAATAACAAACCAAACGCAAAAAATAAGAACACAAAGAAATTAACTATTTGAAATATTAAGGAAAACTTGTATATACAGGTACAACCCAAAAGTATGGATGTCCCTGTAAATGTAGTTTATAACTAGACAAGAGATTGTCAGCTTAACAGAATTTGAATGTTATCGATGATTTGTTAAATAGTTACATACAGTATATTAAATCCAAGTATATTTGAAGTAATAAAATTGCAAAAAGAAATAGTTAAATATTATTTTATAGACAAAGTTTATATTTCAGGCACATAAACTGCTGCTCTTTGACAGCAAAATGTTTTCAGAGACTGGGAACAAAGCATATGTTCTACAACATAAATATAATTCTTTTTCCGCGTTCAATAATACTATGAAACATCTATTTCAGTAGAAAATGGGCATTACATGAGAAATGAATAAATTGTAAATACACTCACCAAAATTCGGATTTTGCCCCATTTCTAAATATTTAAATTATTATTTTTAATGGGTTGTAACTGATAAAATGACAGATTCAGTTCGTCCTTGTTAATAACATCGAACTAAGATTACATAGCCCTTTTCAGTAGTTTCTATTGATTTAGTCCATATTTCAAGATCCAAAACTGTGTTTTGTTGATTTTTTTATATGTTTTCCGTGACCTATTTAGAGTAGTATCTTCCTTTGCATTTAGCCCAAGAGATCATGGCTAAAATCCGGGTGAACGAGGCCAAAAGGTTTGAAGGTTGATTCTTGTAGGAAAATGTCCCTAGTTACTGAAAACCATTTCTTACGCGTCAAATCGTTTCCGATTTTTTAATCAGAAACAGTTTTTGAAGAAAAGCCTCTGCAAATGTTAAATTTTGGTAAAAAATAAAAATTCCAGATTTTGAAGCATTTTGTGGCAAAAACAACACAAAAATGTTCATTCTATCTTTCATTGTGGACACATGATAGATTAAAATGCAAAACATCCTGACAGTTTTCCGATTTTGTGTCAAAATTTTAAAATAAGCGATAAAATCGATGCTGTAAACTGCGTTTTTATCATATCTACCGTCTTTCGATTCTTGTAAATCTGTTGTTTATGCATTAAATATGACAAACTATATATTTTTATAAAGCCTTGGTAGTGCTGTAGATAAAAATGTTACAAAACTTCGGAAATATGGAACCTTAATACCGTAGCAAATTATTATGTTTCCCCTACCCCAAAAATACGAAAATGTCAAAAATTCATTATTTTGGCCCATGCTTGCCGATAAGTGTTTAAAACAAATCATTATTGTTTGTTACATCTCCCGTCTGTTCCCGACATATTTATAAAACAATTATATGTAGAGTGCTTGGTGATTTTATATGAAAATTTGCACTTTTCATGTAACAATAGTTTGGAAAATGAGTTTTCATTAAATCATTTGTACTCTACTTCTTGTAATTTTGTTATATAGGCATTGAATCTCGAGATTTATATATTTCTGTATTGCCATGGTATATTTGAGTCTGACAACATAAAAAACTATCGGAAATACCGAAGTTTATAGACGAAACGGATAAATTTATTTCCCCTACCCCAAAATTGAAAAACATGTGAAAATCCATTTTTATGCAATATATGCCGATTTGTGTTTCTAATGAAGATTTCGAGCAAAAGTACCGCAACAATGATAAAACAAGCTTCGAGGATTTTAAATATTTGTGAAATGCTTTAGCTTAAGGACAGATAGGACTAACTAATATAATAAAATTGCTTATTTCATTCATTTATATGTAAAATGCTATAAAAAAAGGAGCTTTGCCTATTGTATTTTTGTTATTTAGGTATTGAATCTCGACCGTTATCTATTGACGTAATTCCTTGACATATAAGAGTCTAATAACATCAAAATCTGTCGGAAATAGCAAAGCTTGTAAATAAGGCTAATAATTTTATTTCCCCTACCCCAAAACTGTCGAAAAAACTTTTTTAGGCCATGTATGCTTTTGGTGAAGGTTTTAAGCAAGTGTCCATGCAACAGTTATGTTTTAATGATTCATAAGTCATAGCAAAATGATTTTTTTTAAATTAAGGAAAGAAATTATGAAATATTCATATTTAAACTTGAAAATCAAAAACAAACATACCAATCTTGTCAAGATCACAATCCCCACAAAAGTAAAATCTTCCAAAATAGCAAATTTGGCGGGGTGCTCCTTAAGCACCTCCTGTTTAGCAATTACACCCGCCACGTGTGAAAAATTAAGAATACACATATCTTTTCGAACAACCTAATACTATAAAATAAATTGCAAATAATGTCATCTCTAGTGAAACATAATATTAAAATATGGTAAAACTTAGTGTAAGGCATTTCTGGTTATGGTTTTATATAAAGCTATTGGGTTTTATAAGACATATCTCCATTCGATAAAGTTCAATCAGATCCATGAGCTTTCTAAACCATATTCATTATTACCAAAACCCGTCTATCAAAGATTGTAGCCACATTTTACAAAACTTTGCAATTTATTCTTGTGGAATCATTTAATTTTGAAGTGACCTAATGTACATTGTCGGTCTCCATTAAATCTTATTTTAAAAAGTCTGCACACTCCGTAAAATTTTCAATTTCACTTCAAACTGACAAAATTTCTATGTCCAATAACTCCATCTTTGTATCTTTTAAAGGAATTATTAATAGCTATCACATCACAAATTGCCTGGCCATATTATAATGATAAAACAAAGTGGTATTGGACACCTTTCAACCTTAAGCCTGTTACCAGGTGCCCAGTGCCACGTTCTTTTAAGAATACAAGTTTTTGAGCAGAGACTGAAATTGTACATTAGGTCAATTCCTAATAAAATGATGGCACCAGAAAAAAGTTGCAAAGTTATGTAAAATGTGGCTGCAATCTTTGATAAACGGGGTTTTAGTAATAACAAATATGGTTTAGCAAGCTTCTTTTGCCATATAATCACGAATAATAGGTAAACACTACTACATAATATAGCCGAGGTAATAGAAAACCAGAAAAAAGGAGAATCACGGATATAAGAAATGCTTTCGGATTGAGAATATAAACCCCGTAGATACTTATGTTTTAGCTTAAATAAGTAGATATGGACAGCAAAGGACAGATTGAAAAAGTGAATTGATAACATTACCGGAGTTGCAAAGATCGATGGAACAATGGGTATGATGATATGAGTAAAGTGTTCAACTGACAAATAGAAAGAGATCAATGTTATAAAAAAAACATTTTTGAATTGAGGCAATAGAGAACTGATTAAATGCGCTGTGTAAATCAGTAAACATAAACACAAACATAATCACAATAACAAAAACGAAGTTAAAAAACTGGCAAAGTTAAACACGTAAACATTGGCAGGGGAAAATCCGGGTGCTCGGGAAGGGTAACCGCCTCCTGTCACCACATGTGAAATCAAAATTTAGAGTGAAAGTAGTAACAAGAAAAGTCATTTCAATTCAGACCGTTTGGAAGGAAATTGAACAAACCAATTTCTTGTTAGAGATTAACAGAAACCAAAGAAGAGCTTATCATAGTAACCACTCTGCCATCCCATCAGGTACTGTTCCACAAACAGACCTGTGTCACCTTAATGTGTCTTTAATCATTTTAAGAGAAAGGATGTAGATTTATATGGATGTCCAAGTAAATGGTTTGTAATTTTGAAGATGATTTTAAGGATTTGTCCAAAGACTGACTGACACTGCCTTCCAAATGACAAAGTGTTGATTATTTTAAATGTTTAGAGTGCATAACACTTACACAATTATTTTTGCGCATTGTCTTATTTGCAAATATATTTCTATCAGTTGACTTTTAGTCTTTTGCCAGAGGGTCCAGTCGTTGTTTTAATAGTTACGGTGTGTTTTATTCAAACGTGGTTCAACATAAAATGCAGTGCCTTTCACCCTCACTTTCCATACTTGACGCTGTATTCTATATTTGTAGTTGTGATCTAGTATGTTTCTTAACTTAAATGCGGCATTCATATTGTAACTTTTCAAGTATAGTAATTTACCGAATTGCTAGTGTTCTTCTTGTCATTCTATGAATACAGAGTAGAATTTAAACGCATGCATATGGTTTTTTACCAATCTGAAAACATATCCGTTCACTTACATTTGTACTATTATTTGCATACATGACTCAAATACTACTCTTTTGTGAATTCATATGACAATTTTTTTCTAATGCAAAAAGGTAAGCTATGACTTCTTAGCCTGGAGAGGGTTTCTATGTTTTCATATTTTGGAGACGGGGAAATCAATTGATTCATGACAGCTACCAAAATTGACATTTCCGAAATATTTTCATGTTTTTATTAATTTTAGTGTAAGCGCATTGAATCAATATCTGATATTTGAAAGTCAATGCCTATATAACAAAAAATCCAAACAGCGAAGATTCTTTTTTGCCATAGCACATTGAATTGAAAATGAAAGAAGTTGGCATTTTTCTATGAATAATTAGACCAATCTGCCATTGAAATGATGCATTTTGTAAATTATTTTGTATCCTTCAAGCTTCTTTTTCCATTCTTACATGCACATTTGCTTGAAACTTCCATTATAAATATTGGCTAAAACAGGGTTTTCACATATTTTTTGCAATTTTGGGGTAGGGGAAATAAATTTATTCGCCTCATCTACAAGCTTTGCTATTTCCGACAGTTTTTGATGTAATTAGACTGTTATATGTCAAGGAATTACGTCAATAGATAACAGCCGAGATCCAATGCCTAAATAACAAAAATACAAGAGGCAAAGCTCCTTTTTTCTTATAGCATTTTACATATACATTTTTAATGAAATAAGCAATTTTATTATTAGTTAATCCTATCTGTCCTTAAGCTAAAGCATTTCACAAATATTTAAAATCCTCGAAGCTTGTTTTATCATTGTTGCGGGTACTTTTGCTCGAAATCTTCATTAGAAACATAAATCGGCATATATTGCATAAACATGGATTTCCACATGTTTTTCAATTTTGGGGTAGGGGAAATAAATTTATCCGTTTTGTCTATAAACTTCGGTATTTCCGATAGTTTTTATGTTGTCAGACTCAAATATACCATGGCAATACAGAAATATATAAATCTCGAGATTCAATGCCTATATAACAAAATTACAAGAAGTAGAGTACAAATGATTTAATGAAAACTCATTTTCCAAACTATTGTTACATGAAAAGTGCAAATTTTCATATAAAATCACCAAGCACTCTACATATAATTGTTTTATAAATATGTCGGGAACAGACGGGAGATGTAACAAACAATAATGATTTGTTTTAAACACTTATCGGCAAGCATGGGCCAAAATAATGAATTTTTGACATTTTCGTATTTTTGGGGTAGGGGAAACATAATAATTTGCTACCGTATTAAGGTTCCATATTTCCGAAGTTTTGTAACATTTTTATTTACAGCACTACCAAGGCTTTATAAAAATATATAGTTTGTCATATTTAATGCATAAACAACAGATTTACAAGAATCGAAAGACGGTAGATATGATAAAAACGCAGTTTACAGCATCGATTTTATCGCTTATTTTAAAATTTTGACACAAAATGGGAAAACTGTCAGGATGTTTTGCATTTTAACCTATCATGTGTCCACAATGAAAGATAGAATGAACATTTTTGTGTTGTTTTTGCCACAAAATGCTTCAAAATCTGGAATTTTTATTTTTTACCAAAATTTAACATTTACAGAGGCTTTTCTTCAAAAACTGTTTCTGATTAAAAAATCGGTAACGATTTGACGCGTAAGAAATAGGTTTTCAGTAAATAGGGACATTTTCCTACAAGAATCAACCTTCAAACCTTTTGGCCTCGTTCACCCGGATTTTAGCCATGATCTCTTGGACTAATTGTCCCAGTTAAACATCGTAAACCACATCCATTATAATTTTCTATCCATTCAGCCCTACGGGCTTCCTGATTAACTTGCAATTGTTTATTTACCAGCACACGTGACTCTGACGTTTAAAAGAGACGAAAAATAGTCCCTCTACACCATGTATTCTTACTCCCATCCTGAAAAAACCCGAGCCACGCGGGTGCCCATGCTTTTTGTTTTTCAGAGCACATGTGACATACATCGTGAGTATCGGCTTGTCGTCTATTTTTTGCTTGTATTTTTGTATTTTTGAACCATGCGTGATAAGCGTAAGGCTGCTAAACGTCGGGTTAGTTCGACTATGTCTAAGCCAAGTAAAAATACTGCCGTTGTTGATGCACGTGGTGTATCCGAGAGTGAATTTGTTTACGACGCTGGGTCATATAGAAACATTGTTTCTTTAGAACCGGATTTAGAAACGCATATTTCGGATGACGAAATTTCGTTACATCCATCTGATATGGAAATATCGCAGGTGGATTTTTCTGATGCTTTCTCTCACGACCCATTAAATATTAATGTAAATAAAGTTGGCAGTGCCGCAGACGTGGTCTCGGCTGATATTAGGAACGAGGTTTTCACAGTAAAACGTGCCGCTTATGCACCAAAAAATAAAAACAAACGTCAAGTTTTTGTGGATAATGATTCCAACATAACTGTTACTAAGCCGAAACAAGGTAGGTTTGACGTAAATAATTAACAAAATCAGGTTAATACGTTATCTCATGTTGTCAGCGATATGCTTGACTCTGATTATTATGTACTGACGAAGTCGGTAGAAGAGATGATAGACGAGGCTTATGTCAATGAAAATGACAATGTCTGTTTCATCGTGGGACCCTTCAGGGCATATCAGGAATTTTTGACACTGATACAACTACGGTACGTAGTAATATTAATGAGTCGGGTTTTGAAATCCCGAATATTTTTGATGAGGACCAGTTTGGCCCGAATATTTCTGACCAGTTGGTCAGTTTACTAAATAAATCTTGCACTAAAAAGGCCGACATCTCTAAGGTGACTGAGAAGCACCTCATCCCTGACAATTGTAAATCCTTTATGAATACTTCAAAGGTAAATAAGGAAATATGGGCAAAAATGCATCAAGTTGTCCGTTCTAGGGACGGACATATCGAAGAGGTTCATAAACAGTTGTTGAAAGTCTCGTGCCAATATCTAAGGCCTGTGAGAAATTGAGTTTACCAAATCTGGGGGGTGCAGAAATTGAAGATTTGACCCCCATGTTAATCGATGGAATTACAACTATTGGCAATGCCTTTTTTCAACTAAATACTAAACGTAGATTTTTTATACGTCCTTTCCTGCCTAAATTTATGCAGGCTATTTGCCATTCTGATACCCCTGTTACTGGGGAATACCTTTTTGGGGATAAAGTGGCGGACACTATAAAAGGTCTTACGGAAGCCTCTACTGCCTAAAATAGGTATACTAGCCACAATTTTCAGGGCAGTCATTTTTTTAAGGTCAGCGCCGGGGGCACTCCTTCAGAAAGCCCCTCCCTGTAACAAGAAGACGCTACTCCGGGCACAGGAGAGGCAGTCAGTCTTACCAGAGGAAACCAAAAAAGGAATAGAGGTAATGTATTCTGGTAACCTTAGAAATTGTGTATCTTTCTGGAATACCTTTACTGATGATAAATGGGTTTTAGAGGCTATTCAAGGTTATAGACTTGAGTTTTTGGGTCCACCAGTCCAGGATTGTTTACCTGGTCCAATTCCTTTTTCAGAGGATCAGATATTATTGATAGACAATGAGGTGAAAGATTTAGTAGCTAAGCGAGCTGTTGTCCCTTGTGAACATGAGAAGGGCGAATTTATCTCTAATATTTTTATGGTCAAGAAGAAAAAATGGTAAAAATCGTCCAGTAATTAATTTAAAACATTTAAATTATTTCATTGAATATCATCACTTCAAACAAGAAACTCTTGATGTTATTTTGGAATCTGTAAAACAAGGTGATTATTTTACCTCCATAGATCTTAAGGATGCTTATTTAAGCGTACCCATTCATCCTGATTATCAAAAATATCTGAAAATCTTTTGGAAAAATCAATTGTATATGTGGGTTACTTTACCTTTTGGAGTTGCCTGTGCTCCACGTGTTTTTACCAAAATTTGAAACCTATTTTTGCTTTTATTAGAAGTCAAGGTGTACTGGCTTTCTATTATATAGATGATTTTTTGGTTAAAACCAAATGTTCCAGGATCTGCAAAATTCACTGCAATTTGCTGAAACCTATTTTTGAAAACTGTGGTTTTAAAGTAAATATGGAAAAATCAGTGTTCACTCCATCCAGAGTGATTTCCCATTTGGGATTTATTATTGATTCTGAAAAGTTTATGGTTTTTCTGAGTTCTGAGAAGGTAGATAAAATCTTGTGTGCCTGTCAGTTGGCACTTGATAGTTCTGTGGTCTCAATTCGTTCAGTAGCTCAACTAGTTGGTCTTTTTGTATCAGCTTTTAAAGCTGTAAAATTAAGGGCTCTTTTTTATAGGGCACTTGATGGAAACAAAATTTTCTGGCTTCATAAGGGAAAATCTTACGACGATGTGATCGTTCTATCAGGTAACGCAAGGTCTGATATAGAATGATGGATTCAAAATATTCGTCCAATGAATGGGAAATTAACTCTTGAAGATTCACCAAAGGTTTTCCTGGAAACTGATGCCTCTTTCACTGGTTGGGGTGCAAAACGGGATAATTCATGTACTCAAGGTTTTTGGTCTATTATTGAGAAAGAACAACATATAAATTATCTTGAGCTAAAGGCTATTTATTTTGGTTTACAATGTCTCTGTTCTGATGTTAATAATGTAAACATCCAGGTTCTATCTGACAACACCACAGCTATAGCTTATATTAATAATCAAGGAAGAACTATTCACGATTTACATGAGCTTACTAAAACATTTGGTTATGGTGTTTCGACAGAAACATATTTATTACTGCCAAACATATTTTGGCTCTAGCAATACTGATGCTGATTTTTTATCAAGGTCGTTCGTTACTTCTTGCGAATGGTCCTTGGATCAGAATGTGTTTGATAGAGTATGTAACATTTTTTCCAACCAGATATTGATTTATTTGCTACTAGACTCAATTGTAAATGTGTTCGTTTTTTCTCATTTCAACCAGATTGATGCTTTAGGTGTTGATGCTTTCACATTCACATGGAATAGCTACTTACCATACATTTTTTCTCCTTTAGTTTGCTCCAAAGGGTTATTTACAAAGTAAAAGCAGATCAGGTAAAGAGAGCTTTATTAATTATCCCCCTTTGGAGGAATCAGGTATGGTTCCCTTTGCTCTTGGACATTTTGGTAGACATTCCAATTCGGTTGCCAAAACGAAAATACATTTTAACATCCCCAGAGGGACATCCTCATCAGTTGGCAAGAAAAATGCAACTTGTCGCATGTTGTGTATCAGGCATCAACTCAGATGTCGAGGTCTTTCAAAGTACGCTTCAGACTGTATCATGTCATCATGGAAACGGTCAACATGTAAACAGTACGACCTGGCTTGGAACAGCTGGTCATCTTGGTGTTATAAATTCCAAATTAATCCCATTAGGCCATCTGAAGCACAGTTATTGAATTATTTATCTAGTCTAGCTACCTCTAAATCTTACAGTGTTGTTAACACTCATAAATGTTGTATTGTGCAAACCTTAGCCACAATGGGTAATCATGATTTCATAAATCATGCTTTGTTATCAAGATTTATGAAGGGTCTTTTTCAAACAAAACCTCCAATGCCGAGATATACAGCAACATAGGATGTTGCAATTTTACTCAGATTTGTTAGAGTTTACATCCATTATCTAGTCTTTCATTAAAATTTTTGACTTTCAAGCTGGTGTGTTTGCTTGCATTAACAACAGCTCAAAGAGCCCAGTCTTTGGTAGCCTTAGATCTACATTATATGACCGATGTAGGTGATAAAGTTGTGTTTACTATTCCTGATCTCATGAAAACATCAAAACCTTCAAAACCTTTTTATAAAGTGGTTTTGACAAAGTTCCTAAAGTTAAATATGTGTGGTAGCAACATTGAGATTTTATTTAGAAAAAACATCAGGTTTTAGAAAATCTAATAAACTTTTAGTGTCTTTTAAGACTGGAAAGAATATTTCAACATCCACATTGGCTAGATGGATCAAAACATCTTTATCTTTAGCTGGTATAGACATATCTGTGTTTAAGGCCCACTCGACTAGGAGTGCATCTGTCTCAGCAGCTGCTTCGGCAGGAACATCATTGAAAGATATTCTGGAAACGGCGTGTTGGAACTCTGCAAACACGTTTAAGACTTTTTATCATCGTGATGTGGTTGATCATTCAATTTTTGCAAAAAATGTTCTTAACAAGTAATTTGTTATATTTTCAGTAACAGAAAGGATATACTTCGTTGGACGGACGTTATTTTGATTGGTCCCTCAGCGTTTTTCTTATTTGTTGTATCTTAGGTTAGAAGTTATATAAAATTATATTACAAAATGATGTGTTTTAGTTGTTATTTGTTAATCTTTACTGTATTGACATTTATTGTCATTCTTTGAAAAATTGCAAGTTAATCAGGAAGCCCGTAGGGCTGAATGGATAGAAACCCACCCCCCTCATCCAAGCATCTCTGATGCGCTGGATGAGGAGGATTTTCTGTAATGAAGCCCGTAGGGCTGAGTGATTAACATCCCTCCCTTTTTGAGACATCTTATGACAATAAATGTCATATTTAAAGAAGCATGGGCACCCGCGTGGCTCGGGTTTTTATAGGATGGGAGTAAGAATACATGGTGTAGAGGGACTATTTTTCGTCTCTTTTAAATCATTCAGCCCTACATTACAGAAAATCCTCCTCATCCAGCGCATCAGAGATGCTTGGATGAGGGGGGATTATGCTGCTTCAAAGCCAACCAAAGAAGACATACAAAAGGGGCTCAAGCCAACTTTTTTTTGTATTAGGGACAATCGAACAATCTTGGGATACCCAATATCCTCTATATCAGGCACTATATGGAAATATGACGGTATCAGAGTACTTACAATATATCGTTTAATTACTTACCTTTTTGGCGGCAATTCGTTTCATTATCCATGATGATGAATTCATCTGAGCACGCGCATTTGTAAAACGGATCTACAGAAGACAATAAACACAGTTGCTCACAATGATTTCCTAAACATACATCGAGTGAAGAATCATCTGCAAATACAATAAATAAGTTGTCATAATAAGTTGTATGTTTTTATTAAGTTTAGACAGAATATCTTAAGAATTTAAAAAAATGAAGAAATGGAAATGAATTTGTGATAGTATGTTCTTTCTTTGCAAATAAAGTTCACCGGGTTATAAGACAAAAAAAGGTAAGGTGTCTAGCATATAATCAGGAAAAAGGACATAAAAAGTAACACACTTTTGGACCTTTGATTTAAAAAAATCTAACTTTGGACGAATCTAGAGTAAATGTCTAAAATGGTTTGCTGCGTTACTGTTGGGGGATCTAATGTACATCAAATTGTCCATAAGATTTGAATACTAGTATGTAAAACGAATATTTTAACATCATAAAAACCAAGGACACTCCACACAGAAGGACAACAGAACAAGAAAATCACAATTTGAAACACACTAAAGGATAGAATTTGCTGTCTGCGCAAGTGATGTGATAGCGACCCCCTTTGTTATTTGCTAAAACGATATGTTCAGTCTCCTCGCGGTATTTAGCCTACCTTCAGATATATGCCCGGTATCAATTGACTGCATATCAACAATCAGCCAGCCATTTTCAATAACTTTGACGCTATCTCCATTACCACTTGGTATGTAGAATAATTCAAAATTATCTATCCAATAAATATTCCCGCCACAACAAACATCAATAAACGCTGGACTGATAAGATCCTGAGACAACACAAAGCTGTTTTGTCCATCATAGTCACAACTTTCTATCCTTCTGATCCTCGTATCTGTCCAGTAAAGCTTCTTCTTTGATAGTTCTAGTGCAATTCCACCAGGGAATAACACTCTCCGTTTGACAATCTCTTTGACGGTTTCTACTTCCCCAGCCATTGATGCACTTAGTATTTTAGATTCCTTCCCAAAATCTGTATAAAACAGGCACCTGTGTTAAACAAACAACGTTTGGGTATGTAAAACGGAATGCAAATTAATTTTGACATGATAACAATACATGATGGACTATAATTTTATACATAACGAAGCGTTCCAAAAATTCTCCATATCCAGTTTTAAAAAGAGATGTTTATCTAGTCAGTCACCATTTAATATTTATTTTATCCTTATTTACAAGATAATTTAGTAATTTTGTCATTCACATAATACATCTAATGGCGTTAATTGGTGTTTTTTTTTAATCACGTCGACTTTCATTAGTTACCTATGACCCCATTTAAAAATGGAATTTCACTTTTGTTTTACTATTAGGTTATGGAGACGATGAAAATGGCGCAAATTTAATGAAGTGCGAAATGTTCTACCATAAGAATAAAGCCTTACTTTTCTAGGATCTTAAAGGCTCACAATGGTTGGGTCTTAATCGCCCCACTTATTTTCAACCCTTACTTTTGTAGGGATTTAATCGTCCCACCTATTTTATAGCCTTATTTACCAAGCAGTCAAACAACGGCAAACAATGCAAATTACTTAGTACCTACCCACAATATGGATCTAGCGCTATATGTGTAGGTGAACTCAGACCTCGCCAGTATAACAGTTTCTTGTATGTACCATCTGAATCACTTAGTTTTATACTCTTTTCCTCTTTATTTGTCCAATACATATTCGTCGTTATCCAGTCCACAACTAAGTCAGTAATTATCTCCCTTTGAATCACCATATAAGGCACGTTGCTATTTAAAGGCATGCGGTATACTGCTGAATCATCAAAATTGTACCAGATTACTGAACTATCTTTGAGCAAGTAGTCAAAACTTGTAACATGTCCAGTAATATTTATAAATCCTCTGTTTGTGTCATTTTTGTAAACCCAAAACTGACTTCCATCGTAAATTATAAAATCTGGATGCTTGTCTGAAAAAAAGGCTTTCAATTACTATTAATAAAAATCCTTCAAAGTATTTGAACTTAAAATCCAATTGTTGATTATGCAATATGTTAGACTCATGTTATTTTAAAATGGTATTCATAAGGCCAAACAAACAGTACTTTGGATCACACAACGAGGGCATTATTAGCATACATATATACATGTATGTGTAACAGACGGTGCCCTCTATATTATTATACTCTACTTTTTTACTTGTGCATGTGGCCAATAAAGGGGGGGGGGTGCTTGGTCAGCTAGTGTCTTTTGTAGTCTGGTAAACAAAAACATCACAGTGTTGCATTTTTATTTGGTTATCAAAATGGCTGATACATCAAGAACTACATAGTTTCTGATAAAAGAGATCTCCGGAAGATGTGCGAGGCGTAGGCTTCGATGATTTTTTTCGGACAGATTTAAAGGTAAAGATGCAAATAATTTGAACGATTCGCTGGAAAATTTCGAAAATGCAAACACAAAAGAACAGTATTTCAAAATAAACAGAACATTTAACAGTAAAGTGTGTGTGTATGCTGCGCCGTCAAGACAAAATAAAGTTCATATACATTTTAACACTGCTAAATATCCTCTATGTACATGTAGTTGTTTTTGTCAGGGCAGGCACACATAATTCAAACGTGGAATAAATTTTATATCAAGTACCATATATCATAATTATTTACCTATTATAGTTCTGTTAAACTGACAAGGTCAGACGTTTGACATGGATTGCATTTAGTCATTTCCGGAAGATTCTAAAGTGAAAATCAGGGTCCGGTTGTCCAAACCTTCGTTAGCTTATCCTCGGTAGTAAAAATTACAATTGCTATTAAATTAAAAATATTTAAAACAATAATAAAGTTTTAACTTTAACTGCTTCTAAAAATAAAAACTTTGGCTAACCAACTGGTAAAGCTAACGGTGCTTTGGACCACCGTGCCCGGATCGACACCCCTTTTATAAGACACTGTAAGCTATGGTTATGTTTTATCAAACTTTTTCTTTTCTTTTTTAAAAAATAATTTCTTCCTGAAATATTAATTTGTTTCGCGACAACCGGTAAAAAAAGTAATACGACGATATTCTATTGTATTTGTGTCCGTAACCGTATACAGTTATAACACAACAATATTCATTTTAAGTATAAAGTTATAATACAACAGTATTCTATTTTTTGTGTCCGTAACCTATACAGTTATAACACGACAGTATTCTATTTTATTTGTGTCCGTGAGAGTATAAGTGAGAAAGCCACTTCAGTTTTGGTGTCCGTAACATTATAAAGTTTTAACACGACAGTATTCTATTTTTTGTGTCCGTAACAGTCAAACCGGAATTAAAATATAAAAAGGTTCAATTTTACAGAATATCCTTAACTTACTAAGCATATCCAAGGTCTTACCTAGGGCTGCACTACTTGAGACTGCGCCAATTACATTAACGATAGTAAGACTAAACCAGTTCATTATGTTCCAACCGTGATCTGTAATTATAAAACACGATTTTCATATGTTTCGTCAGAATTCGATTGCGCATATTGAAATGTATACACAATTTGCGCCAAAATCTCAAAAAACAAGTTGCAGTATGTTGATCAGCTGTGTCGTATGCTAAGTTTTTGATTTTTAAAAAAAAAATAAAATATTCAGCAATTTATAATATAGTAAATAGCAAATTATAAACAATTGAATATTTTATTCTGATAATTTCAAAAAAACATTATTATGTGACAGTTGTTCTTGATGCTTGTGTATATATTATATTTTTTACAATATACTTGCATTTGTTCCCGAATATGGTATACATGTACAGTTTGGTTTGTTTCTTAATTTTTGTATTTTGAATTTTTTTTTATATAATTTTGTTTTAACCAAAAATATCATATTCTTAGAAAAAAATTACAGATTTGAAATACATGTATGATGGTTATTCGTTTATGATAACGAAACAATTTAGACATTTTGAGTAGTTGTCGGAAACTAATTATAATAAGATAATGTTTATTGCTACTGTGCATGTGGATACTTTATTTCATGAAAATCAAAACAAAATAGCCGAAAGACAAATTTTCGACAAATGAAATTTGAATTATTTAGTTGAAACAAAAATAGAATTTGAATTATTTAGTTAAAGAATATTTATTGAAGCTTACCTTGATTTTAGAATTTCAAACTGCCAGATACAATGGTTGATGCATTAAAATTCAAAATATTTACCAAAGTAAAGTATTCGTTTTTCGAAGAAGATAGGAATAATGACGTAAGGCGCAGTTTAGAATTTCATTTAAATTAAATTTAGTTAAGTGATACGGTAAAAAGAACCGCCAGATATATTTGTGATAACAGAACAGTATCTCTGCGTGTAAATCTGATAGCTTATATATCCATTACAAGCGTGATATCAAATAAAAATTAAAAGTTCTAATATAACACAAGCATTTCTAATGAAGACAAACATTCACAAAAACAAATACATGAAATTAATAAGTAAAATTAGTAATATAAATATTAAGTATTCATTTGGCTCCGAGCCCCTAAAATATTTGTTATATTATACTGGTTCTCCCAAACTTTCAATATTTTTATACACCGTTAAAATTTTATTCCATCGAAATTTCATTGATTTTTGGTGTCGGATATCGGCTATGCAGGAAGGTTTTATTTTTGGATAACGGACTATCGATTACATATATATATATATATATAAGAAAAAAAAAAACAAAAAAAAAAAAAAAAAAAACACGCGGACTAACAATGTCAAATCTATTCTCGACCAATGTGGATTGTCAGAAATACTCAACAGAAACGACTTAATGGGGCGACAAAAACGTGAAATATTACACTGGAGATTGGCTTAACATTAAAGAACAAGTACATCGGTAAATGGAAACAAGATGTTGAAAACAGGTCGAAATTACGGGTTTACAAAAGTATAAAATTCGAATATATCGCCGAACAATACGTGAAACAGCCACTCACAAGACAACAAAAGTCGGCGATTGCACGCATGCGATGTGGAACTTTCCCAATTGAAGTAGAAAAGGGACGTTACAGACAAATACCGCTTGATAGACGAATATGTCGTTATTGTAATTCTGGAATATTTACAATCACATTGTTTTTGCTCCAATGCAGTGTTTGGCCTCGATTCTACTGCATGACTCGATGCAGTTGAATGGAGCACAGCGTGGGAATACACTACAAGAGCTACCCTGACCTTTAACCTCTGCAATCACCCCATTGATCAATTGCGGTCAATCAGCTGATTATGCATGGTTGTGTATTGCATGCATACCTTGTTAATTGAAGATGAAATAAAACGTTTATAAAACTATTTATAATCCATTCAATATTAATTGAAATTAAACATTAATAAAACCATTTATAGTCCATTCAATATTAACTAAAATTTACAAAACATTTTAAATGTTTATAAAAATAAAATTAGGTACAATAATTCAATAAATAATAAACGTATTGATGAAATGAGATTCCCAGTAGGAAAAAATCGTCTGCTAAAATAATTATCGTTACTTCCTGTCATTTTCTATGGCCAATATGGTGGAGTTTGGTGATTTCTTCTTAACTTATGGAGACCCTGAACTCCAGCAAATTGTAGATTTCGGTACAGATTTAGATGGATATCTTGGGAATGACATTCAGGTTTCAGAGGTGACAAAGTCAGCCATTCCGGAAATCCCTCCACCTGAAACACCTTCAGCACCCACAAGTACAACCGTACCACAACAAATGAAAGATTATGCACAGGAAAAGCCACCCGAAAAACAAGGAAGAAAAAGATTCAGAGACTTTTCGGACGAGAAACTGACAGAATATAAGAACATGAACCAGAGCAAATCCACAAAATTTAATACTAAATGGAGATTGAACATTTTGCAAGGTACATTTCACTTATATCGGGAAGTCACCAGCCATAGGTGCAAGGTACAACTGTTCTGCACATGTGATACATGAAAGTGTTTACAATAAATTTCTTTTTACTAATTTTAATTAACAGTTTCAAGCAAGAATTTAATGAAACATCTCCAAAATACACATAAAACAACAACCGCACCTCTGGCTGCACATGTGACACAATACATCGCTACTAATATAATGCAGGCAAATCAAAATAAATATCTGCCACAATATTAGGGTCGGTGATTGCGCAATAAATAATTTATACTCCAATTGCGAGTGTAAAATGTCTTTAAAATTCTTGAGAGAGCAAGAGAGATTTTATAAGACGGTAAACAGAAGATATATTTTTTTTCAAACTGGCACAATGAGAAGTATGGGTGCAACATGGATACAGAGAATATATCGAAAACAGAGCTAGCAGAAAAATTATCGAAGTTTTATGCCGAAATAAAACCACAGCCACCAAAAAGCAAAAAAATGTAATCCGAGACCGAGTCAGAAGGAACACTAACTGACGAATCTAAGGATTATGGAAAAACTCAATGAAAAATATTAGAGGCGCCATTAACAGACATTTCCATAAAGATCTCAAAAGGGGATTTGACATAATTCATGACAGTGATTTTTTCTTTTGCAAACGGAACATTAGAATGACGACAAAGCCTTTTGTGCCTCCTGGCATTGAGAGAATTAAGGTTAAGGTAAGGAAATGAAACATTAAATGGCATATTAAAAAAAAGAGTTGCAACTGGAAAATCAAAACTCACAAAACATAAAACTATTATTACACCACACGATTTAAATAAAATCAGTACTTACTTTTGTGACGCAGCTAAAAATCCCTTGGTCCTCAGGCAGTGTCTGTGGTATAATATCTCCAGTCATTTTATTACAAGAGGCTTGGAATTTCAATTGAATATAGATTCCTTAAAAATTTCGCAAAAAAATGTAACCTTAACACACGAAACCCAACAAAAAAAACTACCAGGGCGGGCTAACAAATTCTGAAGAAATTTTCGATAAACGAATGTACGCAACAGGGTCTGATTCTTGTCCAGTGAAAATGTTGAGGTTATTTCTCCAAAAAAAACGATAAAAAAGCTGGTAGTTTGTTCAATAAATGCATCACTGAAGCAATCAAATCACCCCACTTACACATTATTTGGTATTCATCTGAAGCACTTGGTAAACACTCCTTTAAATGTTTTATGCCGGATATTTCCAAGGTTGCTCAATGCACAAACCGCTACACTGCTCACTGCGTCCGGGCCACATGCATCCAATCACTAAATGATGCTGGCGTGGAAACACGCAAAATAATGTTCTACAGCGGCCATAGAAATGAAGCATCTGTTAGGAGTTATTCTAGGGATATATCCAATGCACAAAAACAATCTATTAGCTCACTTTTGACCAACACAGCAGACACATCAACACCCGCCATGCCGCTCATCGCAACTGACAACAATCCTTCAACTTTCCCGCCAACTGGCCTCATCACCAATACACATGCAAATCCGCAAGTAGATTTTTCAGTCATGCCATCGATGCTTACAAATTCATCGTTCAGTAATTGTACTTTTAATTTGAATATGAAAATGTAACAGTTATAAATTAATTGATTATTGAATAATGAAAGAATAAAAGCTAAGTAAAGGAGTTATTTTTCTTGCTACGTATGTCAATTGTTGTATGGGCGTGGTCTATTCAATGATCAATGATTCAATTTTTAACGAGGTAGTTATAGTTGTTTTCCTTTTGTGAAAAGTGTTAAAATGTCAGTTTATATTTTGTGTTTATTTGAAAACGTTACAAAGGATTGTAAATATAAGGAATGACATTTGCTTTGACTGCACTGCATGGAGTTATGCAATAAAATGGACTGTCTCAAATAACCATGAAAGCCTTCTGCTTTCATTTTATTTGAGACAGTCTATTCTACTGCATACATGTAACTCCATGCAGTGCAGTCAAAGCAAATGTCATTCCTTAATTGGTGGAGGACGAAACACACTTGTCGAACCCTTATATGTAGTAACTACGCTATATGTAGTAACGCCGTTATATGTAGTAAGAAATATACGTCAAATGTAGTAAGGGCACGTTATATGTAGTAAATATCTCCGTCATATGTAGTAAGGACACGTTATATGTAGTAACATTTTTGTACGCTATATGTAGTAACTGCTAGGTCACGTTATATGTAGCAACATTTTTATACGCTATATGTAGTAACTTAATAAATGTCTCTCAAATGTTCAAAATGTTAATAGATTAGACTTTACCAGAAAATTGAAAAAGAAAATTTGGTTGGATGAAATAATAAACCGACAGACAGACGGCAGACGGACATTCAGACCCAATAATATATAATTGTCTAATTGTTGATGCTTTCCACTGAATTGATACAGATGTCGTAGGAGCTGCAAACGTTGGTGCCGTCAGCAGAGTATGGTGTCATGATAATAATAATTCTTTTTTTTTGGCAACACATTTAAAACAAAATATAATATGAAACACTTAAAGAATCTAAACTCTTGGGCAACCTAAAGTCGGCGAGAGGGGGGGAGCGTCAAAGTAGATTCCGGATGATAACTTTAACAGTTACAGGCATTTAAAACAAAACAAATTTGCATGTAGATACATTGTTTCAAAATATTTGTTGGGGTTACTCATAGGGTCCGTTGGTCAACAGTCGGGTCATCACGACAGAACAATATCAATTAGATGCAGGTCCCCGAAATACATATACATGTACTTGTGCATCGAACATGTATGTTTTGAATCTATGAAAGGTGTTTTACTTATGACTAGAGGATGCTGTGTACATTTTCTCCAGATAAAAAAAACCCCAAACAAAATGGCTGTCTGGAATATATATAACCGTTTACACGTTCAATGTCAGTTGTTTTCTACAAAAAATAAATACATCCAAAACATGTATTCTAGGGACCTCTATTTTCAATTGAAACTGTTTTGTCACCGGCAGTATGACATCAAATTATGGGTTCACTACTGGAGTTTATTTAAACAAAATCACCAATGTATGTGGAGTCACTTGGATAAATGGTTCGCTGGGTTCGCGTCCCAGTATAACTGTGTGCTATGCCTTTATAATGTCACATTGTTCGACTCTATCTAGCTGCACATGAATGTATACTGACAATGTGATGGACTAGTTAAAACCCAATCCAAATAGAACATTGTACTCCCATACGCCTTTACGCCATTGAAAGCAGGATAAACACTAGCCTGGAGAGCCTATAGACTCAGGGTGGACTATAATCCATGCAACCATAAGCATATTCCATAACGCTTCGACACAACAATTTTAGAGTCATACACATATTTCATTACATTATGAAGGTTAAATGCTACTTTCTATTCATTAAAATTTAAACATTTAGCAAACTTGTGCTGCAACATTCCACATCAGAATATTTTCAAAATATAGACTTAAGACCTATAAAATCAGAATTTGTCACTGACCTAAAAGGAATCTCAACCTGGATCTTATAACATGCAAAGTCATTTGAAAAATCTCTATAACAGTTAAAGTTATCATCCGGAAACCACTTTGACGTCGCCCATCCCAGATTCTTCAGGTGTATAATGGTTTATTTTTTTTTTTTTTTTTTTTTTTTAAATGTGTTGCAAAAAATAATAAATAAAAAACTATTATTATGACACCATACTCCCCTAACGACGCAAAAATTGCGGCGCCTTCAATGTTTGAAGTCAATTAAGTGGTCGGGCATGAAAAAGAAAAAAATCAACAATAATATAAACATATATTTATTATATGGGCCTGAATGTCCGTCTGCCGTCTGTCTGTCGGTTTATTAATTCACCCAACCAAATTTTCTTTTTCAATTTTCTAGTAAAGTCCAATCTATTAACATTTTGAAGATTTAAGAGACATTTATTAAGTTACTACAAAAAGCGTATAAAAATGTTGCTACATATAACGTGACCTAGCAGTTACTACATATAACGTACAAAAATGTTACTACATATAACGTGTCCTTACTACATTTGACGTATATTTCTTACTACATTTAACGGCGTTACTACATATAGCGTAGTTACTACATATAAGGGTTCGACAACACTTTACTCTACATTGTGAGTTATACACAGACATCAGGAAATCATTTTTGTCAACACTACAAGGTACCATCGTCAACAGTGATCCAACCTCAGATGATATTCCTCGAACTATTCTTGCATCAAACACAAGACTTGTATCAAATTATTTAAATGACTGCCTTCATACGCGAAACCTAGCATCATTCTCGCGAGGCTAATATATTTTACTACCATAAACAATGATGTTATTATATTGATGGTGCATCATATACAGGCTGGTCGGTAGAAACGAGTTATCGCGCGCCAAATATTTGTAAATCGGATTGCACTTCAAAATAAAATTTATTATTATTATTGATGTATATGGTAACTCCTTAATTTTTGTAATTTTACCAGGGGACTGGTTAACATAAGTTTAATTCTTGTTTCAGAATCCTGTATTTTGTAAAGTTTGTAATTAGTTTTCAGTAAAATACTGTTTATATACTAAAGCCACAGCCTTATTTTTCTGAAAAAGTAATGGTTTTAGTAAATGTTTTCTTATTTGGTTCACATTAGGACAAAATCTTTATCGCTCGTGATCATTTTAATGGAAATTGGTCAATAAATTTTTGTGAGAATAATAAATAAATAAATAAATACGCTTTTATATGAGATAAAGAATGATGTTATAAACTTTTCCAGTACTTCTTGCACATGCCTCTGTGGTACAAACACTCGTGTTATTATGTTAAGAGTTAAGGACACATGTACACGCATTTTTAAAAGGAAAATAAATCGTAGAAAACCTCAACCGTTAATTGTCGAATTTCCAAAAACCTCGTATTTCTTTACACAAACTCTGGCCCCTTTGCACTGCTCTATGGGGTTTAATATATTAATATATTTTCATTTTTTAAATTAATTTGTTACACAAGGTGAAAGAATGATTCCCAAAACGCCGAGCTATCCGCCTATAGGAATAAATACGCAAGAAACTGGGTTACACCTTTTTCGAGCCTCTATAGGCGTCATTACTTGAGGCCAAATATAAATAAATCTCTGTGTAAATATATACGTTGCATATGAATAACATTTTTCCTTCCCTTTTTATAATGACGTGCCTTATTTGACAAAATGTCTATTCTTGCCTTAATTAGTGCAAGTTTCGTAAGGGAACTTTTTCTTTGAAAATAAAGCAAATGGCATTGATTTGCCACAACTCAAAATGAGTAGGTCTATACATTCAGATTTCAAGTCTATTGGAGGAACCACAAGCTTATGATCTTCAGTCTTGCTCAGCTAGTGACATTTATCACATATGATACCCACCCCGACTTTTCATTTATAGCATTTTGTCGTGCGAAGATTGCACTTTGAACAGTTTGATGTTTTGGCATTTTATTTACTAGTACGTGTTCATCGTTCAGAAAACACACGGGAAATGACACGTGGCCTGAAACTAGACTGTAATATCGTTGTATGTTATATTTTATATTTGTATTAAGCAAATGTATGTGCATGTCTTTATTTCTTTTTTGTTGTTTGTTGCAGAAATAAATATTTCAATTCTAACACAAAGTAAGATAAAAGAAAGAAATAAAGCCGTAAAATATACATTTTATTAAAAATGAATTAAGATAAAAATAAAATGTCATTTTGGGTATACGAACCCACAACATAAGACATAATAGTCCCTACATATATCCACTACACCAAGCAGGCAATTGTTGACAGCGAGAGTTTATTAATATCAAGTACGAGTATAGTACGTTATATTGGGGTAACTGTTTAAACACCGATTTTTGCAAAATTCACTGTCAGCGCATATCTCTCCATTAACCATACTTACCTAACAATAAAATAAGGTAGTTTTTGTATTCAAAATATCTTTAATGGAGAGGCATGCGCTCTATATGTATTTATTAAAAAACATGTTGATTTTTACTGACTTACTCCATGTTTGTATAGAGTTATACGGAGACAAAGCTAAAAGATTTCATGTGTTAAACATATAATGCAATATTTTACTGAGTTTTTTACCAAATAAACTTTTACAAAATGATAGTAGCTTTAGGTTTTTTCACTATAAACATGTTTATAACATACTTTTAAATTTTGAATCCTATAGGCGGATAGCTCGGCGTTTTGAGAATCATCCTTTATCTTTCTCCAACACGTGTATTTTTGCACAATTTCCATAAAAAATCCAACAAATATTTTTAAAATTCTTAAATTATCAATTCCTGCTCTATTTTTATTTATAAATCTTCACACTTGTGTAGGTAATTTCATAATTGTACCCTTCTTTCACGTTTTTCAACCAAATGGGTGTCACTTGAATTTTCCTACTTCGATGACCCTTAATACCATTTCCGTGGTCATTATTTATACCATACAGACCTGTTGAAAGTTTAATGCTGAGCCAATGAAATGAAGTAAAAGCTTGGTGGCCTTGTGGTAGAGATATGGATAGCTAATGTCAAAAAGCTGCCAAGGGTACTAGTATAGTCTGGTAGCAGCTGCTAGGATATAGGCAACGAGGGACAGAGATGGACTGTCGATTTGGCAAGAACTCGTTAGCTAAGTGTTAAACTTTCGACAGGTCTATACTGTTGTTCAGTTTAAAAGGGAATGGATTAAAAAAGTTTGAAACAGTTAATCACAAAATAACGGATTAAGGTTAGAAAATAAGATTAATGTAACTAAAACAGCATAAAGTAAGGTGGAGTGTTTACGGAGTGAAAGAATGTACTTATATACATATATCATAAATTAATATGAAGTCCTTAGGAAAGGAGAAAGGAAATAGTTTTCGTCAAAATTAGAAAAATGTAATTTTAACATCAGTGACGGATGGATGTAACCGCTTGACATAAAAAGGTAAAAAGTTTATTTTTTTATTTGAAATCAAACTCAAACATACCAGTCCATGTCCAAATCACAATCCAAAAACCAAGTAAATTGACTGACTAAAAATGAAATCACATGTATCACAGTAAGCGGAAAACTGAATAACACGTAGTTGTCAATATCCGGAACAGAACTGACGACTGAAGAATGGCTTGAAGTAATGGTGTTTTACACTCAGTTAATATTATTTCACTGATACCAAGGCTATCAGTTCTGGGATGGTGGATTAAATTAAGTGCCCGGAGAAAACAGCTAACAAATGAACTTTCGAATTGTGTCAACTATGATCTATCCGTGAAGTGAGTATTGGTGTTTAACGTCCCAGTCAAGAATATTTCACTTACATCGAGACGTCGACAGCTATAGGCGAAAGTGCAGAAATTTTGCCTGTGCGTTGCGCTGATGACATTATACAGCAGGGTTCTTTAGCGTGCCAAGTCCATCGTGACACCGGACCTCGTTTATTTTAAGTTCCCATCCGAAAGAATCGTGACTTTCATTTCGTAATGCCGAGTACTTGGCGAAAGAACAGTCATTACCCACTTTCAAGTCTTGTGACTTTAAACAACTGTCATTTAAGCTTTACTCGAATTAAGAAACAAAGACATAAGGAAACTAGAAGGTTTAAATTCATCTACCTTGATTTCACACATTATGACAAAATTCAGTGTTATGGTTCAAATTACAATGTAATGTTGATTTTGGGTTCTAACCCCTTCCATTTATGAAAAAAAACATGTGCTCCAAAAAATAAATAATACATGAAATATGCAGTAAATAAATAAATAAATAAATAAATAAATAAATAAATAAATAATAAATAAATAAATAAATAATAAATAAAAATGTAAATAAATAAATAAAAAAATAATTAAATAAATAAATAAATAAATAAATAAATAAATAAATAAATACAAATGTAAATAAATAAATAAATAAATAAATAAATAATACTAGTGAATAAAACACTTTGAGTAGCTAACACTAAGTACATGTATAAAAAGTTTGAAATGCACATCCTCGGAGGTTTGACAATCATATGCATACATCGCAGTTAAAATCATCCTCTCCTAAACACTGAACAAATATGTATAATTAACGCATAAAAATAAAACTACTACTACTACTACTACTATTTATAATAATGATAATAATAGTAATAAAAATTTGAGAACTAAATTGTGCGATTTAAAGGAATTGAATTAACTCAAAAGTAAATGTAAAATATATTCTGACCGCCTCAACATGGACAACAACTAATCTTTTATTCGACAATGAATTGGAATATTCTCTACCCTTACATTGCTTAATCTGTTTCAATCACTTTTTAGTTGTAAGCGTCCTCTCTAGTGACTATAGGTTGCCTTCTATTTTTTCGATCTCTACAGAGGTGTTTTAGAGTGCACTAAGACACGTGACCTAGGTTTTGAGTCCCACTATTCCAGAAATGAGTTTTTACAGCTCGAAAAAAAAACATCTCAGAAAATTTCCAAGTCCCGATGGAGGTTCAAACCCACAACCATCCTTATTTACTTAATTATTATCGATGTGTCGGCATTGGTAACAGTTTGAAGATTATCTTTATATCCTAAATCTGACACAAAACTATAATGTACATTTCATAAGCTTAAAGTGGTCTTTAAAGTTACTTGTGCACCTTAAATTCATTAATCTTGAAATCTCTCTCTCTCTCTCTCTCTCTCTCTCTCTCTCTCTCTCTCTCTCTCTCACTCTCTCTCTCTTAGTGTGTTTTAAGAATCATTGCATAACACCCTCACCTTGTCCTGAAAATAAGTTAATATAATAAGACACAAATTATGATTATTTTTCTACAGATCTTTACATAAAACTTAAAGATATATTATTTACAAGTGTTCTTATGTTTACACTTGTATTAGGGTTTATTTAGCAGGTTTTATAAATCTCGAATTAAGAGTTTTAAACTTAACACCCTAAATCTCAAAATTATCTTCTATTATTTTAAGACGATTTTTCAATGAGAGGAGAAATGTCTGTGTGTCAAGCTTTTGTCCGCACTAGTTTAAATTCGACGAAGGTCGAAGAACTTCATTTTGAATTTGGCACGCGCCACACTATCTTTCATTACCCCTTGAAATACCATGAGCAGAGATGTCATTTCTTATATTTACAATTCTTTCTTTTAATAAATATTTTGTACCTTGGCGCTATCTTTTCCATATTTGCTCGTGTGATATAGGGTTTTTAGCCATGCGAGATCGGCGTGTCTCAAATGACCACGCGACCCCCTGTGTAGGACATGACGTAATATTGCGGGAAAATTGATACACATCAAGGGTCATGACCCCCATTGTCTTTCATTGGGAATTAAAATACAATTGCTTCTGTATGTTTCATCGAAGACAGGTACAGTCATATTGTAAATATTCATTCATAAATTTGTGAATTAACAAAGGTATGATCGTTCATATCGTTTTACTGGTTTGTGTAGGAGTTGTAGCCCTTTGAATACTTTTTTGGCGGGAACATTAAGACCTCTAGTCAGAATAGCAAGACAATAAAATGATGTGATGGTTAGATGTTTTAATACATGTATTTTATATCAATAAGTTTTTGTTGATGAATTTGCAACATCGCTTTCCCACTAACAAATACATATAACTCTAACTTTAACAGAAGTAGTGATTAATACTAAAAAAACCCGACATATCAGTCCATATCCATCATATCTTAAGGAAAAAAAACTTTGAAAACTGGCAAAAGTTAAACACGTGAACTTTCACTAATGGAAGACTGGATGTCGGATGTGTTGAAAGGATTTTAACCTCTTGTTTAGATAGTTACACCCGTCACGTAAAGAATACAATACAATGATAAGTTCCTATTTCAAAACCTATGATGGACTTTAATGACCGGGTGGCCAAAAGAGTCGGTTAACGGATCTCAGAGGGTTATAATCCAAATCGGAATGATCGTAGTGTTAGAAAGTCTGCCAGTACGCTTGCAAAAGGTCAATGATATTTTCTTGGAACTCAGCTTGCCCCACTAACAAAACGCTAACAACTTTGAAATAAAAATAAAAAGGATTCGAACTTGAGAAGACGTATCTCCTCCACTCAAAAACTTCCTCCTAATGTTTCTTGCATGGTGCTTGACCTTGACCCAGACACAAGCGATGTGTTGTTATTTTAACTAAATTCTAATATATTATAATTTGTGAGACTTATCATGGCATTCAACCGCAAACTGACTGTGTCTACATAGAAATTAATATGACTACCTACTCTGTAAAATCGTATCCGTTCCGAACTTCACATCTATGGAAGGAGTTTGACCAAACCGGATATACCAAAATAAAGACAAAGTTTCGCGTACCGCATTTAGACATGCAGGGGGAAAGGGGGGGGGGGGGTGTTGGCTATAAAAAAAACCAGTTCTAGTTCTTTACCTAGGTGTACTTAAAAAACTCGAAAAAAGTGTTAAGCGTAATAATCTAAATCTTGAAATCTGCCTTCTTTTAAGAGGATTAGTTGTTATCCTTTTCCCTGTGATTGATTTGTCTTATTATTAGATAATTAATAAGGTTTTTAGTCACTAGACTAACAAAGGGATTTAGCCGTATGCTAATTTAAAACACCCCCAAAACAAACACACATATACACACGCAAGCACGCACGCACGCGCGCGCGCGTATACATTTGGAAAACATCTGCCTTTATCCTCGAAGGATGATTTAATTACTGGCTTACTAAAGTTAGGGGCACCTGACTTTATCCTCGAAGGATGATTTAATTACTAGCTAGTTAAAGTTCGGGACACCTGACTTAATCCTCGAATGATGATTTAATTGCTTGTTTATTAAAGTTAGGGTTTGTTGAACTGGACTCGGATCTGTCGAAGTTAATCAGTTCTGCTTCATACTTAGCCGTATATATCAACTATAAGTATATGACACTACCGAAAGGCTACATTGAAGTTGTATGACAAACATGATGACTTAAATTTTTCGATTGTCAACTTTCCCTCACTATGTAGCAATATACTCGCTTTTCCTGCTTATAGTTTATTTGTTTCATAATTAATACGCTTTGGTGGAGATTGAACTTGATACTTGATACAAAGCTGCATACAAAACATTTGACACAAGGGTATTGCAACCCTAGATTTATCAAAAGGTTTAAAGACGGTTATCACAATAATATTGATACGCATGATGTCTCTGTATTCAAATCAACCCTTGATATTTTTCACGTTACAAAACTCCATGATCCTTTTATCATAATAACCCATATGGGGGGGGGGGGGCGTAGATAGCTGACCAACAGTTGCTTACCCTTTCGGAGAACACGGTCTCACTGCCCGTGTTTTACTCAAATTTCCAGTTCTTGTACTTTGGATTGTAATTTGGATAAATATTTTTATATTAGTTTTTTATAAAAGCAGTTTAAATTCAAAACTGTTTTTATTTTCAATTTTATTGACGATATGGACGTCCACTAGCTATTTCATTAAGCTAACGGAGGTTTGAACAACCAGAGTCAGTAGACATGTCATATCTTTTCAAAGAACTTTATAATTAACGAGTTTGCCTACCTTGTTCAATATAAAGTAAATCTGCTAATCTTGTTATTAACCGATGACTAACTGCTAAGTCTTCAACAGGATTATTAATAACGGTGGGACTTTAAAACACCATGATCCTCGATGTCGTTTTAATTCAGGATTAACAATTTAAGTTATTTGGGTTTACATAGGGCATGGTCTGAGCAAAGAGCTCAAGCTTGCACATTTTTATTCCGTGCGCATTGTACACATAGATAAACGGGTAAAAGAAAATGTTCATGCTTAAAAGAAACCAAACAAAAACATATCAATCTATGGTCAAAATCACAACCCAAAAACCAAAGTTTGAACTTTGAAAATGGGCGAATAAACATAAACTTCAACCGGAAAATGAAGCCTGGTGCCTCTGAATAGTAGTAAGCTCCCGTCTACTTAGCTACATCAGCCTTGTATGAAAAAAGATGGCGCAATTAGTTGGCTAATGCTAGTCAAGTTGGTGTCGAAGAATGTGCGTTCGAGCCCCTACAGTGTCAAAAAACATTGTTTAAAAATGATTAAAACAAACGTAAATCCACATATTAACAATCATGTACATGTATGTGTTCTTTTTTGTAAATGACGAATTTTGAAAAAAAAAATCAGATTCAACAAAATGCACTATCAATTTGTGGAGTTTGCGCCTTATTACGTTTCATATTATGCTATAGCGGAAATATTTACACTTCAACATGTTATCGAAAAATATTTACATTTGTAAAGTTTTAATGTATTAAACTTTGTTTAAGAACAGATGACAGTTATAGGAGTACAAATGTCATTGCTAATGTGACGTCATTCATCTCTTCCTTGTGGCTTTATGCGTGATGTCATTGATTGGCTGTTCAAGCGATTGGAAATGCATGTGGTACACGACAGTGTTTTAAAGTTTGTTTTTTTAGGGTTAAAATACCAAATAAGATTTTCGAAAAAATGGGAAATGTAAATATAATCATTGAAACGTCTAGAAATGGCGTTTATAGTGCTATAACTGCCATTGCCGTGCAAAGCAAACTAATCATAATGCGCTAATACGCATTATTCAGTTTGATTTGCACGGAAATGGTAGTTATAGCGCTATAAACGCCATTTCTAGCCAGTTCAATGGTTAAATAACGTCAGTAGGACAAAAAAAGAGGTTCAGATAGAGAGTGAGATAGAGGTAATTAGAAATATGATTGATATCTTTGAGCATAAACCTATATTATTCCTATACCAGACTGGCACTTGTACACGTTCGGTTGTAGTTTTGGAGTACAACAGCTTTAAATATAGCCTATTGATTAAACTTTTGAACGATTCTCAAGAACATTAAATATAATTGATGATTGTCGACTTTCAGTCTGAATATTTTAATATTTCAGGTGTCAATCAAAAGGCTTAAGTTAATTTCATAAGTTTTAATCCATATCAAATTACCTTAAACACCTTGTCTAAATAAAATATTATAATAATTTTTAAATCCTAATGTCTTGTGTGGTGATTTCATAACTCCTCACTTGTTATACAGGTTGGTTTAAATAACAAATCAAGTATTTATATTTCTAACATGTTGTGCATCTTGAAATCCATAACCTTGCATAGGGAATAAAAAAGTTGAACCACAGAGATAAAATAACAAGAGTTACAGGATACAAAGTGGCAAAAATTCATCAATTCCAGGCACCAGTTTCATAATAATGTTATGTTTTACTAAGATTTTAGTAACTTAAATTGAGTAAAATTTAAGTCATTTTTTGGCACTATGAATAAACATTTTTGGCAAAATAAAACTTTTGACAGCCTGAAATGTTCTTAAAAATAAAACTTAAAATTCTTGAATACATTGAAAATAACACGAATGTTGAGATTTGAATTTGCCAGATTTAAGAAAGGAGATATACCTTGTCTTGTATTCTGTATTCTTCTTCGGTGTAATGTAATATTATGCCAATCAAAAATGAATTTTATTCTGTTCATCTTTTTTTAGATACATTATTTATAAATTATAAATTGGAACATATCTCAAGTGAACACTTCTTATAGCTCCTTCTTAATTGGGGTTTTCTTTTTCCACACTTTTACAAAGTTTCCAAATACTTGTTACTGGTTCATTAGAATGATATTGCTAAAGTGCATCATCTTGAACATGGCATGTGCTCATTTGATAAAGAAATTATTGCTGATTATAATGGGATGTGACAAACCTAATGAAAAACATTTAAATAAATAACCACAGTTTATAAAATCCCGGAATGGGGTTTCGCCTAATATACCATGTGTTATATACCATTTTTTGAATTTAATCATAAAATACATTTAAAAATGGTATATGACACATGTGATATCCCCTAACGTTGGATTTGTATAGAATCAAATTAGATTATGTTTCCCCGTAATAAGGGAAATGATTCAGGGAGTGTGCAATGTAAACTTTTTCAAAACTTTTTACGCAATATGTACCGATTAGGTTGTACAGAATTAAATCCAATTTTTTGTATTTTCAGATACAACACTAGCAAGATGACTCGCCAAGGCCAACAGTCGAAACGGGGTGACAAAGAATTGAACGCCATGCGTTTTAATTTGAAAGAACAACGAGTTCTACAAAAGAACCTACATATTCTGGATGCAGAAGCCTCATATTCCTTAAAACTTATAGATTTAAATAACAGAGGTGTCAAAGTGTTTTACAAACGTTTTAAAGACAAAGTATCAAAGATAAAATCGCATTTAAGGGCCGAAGAAATTGCAGAGCTTCGAGAGATGGAATCTAGAGGAGAACTGAAGGATATGCATAAACCTTTGAACATTACAGGTGCTCTGAGAATCGCTGATGCAGAAAAACGGCTACAATTACGAGGCCATGAACGACATAGAAAAACCAAAAGTGCTTTTGCAAGACGGGCTGATATGACTAGTATGGAATCTATAGCGTCACGTGACAGACCAGTATCTCATTCTGGGGTGCAAATGCCTTCTTTAAGCAGTATTTTAGAAAACAAAAGAAGTTCAATTAACGACACATTTGTTCTTATTTCAGACAAAAATAATAATGCTAATCGCAGATCATCGATTGGATCATCAGGTGCTAATGACCCTATTACGCAGGTGCAAGTTAAGAATTCGACCGGCATTGACAATAGTTTACTTGTAGAAGGGAAATCTTCTAATATGTCTACAAAAGGCTTAAAACATTTAGTTGAAAAATCAGCATGGAGTTCAACGAAATCTCCGAGAGAGGTGAGTTCTATACCAAGCATCGTGAAACATGACGAAGACAATCAGCGAATCCGATTTCATGATACAAAGCCTGAAAATTCAATGGCGGTGCCCCGAGTTGGAGATGGTAATTTGTTGAATGAAAGCCATTCCGCTAAGAAACGTTCAATGTCTGTTTCATTCGCTAATGGAACGGAATTTAAAGCAGAGAAAACTAAACATGTAACGATAGCTGACGAGTCCCCGATTGAGACTCCAGTATCACGGATACAAAGCCTTCGGTCGAGAAGTGGAACAAGTAGAACATCAAATTACACACGGAGCAGTTCACAGGCTTCATCATCGGCTTTGTCGTTTTCGTGTCATTCGAATACAGAAAGAGATTATTTCGGAGAACATAATGGACTGAAAACAGCTACACTTTACTCTTCAAACGACGACATGTCCCCATATATTGGCGAGAACCCGTACGAAGAACGCCGAAAAATGCTTCTACAAGGAGAACAATATAGAGCGGATACTTTAGCTGATAGAAAAGACGATTTCCTAGATCGAGTAGACGAATATATCAAAGTTTATGAAAAGCAAAATGCTGCCTTACAGTTAGATATCGAGAGACAGCAAAGTGAACTACGTGGTTTAGTGGATGATCAGTTAGACGAACTGTTACCGGCGGAACAGGAAACATTGACAAGAGCTCAAATTAAAATGTTGAAGAATCGGAAAATGATGCAAGAACAGATGATGATGCGAAAGAAGAGTACTAAAGAGCTGTGGAAAGACATTAATAAATGTACTTACTTACGCGTTCCTTCAGAGAAAATTGACTTATCTGGTATCGTTACTCTTGCTAGTGAGCAAATGAAACTGTTTAAAACTCTACGGCCGATGTAATGATGTTTGGTTATTTAATGGTACAGTGGAAATATAATTAATTCCAATTAAGACTTATTGAAAATATTAATGAGAGAGAGAGAGAGAGAGAGAGAGAGAGAGAGAGAGAGAGAGAGAGATATCTAGAGATCTAACATTTTCTCTACAACAACAATACACATTTGATTGTGCTGGCACATACGCCCTGAGAGAGAGAGAGAGAGAGAGAGAGAGAGAGAGAGAGAGAGAGAGAGATTTCACAAACGAATTTTTTAATAATTTTTAAATCTGGTATTGTGGAAAGTGATGATGGGCTAGATTATAATATCTTATTAGGTATTACAAGGATTTATTGGGGATATCAAATTAGTCTATCAGATTTCCACGATATCTTCCTTATCCTCTTTAGAAAACACGTCGACCTTAATTAAGCAATAGCATTTTTACAAAAATTGTCAACAAATATGATGTATCTTTATCCATTAAATCCTTGTTTTCGCAATTGTCTTAGAACATTTCGCGTTTATTTTATATCTGAAGTTCTAAGCCTTTCGATAAATGCCTAGAAGTTGTTTAACCGTTTCGATATTTATGTCACATTTTTGCGATGCATATATTATTTTATGTGCTGATACTAAATATATTCTCAACAAAAAGGTCAGGGACCAATGTAAAATTTTAAAAAAAATCAAGAAATGAAAAATATATAAATCTGTATTTAATCATGTTCTTGTTTTGTTTTAAATGATGTCATGAAGTAAATTTTGTGCATAAAAATAAATCTCTTTAATAAATGAACTTACGAGACGGGAGAAGATGAAATTACACGTTAGGCGTTTTACAAAATGAAACAATGATTTTGATGTGGGCCTTAACCTATTTCGTATACATATACATTTTGGTTAATGACAAACAGAAGGTTATGAACAGGTTCCACGACCTTGGAATTAAGACAAATTAAAATTTCAAATATCTTTAAATACGTATTAGTTGCTAGACCTAATAGAACTGATAGTTTATTTGGGATAATTGCTGAAGGGTACAGTTTTCATAAAGAAATTAAAGGTAATTGTTGTCTTGAATGAAGTTGAATTTCATCCAACTTTGCTTTTGATGCACTTTCGATATATGTAAAATTTTCGAGATTTTAGTCAGTTTCAGTAAAATTTAGATAAAACCATTTTGTAATAAGCCCAGAACAGTAAAAATAAATAAGAAAACTCGGCAATCTGTATTTTTAACATTTTTACACCTTTCGATAAATAGTTTGATATACATGTAGTTTTAAAACTTCATAATTCAAATGACTGTGATAATAAATGGTTAATTTTTCTTGGCATTTAGACCCAAGAAAACAAGGGTGAATCATTAAAAACTCGGTGTCAAATTGAATGAAAACATTGCAAAAACTAGAAGGGGGTTTTACCAGAATAATTGCGAAAATCCGGAATAATCAGACCAAATCCGGAATAAACGAAATTAATCCGGAATACTCAGGTAAAATCCGGAATAAACCGGTAAAATCCGGAATAATCAGGCAAAATCCGGAATAATCAAGCAAAATCCGTAATAAAAGGACTATTTTGTTACGGCAAGTTTTCCGTAATCTAAAAATAACGGTAATTGTCTGATTATTCCGGAAAATGGCTGATTATTACGGTAAACGTTTAACTATTCTGGAAAATGTCCAATTATTAGGGGAAATTTTCTAAAAAATAATAATTTTTTATTTTTTTACCGTAATAATTGGACATTTGCCGGAATAATTAGATTTTTACTGCAATAACCAGTCTTTTACCGGAATAATCAGACAAGTTACCGTAATAGTCAGACACTTACTGGAATTTTTAGAAACTGTAAAATTTACCGTAAAAATATTTTTATTATTACGGATTTTGACCAATTATTCCGGATTTTGTCTGATTATTTCGGATTTGATCTAAACATTCCGGATTTGACATAAATATTCCGGATTTTCGCAAAGATTACGGAAAGTGTCTTACTATTCCGGAATTTCGCAATTATTCAGGTAAATCCCCCTTCTAGTTAATTAAACATGGTAATGGATCAAGTTTTAAGACTGTTATAATTACGACATTTATAAAGTATTTGGTGTGACGTAAAATCAAGGCCAATCATTTCCAAGAGATGAGATGGCTTAAAAAAGGAATATCTACAAGCTTGTTAATAAGAACGTTAAGAATATCTTTGACGCACGGCATTGCATGACAATACTTCTACAGTGGTACAGACAACCATGTGTATCAGATACATGTATTCACAAACACCTTGTACCTAACCAACATTTCGTTTATAGTATTTCGGACATGTCATGCAACTCTCTACAGCTATAGATGTTCTACTGCTGGAAAGTACGCCATTTGAGAGAGAGAGAGAGAGAGAGAGAGAGAGAGAGAGAGAGAGAGAGATTTTCTCTAGAACAACAATACACATGCATGTGATTGTGCTGGCACATACGCCCCGAGAGAGAGAGAGAGAGAGAGAGAGAGAGAGAGAGAGAGAGAGAGAGAGAGAGATTTCGTGGGTGTGTTACGGGGACAATCAATTAAAATGTACTATAGCTGTTTTGTTGTTGTTTTATTGTTTTAATCAATGAACGTGCACGTGTTGATGCAAACTGAAAGTTTTTATTGTGTAGTATAATATGATACCCATATATGGATTTAGGTGAGGCTTGATTTTTTTTACATGCACTGATAGTAGTAAAATGAAGACTCTTAGTTTGGGAAAGGAATCACATAGAAAATAGATAACAAGAATTGTTGAAATGCATGTTATTTTTAAAAATTACTCATGCACTTTTGCATTTCGTGTTAAATCTTAATAAATTCAAGCTGCAGAAAGAAAATGCATAGCTCGTTGGGGTTATGCTACACAATAAAAACTTTCAATACTAATAACTGTCGGTTAATACAGGTTGTACAAGACAACGTGGAATGTGCAATCTGATGGCAGGACTTATAAAGTACAAATGTGGAATTTAAACCTGAAAACTTACTTGTAAATTAATTATAAAATACAGAATCTGTCTTCACTTCATGTTGATATTCTGATGTTGACAAGTGCTTACAATGGCTATAACCACTTTAAATTATATTTATAGTAGCAAAATGAAATGGTAGGTATATATTTGACAACCACCAGTGCCACTAAAAGAACGCCTCTTACAAAAGTCAGTGCCACACAGCAGCATCTACATGCAAATGGCAATAATCGGCGTTATTATAATGACCTCACATACAATTCACCTCTGACCCCGCCTTTAAAATTGAAATAAAAATATATCAATAGTAAGATTGAATTTCTATATTTTGTTGTATATAATATGACTATCATAGTCATAATTGGAATTTATTTTTAAGTTTTTACATCCTTCATATTTTTATCAATTTTAAAAAGAAACATCTATCTTTATAAGGCTGTTACAGTCGGAACGCCAACCCCGTCGGCGTAGGGATTCATTAAAATTTGTGAACTTGCAAATGTGATGTAAAATTTGTCAAAACATGGCGAACCTTTGAACGACACAAAATGAGGAACTGTGTTAAATGTATCACAGATTGCCATAGATTGGGATGCAAAATAAAAAATTCAGAATATTTGAAAACCGACAAAACCTATTTTTTATAATTCCGGTTACAGTTTAATTTCGTAATTTATAGTGAAACGTGAGCCACAGGCTAAAACTAAAAATGTTATTCGTCACAAGATCCTTTCCCATTTCTCACACAGCTCGTGCTCAGAAACAATATTTATACCAAATGAAAGACCTTTTTACAAGGTACAATTCCATATATAATACATCAAATAATTTTCTGTACACAAAAAACGTCCAAGTTTTAAATGCGAAAAAAACGCTGCCGTCAATCCGGAATCTTGGATGGGGTCGGTCCATTTTCCGTCTAATTTGACCTAGAAAGTTTGTTAGTACTGCTTCCTAACTATGTTCTATATATAGTTTGGACACACGATGGAGAATGATATTTACGGCTGATATAAAGTAAGTTTTGGCGATTATTAGCATCTATTTCGTCAGATTTCTCAAGATTTATGCCGAATTTTAGGACCTACTTTCAGTCTCCATATTAAATTTGGCCATATGCCGCTTCGATCGTTCATTTCACAAATCTGAATTTCACAGGCCAATCTCGTGCACAAATATTGTGTTGGTTGACCCCTTACGGTGTATATTAAGTATCAGTGAATTGGTGGTACACTTGAAAACATGCGCAACCGTTTATTAAGCGTGTGCGAGTTAGGCATAGGACTAGGATGCCAAAATGGCTTGTCATGTTTTCTGTAACTTTTGCCTTGAAATTTATCATTCTATGGTCTCAATATAATCACTCAGCCTGTGCCTTTCTGAAGATAGGCACAACTCCCCATATCTGTTAAAAAAACAGTGTCACTGCATGCCAACACACACACACACACACACACACACACACACACACACACACACACACCATAGGCTGATAGGCCTAATGAAATTTAGAAAAGTGCAACAGATACGGTTTTCAGTTGTTCTAAGCTTTACTTGGTGTTGTTAAGAAATTTCAAACAGCCATATGGAACCTACATTTGATTAAAAACTTTTTGCTGAATGAGGCATTATCACCATTTGCAGAAAACTAAATGCCAATTTGGTTTTATGTTTAACAATGCAGTTTCACTGTTCAAAGTGTAAGTAGAACAAATTGTGCAAAATAGCAAGAACCAAGCTGAAACTCAATAAGATTGGGTTTCACACCAGTAGTGTCACATAACAAAACAGTGCAACTAGAAGGGTGGTATATAAAATCCTCATCCATATTCACTGAAAGTTTGTTTTTATAAACAATCATCACCTGAGTTATGCTAAACACAAATATCTAAAATGAAACTTGCTGCTTCCAAAATCAACAAATTAATAATCAGTCAGATTACTGGTACTGAAGATTAGTAAATTCCATTAGATGGACATGTTTATCAATTATTTTTATTTAAAGTGAGCATTCTTTAAATATATAATGTTTGATAAACATATTTGGTTCCAGTTTTACAGTTATTCCTAAACTAAGATTTTCCTTAATTGAAATCTGACAACTTTTGAAACAATTTTATGCAACTTAAAATAAAGTCTCAACAAAATTCGAATATAAATTTAACAAATCCTCAAGAATGGTCTTCAAAATGTCCCCTTAAATTTATGAACATCTTGAATACAGAAAAAAGTATTTTAATTTAGCTTTCAAATTTGCTAAATTCAAGTTGAGGAAAATCTCAAATAAGGAATGAATGTTAAACTGGAGTCAGCAATCTTAAGACCATCACTTTTACAGAATATTCATATCTAAAGGCATAGTACCAGGCAATAAAAACTACTACTACTTCTCAGATCTTTGTGTTCAAACCCATAACCCATTTACAGAACAAATCCTCTCCCAAAGGAGCTACTGTAACTGGACAGGCTGTAATGTGTCACAAAAAACCAGCATATATGTATTTTATACAAAAACATTGTATATAAATACCATGAAGAATAGGCCTACATATTGTGTGACAGTAAAAATAAGAACCAATAATAAGGATGCAAATAATTTTAACAAAATTATGCACTGGGATAAAGCTATTGACCTGCCTATATGCACACATCTTGAAGGGCAAGTATGTATACAGTCTAGCTTTGACAGGTCAGTATGTATACAGTTAAGCTTTGAGGGGCCAGTATGTATACAGTATATATCTTGACGGGCCTGTATGTATACAGTATATATCTTGAAGGGCATGTATGTATACAGTATATATCTTGAAGGGCCTGTATGTATACAGTATATATCTTGACCGGCATGTATGTATACAGTATATATCTTGACGGGCCTGTATGTATACAGTATAGCTTTGACAGGCCATTATGTATACAGTATATATCTTGACGGGCAAGTATGTATACAGTATATATCTTGACGGGCCTGTATGTATACAGTATATATCTTGACGGGCCTGTATGTATACAGTATATATCTTGACGGGCCTGTATGTATACAGTATATATCTTGACGGGCCTGTATGTATACAGTATATATCTTGACGGGCCTGTATGTATACAGTATATATCTTGACGGGCCTGTATGTATACAGTATATATCTTGACAGGCCTGTATGTATACAGTATATATCTTGAAGGGCATGTATGTATACAGTATATATCTTGAAGGGCCTGTATGTATACAGTATATATCTTGACCGGCATGTATGTATACAGTATATATCTTGACGGGCCTGTATGTATACAGTATAGCTTTGACAGGCCATTATGTATACAGTATATATCTTGACCGGCATGTATGTATACAGTATATATCTTGACGGGCCTGTATGTATACAGTATAGCTTTGACAGGCCTGTATGTATACAGTATATATCTTGACAGGCCTGTATGTATACAGTATATATCCCTACCAGCCTGTACGTATACAGTATATATCTTGGTCGGCATGTATGTCTACAGTATATATCTTGACGGGCCTGTACGTATACAGTATAGCTTTGACAGGCCTGTATGTATACAGTATATATCTTGACAGGCCTGTATGTATACAGTATAGCTTTGACAGGCCAGTATGTATACAGTATAAATCTTTATAGGCCTGTATGTATACAGTATAGCTGTGATGGGCCAGTGCACAATTGTGCATTGATCCTGATGGACAAGTGTAAACTTCACTAAATCTTGACAGAGAATTGTCAGTATGGTTTAGCTTTATATTATACAGATGCTGTTAGGCTAGTGCAAGTTTTAAGAAATCTTGGTGGGGAGCAGTTGAGGTATGGTAAACATAAGTATAAGGCTACATAGATACTGCCATGCCAGAAAAGGCTGGCTTGATGGGAATACAGGATATGTATGGTATAGCTTTTGACAGCCCAACATTGGTTTAACATGTTAAAACAACAGTTATAAAATTCAAACAATCCATATACATGTAATGAATTTAAAGACATTAAGTGATGAAAATTCTTGCTGCATCTGTAACTGAAACACTACTCATGTAGCTATTTAATTATGAAAATGCAAAACACAGTTTTCAATTTTTCTTCAAATGTTAATAGAAATCCAATATACAATGGCCATTCAGTTGTCCAAATCTATGTGTTCAAATGCTACAGTATATGTTATAAATATATTTGAAAATATAATATCCAATGAAATGCATGTTAGTAAGCTAAAAATTTAAAAAATACACTTAGCATTCCTAATATTCCCAAAAAATTTCTTTAATTATAGCAATAAATGTCTCTTTTTCTTTTGTAAATCAATCTGATTCTGTAGTGAGATAGGCAAATAATTAATTAAATAAATAAATAAATAAATAAATAAATAAATAAATAAATAAATTTATTTTTATAAATAAATAACCATCAAATCTAAAATGTGCCAATATTAATGCACATGGAATTGGTTTTTTCATTTCTTCAGTTTGTCAAACTGTGTCATATATGCCTTGTCTTTGTTCACAATGCATAAAATCAATCCCATGTGTGATAATGCGAATTTTTTTTGTCATCTGAGAGAGAGAGAGAGAGAGAGTATGGTGCTGAGAGAGAGAGAGAGAGAGAGAGAATATGGTGCTCAAGTCAGGACAAGGCATTGAACTGGAATACAGATTTTAAACAAATTGGTGAGGCTTCAGTTAGGCAAGGCAAAGACTTCTAATGACAGAAAGTTCTATGCAAGACAAGAGAGATAACTCTCATTTTCGTAAATGGCTCTTTGACACTGACCAATGGAATACGTAAATTAATCGTTTAGTTCGTCGAATGATTTATCAACATACAGTAAAATTTGATTATGTGTTTTTAATGAAAGAATTTGAAATCGTTATCACGTGGGTGTTATTAGAATTAGTTGCAACGTCATTTGAAACTTGATATTGAAGCATCGATCATCGCGGGGGCAGCCATATTTGTTTTCATTGACAACCAAATGTACTACCCAGTCTTTCGGGGTTTTAAGATATTAACAGGTCGTGCTCAGAAACCATTCTTAATTAAATTCAATTCTAATTGTGTGATGTCACATTCTACACAATATAAAGTGGTAATTCTGTGTACACAAAATTCGTCCAAGTTTTAAAGATTGTCGAAAATTTTGGGGCAATTGTGAGAAGAAATTGATTGTCATCAAGAAATCCGAAAAATGTGTAAATAACAGTATCTTATCGCTAAATTGAAAATTAAGTCTCAAACTGTTGTTTATTCAGCATATAATTCAAAAGTTTCATCGATTAACTTTACTTCATTATGTCCCAATATAGGTTTAAAGACGGGTGTCTTTTCGACCCTCAGACACTTGTCAAAAAGTAATCCCAAATTTCCATACGGCGGAAGGATACAAAATTTGTAAAGCCGAAACACAATTTGTGGAAATTGCCGACTTGGCGTTCCGAGTGTTATATATAATTATATATATAATTAAAAACTAAAAAAAATAAGTTAAAATGTTTTAAAACATAACTGAAGTTATTATTAGTAAAACATGTTTCACCGTTGTGTAAGGTTCTTCTTGAATTGTTGCATAAAATGAATGGTAAACAATTTTTAAAAACATTTTATACCATTCATTTACGTGTAACAAAATTAAAGAAGAGCCGTATACAACGGTGAAACATGTTTTACAAAAATTAAATCCAGTTATGTTTTAGACTTGAAACATTTTAAATATATATAAAGGATGTCTTCAGTTTTTGCGAGCGATTGACCCACAGGAATATTCATGGTATGGCTTTAAGATTTTACCTGTGCAAGGCCACTGTTATATAAAATAGTGTTTTCTGTCACTTAATCGGCGATAACGTTTACAGTTTAAATCCCTAGTAAAAATGACTGTACAATGAATAAATACACTTTAAATCGAAAGTAGTTTTTTTATGATTTACCGATGCCCCAGCAGCATTTTCAACTCGTTGTTCCAGAGTACAAACAAACATACAGCTACATATAGCAGTATACGACAACAAGCACGTTGTTGAGACGGCATGTTATATACGAGACTTTCACTTTGTTTGTCTTGTTATATACAAACAACTTGGTTAGACATTCACTTTTGATGAAAAAGTATTATAACTTATTCACTTACAATTTAGTTAAATAAAATTTAGTAAATAATGTGTTTTGAAGATACAAACATTAGGAAATATTTAAAAAAAAAAAAAAAAAAAAAAAAAAAGGTTCGAACCCACACATTAACAGAATAGCATTTCGTGATATCTTAGCAGTCCACATAACTTACCACTGAGCGAACGCTTTGTATGCGCTGGAATATATGAGTGACGGACAAGGATAATAGTTTAACTTTAAGGGTTTTTCAATTTTTCACCATGATGGCAGGCATGCTCGTGGATAATCTTTAGGTCAGTGAGAACTAATGAAATACCTATATTTTAATTTCGGTTTTGTTTACGGGCAGGCCTGCCATTATTACGAAATTGCAAAATATATGCAGTCAAATGTATGGAAATAACCATTTTTGTTTTGAATCACCGTTTCCATGCACATATAGAAATACATATCCATTACCAATAGATGTCCTTTTTGACATGACACTTTAGAACATACTTTATTCTATAGATAGGAAGTACTTTTAACCAATATTTTATTAATGTAAATTTTGACATGCATGAAATTTTCCTATGGGTCATTTCCTTATATTTTCCGAAGACATCCTTTACCTCACGCAAAGGATAAACTTTATCGACATATTTGGAATTATATATATAATTCAGGGGTCCGGAAACGGTCATATTTGCCGGACATGTCCGACAAAATTTTATTTTGACCGACGTGAAAAATTATCAGTCGGACATATTTTTGTTTTCGGACATTTTCAACTTTACAACAGGAATATTAAACGGACAAATCAGTTTTCCGACAAAAGTAAACTACCGCTAGTCGGTCTTTTAAACTCTACCTGACTTCACTAAGTGTATTAAATTGTCCTTACAACGTGTTTACCTGTCAACAGTAAGATCTAATAATCAGGTTCTAGTAATTGTTTATTAATCAGTAAATACCTGTGGACTTAAGTAGTCGCGTGCCGCGTGTCTATTTCTTTTGTTTCCTTGTCCGACTCGTAATAACTTTCCTTAAACGTATGTTTGTTTAGTTGTAACTGTGTTGATTACGGAAGCCATAACGAGTGTCGGTCAAGGGTGACGGTGTGTTATCAAAGAGGTTGCACGCGGGGTGTTGAAAATTACCTACTACGCGCTTCGTAACTGTTTCTTTATTAATACATACAGAAACGCGATTAAATTTTATTTTAGGCATTAATATCTTTTATTTACATAAATATATTGGAATCTCGTCAAGCCGTTCCCGTTATATCGCGATTCGTGATACCTGAATTCCTATTTGAACCTCGCGATGATTGTATTATAATTCGTGTATCATCGGAATACGAAAATTCACGATTGTTAGTAAACAATATGGCGGACGTGCAATATGAAGCATCGTGGACAGTAACGCATATTGATAATAACAGCATATCACGGGAGCTTAGAAAAGCAGTAAACGTCTTAGATTTCACCTAATACACACGCAATAACATTGTGGTCTAATAACGCACATGGATTAAAGTTGGCGGTATCTCAATAAAAAAAATCGGTTGGTTTGACATATCCACAACATGCACGTCTAGTCAGCCCTGTGCCGAAGACCTTTTTTTTTTTTTTTTTTTTTGCTTGTAAAAAAAATGTGCGACGGGCCGGACCGAAGTTTCCGAAGCCCTGATATATATATATATATATATGTTTTGTGTGTGTGTGTGTGTGTGTGTGTGTGTGTGAACGCAATAATGCCATGGTTATATTTTTTGCATAAAAGTTAGACTGACACATGGAAACATGCATCTTTATCGATTGACATCATCTTTCAGGCCATTAGACAGCTTTGAACCCATCACAATATCATTAGCCATTTACCAACTAATGCCTGCATTTACATAATCATCTTTCAATGACTGCCGTTGATGACTTTTAAATCACATATAATTTAACCATATAGCTTGATACAGGACAGAATACCGGAAATCTGTTATTTTCGAACATGACGTAATTCAAACACCTCGAAAACTAATTGTGGGTTCTGCTAAAATATTGGAATGTATTTCTGTTCTGGAAGCTGTTGATTCTGCTTCACTAAACATTGCTTTAATTTTGCTGACAAAATGAAATAAATTAATCTGAATTACAATTTGTTATTCATAAAAATATACAAATGACTGGGAATTTCAATAAACTATATTATTCACTTCAACTGTCATTCACTTACAATCAGGTTCCAGATGTTAGCCTAAGCATTTCGTTTTTGGAATTTTGTATCTTCTGTTGAAGGTCGTATTTTTGAAATCTCTTTTTGAAAGTAAAAACATACAATTGATAGTGGGAAATGAAGCGATTCACGTCAAAGTTATATGTCAATAACTTGTAATTTTAATAACCTTTTGAATTTTCACTGAGCTTTAAACAATAAGATCCAGGACGGTTATAATATTAGACACCAACATGTGTATAGGAAAACGTATATCTGGACTTCATCTTGTTGTGATTTCAATGGTAATAGAAACTGTATTTTGCTTAGTTGAATTTCAAAGTCTGCATGCAAAAGAAAATTTGGAAGCTAGAAACAATATAATGCACGACTTAAAGATTGAACCAATACACAACGTAAAATCACCCATTGACTGTTTAAGTTTCTGTGTTCAAATCCCAGAATGCGTTTCTTTCTTTCATCACAAGAAACGGAGAAAATGTCAGCTCCATAGAGTCGTTTTTGCAAATACAGCTTTCTGGATCCCAGAAAATGGTTGGAAGTATTACCAAGCGTATGCAGGTAAGAAGAATAACGATTTTCTATACTTTAAGATCGTGGTTTAATTGAAATAAAATCAAGAATAGATCAGTAGAAATTGTTATATAAATGTTGATGTATCGATTGGATATTATGAAATTCGCAACTGCAGTCAAACGAATTTTATTTGGATCTGTCAGTTCGTTTGCCAAATGTTGGCGGCAATCTCCTGGTACATCGGTTTCATCCAAAATCCCTAAATGAGCGACTCCACAAGTGAAATCTTGACTGAAGCGTAAAACACCACTAATCTACACAACTTAAATCATATTCATACTTCACCTCCAGTATTAAATCAAAAACAAACATACTAATCCATATCCGAATCACAATTCAGAGGCAAAGTAAAACTTTGGAACTGACAAGTTAGGTAATACACTGTAACTTCCAGCAGGGAAGTTAGGCCGGGTGCTCCAGAAGGGTAAGCACCCCTTGTTTAATTTAATGCTATTATTCATTTTATTCTGATGTTGGTGTGGTTGATCACCAACTGGTGGTACACTGTACTTTGCCCTTCTGTCATATTTTACTGATTAAAATTATATATACAGTAAAACCTCTTTATTATGCCCCTTGATAACTTTGCCACCTCGCTTATCGCCACACTATCTTGAAGTCCCAAAATCAATTTTGTACTTTTGTATGACTGTGTTTTTCTTTATGAGCCTCCTTCAATTTATCGTTAAATATCTTTATAACGCCAACATTTGACTGAACAATGAACAAATGGTGGCGATAAATCGAGGTTATACTGAAGGCTTGAAGAACTAAAACTGGGGATGGTACTCCTTTGATTGTATCAATACTCCTTTTAAGAATTCACTCTTCTTCAAATCTTGACAGACGTCTGATATGCTAATGACAAAAAAAAAATATTTTGTAGAAAAATGTCCATATAAAGAAGGATACATTTACAACCGTGTCTGTAACATGTGTTACAAATTTTACTCAGCACCAGATGACAGAGACATAGAAGGTGCTAGAAACAGGTGTCTGGAAGATAACGCTAAACTTATTAAGGTCAATTCTGAAGATAAACAAACTCATCTGGAAGATTACTTAGGTGAGTAGCCTTTCAATTTTCCATATCTGAAGTACGTTACTTATTCAACATTGCAGCGTTCAACATTGAATAAGTAACAGTTACTTATTCAACACAGTAACTTATTTAACATTCGAAAATATTTTCGTTTTATTTATAAAACATCCAATATTACAGTACATGTCAGGCAAAGGTTTAAAACTCAGCTAACAAAAAAAGGACTCGAAGCTTGACTGCCCAGTGACCAAGATATGGTCTAGTGACTGGAAAACTACAGGGGTCGAGATGTGCTGACGGTTCGACACATTTTGTAAAATTCGTTGTAAATTTTGGACAGGCTTGTATTGTACTTACTTACTGTCAGGCCCATCAAAATGTCAGATAAAATCATATAAAAGTTCCCCTTGAGCAGGTCCTTGTTGGTTAAACGATCATGCAATTGTTGTCTTATTCTTCAGTGTTTAATAAATAAAGTGCTAGTCCAACCTGCCTTAAAGGCCACCTTTATATTAGAGTCACCTGATTACAAAGGGCCAGTAGAAATGTATCCCAATTGTTCTTTATACATATTAATTGAACCTGTATATAAAGGCCACTTGCCCATAAAGGCCACTTTTACTGGTTCCTTTGGGTGCCTTTATAGAAAGGTTTGATTGTATTTAAAATGCATCGTGTAACAAAATTTCAAAATCTAGTATTGTTAGACTTTTATGTATAATTGCGATCACTAGCTCACCGAACTGTATAAACATTTCTAGTTTGAATTCGTTTATTTTCAGAGACTCATATAAATCGGACTTGGTGATTCCTAAAATGTTTTACAATGTTAATGCGCGATGTTCATTATGGTTCAAAACATGTAAGAAACATGTTTGCAAATTCACAAATGGCAATAAGAATAGATTAGCTCTTTGAGACATTAACAAGAAAGAATCTGTCTCATTGGTGATTTGATGTCAGACAATATCCATCTGACTACGAGTCATTGTTGATGTGATGTCAGACAATATCCATCTTACTACGAGTCATTGTTGATGTGATGTCAGACAATATCCATCAGTGACTACGAGTCATTGTTGAAATGATATCAGACAATATCCATCTTACTACGAGTCATTGTTGATGTGATGCCAGACAATATCCATCTGACTACGAGTCATTGTTGATTTGATGTCAGACAATATCCATCTTACTACGAGTCATTGTTGATGTGATGTCAGACAATATCCATCTTTCTACGAGTCATTGTTGATGTGATGTCATACAATATCCATCTTACTACGAGTCATTGTTGATGTGATGTCAGGCAATATCCATCTTACTACGAGTCATTGTTGATGTGATTTTAGACAATATCCATCTTACTACGAGTCATTGTTGATGTGATTTTAGACAATATCCATCATAATACGAGTCATTGTTGATGTGATGTCAGACAATATCGATTAATACGTGTCATTGTTGATGTGATGTCAGACAATATCCATCTTACTACGAATCATTGTTGATGTGATGTCAGACAAAATTCATCTTACTACAAATCATTGTTGATGTGGTTTCAGACAATATCCATCTTACTACAAGTCATTGTAGATGTGATGTCAGACAATATCCATCTTACTACAAATCATTGTTTATTTGATGTCAAACAATATCCATCTTACTACGAGTCATTGTTGATATGATGTCAGACAATGTCCATCTTACTTCGAGTCATTGTCGATGTGATGTCAGACAATATCGATCTTAATACGAGTCATTGTTGATATGATGTCAGACAATATCTATCTTACTACAAATCGTTGTTGATTTGATGTCAGACAATATCCATCTTACTACAAGTCATTGTTGATGTGATGTCAGACAATATCCATTTAACAACGAGTCATTGTGAATGTGATGCCAGACAATATCCATCTTACTACGAGTCATTGTAGATGTGATGTCAGACAATGTCCATCTTACTTCGAGTCATTGTTGATGTGATGTCAGACAATATCGATCTTAATACGAGTCATTGTTGATATGATGTCAGACAATATCTATCTGACTACAAATCATTGTTGATGTGATGTCAGACAATATCCATTTTACAACGAGTCATTGTTAATGTGATGCCAGACAATATTCATCTTACTACAAGTCATTGTAGATGCGATGTCAGACAATATCCATCTTACTACGAGTCAACCATAAAAAAACTTAAAACTCTTGAATAAAATATGTACATACTTTACCATCCCACTCTCACTCTGTCCTATTGATATTGTCAAAAACAGCACGTTGTCATGTGCTGTTTTTGAATGCATTATTTTAATAGAAATTCAAAAACAGCACATGACACTATTATCAAACGGAATTGTGAAGGAATGAGGTTGTATTTTTTTTTTTTTTTTTTTTTTTTTTTTTTTTTTACAATATTTAATTTTGCATTTACAGGGTCATCGGGATTTTTTGACGACGAAGTTTATATCCAAGGAAGATACAATACCTCAGAAGGATTGTGGGTGTACGATGATGGCTCTAGAATGAACTATACTAATTGGGGTTATCCTGGAAATACGCCAATTGAAATAAACTACATATCCATAAATAAATACGACTATTACAGATGGAAACAAGTTGATGGCTCTGAATCTAGAGCATTTGTCTGTGAAAAAATAATTTGATCGCATTACAGTTCGTTTAAAAACATGTTTTAGTAAAAGTCTTTCACCTGTATTCAACAAGTTGCAAAATTGACTGACATGTTTGTGTATATAATGATACATATTACCGTAAATCACCTTTTTTGCAAGCACTTTATTTTCGCGATATTCGCGATCTGTTCAAGAATCGCGAAAATAAAGTGCGCGAAAATAAAAATTCATGAATTGGGTAAAGGCCAAATAACTGGGTAAAGGCCAAATAACTATATGAATATCATTTTTATATGGAATATTGCGAAAATGTCATGTCCGAAATTGTTTTCATCACGAGATCGCGAAGAAAAGGTGCCGCGAAATTAAAGTGATTAAAAGTATCCATGACACCCATTAAATGTTATTTTTTCTTTTTGGTGGATTTTGAAAAGATGTTCTCGATTAATCAAATTGTATCGGATTGGTTTGAACGAATTAACTGATGTCTTATTAAACATATAATAAAATAGTCAGTGGAATGCTGAATATTACAACATGTTCCTGACAATATATAGTCAGTGAGACATAAATGTAGCCACAAGAAATAAGAACGAAATGAACAAATAAGATCGACAAAACGAACGAAATAAGATCGACAAACAAGACGAAATAATGAAGAAATAGAAATTTTATTACAGAAATGACTACTGTCAAATCATATGTGTATTTATCATCTCGAATTCATAACAAATGGCGAGAGATTATTTATTTATTTATTTATTTATTTATTTATTTATTTAGTTTAAACAGTATTTATTTGATACACACATTGTACAAAATCACAAATATAAACAATAAACGATTCCGGAACAAGAGTGAAACTCTTAATATATAAAACTAGTCTCCTTGAATATTTATTTATTATTTAAGATGAACATACACAAGAGAAAGCTTGCTCATTGCAAGATGAAATTTACCTATGTCAGATGCTCCGAAGACACTATCTCCGTAATATTTAAAATAACGAAATTAACCATGCAATTATCTGACACATGAATAATTTAGAACCGTTATAATAAAATCAGTATCGAAAAGTAAACACGAGTTATAGTTCTTTAGCAGCATATTTACAAGTCAGCGAAACGTTTGAATGCATTTTGGGGTTTTGAAGTCGTCACCCGGCAGTGAGTTAGACAACTGTTGTTTATATAAATGCAGATGATTTGGAGGGCGAAAATGGAAACATAGACCCGGAAACCATCACCAAAAAATCAAAATTTACATTAACAATTACATAACAATTATGCAGAAAATCAAGGGTGGAAAGCTGTGGTTTATATGTATCTGAATTCTAAGGTGATTTTTTTATCGATTTATTGAGGTAAGTGCATATAGCAACATACAATTAATCACAACAAAAAAATTTACTTTTGATAAATACAGATATATACATGTAACTATGGTTTAAATTTAAAAAAAAAATCTATGCTGATTCTTAATATCAAGAACAAAGACGGCCTAAGGTCTAAGGTAGGTAGGTTTTTATTTAAATAGTTTAAAAAATCAATAGAAGGCTTTTGTGTCGCAGGAATTTATTATTGTATTAAACGTTCCGTTACGCTAAAGATATATTGTCACGTATATAACACTATACCATACCATGTTTACTGCGTCCCTTATACTGAATTTTAAATACCTGTGCATATTTTCTTCTATGATCATAAAATACGTGTTTTTTTTATAATAATTTAACTAATAATTGTAATTTCAACTATGTTAATATTTTTATCATAAATTCTATGAACGAAGTCTTGCAACTATTTTAATTAGCGTATTATTATTATATAGATCTATTGATTCTGACACGAATATTTTTCACTTGTAAATACATGCTTTAAATTAACACTCGGTATTTGAATTCTTAAAAGGTGGGCATGAGAATGTAAACATTAACATTATATATACATGTATATATATATATATATATATATATATATATATATATATATATATATAGTACAGGGGCGCGTTCCACGTACGTTTCCTAAATTCGTTGCTAAGTTCACTCCTAAGTTTGAACTTAGGAAAGAGTTAAGAAATGCGTTAGTTCAAAGTCCTGCGTTTCACGTACGTGTCTCATGCCTGTTCTGAGTTAGGAAAACCTTAGGGAAAAATTACCGGAACACCTCGTGTATTTATATTATACAGATTCCCATAGGACCACTGGATAGATAGATAGTAGACGACAAACTACTGAGAGATAGATAGCATGGCACATGCTATATTGGCATTAGGAAACCGTAGTCTAAACATTCAGATCTTGTATGATTTTTTAAAATTTATACCAAAGTAAATAAACATTAATAGTGATTAATCATACCACTGCGGTAGCTCAGTTGGTGAAGTGCTCGCTCCATAAGTGGTAGGTTGTATAGGTTCTATCCCAGGCCGGGTTTGACCCAAGACTTGAAAGTGGGTAGTGACTGTTCTTTCGCTAAGCACTCGGCATTACGAAATGAAAGTCACGGTTCTTTCGGATGGAAACTTAAAATAAACGAGGTCCCGTGTCACGGTGGGCTTTGCACGCTAAAGAACCCTGATGTATATACAATGCCATCAGCGCAACGCACAGGCAAACTTTCCGCACCTTCGTCTATAGCTGGCGACGTCTCGATATAAGTGAAATATTCTTGACTTGGACGTTATTAAACACCATTACTCAACTCAACTCAAAAGTGATTATTTTGTTGGTATTTACAGAGATGTGTGAAAGAGAACAAATAGTGTCCTTGCTCCATTATCTGTTTGGAGATGACGAAGAAGAAGCTATTAACAAGCTTAAAGAACACCATCGGCTGATTGAGACACATTTTGGATTTGGTTTGTATTAATATATATTTTTTCGATCCATTTAAAATGCTTTATAGTGATTTATTTTACAATAATTTTGCATTTGCAAAGAACCGTGATAGGATCCGTTATCTTGCAATTGTTTGCATTTTACAATTGGAAACAAAAAAAGATATGGACAGTAAAGTTCTGGCACAATTAAACACCGAGCTGACTAAATCAAAACAAACATACAAATCCATGACCAAGTCACTATCCCGAAGCAAATTAAAAAAAATAATTAAAAACTGTAAGATTAAACCAATCACGTAATTATAAATTTCCACCAGGGAAGTAAAACTGGGTGCTCGGGGAGGGTAAACATCTTTATCAAGCTTGCTTCTTCTGTCGCATGTGAAGGCAAACCTGAGAATAAAAGGAACATGAAACTATGGGACGTCAAATAGATCTAGGAGAGACAGCATACTTATCTACAATATTGTGATGACGGCCATAAAACATTTTAGGGCCTTGGTAAAAAGAGTCGGCGCTGTAACAACTCCTAATGAAGTTCGAACTTTATTAGGCGTCGGACTTCATTAGGAGTTGTTTCACGGCGCTAGGCTGCTTAGTGACCTATATAATATATGGATAGCTAGTGACCGAAAATCTGCCGCTGTGCCGAAATTACAGTACGGACATGTCGAAAGTTTAACACTGCGATAACGAATTACAGAATCAGAAACTCATATCGATTCTTCGTCAGCTATAACTTTTCGGCAGCTGCCACATATCTCCCAGCAGCTTCTCTACCATTCGGTATGTATCCATATACCACTTAGAAACCGAGTTCGGCTCAATTTCGTTATATCAGTGTTAAACTTTTGACAGGTCTGTACTGTAGCTACCGGTTTGCCACTTAGTGTTTGACTTTCATCAGGTTTGTTGTAATGTATTACGTCGTATCAGCAATATTTTAGCGATGGTACCAAGTTAATTAATCATGATATGTCTGTAATAAACAGTTTCCACAGACTTCCTCAACAACTTGACTGGCCCTGTATCTATGACGTCACAAGGATAAACTGTTCTTTTGACAACCTGCAGTACAGTACCGTAAATATTGATTTTTTTATTCGGTCCGTTGCACACGATAAAATAAATTTGTTACCGCTTTAGACATTTACAATTGGTACATTTTGTAGATGTAAAGCAAATATTGTACACGAAGTAAATATATTATACAATCATATTAGTGCTAATGGAATGCTAATATATCTGTATATCAAACATACTTTACTAGATTTTACTTGAGCTTAATTTATACATATACACCGATGATTCATTATTTACAATTTGTATAAATTGAACTATAGACAAAGCTCACTCCTTCGAATTCGGCAAATCACACTCAGTAATGATCTTATTCTCACCCCACCCCACCCCCATTTTCAAAAAATAAAATAAAATAAAAATAAAATTTAAAAAAAGCGATATGCCCCTGCGGGATATAGAAAAAACTATACAAAGTTTCTATATAGACAGATAAGTCACAATAAATTCTTGTTCTTGCATAAAAAAAGACTTCTTAAACACAAAATCAAAAAATTAATACATATTCTAGAAACAATATAAACATTTTTAAAATCAAAATTTGAAAGATATTATCCTTAAATCAAGGTTGAATTTCTATTGCAGTCAAAAGTGTTGTTGAGGCCAACAACACTTTGTTGGTTTTCGAAACCGGCTATCTGTATTTTGGCTGAGAAATAAGTATATGGACATTTTTGTACATTTGTCAATGTCTTAATTCAAATACATGTATATAGATGGTTTCTCTCCAAGCAGGGCATCTATGTTTTCCTATAGACTCCTGTCTCCTATTATTTTATCAAGGGACTAGCCTCTATGATCGAGTGTTCTAAACACTTCATCTCACTGCCAAGTCTCAGAATTACTAAGGGAGATCCTGTTGTCGTAGATTGTCAGTTTGCTCGCCTAGGTTTTGTTTCAAAGGTCCAGCCAATCGACTAGCCACAAACAAATCATTGTACTTTTGTTTCGTTGTCATAATTTATCAATGATTTGCACGAACAGTCGTGCGCATTCGACAATGTTTTCAGACGATTGTTTACATGGGTTCGTCCATTACTGGACGATGACATAATGTTATTCCTTGATAATATCTTAAGTGAAATTAAAATTTGATCAGAAAATAAGAAGTTATTTAGTCATTATTTTATTTTTTTCAGATTATCTAAAAGATGACAAGATATGTGTTTGTGCACACATCCTGGAAAAACTTCAACATGATGGATTCATTTTCCCAATCAACAAACTGTCACGATATATTTTGTCCGGTCGGTGTCCACATGTCCAGCGACATACAACACGTGATTTTGTTGGTACTACGTCAACAAACATAGTGCTCGTTGCTGTAGCATTGGGGAAACTACAAACTGTGCAATACATCGTCGAAAGCGGATGTTCTCTAGACTGTGCAACTTCCGTTCTTAAAATGACGCCATTGCATGTAGCAGTCCATAGAAACGATTTCCGTTTATTTCAGTATTTGGTGTCCCAAGGTGTTGATGTGAACAAATGCTGCCTGGGGTGTGAAGGGGAATATTCAACGTTAATGTTAGCAGTGCAAGGAAACTGCAATGAGATAGTTAAAGAATTGTTATTGACAACTGATATCAACGGGAACTTCAGAAATATCAACCACAAAGGCGCTCTTTGCTGTGCAGTTCAGAATTGTTCGGAAGATATGATTAACTTGCTGCTATCTTCAGGCGTTACGCCAACTGTCGGAACTTTACAGAAAGCTCTTGATAGTAATAATTCCAAGGTTCTAGAAATGGTTCTCAGTGTTGGTGCTCCAAATCTGCATAAATCTGTTTACAAAGCGGCACAACAAGGTACAACTTTCCAATGACACAATTATGCTTTAAATACACTCAGGCAAAAGCCACATGAATCTACCTCTTGAAATCCATATTAAAAAGACCAAATAGTTCATAATAGACAGCCGAAATGTACATAAAACATAAAAAACATACTGGAACTGTTAATTGTCGCGTTAAACAATTCTCATGTTTTTGTATGTTTATGTTTCTTTGTGACGTGTTGAGATAACATAGTTTTATTCAACTTTACCATGGACTGTATAAACATATGCTGATATTGATTTTCTTTCTTGTTAATGATGTACAAGTAGTCAAAAACAAACAGACTAATCCATGTCCGAATCACAGCCCAAAAGCAAAGTACAAACTTCGGAACTGACAAGTCAAGATAGACACGCGAACTTCCACCAGGGAAGTGAGGCTGGGTGCTCCGGAAGGAAGACTATTCTTAATTTTGATTATTTTCTAATTTCTACTTTATTCAGTGGCTAAATTTTGCAATTTCTAGTTCAATTATGATAATATTATTTATATTGCTGGTATCGTCAACAATTTATGACATAGATAACATACTTCCATGTACAATTGTGGTTTTTTTTCTTTCAATTTGAATCAGCATTTGGTTAAGTATTGGAAATACAAGTACTTTGAATCGCAACTACACCTAAGAATCAAATTCAAAAATTCGCAGTAAACGTATATCATAATTGGTTTTTGATTTGCTTTTTTTTCTTTTAGGCAATATCGAAATGCTTCAGATGTTATTGGAAAAAGGTAATGTTATACAAGATACCAATCACCATGGAGACTGTTATTATTCTGCATTACACGTGGCGACATTGAACAATGACAAATCTGTTGTCGAGCTGTTAGTTCAATATAGCGCCGATGTCGACGCTGACATTCTAGGTTACACAGCACTCGATTGGGCACAAATTATGGAATATGAAGATATAGAGGAAGTTATATCGAAAGCTTCACAAAAACAAACAGAAAATAACCCTCCAGTTTGTCAAGCCAAGAGACAACAAGCTATATTCACTATGTTTTATATTGGCGATGTTAATACACCAATCGTAATTGAGAAATTAGTTGACTGCGGGATTGATATTAACATGCATAATTCCGACGGTAATAGACCACTACATGAAGCTGTGTACTTAAATGACTTACCCGCCCTTAGAACACTCTTAAAACATGGAGCAAATCCGAATTTATTCAGTGCGGATTATAAAGTGACACCGTTATTTGAAGCTGTCATGCACGGTAATTTAGAAGCCGTGAAAATTCTTTTAGATGCAAATGCAGAAATGGAAGTTTTCACATGTCGGACTCTCCATGACGACGAGACGATGATTGATAAAGGACAAGAATGGATCGTCGAGCCAAGGAATCTTCCTGGAAAACGATCAACATTATGTGAAGCCGTATGTAAAAATTTAGTTTCTATTGCAAAGTTACTATTAAAGGCGGGTTTTGATATACGTGTCGAGTCCAAACCCTGTCTTGAATGGATGATCAGAAAAACTAAAAGTCAAATTCTTAGGGAACTTATGATAGACCATGTGAGCAATCCAAGGACACTTTCGGTTATATGTAGAGATTCTATTAGGAATGACCATAGAATGGACATTAAGGAATTTACAACTGGTCATTGCTTGCCACCTCGAGTGAAAGAAATTCTACTTTTAAAAGACTTGCTGTAGATTCGTATTTGTCCCGTGAGAAGCCATTCTTTTGTTAAAACTAAGAGTACTGACGAGAAACAATTTCAAAAGCTAAAGAGTACTGACGGGAAACAATTTCAAAAGCTAAAGAGTACTGAAGGGAAACAATTTTTAAAAGATAAAGAGTACTGAAGGGAAACAATTTTAAAAGCTGTTTTGGTAATAGTGCTCCGTTCTCATTTAATATTCAAATTTCTTTTTGTTTGATGCACAAAAAAGAGAACAAAACACATATCATATTGATGTAGAAAGAATAGAAGGATGGATATTAATACAAAGTTGCCATAAACAAAGCATTTGTTAGAACTACCTTGGAATCATGATTTGGATGTACAGTGTCATGTAAAACATTAGTATTTTATTTGATTTGCTATATACTGAACGCTTTGTTTCCGTTACACGTTTTACGGTTTTACGGTGTAACCCACGATCTTGTTTGTTTATATTTTAGCCATGCCGAAATAGTGTAAGTGAACAATCAATTTCTTTTTTGGATTTTAACAATTTCAATTCAATGCGTTATTTCAAGTTAATGCATGCTATAGTTCGCGGGTGCGTGCGTGTGTTAAATCAGTTCATTTACTTATTTTTATTTATATAAGTGTTGTTTTTGTTGAATTGTATTTATTTATCAGAAATCAATCAATATGTTTGTAGTACACCTTTCAATGATTGGCGTTTTTATAGAATGGGGAATGGGTGTCGGTTGTTTTGTTATCAATTTGATTATGTTTTATAGAGTTTATTAATAAAGACGGTTGTGCAACGTTATTTTTTTATTGTTTATTTTTATTTTTTTTACTCTTTTTCAAAATCAAAATGTAATCGACGTTTATTAAGAAATAACACAATTTTCTAATTGTTCACCTTTCTGAATCACCGACCTCACTTCTTTAATTGAAGTTGTTCACCTTTTTGAATCATCGACCTCACTTCTCTAATGGAAGTTATTCACCTTTCTGAATCGACGACCTCACTTCTCTAATGGAAGTTATTCACCTTTCTGAATTGCCAACTTACTTCTCTAATGGAAGTTATTCACCTTTCTGAATCGCCGACCTCACTTCTGTAATGGAAGTTATTCACCTTTCTGAATCGCCGACCTCACTTCTCTAATGGAAGTTGTTTACCTTTCTGAATCGCCGACCTCACTTCTCTAATGGAAGTTGTTTACCTTTCTGAATCACCAACCTGACTTCTCTAATGGAAGTTGTTCACCTTTCTGAATCGCCGACCTCACTTCTCTAATGGAAGTTGTTTACCTTTCTGAATCGCCGACCTCACTTCTCTAATGGAGGTTGTTTACCTTTCTGAATCACCAACCTGACTTCTCTAATGGAAGTTGTTCACCTTTCTGAATCGCCGACCTCACTTCTCTAATGGAAGTTGTTTACCTTTCTGAATCGCCGACCTCACTTCTCTAATGGAAGTTGTTTACCTTTCTGAATCACCAACCTGACTTCTCTAATGGAAGTTGTTTACCTTTCTGAATCACCAACCTGACTTCTCTAATGGAAGTTGTTCACCTTTCTGAATCGCCGACCTCACTTCTCTAATGGAAGTTGTTTACCTTTCTGAATCGCCGACCGCACTTCTCTAATGGAAGTTGTTTACCTTTCTGACTCACCAACCTGACTTCTCTAATGGAAGTTGTTCACCTTTCTGAATCGCCGACCGCACTTCTCTAATGGAAGTTGTTTACCTTTCTGACTCACCAACCTGACTTCTCTAATGGAAGTTGTTCACCTTTCTGAATCGCCGACCGCACTTCTCTAATGGAAGTTGTTTACCTTTCTGACTCACCAACCTGACTTCTCTAATGGAAGTTGTTCACCTTTCTGAATCGCCGACCGCACTTCTCTAATGGAAGTTGTTTACCTTTCTGGCTCACCAACCTGACTTCTCTAATGGAAGTTGTTCACCTTTCTGAATCGCCGACCGCACTTCTCTAATGGAAGTTGTTTACCTTTCTGACTCACCAACCTGACTTCTCTAATGGAATTTGTTCACCTTTCTGAATCGCCGACCTCACTTCTCTAATGGAAGTTATTCACCTTTCTGAATCACCGACCTCACTTCTCTAATGGAGGTTGTTTACCTTTCTAAATCACCAACCTGACTTCTCTAATGGAGGTTGTTCACCTTTCTGAATCACCGACCTCACTTCTCTAATGGAGGTTGTTTACCTTTCTGAATCACCGACCTCACTTCTCTAATGGAGGTTGTTTACCTTTCTGAATCACCAACCTGACTTCTCTAATGGAGGTTGTTTACCTTTCTGAATCACCAACCTGACTTCTCTAATGGAGGTTGTTCACCTTTCTGAATCACCGACCTCACTTCACTAATGGAAGTTGTTCACCTTTCTGAATCACCAACCTCACTTCTCTAATGGAAGTTGTTCACCTTTCTGAATCACCGACCTCACTTCTCTAATGGAAGTTGTTCACCTTTCTGAATCACCGACCTCACTTCTCTAATGGAAGTTGTTCACCTTTCTGAATCGCCGACCTCACTTCTCTAATGGAAGTTGTTCACCTTTCTGAATCACCGACCTCACTTCTCTAATGGAAGTTGTTTACCTTTCTGAATCACCGACCTCACTTCACTAATGGAAGTTGTTCACCTTTCTGAATCGCCGACCTCACTTCTCTAATGGAAGTTGTTCACCTTTCTCAATCGCCGACCTCACTTCTCTAATGGAAGTTGTTCACCTTTCTGAATCGCCGACCTCACTTCACTAATGGAAGTTGTTCACCTTTCTGGATCACTGACCTCACTTCTCTAATAGAAGTTTTCACCTTTCTGAATCGCCGACCTCACTTCTCTAATGGAAGTTGTTCACCTTTCTGAATCGCCGACCTCACTTCTCTAATGGAAGTTGTTCACCTTTCTGAATCGCCGACCTCACTTCTCTAATGGAAGTTGTTCACCTTTCTGAATCGCCGACCTCACTTCTCTAATGGAAGTTGTTCACCTTTCTGAATCATCGACCTCACTTCTCTAATGGAAGTTATTCACCTTTCTAAATCGCCAACCTCACTTCTCTAATGGAAGTTGTTCACCTTTCTGAATCATCGACCTCACTTCTCTAATGGAAGTTAACCACCTTTCTGAATCGCCGACCTCACTTCTCTAATGGAAGTTGTTCACCTTTCTGAATCGCCGACCTCACTTCTCTAATGGAAGTTGTTTACCTTTCTGAATCGCCGACCGCACTTCTCTAATGGAAGTTGTTTACCTTTCTGACTCACCAACCTGACTTCTCTAATGGAAGTTGTTCACCTTTCTGAATCGCCGACCGCACTTCTCTAATGGAAGTTGTTTACCTTTCTGACTCACCAACCTGACTTCTCTAATGGAAGTTGTTCACCTTTCTGAATCGCCGACCGCACTTCTCTAATGGAAGTTGTTTACCTTTCTGGCTCACCAACCTGACTTCTCTAATGGAAGTTGTTCACCTTTCTGAATCGCCGACCGCACTTCTCTAATGGAAGTTGTTTACCTTTCTGACTCACCAACCTGACTTCTCTAATGGAATTTGTTCACCTTTCTGAATCGCCGACCTCACTTCTCTAATGGAAGTTATTCACCTTTCTGAATCACCGACCTCACTTCTCTAATGGAGGTTGCTTACCTTTCTAAATCACCAACCTGACTTCTCTAATGGAGGTTGTTCACCTTTCTGAATCACCGACCTCACTTCTCTAATGGAGGTTGTTTACCTTTCTGAATCACCGACCTCACTTCTCTAATGGAGGTTGTTTACCTTTCTGAATCACCAACCTGACTTCTCTAATGGAGGTTGTTTACCTTTCTGAATCACCAACCTGACTTCTCTAATGGAGGTTGTTCACCTTTCTGAATCACCGACCTCACTTCACTAATGGAAGTTGTTCACCTTTCTGAATCACCAACCTCACTTCTCTAATGGAAGTTGTTCACCTTTCTGAATCACCGACCTCACTTCTCTAATGGAAGTTGTTCACCTTTCTGAATCGCCGACCTCACTTCTCTAATGGAAGTTGTTTACCTTTCTGAATCGCCGACCGCACTTCTCTAATGGAAGTTGTTTACCTTTCTGACTCACCAACCTGACTTCTCTAATGGAAGTTGTTCACCTTTCTGAATCGCCGACCGCACTTCTCTAATGGAAGTTGTTTACCTTTCTGACTCACCAACCTGACTTCTCTAATGGAAGTTGTTCACCTTTCTGAATCGCCGACCGCACTTCTCTAATGGAAGTTGTTTACCTTTCTGACTCACCAACCTGACTTCTCTAATGGAAGTTGTTCACCTTTCTGAATCGCCGACCGCACTTCTCTAATGGAAGTTGTTTACCTTTCTGGCTCACCAACCTGACTTCTCTAATGGAAGTTGTTCACCTTTCTGAATCGCCGACCTCACTTCTCTAATGGAAGTTGTTTACCTTTCTGAATCGCCGACCTCACTTCTCTAATGGAAGTTGTTCACCTTTCTGAATCGCCGACCTCACTTCTCTAATGGAAGTTGTTTACCTTTCTGAATCGCCGACCTCACTTCTCTAATGGAAGTTGTTTACCTTTCTGAATCACCAACCTGACTTCTCTAATGGAAGTTGTTCACCTTTCTGAATCGCCGACCTCACTTCTCTAATGGAAGTTGTTTACCTTTCTGAATCGCCGACCTCACTTCTCTAATGGAGGTTGTTTACCTTTCTGAATCCCAACCTGACTTCTCTAATGGAAGTTGTTCACCTTTCTGAATCGCCGACCTCACTTCTCTAATGGAAGTTGTTTACCTTTCTGAATCGCCGACCTCACTTCTCTAATGGAAGTTGTTTACCTTTCTGAATCACCAACCTGACTTCTCTAATGGAAGTTGTTTACCTTTCTGAATCACCAACCTGACTTCTCTAATGGAAGTTGTTCACCTTTCTGAATCGCCGACCTCACTTCTCTAATGGAAGTTGTTTACCTTTCTGAATCGCCGACCGCACTTCTCTAATGGAAGTTGTTTACCTTTCTGACTCACCAACCTGACTTCTCTAATGGAAGTTGTTCACCTTTCTGAATCGCCGACCGCACTTCTCTAATGGAAGTTGTTTACCTTCTGACTCCACCAACCTGCTTCTCTAATGGAAGTTGTTCACCTTTCTGAATCGCCGACCGCTTCTCTAATGGAAGTTGTTTACCTTTCTGACTCACCAACCTGACTTCTCTAATGAAGTTGTTCACCTTTCTGAATCGCCGACCGGACTTCTCTAATGGAAGTTGTTTACCTTTCTGGCTCACCACCTGACTTCTCTAATGGAAGTTGTTCACCTTTCTGAATCGCCGACCGCACTTCCTTAATGAAGTTGTTTACCTTTCTGACTCACCAACCTGACTTCTCTAATGGAATTGTTCACCTTTCTGAATCGCCGACCTCACTTCTCTAATGGAATTGTATTTCACCTTTTCTGAATCACCGACCTCACGTTCTCTCTAATGGAAGTTGTTTACCTTTCTGAATCACCAACCTGACTTCTCTAATGGAAGGTTGTTCACCTTTCTGAATCACCGACCTCACTTCTCTAATGGGTTGTTTACCTTTCGGAATCACCGACTTCTCAATGTTTTACCTTTCTGATCACCAACCTGACTTCTCTAATGAAGTTGTTTCCTTTCTGAATCACCAACCTGACTTCTCTAATGAGGTTGTTCACCTTTCTGAATCACCGACTTCACTTCACTAATGGAAGTTGTTCACCTTTCTGAATCACCACCCTCACTTCTCTAATGGAGGTTGTTCACCTTTCTGAATCACCGACCTCACTTCTCTAATGGAGGTGTTTTCACCTTTCTGAATCACCGACCTCACTTCTCTAATGGAGTTGTTCACCTTTCTGAATCACCGACCTCACTTCTCTAATGGAAGTAGTGTTCACCTTTCTGAATCACCAACCTCTCTTCTCTAATGGAGTTGTTTACCTTTCTGAATCACCGACCTCACTTCACTATATGGAAGTTGTTCACCTTTCTGAATCACCGACCTCACTTCTCTAATGGAAGTGTTCACCTTTCTGAATCGCCGACCTCACTTCTCTAATGGAAGTTGTTCACCTTTCTGAATCACCGACCTCACTTCTCTAATGGAGTTGTTTACCTTTCTGAATCACCGACCTCACCTCTAATGGAAGTTGTTTACCTTTCTGAATCACACCTGACTTCTCTAATGGAAGTTGTTCACCTTTCTGAATCACCGACCTCACTTCACTAATGGAGTTGTTCACCTTTCTGAATCGCCGACCTCACTTCTCTAATGGAAGTTGTTCACCTTTCTGAATCACCGAACCTCACTTCTCTAATGGAGTTGTTCACCTTTCTGAATCACCGACCTCACTTCTCTAATGGAAGTTGTTCACCTTTCTGAATCACCGACCTCACTTCTCTAATGGAAGGTTGTTTACCTTTCTGAATCAACCGACCTGCACTCTCTAATGGAAGTTGTTTCACCTTTCTGAATCACCACCAACCTGACTTCTCTAATGGAGGTTGTTCACCTTTCTGAATCACCGACCTCACTTCTCTAATGGAAGTTGTTCCACCTTTCTGAATCACCAACCTCACTTCTCTAATGGAAGTTTGTTCACCTTTCTGATCGCCGACCGCACTTCCTAATGGAAGTTGTTTACACTTTCTGACTCACCACCTGACTTCTCTAATGGAAAGTTGTTCACCTTTCTGAATCGCCGACCGCACTTCTCTAATGGAAGTTGTTTACCTTTCTGACTCACAACCTGACTTCTCTAATGAAGTTGTTCACCTTTCTGAATCGCCGACCCGCACTTCTCTAATGGAAGTTGTTTACCTTTCTGAATCGCCGACCTCACTTCTCTAATGGAAGTTGTTCACCTTTCTGAATCGCCGACCTCACTTCTCTAATGGAAGTTGTTTACCTTTCTGAATCGCCGACCTCACTTCTCTAATGGAAGTTGTTTACACTTTCTGAATCACCAGACCTGACTTCTCTAATGGAAGTTGTTCACCTTTCTGAATCGCCGACCTCACTTCTCTAATGGAAGTTGTTTACCTTTCTGAATCGCCGACCTCACTCTCTAATGGAGTTGTTTACCTTTCTGAATCGCCACCTCACTTCTCTAATGGAAGTTTTCACCTTTCTGAATCGCCGACCTCACTTCTCTAATGGAAGTTGTTTACCTTTCTGAATCGCCGACCTCACTTCTCTAATGGAAGTTGTTTACCTTTCTGAATCGCCACCTGACTTCTCTAATGGAAGTTGTTTACCTTTCTGAATCACCACCTGACTTCTCTAATGGAAGGTTTGTTCCCTTTCTGAATCGCCGACCTCACTTCTCTAATGGAAGTTGTTTACCTTTCTGAATCGCCGACCGCACTTCTCTAATGGAAGTTGTTTACCTTTCTGACTCACCAACCTGACTTCTCTAATGGAAGTTGTTCACCTTTCTGAATCGCCGACCGCACTTCTCTAATGGAAGTTGTTTACCTTTCTGACTCACCAACCTGACTTCTCTAATGGAAGTTGTTCACCTTTCTGAATCGCCGACCGCACTTCTCTAATGGAAGTTGTTTACCTTTCTGACTCACCAACCTGACTTCTCTAATGGAAGTTGTTCACCTTTCTGAATCGCCGACCGCACTTCTCTAATGGAAGTTGTTTACCTTTCTGGCTCACCAACCTGACTTCTCTAATGGAAGTTGTTCACCTTTCTGAATCGCCGACCGCACTTCTCTAATGGAAGTTGTTTACCTTTCTGACTCACCAACCTGACTTCTCTAATGGAATTTGTTCACCTTTCTGAATCGCCGACCTCACTTCTCTAATGGAAGTTATTCACCTTTCTGAATCACCGACCTCACTTCTCTAATGGAGGTTGTTTACCTTTCTAAATCACCAACCTGACTTCTCTAATGGAGGTTGTTCACCTTTCTGAATCACCGACCTCACTTCTCTAATGGAGGTTGTTTACCTTTCTGAATCACCGACCTCACTTCTCTAATGGAGGTTGTTTACCTTTCTGAATCACCAACCTGACTTCTCTAATGGAGGTTGTTTACCTTTCTGAATCACCAACCTGACTTCTCTAATGGAGGTTGTTCACCTTTCTGAATCACCGACCTCACTTCACTAATGGAAGTTGTTCACCTTTCTGAATCACCAACCTCACTTCTCTAATGGAAGTTGTTCACCTTTCTGAATCACCGACCTCACTTCTCTAATGGAAGTTGTTCACCTTTCTGAATCACCGACCTCACTTCTCTAATGGAAGTTGTTCACCTTTCTGAATCGCCGACCTCACTTCTCTAATGGAAGTTGTTCACCTTTCTGAATCACCGACCTCACTTCTCTAATGGAAGTTGTTTACCTTTCTGAATCACCGACCTCACTTCACTAATGGAAGTTGTTCACCTTTCTGAATCGCCGACCTCACTTCTCTAATGGAAGTTGTTCACCTTTCTGAATCGCCGACCTCACTTCTCTAATGGAAGTTGTTCACCTTTCTGAATCGCCGACCTCACTTCACTAATGGAAGTTGTTCACCTTTCTGGATCACTGACCTCACTTCTCTAATAGAAGTTGTTCACCTTTCTGAATCGCCGACCTCACTTCTCTAATGGAAGTTGTTCACCTTTCTGAATCGCCGACCTCACTTCTCTAATGGAAGTTGTTCACCTTTCTGAATCGCCGACCTCACTTCTCTAATGGAAGTTGTTCACCTTTCTGAATCGCCGACCTCACTTCTCTAATGGAAGTTGTTCACCTTTCTGAATCATCGACCTCACTTCTCTAATGGAAGTTATTCACCTTTCTAAATCGCCAACCTCACTTCTCTAATGGAAGTTGTTCACCTTTCTGAATCATCGACCTCACTTCTCTAATGGAAGTTAACCACCTTTCTGAATCGCCGACCTCACTTCTCTAATGGAAGTTGTTCACCTTTCTGAATCGCCGACCTCACTTCTCTAATGGAAGTTGTTTACCTTTCTGAATCGCCGACCGCACTTCTCTAATGGAAGTTGTTTACCTTTCTGACTCACCAACCTGACTTCTCTAATGGAAGTTGTTCACCTTTCTGAATCGCCGACCGCACTTCTCTAATGGAAGTTGTTTACCTTTCTGACTCACCAACCTGACTTCTCTAATGGAAGTTGTTCACCTTTCTGAATCGCCGACCGCACTTCTCTAATGGAAGTTGTTTACCTTTCTGACTCACCAACCTGACTTCTCTAATGGAAGTTGTTCACCTTTCTGAATCGCCGACCGCACTTCTCTAATGGAAGTTGTTTACCTTTCTGGCTCACCAACCTGACTTCTCTAATGGAAGTTGTTCACCTTTCTGAATCGCCGACCGCACTTCTCTAATGGAAGTTGTTTACCTTTCTGACTCACCAACCTGACTTCTCTAATGGAATTTGTTCACCTTTCTGAATCGCCGACCTCACTTCTCTAATGGAAGTTATTCACCTTTCTGAATCACCGACCTCACTTCTCTAATGGAGGTTGTTTACCTTTCTAAATCACCACCTGACTTCTCTAATGGAGGTTGTTCACCTTTCTGAATCACCGACCTCACTTCTCTAATGGAGGTTGTTTACCTTTCTGAATCACCGACCTCACTTCTCTAATGGAGGTTGTTCCTTTCTGAATCACCAACCTGACTTCTCTAATGGAGGTTGTTTACCTTTCTGAATCACCAACCTGACTTCTCTAATGGAGGTTGTTCACCTTTCTGAATCACCGACCTCACTTCACTAATGGAAGTTGTTCACCGTTCTGAATCACCAACCTCACTTCTCTAATGGAAGTTGTTCACCTTTCTGAATCACCGACCTCACTTCTCTAATGGAAGTTGTTCACCTTTCTGAATCACCGACCTCACTTCTCTAATGGAAGTTGTTCACCTTTCTGAATCGCCGACCTCACTTCTCTAATGGAAGTTGTTCACCTTTCTGAATCACCGACCTCACTTCTCTAATGGAAGTTGTTTACCTTTCTGAATCACCGACCTCACTTCACTAATGGAAGTTGTTCACCTTTCTGAATCGCCGACCTCACTTCTCTAATGGAAGTTGTTCACCTTTCTGAATCGCCGACCTCACTTCTCTAATGGAAGTTGTTCACCTTTCTGAATCGCCGACCTCACTTCACTAATGGAAGTTGTTCACCTTTCTGGATCACTGACCTCACTTCTCTAATAGAAGTTGTTCACCTTTCTGAATCGCCGACCTCACTTCTCTAATGGAAGTTGTTCACCTTTCTGAATCGCCGACCTCACTTCTCTAATGGAAGTTGTTCACCTTTCTGAATCGCCGACCTCACTTCTCTAATGGAAGTTGTTCACCTTTCTGAATCGCCGACCTCACTTCTCTAATGGAAGTTGTTCACCTTTCTGAATCATCGACCTCACTTCTCTAATGGAAGTTATTCACCTTTCTAAATCGCCAACCTCACTTCTCTAATGGAAGTTGTTCACCTTTCTGAATCATCGACCTCACTTCTCTAATGGAAGTTAACCACCTTTCTGAATCGCCGACCTCACTTCTCTAATGGAAGTTGTTCACCTTTCTGAATCGCCGACCTCACTTCTCTAATGGAAGTTGTTCACCTTTCTGAATCGCCGACCTCACTTCTCTAATGGAAGTTGTTCACCTTTCTGAATCGCCGACCTCACTTCTCTAATGGAAGTTGTTCACCTTTCTGAATCGCCGACCTCACTTCTCTAATGGAAGTTGTTCACCTTTCTGAATCACCGACCTCACTTCACTAATGGAAGTTGTTCACCTTTCTGAATCGCCGACCTCACTTCTCTAATGGAAGTTGTTCACCTTTCTGAATCACCAACCTGACTTCTCTAATGGAAGTTGTTCACCTTTCTGAATCACCGACCTCACTTCACTAATGGAAGTTGTTCACCTTTCTGAATCACCAACCTGACTTCTCTAATGGAAGTTGTTCACCTTTCTGAATCACCAACCTGACTTCTCTAATGGAAGTTGTTCACCTTTCTGAATCACCGACCTCACTTCACTAATGGAAGTTGTTCACCTTTCTGAATCGCCGACCTCACTTCTCTAATGGAAGTTGTTCACCTTTCTGAATCACCAACCTGACTTCACTAATGGAAGTTGTTCACCTTTCTGAATCACCAACCTCACTTCTCTAATGGAAGTTATTCACCTTTCTAAATCGCCAACCTCACTTCTCTAATGGAAGTTATTCGCCTTTCTGAATCGCCGACCTCACTTCTCTAATGGAATTTGTTCACCTTTCTGAATCGCCGACCTCACTTCTCTAATGGAAGTTATTCACCTTTCTGAATCGCCGACCTGACTTCTCTAATGGAAGTTGTTTACCTTTCTGAATCGCCGACCTCACTTCTCTAATGGAAGTTATTCGCCTTTCTGAATCGCCGACCTGACTTCTCTAATGGAAGTTGTTTACCTTTCTGAATCGCCGACCTCAATTCTCTAATGGAAGTTATTCACCTTTCTGAATCGCTGACCTCACTTCTCTAATAGAAGTTGTTTACCTTTCTGAATCGCCGACCTCAATTCTCTAATGAAAGTTATTCACCTTTCTGAATCGCCGACCTCACTTCTCTAATGGAAGTTGTTCACCTTTCTGAATCGCTGACCTCACTTCTCTAATGGAAGTTATTCACCTTTCTGAATCGCCGACCTCACTTCTGTAATGGAAGTTATTCGCCTTTCTGAATCGCCGACCTCACTTCTCTAATGGAATTTGTTCACCTTTCTGAATCGCCGACCTCACTTCTCTAATGGAAGTTATTCACCTTTCTGAATCGCCGACCTCACTTCTCTAATGGAAGTTATTCGCCTTTCTGAATCGCCGACCTCACTTCTCTAATGGAATTTGTTCACCTTTCTGAATCGCCGACCTCACTTCTCTAATGGAAGTTATTCACCTTTCTGAATCGCCGACCTGACTTCTCTAATGGAAGTTGTTTACCTTTCTGAATCGCCGACCTCACTTCTCTAATGGAAGTTATTCGCCTTTCTGAATCGCCGACCTGACTTCTCTAATGGAAGTTGTTTACCTTTCTGAATCGCCGACCTCAATTCTCTATGGAAGTTATTCACCTTTCTGAATCGCTGACCTCACTTCTCTAATAAGTTGTTTACCTTTCTGAATCGCCGACCTCAATTCTCTAATGAAGTTATTCACCTTTCTGAATCGCCGACCTCACTTCTCTAATGGAAGTTGTTCACCTTTCTGAATCGCCTCCTCACTTCTCTAATGGAAGTTATTCACATTTCTGAATCGCCGACCTCACTTCTCTAATGGAAGTTATTCACTTTTCTGAATCGCCGACCTCACTTCTGTAATGGAAGTTGTTTACCTTTCTGAATCACTGACCTGACTTCTCTAATGGAAGTTATTCACCTTTCTAAATCGCCGACCTCACTTCTCTAATGGAAGTTATTCACCTTTCTAAATCGCCAACCTCACTTCTCTAATGGAAGTTGTTCACCTTTCTGAATCATCGACCTCACTTCTCTAATGGAAGTTAACCACCTTTCTGAATCGCCGACCTCACTTCTCTAATGGAAGTTGTTCACCTTTCTGAATCGCCGACCTCACTTCTCTAATGGAAGTTGTTCACCTTTCTAAATCACCAACCTGACTTCTCTAATGGAAGTTGTTCACCTTTCTGAATCACCGACCTCACTTCACTAATGGAAGTTGTTCACCTTTCTGAATCACCAACCTGACTTCTCTAATGGAAGTTGTTCACCTTTCTGAATCACCAACCTGACTTCTCTAATGGAAGTTGTTCACCTTTCTGAATCACCGACCTCACTTCACTAATTGAAGTTGTTCACCTTTCTGAATCGCCGACCTCACTTCTCTAATGGAAGTTGTTCACCTTTCTGAATCACCAACCTGACTTCACTAATGGAAGTTGTTCACCTTTCTGAATCACCAACCTCACTTCTCTAATGGAAGTTATTCACCTTTCTAATCGCCAACCTCACTTCTCTAATGGAAGTTATTCGCCTTTCTGAATCGCCGACCTCACTTCTCTAATGGAATTTGTTCACCTTTCTGAATCGCCGACCTCACTTCTCTAATGGAAGTTATTCACCTTTCTGAATCGCCGACCTGACTTCTCTAATGGAAGTTGTTTACCTTTCTGAATCGCCGACCTCACTTCTCTAATGGAAGTTATTCGCCTTTCTGAATCGCCGACCTGACTTCTCTAATGGAAGTTATTCACCTTTCTGAATCGCCGACCTCACTTCTCTAATGGAAGTTATTCACCTTTCTAATCGCCGACCTCACTTCTCTAATGGAAGTTGTTCACCTTTCTGAATCACCAACCTGACTTCTCTAATGGAAGTTGTTTACCTTTCTGAATCACTGACCTGACTTCTCTAATGCAAGTTATTCACCTTTCTAAATCACCGACCTCACTTCACTAATGGAAGTTGTTCACCTTTCTGAATCACCAACCTGACTTCTCTAATGGAAGTTGTTTACCTTTCTGAATCACTGACCTGACTTCTCTAATGGAAGTTATTCACCTTTCTAAATCATCGACCTCACTTCTCTAATGGAAGTTGTTTACCTTTCTGAATCGCTGACCTGACTTCTCTAATGGAAGTTATTCACCTTTCTAAATCGCCGACCTCACTTCTCTAATGGAAGTTGTTCACCTTTCTGAATCGCTGACCTCACACTAGAAGGGGGTTTTACTGGAATAATTGCGAAAATCCGGAATAATCAGACCAAATCCGGAATAAACCAAATTGATCCGGAATAATCAGGTAAAGTCCGGAATAAACCGGTAAAATCCGGAATAATCAGGCAAAATCCGGAATAATTGGACTATTTTGTTACGGTAAGTTTTCCGTAGTCTAAAAATTACGGTAAGTGTCTGATTATTCCGGAAAATGACTGATTATTACGGAAAAGGTCTAATTATTCCGGCAAATGTCCAATTATTACGGGAAATTTTCTAAAAAATAATAATTTGTTAAAATAATTTTACCGTAATAATTGGACATTTGCCGGAATAATTAGATTTTTACCGTAATAATCAGTCTTTTACCGGAATAATCAGACAAGTTACCGTAATAATCAGACACTTACCGGAATTTTTAGAATCCGTAAAATTTACCGTAAAAATAGTCTTATTATTCCGGATTTTGACCAATTATTCTGGATTTTGTCTGATTATTTCGGATTTGGTCTAAAAATTCCGGATTTGATCTAAACATTTCGGATTTTCGCAAAGATTACGGAAAGTGTTTTACTATTCCGGAATTTCGCAATTATTCCGGTAAAACCCCCTTCTAGTGTCACTTCTCTAATGGAAGTTATTCACCTTTCTGAATCGCCGACCTCACTTCTCTAATGGAAGTTATTCACCTTTCTGAATCGCCGACCTCACTTCTCTAATGGAAGTTGTTTACCTTTCTGAATCGCTGACCTGACTTCTCTAATGGAAGTTATTCACCTTTCTAAATCGCCGACCTCACTTCTCTAATGGAAGTTAATCACCTTTCTAAATCATCGACCTCACTTCTCTAATGGAAGTTGTTTACCTTTCTGAATCGCCGACCTCAATTCTCTAATGGAAGTTATTCACCTTTCTGAATCGCTAACCTGACTTCTCTAATGGAAGTTATTCACCTTTCTAAATCGCCAACCTCACTTCTCTAATGGAAGTTATTCACCTTTCTAAATCGCCAACCTCACTTCTCTAATGGAAGTTAATCACCTTTCTAAATCATCGACCTCACTTCTCTAATGGAAGTTAATCACCTTTCTAAATCATCGACCTCACTTCTCTAATGGAAGTTGTTTACCTTTCTGAATCGCTGACCTGACTTCTCTAATGGAAGTTGTTCACCTTTCTGAATCACTGACCCCACTTCTCTAATGGAAGTTATTCACCTTTCTGAATCACTGACCCCACTTCTCTAATGGAAGTTATTCACCTTTCTGAATCACTGACCCCACTTCTCTAATGGAAGTTATTCACCTTTCTGAATCGCTGACCTGACTTCTCTAATGGAAGTTGTTCACCTTTCTGAATCACTGACCCCACTTCTCTAATGGAAGTTATTCACCTTTCTAAATCACTGACCCCACTTCTCTAATGGAAGTTATTCACCTTTCTAAATCACTGAGCTCACTTCTCTAATGGAAGTTTTTCACCTTTCTAAATCACTGAGCTCATTTCTCTGATGGAAGTTTTTCACCTTTCTAAATCACTGAGCTCATTTCTCTGATGGAAGTTTTTCACCTTTCTAAATCACTGAGCTCATTTCTCTGATGGAATTTTTTCACCTTTCTAAATCACTGAGCTCATTTCTCTGATGGAAGTTTTTCACCTTTCTGAAACACTGACATCACTTCGCTAAAAATTATATTCCGTTCGCCATTGTCTGTGACCTAAATTGGAAAACTTCAAGTCAGTACAAAGTTTACGACATACGCGCTTTGGCGTTTTGATTGATTGATTGATTGGATGGTTGAATGAATGTTGTTTTACATCCCAGTCCAGGATAGGTCACTGATATCGAGATGACACTATCTATAGGTTTTTTCTTCACAGTGCCACTGTGTTCATTATCGTGCCACGCCTGTCATGACAATGGACATTGATGGTCTCTAGATCTTCTGAGGGACCCCGTGACTTTTATTCTCACTTATTCACTTCAAAATACAGAGTGCATGGCGAAAGTAAAGGCATAGCCTGTTTAGACCCCGGCGGCGATTTTTTCATATGGCCTCTGGCATACGACGCGAAATCTCTATCAACCGAGCTAGTAATACCTGAGGCATTGGTACAAGTATATACCTAAAAATAATGTACCATGTAAGAGTTGAAACTGCATAGTGCATTCGACATTTTTATCGATGAATACTCATAGCTGAATGATTCATACCGCAAAACAAAAATAAATGTTACATGTTAGTTCAGAACACAACTAAACGTAGCATGTCAAAGAACACAAAATAACATGATGAAGAACACAACTAAATGTAGCATGTCAAAGAACACAAAATAACATGATGAAGAACACAACTAAATGTAGCATGTCAAAGAACACAAAATAACATGATGAAGAACACAACTAAATGTAGCATGTCAAAGAACACAAAATAACATGATGAAGAACACAACTAAATCTAGCATGTCAAAGAACACAAAATAACATGATGAAGAACACAACTGAATATACAATGATGCAGAACACACCTAAGCATGCCAAAAACACAATAAAATATACTATGATGCAGAACACAACTCAATATAGCATGCCAAAGACCAAGCAAAATAATTACATGTAGTACCACATAGGCCGCTCATCTCAGTCCCTCGTTATCCCAGCATTGTTTCGGCAGCTGCTATATATCTCTCGGCAGTTTTTTGACACAAGTCATATATATCGTTAACTGAGCGTCGACTCCTTTTTGCAAGGTAATATTAAACTTTAAACAGGTCTGTTCTTACCATATTGCAGACCAGCTGAAGGTAACATGCTATTGAAAACAACAAAAAATGTTGAAAATGCAGGCAAAACTTAACTGCATGAAACACGATATAAAGCAAGATGAACTTAACATACAACAGAACACAACTGAATAGTATAAATTTAACATTTATATAATTCAGAACACGACTGACACAACATTATGAACAACATAACCGATGGTAACATGCACCAATATTAATTCTCATGATAATAATATGTTAACATCTTTAAACACCCGGTTTATATAATGTTGGTAATTGTTTATACAAAATAAATAAATAAAAAACAAGTAAAAATAAACAAAAAAATTCATGTACATAAATAAATTTATTGATTACCAATATTGAATAAAGACATGATAAATAAATAAAGACATAAATAAATAAATTATTTAAATAATAAAAAAATCAAGAAATAAATAATAGGAAATAAATAAATAGATAAATAAATATTAAATGGATTAATAAATAATAGGAAATAAATAAATAAATTATATTTATTATTTATATTATATTATATTATATTATATTATATTATATTATATTATATTATTATATTATATTATATTATATTATATTATATTATATTATATTATATTATATTATATTATATTGAATCAATAAATAAAGAAAGAAAATATCTTGAATTGATAAAACCGAAGCCTATAGACCTGTATAACATGTGATTATATCATTTTTCTTTTACAGACTTCAGTTTATGTTAGGGACACATGTACTTGTTACTAGATTAAATGCCTCCGTAGTTGTGTTAAGATCTATAACATATATTTCGAAATTTTAATCTAAATTTACCCAATATGAGAATTATCAGTTGAAGAGACATGTCTGTATAAAGTGGATGTACATTTTGTTATTTAACAAAATAACTGTGAGTACAAATTTTCTGTCAATTTGAAATTTATTTCAAATTTAAATTTAAATTCTACATTTACCAACCCTACTATTATCAATTATGAAGTTGTTTTTTAAATTATGGATGTTCATGTACAGACTTTATGTTGGAAGCTTCCGAAGCCCCAGAATACCATAACATTAACTCCTATTGTTCCAGGTAACTTAGATAGTCGATTTATCTTTAATATAAAATCAAGTATTGTAATATTGGTATTTATTTTGATACTCCTGTAAATAAAATCATATCACCTATCAAACCTATGAGGTTTGCTAATTTTAACTTGGATTACAAAACAGAAATTTATCGCAACTTTTGTAATTTTTCATAACAGAGAAACACCAGTGATTTATATATACTTAAACGTACCTCAGATGGGTGTACATCACACCTAGTTGACCTGCATACTCATTATTATCAAACGGGTAAAAACAGATGTGCGGTTCGGGTTCATGTATATGTATAATAATTACCCTTCATGCAATGCTCTAAATTTGCATACGAGGCACGGATAACGAGAGGGCATCGGTGCAGTGCTTGAAAAACAACTAATTTTTGGTATGTAGAGCAAAACCAGAGGACTGTAGAATACTTATTTAACATTTAATTTGGCTTTTATTTTTAAGATTCAATATGTATAACATTGAATATAAATCAGTAAACATAAAAGCTTAATTGACAACAAGCGACTATCTAAACTCCTTGGAACAATCGTAAAGCTTATTTGCTAAAATTCCTTTCTGTCATGACAGGAAAACGATAATTTAATGAAGTCCAGTCACGAACTAAACGCCATCAAACATTGATGGTTTGGGGTTAGTTGGGCTCTGGGGTATGGTATATTCAGGACTCATAATCCCATTGAAAACAACCTAAGCATAGTGTAATTATGCATATGTAACAGGAAAGAGAAAAAATAGAGTCGGACTTGGAATCGAACCCGGAACCTCCCGCATTATAGGCGAGTGCTTTTCCACTGAGCCACCCTGACCGCAACATTCCTTCAACCTTTTTTTTGCACCAACACCCTTGCATCGAAACCACCAGGTTCCACCCTGGGACCAGGCCACTTTCCAGGTTCGGACGAGTCCCCAAATGTCACCGGAAAGAAAAACTGCAGGATTCGACAGGGGAACTAAAGTCAAGCGGACAGGTCAATGATGTTTGCATTAAAAAAGAAATACGGGTGTTTATATTTACCTTACACCATAGGACATATGCATTGTTAACGTATTAACTGCGACCCCTAATACTTATAAAATGTTGAGTTCATCATCGTATATGAATACATGCATGGAATTCAATGACAAGTCAGGCAGACAGATCAATGTTGTTTGCCTATACATGTATGTTGTTTGCATATACATGTATGTAATCCCAATGGAAGGTCAGGCGGACAGGTTAATGTTGTTTGCCTATACATGCATGTAATCCAAATCAAAAAACAGGAGGACAGGCCAATGTTGTTTGCCTATACATGCATGTAATTCCAATGAAAAGTCAGGCGATAAGGTCAATGTTGTTTGCCTATACATGCATGTATTCCCAATGAAATGTCAGGTGGACAGGTCAATGTTGTTTGCCTATACATGCATGTATTCCCAAATGAAATGTCAGGTGGACAGGTCAATGTTGTTTGCCTATACATGCATGTATTCCCAATGAAATGTCAGGTGGACAGGTCAATGTTGTTTGCCTATACATGCATGTATTCCCAATGAAATGTCAGGTGGACAGGTCAATGTTGTTTGCCTATACATGTGTGTAATCCCAATGAAAGGTCAAGCGGACAGGTCAATGTTGTTTGTCTATACATGTCTGTAATCCCAATGACAAGTCAGGCAGACAGGTCAATGTTGTTTGCCTATACATGTCTGTAATCCCAATGACAAGTCAGGCAGACAGGTCAATGTAGTTTGCCTATACATGCATGTAATCCCAATGAAAATTCAGACAGACAGGTCAATGTTGTTATCCAATACATGCATGTAATCCCAATGAAAAGTCAGATAGACAGGTCAATGTTGTTTTTCAATACATGCATGTAATTCCAAAGAAAAGACAGGCGAACATGTCAATCTTGTTTGCCTATAAAATGCATGTATTCCCAATGAAATGTCAGGTGGACAGGCCAATGTTGTTTGCCTATACATGCATGTATTTCCAATGACAAGTCAGGCGGCCAGGTCAATGTTGTTTGCCTATATATGCATGTAATCCAAATGAAAAAACAGGAGGACAGGTCAATGTTGTTTGCCTATACATGTATGAGTCTGGCGGACAGGTGAATGTTGTTTGCCTATACACAGAAAAGTCAGGCGGACAGGTCAATGCTGTTTGCCTATACATATATTTCCATTGTTAATTATTTAATTACATAATTACATAGCCGATCAAGTCGTATTATGTGGTCAGAATTATGTTTCCATGCAGCCTTTTCTAATTGTGATGTATTTTCCACATCAAATCGGGCATACAGTACACACCTGTCGACAGTTTAACACCAAGCAAATTGATGCTGACAAGATAGCTTATCTCGATCGATCACACATTAACTGTACAGCTTTTTGGCAGCATCTTTATATCTTTCGTCAACATTTTGACTACCAAATTTTCATACTCGGTCACTCGACATCCGATAGGCTTCCACTCCTTTTTGTTAGCTTTTTAAAACTTTCGACAGGTGTGTACTATGCCCGCTACAGTTCGTGATTTGCATGTGCACGCTAACCCCTGTACTACAATCAACGGATGCTTTGTACTTAGGGAAGATATCTTGAATTTTTTTTCAGGTCAGTTTTCTGTTTGCGTTATTTCCCAAGAAAAAATACATGCGAAAATAAAACTTACATGCACATTGTATTCGGTTATTAAATTTTAACTTGATTCATTGGTATTTGTACGGACTGTAATTCGACAACGCGGAAATAAAAGTGCAAGAATTACATGTAATGTCGCAAAAAATATTCAGATTAATTGAAGCATGTTATATTTTTATTTCAGATTATACAATGGATCTGTTAAAAATTTGTATTCCAACTGCATTGCTTATCTTCATGATATATCCGCCTTTTGTAGTATCGAATACACAACACATTTTATCAACACATCTTGGACAAATAAAAGGAATAAAAACCAACACATCTGTGTACGAGTTTAAAGCGATTCCCTTTGCCAAACCACCTATTGGGAATCTGCGCTTTAGAAAACCTGAACCATATGGGAGATGGAATGGAACCCTTGATGGAACAAAGTTCTCCTCAGCATGTATGCAAATTTCTCCACGATCTTTTTCAATGCATATGGTCACTGAAGAAGATTGTTTATACCTAAATGTGTACGTCCCTAACAACTTGCCACCTACAGCCAAAAATAAGTCAGTAATGGTATGGATTCATGGAGGTGGCCTTGAACTGGGCGCAGGGTCACAATATGACGGGGGTTATCTAGCTTCAAATGGTGACGTCATTGTTGTAACAATTAACTACCGATTGAACGTATTTGGTTTTATATCGTCGGGAGACAGTAATTTACCCGGTAACTATGGACTTTGGGATCAAAGACTGGCGATACAATGGGTTAAAGACAACATTATGAATTTTGGTGGAAATCCCTACTCAATTACCATATTTGGCCAGGCTGGAGCGTGTCAGCTCAATCCATTATTTCCTTAAATTCTGGCTTATTTCAACGTGCAATTATCCAGAGCGGTACCGCGTTATCATCCATTGCTATCAAGAAAGAAGAAACCGTCCATGTCTTCGCACGAGAATGCGGTTGCTTTAATGGAACTCAAAAGGGTATCGGGTCACTTTTAGCGTGTTTACGCCAGAGCTCTTCTAAAACACTAATGAGCGCGTATGGAAACCTTAGCCGAAATGCGGATGGGTTAAAAGGAATAATTGGAATTACAGTTGATGGTGAATTAATTGCTGATGAACCATCGAAACTTCTTGCAAACAAGACATCGCCATCTTTTAGATTCTTTCGTTCACTTGATATCATTGCTGGCACCGTAAACGATGAGGGTATGATTCTTACCTATTTTGGAAATCTGTTGAATTTTAATGCGTCTGTCGGTATTAGCTCCGATGTGTTGTGTCAGACTATAATTCCAAGAATTACACAAGATTATTTTAACAATCTTAAAACAGTTTCTGATGCTATATGTCACCAATACAAAATAGATAATGGTAACAAAGAATCCCTGATGGAACAGAGTAAATCAGCTACCGAAATGTATGGAGATGTTTTCTTTTATGCACCTACAATAGACTATCTAAATTTCCATTCCTCAAACAATACAAAAACAAAAACATACCAATACTCATTCGAAAGTGACTTCTTTCGGATAAATCCACTACCTAAATATCTGACAGGTGCTAATCATGGAGGTGAACTTGTTTTCCTGATTACAAATTTAATGGATGCAAGGTCGTCATTTACATCAAAGGAACGGAAGCTATCAAATACAATGTTGACGTATTGGACAAACTTTGCAAAGTCAGGGTAAGTACATTTGTATTTAATTAACACACAACCATAAAAAACATATTTTTATGTATCAAAAAGAATGACCAGTTGGTAGAAAAGAATAACCGGTTAGTGTAAGTAGAAAGAATGACCGGTTAGGGTGAGTAGAAAAGAATGACCGGTTAGATAAGTAGAAAAGGAAGACCGGTTTGTAGAAAAGAATGACCGGATAGCAGAATAGAATTACCGGTTAGGGTAAATTCAAAAAGGATTAACGGTTAGGGTTAGTAGCAAAGAATGACCTGTTAGGGTTAGTAGAAAAAAATAAGCGGTGAGCAGAAAAGAATGAGTAGTTAAGGTTAAAAGAAAAGAACAGTCGGTTACGGTAAACAGAAAAGAAGAATGGGCGGTTAGGGTTAGTAAAAAAGAATGACTAGTTAAGGTTAATAGAAAAAATGACTGGTTTGGGTTAACAGAAAAGAATGACTGGTTTGGGTTATCAGAAATGAGTGACTAGTTGGGGTTCGTAGAAAAGAATGACCGGTTAGAATTAGTAGAAAAGAATGACCGGTTGATAGAAAAGAATGACCGGTAAGGGTTAGTAGAAAAGAATGACAGGTTAGGGTAAGTAAAAAAGAATGACAGGTTAGGGTAAGTAAAAAAGAATGACAGGTTAGGGTAAGTAAAAAATAATGACAGGTTAATAGAAAAGAATGACCGGTAAGTCGACAATTTGACTGGTTCCTTGTGATGTTTTTAAGGTCGCATCAGCTAAATTTACCTTTTTGCGACAAAGCAAGTTTGTTAATCTGTAAGAATAACCTAAGAAAAGGTTCGTGTAAGTGGAAGATGTACGGACGTGTTGATGGTCTGCCTTGTACTAGCGCGCACTTTGACCAAATGTAAATTTTCTGGCTCACAGAGTCAGTATACCACACACAAAAAACTACTTACTCAGTCGCATTATACTGACAATGTATGAACCACTCAGTCAACTAAAAAATGATCGCCATGCGAGAAAGCAGTGTTTCAAATAAAAGTCATAGATATGACACGACCGTGACCTCCAACGGCTCCCCGCTCTCGGGAGTTCGTGTTTCGGAATGTAGCGGTTGACTGATTGATTGAGCGAGTAATAAAATATTCATAAATATTCTACTTAAATGAAGTCGTATACAGCTGAATTGATATTTGAAGTGACTTTTAAAGTTACAACAGTAGCTGTAAATACCGAGTGCCTAGCACTGCTTATTTCTAGTCTCGACCAAACACGGCCGACAATCGAAGCCGTGATTTCGATTGGGAATATATAGCATACGTAAAGATTAACATTTTTGTTGTTATAAAGATAGAGAGTAGATATTAAAAAACATACTAATCCATGTCCGAAACACAATCCACATGCAAAGTAGAAACTTTGGATCTGACAAATTCATCTTAACCTTCAAATTCATCAAGCAAACTAACAAACGCTTACATTTAGTGTCTGTCAGAGTGCAGTGGTTTTGTAACTTAGGCGATGGGAGACAATGTGGTAACCAAACGTGAACTTTTCTATCACCGAGGCATGTATCATATTGATATTAAAACAACATTATGCATACATAATGAAAAAACGTGATGAAATTCATACCATACGCCATATAGGACAGAAATACCAATATCCGACGGAAGGCTATATATCATATTAAGTCTAATTTGGGGTAAGGTGTGAATTTCACCATGTTATAATATGTTTGCCAAGTGCTTTAACTTTCACCATCTAGAACAAATACTTGTATTACAGACATTTGTACAGAATATGGCAAAATTTATCCACATTGTTCCGCAAAGCAAGCTGGTGTGATAATACGGCTACTCAGAAAAAAATCTTCTTCGGCATCCTTAGGCCGTACAAAGTTTGTCTGATGCTTTGCAAATGTCGTGAGTGGAAGTGGTAGAAGGAATAAACTTTTGTCTTATTGGTGCCAAGATGATTTTAGTCATATTAGAATAAATGGTTGTAATGCATTGTTTCATGTAAATGGTGAAGCTCTCGTTCTGATGTTTGGGTCTTAATCATATGGCATATGTTATTTATTCAACCATGTATTATTCTTTCGTTATTTTCTTTTTGTAGAGACCCTAATATTGGATCAACTGCCAATGTATCGAACTGGCCTACCTACGACTCAACAAATGGAAAATATCAAAAGCTTGATGTGAATTTAACGACTGAATCGCTTTTATATAAAACTAGAATGGATTTTTGGCTTCAAACAGTTCCTGAAATACTTCAGCCGGTAGTTCAAACAAATTCAGGACAAGTTAGAGGAATGTCAATTCAGTATCGGGATTACACAGTCGTTCAATTTCGAGGGATTCCTTTTGCAGAGCCCCCTGTTGGAAATTCAAGATTTGCAAAACCACAGGTAGTCAGGTCTTGGAATGGTACACTGCACGCATTTAACTATCCGCCATCTTGCATACAGGATTTACCGTCGGAACGCTATCTAAAATTTTTACCGAATAAAAAATTATCCGAGGACTGTCTTTATTTAAACTTATACATTCCTGGTCCCATTTCCGCTTTAAATAAAAAGACCGTTATGATTTGGATCCATGGTGGTGGATACACATCCGGTCAAGCCTCTGTGTATGATGGGTCCCTTCTTGCAGGGTTAGGTGACGTCATAGTGGCAACTGTAAATTATCGCCTCGGTGTATTCGGCTTCCTTGCGAGTAATGATTCGGTGCTGAAAGGTAATTTTGGACTTTGGGATCAGAGAATGGCTATTGAGTGGATAAAGGATAACATCGTCTTCTTCGGTGGTGATCCATCATCTATCACCATATTTGGTGAATCAGCAGGAGGATTTAGTGTAACCCTTCAGGCATTAAGTCCATTGAACAAAAATCTGTTCAAAAGAGTTATAGCTCAAAGTGGAACACCACTTGTACAAATGGCTGTCCATAAAAGTCCTCCAAATTTGGTATTTATGTATGCCAAGGCGTTAAACTGCACCAATGATTCCACAACAGAGATGGTTGATTGCCTCCGAACTAAACAGCCATATGAGTTACACAATTTGTTTTCTTCTATTTATCGGGAATATTATCAGTTAAATGGGTTTCTTTCATCTTATGTTGATATTCCACTCAAACCAACTGTTGATGGAGAGCTTATTCCAGAAGACCCGCTGAAACTTGTTACTGATAAATTATCACCGTCCTATCAGCTCTTTAGATCTCTTGATATGATTATCGGGACGACAAACGGGGAAGGTTCCTTGTTAATGGGAATTTTGGATAGTCTTAAAATCAATTCGTCTTCTGGAATCACCTCCAAAGTTCTTTGTGATGTTTTAGCTCCTGGCCATGCTCAGGAATTTTCAGTTGACCAGCAGGAAGCTAAACAACGCATATGTAACAAGTATAAAGTAGAAAACGGCAATACAACTAATCTAATTGAGCAAGGAAAAAAGATTTTTAACATGTTTGGAGATGATTTATTCGTATCTTACGCAGTTGAACTTTTAAATTACCATACTATAGGTAACAACAAGCGTACCTATCAGTACCTATTTTCAAGAAAGCTTCCGCCACAAATGGACCTTTCCACGGTACCACAATGGTTTTCCATGGCATCACATAGCTTTGAAGTGCCTTACATGTTTGGGCTTTTACAGATCTATGGCGAAAAACTGGGTTTTAATATTTCGTCAGATGATTGGCGCTTAATTAAGACAATGATTACGTATTGGAGTAATTTTGCCAAATATGGGTAAGCAATAGTGTTCACCGCTCTACCACGTGGTCAACCATCCCTTAAAGTTTGTGCGAAACGTCTTGAATTGAAAATTGTTAGTGTCGGAAATTCTGGAATAAAGTCATTTTTAACGGGTAAGGTATTCAATTCAATAACAAACATAATACCTTTTTCAATTTCATATCTCGTACTTGAAATAAGAGTTCCACACAAACGTTAGGGGTATCACGTGGTACAGCAGTAAACATCCTGTTCGGTGAAAGGTTATATGGTACAAATGACCAGTGACATTTTCCAGAGCTTATAAAGAAGTCTGTTATCTCGGGAGATATTAATGTTCTAAGAATATTCTCTTGATAAATGAAACGTAATTTTATATTTCGTTAAAATCGATCATCATAAAAATATTCAGACTAATTTTTTCGAAAGACAAAAGCAAATAAAAACTTTGAAAACTACCAACTTAAGTAAAATATATGAACCGCCACCTAAGAAGTGAGGCCGGGTGCTCTGACAAAAAAGTAATGATTGTTATATACATTCAATATAACATAGCTGCGTTTGGTGCGGCTTAAAGTAGAAAGGATAGTTTGAAGAATAATGTTTTCTAAATTAAGTGTTTTAGCCGAAAATATTGACATAGACCTGACATTATCTTGTGATTTTAAAATAGATTTTCCCTCTTTTAATAATATTAAGAAATTTATAAAAAATTTAATACATGTATAAAATATATCATTCATGTATTCTTTCAGCAATCCTAATTCTAAACCGTTACCTGATTGGCCACAATTTACCAATAGAGAGAAGTCTTACATCGAATTTGGCTCCGACACTAGTATCCATGGAAAGAAGAAGCTATGGTCAGATAGAATGAAGCTTTGGTTTGAACTAAGGAAACTGGATTATGTATTACCGGAACCAGGTATCAACAAAGCGTCTTCAACTTACAACTCGATGTATATTATAGCAATTGGATTACTTTTGTCATTTTATACTAGCATTGGGCATAAAGAATAAAGTCAGTAGTTTGATAATTATTCCTGAAAATAAAATTCCTAAACTGTAGCACTGATATGAACATACAGGCACAAGTTTAATAATAGGATTTTTTAAACTTTAACACATATTATATTGATCAACAAAGCGTCTTTAGCTAAAATATGGGTATTTTGGACCTATTGGGTTATAGTCCAAAACTTACCCCTATAAGAATTCCTAACACTGTTAAAATTACTGTACAGCTGTTCTATATAAAAATTCGCGGTGTAGTGACAAGTATTGACTATTTCCTCTGCGGGTTTTCTAAGTTTAATGAATGCGACATGAAAATATTCACTTGGTATTTAATTTCGCGCGTCAAACCGCGAATGTAGCGAAATTTAATCCCCAGTATATCGTACCCAATTGATCCATGTGTGTATAATTTTGGAACTGTATATATGGCATAACACTAAGATACTAGTCTATTTTTATAACACTGACCCTTGTCAGATTGAGGCCATGCTGGCAAAATATAGATTTTTTATATATTTCATTAATTTAACTCTCTTTTTAATGGGTATACAAGTATATCATTGTTATAAAAAATCAAATTTGAATGGTTTTCATAATAAAAAGTTCTCAATAATTATGAGGTTTACTATAAGTGTATCAGTATTGCAATTAAAAAATTTAGACAGTCATTTATTTCTTAGCAAAAATTCGGACATTTAGCAGAATAATAAATGGTTGAACAATTTAACTCAATCTGCGACTTTTGTCAAGTGTTGGCATATATATACTACATATGTATCTCAGTTTGAGAAGGTGCCCTTGATTGCAGTATATAATACGAAGGTTTTCAGAAAGTTTCGAAACATTTTAAATTACAAACGTTTGTAGTTGTTTTTTTTTTCAATACTGTTTAGCGTGTACGGTTCGTTAGTGTCAATAATATTTCATATAAACCGAGCCATCACCAGCTAAAGATGGAAAGCCAAACAATTTTACCTTTGAAGTGTGCTAAGGCCATGGTTATTGTTTTTTAAACCAGTCTTCAAACAGTCATGCTTGCTGTGACACAGGACATCGGTTTTAATGTCTTTAACAAAGAAAGATTCCATGTCTGAATGCAGAGTGCTTGATTAAAGAACAATCACTTCCTATTTTCAAGTTTAGTTAGACCCGGGCTAGGGTTAAAATCCATAACCTCACACGTACCAAATATATACTAAATTCAAATTAGATAAATTACTTAATCTTATGATTGAAATATTTTGTGTTTAATACTAGTAATGATTGATTATTCATTTTCTATAGATTTGTAATATAATCTATCATTTCATGATTATAAGTTAGTTAAGTTTCTTGAGTCCCTGGCTCCAGGCCCCAGTTTCACAATCATTCCTTAACTAAGATTTCCCTTAACTTAAATTTGGCAAATTTCAAATCTTTATAATTTTGTAAAATTTTAAAATATTCAGGAAATAAGGTGTCATTTGTAAGGTCACTTCTAGATTAAAACATCTGCATTTACTTTTGACAAAAAATATTTACCAGTAGTTCCAAAAAGAGATTACAAAATTTGCTAAATTTAAGTTTAGGAAAATCTTAGCTAAGGAATATTTATGAAACCGGGGCCAGTTATGATTATGTAAAACCAGCCGATTCCTATCACTAATAAAGTTCACCTTTTGTGGATGTATTAAAATACACGTTTCACTTGTAACACTTTAGCCTGGTATATCTTTAATTCATAAAGAATATTCAAATTTAAATCGACTATCCTTCATGCCTGTTTCCAACCATTTGTCAAACATCTCATTTTGTGCAACAGTGAACCAATTCTTCCAGTCTCCCACTTCGCCTAATAAGAAAAGATATATACAGAGTATATGTATTAGCCTAATTGTCGTATCGACGACCACGCCCACGATGTTCCGACAAAGGCCTGGCATGCTTGAATTACACGCAAAAAGAATGAAACCTCGGCCTGAATTGAGCCGTTTAATGACGTCACTGACACTAGTCCGTCATTAGTTGCCGTGACGCTGCTTTAGTACCGTGATGGCGGCCTTTGTTGGACCATTGTGGGCTTGGCCGGCGATACGTCAATTGTACATAATTATATATCCGGATTGCTCAAAAACGTCAACTCAGTGTATTTGAATAAAACTTTATCACCGTTGTTAAAGCAAACAAACATACCAATCTGTGCCCAAACAGCAATTCCAAACTTTGAACCTGGCAATAAGGTCAAACACTTATAAATCCATCAGGAAAGTGGGGCCATGTGAACCGGAAGGGTAAGCATTCCTTGTTTAGCAAGCTACACCCACCAGTTATGTTCATGTTTAAACTCAAACTCTTTGAGTTGATTGAGTCTTACTGAGAATTTTGTAAATGTAAACTTTTTATTAAAAACTCTTGCTTTTTAGTAATAAAAGTATGTTTAAAAGTAAACTTTTGCAACGATAAAAAGGGTCAGTGTTGTTTGCGCTCCAGAAATGATAATTTTCATTTCATCATCGCTAGTTAAAATGTCCTACCTTTTCTGTAAAATATTTCTGTTCCATCTAATGATGATTCTACAAAGAAAGCTGTCTTCTTGTCTGTCTTTTCTTTCTGTAAAGCTGTAAATTTACACTTTTGTGCTATATCTTGGATAAGCTTGTCGGTATATGGGACTTCCAGGAAATCAGCTATCCTCTTTATTTCATGAACCGGATCCTAATATAGAAGTACATGAAGAAGGAGTTGAGCTGAGTAATGGTGTTAAACGTCCCAGTCAAGAATATATCACTTATATCGAGACGTCGACAGCTATAGGCGAAGGTGCAGAAATTTTGCCTGTGCATTGCACTGATGGCATTATGCAGCAGGGTTCTTTAGCGTGCCAAGCCCACTGTGACAAGGGACCTCCCATTTGAAAGAACCGCGACTTTCATTTCGTAATGCCGAGTGCTTGCGTGCCTTCTGGCGTGATACGTACATGTGCCCGGCTAACGTGATACGTACATGTACCTTCTGACGTGATACGTACATGTGCCTTCTGGCGTGATACGTACATGTGCCGGCTAACGTGATACGTACATGTACCTGCTGAAGTGATACGTACATGTACCTACTGACGTGACACGTGCATGTACCTACTGACGTGACGACACCTGCATGTCTCTGCTGAAGTGATACGTACATGTACCTGCTAACGTGATACGTACATGTACCTTCTGGCGTGATACGTACATGCATCTTCTGACGTGATACGTACATGTACCCTCTGGCGTGATACGTACATATATCTTCTGACGTGATACGTACATGCAGCTTCTGGCGTGATACGTACAAGTACCCGCTACCGTGATATGTACATGAACCTGCTAACGTGAAACGTGATGTACTTGCTAACGTGAAACGTACATGAACCTGCTAACGTGAAACGTACATGTACCTGCTAACGTGATACGCACATGTATCTTCTGTCGTGATGCGTACCTTGTGATGGGAAACATTTCCATTGTCGCGAACGTGTTTGTGTTATGATATAGAAATTAATTAACGAAGATTTCCCTCAAACGATATCATTCCGGTAGCATGCTACGTAATTGTATTGTTGCATATCTATTAATAACAATATTTCCACACAATTGTTGTTGGTTATGACTACAGACATCCACAATCTCAATATCAATATCTGATGGGAATAGAGTAAAACTGTTTCGAAACATTTTTTTTTCAGTTTCCAAATAAATGGTTGTTAATTACTGAGTATATTTGTAATGTATCAATTCTATTTATAACAAATATTTAATAAGTTTATTAAATCATTGAATCAAGGGTCTTTTTGATTTAAATATTTCTGGTATTACCTGTTTTAAGTTTTCGTAATACAGCGTGTGTATTGGATAAATTTCCACTGCTTTTTCCAGCTGCTTGTGGTACTCAATGAATGACCCCATTGGAGCTAAAACATAAATAAATAAATAAATAAATAAATAAATGGTGAGGTGTTGAATATAGTAATGAGGTTTTAAGCCCTATTCAAGGTTCTCAAATACTCCTATATATTGTACTAAGGTCAGTCCAAAGGGGAATCGAATCTCAGCAGTGGGAGACGCTCTAAACGGACACTTTAGATGAATTTCAATCCTTGCAACCCAGCAAAGGAACGTCTGATCAAAAGCAAAATATAAGAGAATTTCAGTCCAGTCAATCTACAGTCCCACCTCTAATAAATTGCTATGTAATAATATAATATATTTTGTCACTAATATGTTGTAATAAACATAAAACGTTCAAGGTAAAAATTCTAAAAATTCTGATAGGGAGAAAGCAGTGTTTGAGGAGTTTAAATTTCTCATACACAAGGGAGGGGTGGGGTTTTAGTCCCATTATTATTATTATTGTATTTATTTTTATTCATTTTTTTTTTCATTTTTGCTACTTTAACAAAATGTAAAGCAAACCACTGATACTAAGCAATCATAATTGTTTTTTATAAACATGTACATACATTTAACATGAAATTTTTGGGCCCATTCCTTAGCTAAGATTTTCTTTAACTTAAATCTTGCAAAATTTCAAATCTTTATAATTTTGTTAATTTCTAAATGTTCAAAATATTCTAGAATTTACGGTGTCATTTTTAAGATCACTTCTAGATTAAAACATTTGCATTTAGTCTTGACAAAAATATTCACCAGTAGTTCCAAAAAGAGTTTACTAACATTTGTTGAATTTAAGTTAAGAAAAATCTTAGTTAAGGAATAATTGTGAAACTGGGGCCAGCCTATTTTAATTCAGTTGCATTTTTAGCTTGTCACAATTAATATAAGTATTAGTAATATTGAGAATTAATGAGTTTATCCAGAGTAATGCTGTAGAAGTATAGAATTTCTTTAAATCTGAGATACACTTATGTTATTATTTTTGTGCATATCAAAATCTGAGGATTTTCTTATTTTTACTTTCCCCTTAATACCGTTTTGCATAAAACCATTCTTTATACTTAATGCAAGCAAATTGTCTTAAATGATTTACTTTAAGTGAATGTATACATTTTCATCTGATGTCTAGGCTGTTGTTTCATATTATAACAGATGTCATGTGCTGTTTTTGAGTTTCTATTAAAATAATGCATTCAAAAACAGCACATGAGACAGAGAATACTCGGACGATTTGAAAATTTCAATGTAAAATTTAGACTTACAGAACAGATCTATATCCCTTTTTGTATAGAAAATACATGTACAATAAGCGACTTTAATTGGCAAAACAGCCAAATTCCACTGAGAGGAAATTATAACAATTTTCTTGGTGAATAAAACACCTTTCCTGAAACCAATCGCATAAAAACATTTTTTAGTTGCAATTTCTTTGAGGTTTGACCTTTTTTCTTAAATTTCCATGTGCTGATTTTGAAGTTGTATTAAAATTATACATTAAAAATTAGGTGCTGATTTTAAATGCATTTTGTTAACAGAAATTCAAAATCATGACTGGACTTTTTACCAAATAGGCACCAATTAGCTAGCTAAGTGTTAAACTTTCGATATGATTGTCTCGTATGTAGAGACAAAGTAATCAACTTACTTTTTCCCTGACAAAACAATTTTACAAACTGATTCCAACTTCCTTTATAAAAAGCATCTCCTGTGTTTGTAGGATCATTGAATTTTGTTAAGAGATTATATAGTGATACGGCACAGTCTTTAGGATTTCGGGTCACATGTACAATTTTGCCTTTATTCTCTATAAATTGTTTTGGTAGATACTGGAAGTACAGGTGAGCAAACAAAGGCCTCGGTGACGTCATTTTATCCAGATTTTCTATTTGAAGGAAGTCAACTGGAACATCCGGTACATCTTTAGGTATGTAAGTGGCTTCACCACGCTGTAACATGTTGATTATCTCCCTTGTCCAGTGGGTACCTAGAAAAAGATACGGATATATAAGGTATACTCCCGCACGCAAAATATATTTTTAGCTATATTTGCCAAAATAAATTTTGGTCCATAACATCTTAAAAAAATGGTTTCACAATTTTTGTCCAAGCACTACTGATGAGAACTTGTATTCCGAAACGGCCGTCTAGTGCTGTAAAATTAAAACTGGTATAATATGTAATATATACAATTATTAACATAGTGTTTTTATGTCATTTACATGGTATGGGTAAATATTATACAATTATTGACTTTTGATGAGGTAGACATTATATAAATATTACATTTCTGATATGTTGACAGTCCATATCTTTATGAATTTCGAGGGATGACAATATGAGCTGTCACCCCAGAAATGTAATATTTATTTTATTATACCGATTGTTGATGTTAATTATACTGTGCAACCAAAGTGTACTAGATTGAAAATCATGACAGTCAGCTGTCGTCCGTAAGCAACTTGTAAGACGCTGGTAGCATTTATCTATCATGTTTCACATTACTTTAGAAAAGCGTTTTACTGATTTAGAAGACGAATGCGATCAAACCGCATTCGCAGTTTTTCTGCGCATGTGACATTTTTCGTAATTTACCGCTCACGTAATGTTACCCTGTGACGTCAGATTTTCTGAAATCCGAGGGTGACAAAATTTACCCAAACGCTTATTTACCTATCAAATTTTGAGAAATTTGCAAAAGGTATAATAAAAAAATTTATCAACCCTCAAAAATAGTATATTAACCGAGACCGTAGGCTAATAAATGCTTATGCCTACCGAATCGAAAGTCAATAATTGTTTTATTATATAAGCCATGATTTTTATCACCATATTAGATATCATGATATCATGTTTTAAATTGCAAAATATTTATTACCAAAATAATAATAATAATAATAATAATAATAATAATAATAATAATAATATATTTATAAAATAAATAAATAAATAAATAAATAAATAAATAAATAAATAAATAAATAAAAATATGTTTATGTTTTAATAATCACTAGAAAAGCAGAAATTTAATTCAAACACAACAACATGTTTAGATACAGAAAATGTGGTTAAACTGTTACTTTTATCAATTTAAAATTGAAGAAATAGTAACCGTGTTTTTTTAAAGTGTCCTTTGCTTTTTTCAATGTTTCATCACATAACGTCGCGTGCGTTTTTGCGCGGTTAACATTGCCTACTGTTACGTCATATAAACGTCACGTGCGTTGTTGCGCGGTGGACATATCGATTTATCGGACTCGCCAAACGCCTTCTCAGCCAATCAGAAAAGGGCAAAGTCGCGTATTTAGTTTTTAGTATTTTAAAGTGCAAATTAAAATTGTTCTTTGTTGCCACTTTTAATCAGCTTAAGTATGTTTAATACGTTGATTGGTAAAGTTATGTAGAAATATCGGAGCCGAAAATTCTTTATTTGACAACAAATTGGGAAATTTTTGCGTTATCCAATTTTCGCGTGAACGCACTTTAATATTTATTCGCGTCTTTTAATTTTCGCATGATCGCGACTCTGTAGTTATAATTTTAAACACTGTTTATTTTTCGCGAAACTTTTATTTTCGCGACTTGTTTCACTCGCGAATTTACGCGAAAATAAAACGATCGCGAAAAATTCCCAATTTACCTTAGCTATACAGTAAATCAAAAGACCTTTAACTGCAGAATGTCCATGACTTACCACATCTGGGGTATGATAACAGAAATACATCATCTTTCCTTATCGACATATTCTTAATTTCCTTCAGTTGATTTTCAACATTCCCAATAGTCAACGGCGAAAAGTAATGTCCATTATACTTCTTTACTAAAAAACTGTTTCCTTCCTCATCTACAATATCAACGATTTCCGCCATTATGATTTCAAACAGGTCCGCGTTTGTATTGCAAATATTTTATGTTTTGGGAATACAGTCGATTTCTGATGAACTGCAAATCCAAATACTGCCTATGTTATTATAATGGGTGGATTCTCCTATATAAATATTTCGAATGAAATGTCAAGCGGACATGTCAATGTTATTTGCCTATATACGCACATGTTGATTTGTTTGTCATTTATGTATTTTCTGTGGTCAGTTTGAGGTATAAAAAAGACGGGCTTTATGATTAATAATTGGTATTGTTTTGCATGATCATTTTTATTGGTAAATTCACCTATATATATATACAGTCCAACCTGCCTTAATGGCCACTTCTATATAAAGGCCACCTGCTTATAAAGGCCAGTAGAATTATATCCCACTTGTTCTTTATTAATATTATTTGAACCTGTATATAAAGGCCACCTGCCCATAAAGGCCACTTTTACTGGTTCCCTTGGGTGGCCTTTATAGTTAGGTTTGACTGTATATATATGTAACTGATTTTATTCAGCATTTATAATGAGATGCAAGGATAAGATTTTTTAAAATAAAGTTCTCCAATATAAATGTAAGTTATAACATTTTTGTTTGAAATGAACAGAGCCAGTAATATAAGCTGTAACGTGTAAAACAAGCTATTTCTTAATTCCGATATAGTATTATATATATTCGCAGTCCTTAATTATGTCGAATTTTTGGAATAGGATTATTTGCTAAAGCGATTTCGTATTTTGAAAATAGTGAAATCGGTTATTCGCTAAAGATATATCGTATTTTTGCTATATTATTCAAATTTTCGCGCTTGTATTTTGAATATTCGCAATACTATTTAGAAACCGCAAAATCGTTTTTGCATGACATATATATATAGATCTTAAATGCGCCCTGCACAATACTCGCGGGTTAAGATCTAAGGAAGATAAAAAAATTTCAAAATGAAAGTACAGGCCTGTCGAAAGTTGAATACTTAGGAAACAAATCCGTGTCTAATTGTCAGTTCATTTCAGCCCATTCTTAGCTCTGTCAGCTTTTCGGTAGCTGATAATTTCTTGGTAGCCTTTTGGATGTGATTAATATATTCACGATGTATATCTCACACCGTCATTGTGCAAATATTAATGGAAAATTGTCATTATGATCCGGTTTCGGTGGTCATTACACGTGAAGTATTGCTGATAAAAGAGGGGTAAGTCCTGCATTAACGCATAAGACTGGTTATCAAATCATTACTGTATTATGTGGGAAATGAGTGTACATGTATAAAGAGCTAAGACTATATTATATAATATATGTTTACATTTGTGATGTTTCATTGTATTATGATCAAAGTTATGTAACTATTATTTTATAATCATTGCAAAAATTGACGTCACTCATTTTTGCGCATGCCTAGATATATGACGTGACGTCATTTATTGATGAAAATACGCGTCGTACACACCAGGTAAAATAATGCATTGCGTAATTCTTATATATAAGAATTATATATATATATATATATATATATATATATATATATATATATATATATATATTGTCCTGAAAGTTCAGTTCCAAATATAGGTAGTGGGGAATGACAAACCACTTTTCTCGGTTGCGGTTAACCAAGGTCGAATCCACACCGTTGAGACCCCGGCTTTACAAACACGGCTAACGCCATTCCGGACAACAATGTTACTTACTAGTACCTAGCGTCTTACTTTTCTTACACACAAGTATGGTACGTGTCTGTCGAAAGTTAAACACTAAGCTAACGAATTAATGCCGAATCCGCGGTTCATCTCGGTTTCTTGTCAGGTATACCTCGACAGGTGCTATCTACTAAAGTACTGTATTTCCATAAATTGAGTGCACATGTTTTTTTATTATTTATTTCTTTTCATTGAAAATGTTCCCATTAAACTATCAATAAAATGCATTTAAAATGCACTGACCTAACCAAATAATATTTTCAATCGAAAACGTTATTGTTCAGTTCTCCTGTACATAGAGAAATTTTTGCGAAAATTTTGGAAATTTGAGTTTATACACCAATTGGGCCTCATTCAAAATTACATTAGGGCATTTAGGGTCAGGTAGCTAGGTCATTGTTGTTTGGGTTTTTTCAGGTGCAACCATCATGAATATTCCAATTATGACATAACGTTTTTAGTATAGTTGTAAGAAGGTACAGAAGGGATAATTTTGACATAGTTATATATTTGTTGTTTTGTTTAAAAAAAAACTCCATGTACAGAATTAAGTTCACTTTTCCATGAATGAAAAATATTTTTCCTATTAGATCAGTATATTTTGTATTAAGTTTTGACAATTTTTGTGAGTTTGTTGGAAAATACGACTATATTCTTGCATTTTCCATGTGCACTGAATTTGTGGAAATACAATAGCTATCGGTGATGTTTTGGCCACAACTTTCCTCTGTGATGTTTTGGCCACCACTTTCCTCCGTAATGTTTGGCCATCACTTTCCTCAGTGATGTATTGGCCACCACTTTCTTCGGTGGTGTTTTGGCCACCACTTTCCTCGGTGATGTTTTGGCCACAACTTTCCTCGGTGATGTTTTGGCCATTACTTTCCTCGGTGATGTTTTGGCCATTACTTTCCTCGTCGATGTTTTACCACCACTTACCTATATAAACTATAGTATCGGTTACTCAGTAGACGGTATATATTTGTGTCTACATGTTTTTTTTCTGTTTCCATCAACCTTACTCGTATATATATATATATATATATATATATATATATATATATATATGTGTGTGTGTGTGTGTGTGTGTGTGTGTGTGTGTGTGTGATTCAAATATTGAAACTACATAGAATGTTTTTATTCTTACATTGCTGAAGTGACCGAGTGACCAAGTGGAATGACGGACTTAAATGACGTGAAATACTGTGTTTTAAGACTTCATTGATACTGAGGCGTTCAAATTAGGGTTGGCTTCGGTAATTTAACCAGAATGCCCGTAGAAAAATCAAAGATATTTAACAAAATAACTGACAAACATTCCCACAAAAGGATCTGTCCATGCCTTGTTTGATCCCAAAGGCAGTAAGAGAAGGAAGGAATCGCATTTACACTAATGTGAATCCGACTAGGTTTAAGGGATAACTGGTAATTAAACCAAGACACAATAATTTATACTAAGAGAAACCCGAAGATTTTGAAGAAAAACACAAATGAGCTGAAAAATATTCCCACACCATGAGTTGTTCGACACTAGGAGGTGGGACGCAGAAGCAAACACGTTGTCTAATACCAAAACGACACTGGCCTGCAAAATCAAAATTCGAACTGCAAAATGGACAAGCTTTGGTGACATCAATTCAGTTTGTTTGTACTAGATATTTGATCGTTCAGTGTTGATCACATTCAACCTTATTTCGAGATATCGGAAGATAAGATAACCCTACATATGTACAGTACAGAACTATCGAAAGTTTAACAATGAGCTCACGAAAAGGATGTGATCCTGTTGCTAAGCGACTGAGATATAGATCGCTAGTGGCCTAAACGATGCTGAGGTACGACCTGTTGAAAACTGCCGAGATGTAGCCAGCGAGAAGTTGAAATGGGCTGCAGATCGTTAGCGTAGTTTAAACTTGTGACATGCCTGTACTGTATTCGAACGTGTTTTTAAACGACTCAGAATAACGCTCCTTTCATATAGTAAAATTTCAACTTATAATAATGCTGTCGCTCGTTGTATTCGTGGTGATTTTTGCCCTTTCTGAACAATGTTGCATGGACAAATTATGGGAAGGTGTTGAAGAGACAACTGTCGCTGTGTTACCACCGGGACAAACCACCCCAATTCTTTCACAGGTAGGCTACAACAATCCGTAAATTGTACGCAAATTAATTTGCTATTTTGCAGTATTAATGTACATTACTTTTTTTACGGAGTTTTGTACAAATCTAAAACAGGATTTCTCTTATTTTACTTTAGGCCATGAAGGTCTCAAATTGTACTTATTACAAAGACGAAGAGTAAAGACCTGTCGAAAGATTAACACCGAGCTAACAAAAAAAACTTTAAGCTTGTCTGTCAAGTAGTCGAGATGTGGATAGCTGTCGAAAAATCAAAATTTTAATGATGTCGAGATTTAGGTCATTAACCGATGAGACAGCACAAATTTGTAAGCTTAGTGTCAAACGTGTTGACGGGCCTGTACTGTACCTCTGATAGCGATCTACAAAATATGACACAATGCTATACCACTCACTAATTAACAATAAATTGATACTTTCCTGATGGAAATATGAGTTCTTCGACGCATATCTATATATCAGTACAACATTCCATCAAAAAAAAAATGTATAGGCGTCACCAATGATCTTTTCAAAGTATTCTTCTTGGATTTGTTATGTGCTTTGAATATTTAATTTATTTGATAAGTGTATATATTAAAAATAGTAAATTATTAATCAGCATCACGTTGAAGACGAAGCTACATATCATAATATATTTACATTTTGTATGTTTTCTGTCTTCTACACAAGGTTTCACAGCAATTGCGTTCATATCGGCTATGAACTGCAAGATCTACCTTGGTGACGTCACGAGAATTACATTCACAACAATCGGCGTATGAATACACAATATGAAATACACAAAACCGAAACTTTTTATTGATTGTTTGCAAAATTGTGATTAATTAATACCGAAATAATTGTTTCTAATAAAAAATTAAACAATTTAGTAGAAATTTTGTATGCAATTTGTTGTTTTTTCCACGCACTATTTTGTCCTAAAATTTCTGGCGCCAAACTGCACAGCTGATCAGTTGGATCTGCTGTTCCATCAGCTGTTCCGTTAATCGAAAATCGTTGTTGACAAAGCGCTAAAATGATTTTGTACCAAGAAAAAGAAAAGAAAATAGTTTTAAACGTAAATACAAACGTATAACAATTGAACTGTTTAGAAATGCGGTTCATAGTCGATATGAACGCAATTGATATGCAAGCAAACTGAATAATGCGCGTTAGCGTTCATATCGACTATGAACCGCATTTCTAAACAGTTCAATTGTTTATGAAACTAAATATGTATTTCTGAAAACGCTTAGAAGCGTGATTTCATGTCAACATACATGTATATTTGATGATTGCAATATGCACACGTCCTGGGCTAATTCATCACATTTTATAAACATTTTAGGTATAGATAAACAACTTTGACCTGTCCTCTATAACCTTTCATTTAAATATTTACCACGGACCAATTACAACTATGTATAGGGAACACAGGTGTTTATTTTGTATAGTCACCCCATAGAGTACACCTGTGCGCTGTGTATGTATTAACTTGGATCTTAACGCTACCCATTTATTGGTTGGACACTCCTATATGAATATTCCTAATGAAAGGTCAAACGGACAGTTCAAAGTTGTTTGCCTATATTCTGGCGTTTTATTGAGGCTTACTGTATTTATGAAAGGTAATAATACAATGTATAAATGATTTTTGTATTGTAGTCAACACTCTCCGTGGCAGTGGATGCTGACCGTATGATTAACGCTGTTGAAGGTTACACTACGACTAACGGTGTTAAGCGACTAATTAAAACTATTCAGGACTACAAAGACGTGCGTATTATATCAAATCAGAAGATAATTGACGGATCGCCGGCCACACCCACAATGTTCCGATACTGGCCGCCATCACGGTACCAAAGCAGCATCACGGCAACTAATGACGTACTTTGTCAGTGACGTCATTAAATGACACAATTCAGGCCGAGTTTTGATTCTTTTGTGTGTAATTCAAGCATGACGGGTATTTATCGGAACATTGTGGGCGTGGCCGGCGATACGTCAATTATTTTACATTTGGAGAGTTACATTTGAAAGAATTGAAGAAAAACAGAAAAACTGGGTGGAAATTCCAATTTTGGCCTAACATTTTTCACATACATATACCACAAGAAGCATGTGTCAACTTATACAGCAGGATAAAATCAAAATGTAATTTAGAAATAAAAATTAGAGCACAATGCCCCCGTATCTTTTCCCTGGGTTCTTTTGATTCCCCTTCGATAAATGTTAAAATAAATGTCGGCAAATCCCATTCATTCGCAGAGAATGTTAGAATGAAATTGTTTGACGTCATATGCTTTGTACAAACTGTCAAAAACCTGTTACATATAAAGTGTGTTCTGTATCAAAGAGGGAGAATATCATTATATATATGAGAGTTAAATCATTTTATCTCTTCCAACTTAAAAACATATTTTATGGCTGTTTTGATATTAAGGATATCAGTTTGTTTGTTGCATTGTTTTCAGAATGTACACTACTCAATTGTAGAGGGACAGTGCTATAAGGTAGCAGCTGGTAAATATCAGGGGAACTGTGTGCCAGGTAAAACACTGTCTTATTACATATAATAATAATAATAATAATAATAATTAATAATAATAATAATAATAATAATAATAACTTTATTCTCATACACCGTTTTTTTTCAGTATAGAGAATATATACAACATTTACACATCAACATATACAGTGCATACGTGGAATACAAATTAATGAGCTAACCAGGAGGACTGACAATAAACTTATTAACAATACGAAGACAATTACATAATCTATTGAGTGTCAATATATCTCTACCGGAAAATAAACAATTAAATTTCAATACATTTGCGCCACTGTCTATATATAAAGTTCTATAAGAATTTAAAGTTTTACATACTAAAATATAATGAAATTCATCCCCAATATCTAATTAACGTGAACATTTTCTATTATCTCTACTAATTCAAGACCATCTACCTGTTTCTATGGGAAGTCTATGATTTGTTCTAAACTTATATAATTTTATAACATAATTAAAAGGAATATTACCTAAAAATATTTTTGCAACTTAAATTCATTACAACATTTTTTATATGAAAAACCATTGAAAGAAGTATATAAATGGTTCACACATATGATGATAACGCGCTATACATTATACCTATTGATGTTTAAACTTAAAACAGTTTAAGTTTTCAATCACTTACATATCTGAAGACATGTGTTGCACTTCTTATTAACCAATCGCTATTTTTTGTCATGACATACCTTCATATCGAATAATTTTATATTCTTTTGTTTAAAGTTCTTTGATTGGTTGGTTAAACCTTTTCTTTTATTATTTTAACAAAGAATTGGCTTTCGATGTCGTTATAACAAACGTTTCATGAATTTATTCCTTATTTGGTAATGTTTCGACTGTTTCAACAGTTTCATCCAATCAGATTTCTATCTTTTTGTCGTTTATTGTCCAATTTATATTGGTCATTCTCTAAATAATTTGATTAGCTGATTCAGTGATAAATTGACATCCAAGTCAAGAATATAGAAACATAAGCTATTTGTAAAGTGCCAGATGTTTTCAATTTTGCAGTGCAGTTAATTAAGACAATATGCAGAGAAGTTCCTTAGTATGTCACGACCGTCGTGACATGGGTTTTCGGCATTTAAAAATTTCATTACTTTCATTACTTTCATCTTAAAGTCGACACCACCACATATTTTTAAGTCTTGTTCCGGCTATTCCAGCGATTGGAAATACATGTCGTACACGACAGTGGTTTCATGTTTTTTAGGATTAAAATACCAAAATAAGATTTTTCAAAAAATGGGAATTGTAAATATAACCATTGAACTGTCTAACGCGCATTATTCAGTTTGCTTTACACGGCAACGGCAGTTATAGCACTATATATATATATAAACGCCATTTCTAGACAGTGCAATGGTTAAATGTGTTTAAGTCTGACATAATAACATGTAATTTACAGATGGAGCTGTTAAAGACAGTGAAGGTACCTACGGTGTTGGACCTAGCAGTATCGCTGTTACTACGTATTCCCTTTCAGTAGGCAACTTGACTGCAAAAGTCACAGTCAACTCGGACTGTGTCTTCACAAACCAAGTGGTGTATGGAGAAATCCATGGACGTACGTATTATGTCATTAAAATTTTTATGTGACTTCATGTTTTGTTATTGGTGTGTCATATAATATTTTTTGAATTTAATGATAAATTAAATACATTCAAAAAATGGTATATGACATATACCATTTTTTGAATGTATTTTATGATTAAATTCAAAAAATGGTATATGACAGGTGAATGGATAGTTATTATTTTCCGTTTAATAGTTACTTTTTGGAGGAAGTTATTACCACGTATAACCACATGTATGTAACATAATACATTGATTAAATAGGATTAAATACGTAGTCCAATTTTGAATTAAAACAAAATTCTATTGATATGTTTTCCAAAACGTTGCAGTCTAAATTATTGATGATGGATATTTGATCGTGATGAACTGCAAAAACCGATCTGACCGTATGACGAAAACAAATGGCGTATCTAAAATCGAATTTACGTGTTTTTTTTTTTTTTTTTGTTTTTTTTTTATCAAAATAATCTATTATTTATTATTATGTTTGTAGCCTTCATGATAAATGAATAAAACAATTAACAGATTATGTATGCATTTATTATTTTCCATCGAAGATTTGCTTATAAATGTTTGAGTTTATGATTTATTTATTATTTATTTATTTATTTATTTATTTATTTATTTTAGAAAATTTAATGAGTTCGACTACATTTAGAAACATAACTTTGGGAGTAAAGGACCCGTCTGTGTTTGATATTCCATCAATATGTCACCATGCAACAGTTATACATGTAGATCCGGTTAGTATATTTATAACTTAAGGATATCTTAATAATAATAATAATAAATAATAATAATAATAATAATAATACTAGAGATTGTAACTGGGATACCAGTTACGTATGATTCCCCACCATCCATAAATAGTTTATGGCATATATCTGGTGAAAAGACCCAATTGGTGTAAAATTTTGTTGCCAATTTCATTACTGTGTCGCCAAAAAGGATACTTTTTGACACATACAACATTTGACGTAATACACTAGTCGAGTCGGGTACCTGCATGTGCAGGTAGTCTTACATCAAAGTTACGGCCCTTCATATATGAATTACAAGATTGAATAAAACAATAAATGAACAAGAGATGTTGTTGTTTAGTTATTAATCAACAGGTAAATTTTGTGATTTTCGCGTCACATGCGTTTTTAATGTTGTGTATATATTGCCTTGATGTACGGTTACATTCTAAAGGCAGTTGTGTTTGAAGTACATTTGTACAGCGCCGACCTGGTAAACTAAAAAAATCCTACCTTGATTACTTTTTTAAATTTCTTTGAAAGTTAAAGTAGATTTAAATTAAAGTTTTCGGTTAAGAAAAATCGTACATTGGAAGGCCTTCTCGGCATAGGAAGTGACGTTTTCAATGAATTTCATTAAATAAGAAAACTCGTATAACCCATCTCAGGCCTCTGATTCGGCGTCGCCGCGTGTTACAATGAATGAACACGTATTGGAGGGTTTGCGCTGGGCATCGCCAACGTCGCCAATTGCGATTTTTTTTTCTTTAACTGGCGACAAAAAAACGGCGCTTTGCGATTTTTCTGGCCACAAGTTTTCAAAGTTCACCGGTATCTTGGTCACCAGTAATTAACAGGTGATAACACATTGATGCCAGTGACGGATCGACGAGTGTCACTGAATAAACACAGTAATTAACGACTGGTCTTAAAGATTGAGTTGATGAAGATCCTTGTCTTAGTTGTGAATGTAAGACCTTCTAATTATGGGCTGGTAGATCCAGGTAAAATAGGACCGTGTCGACATTGCATGAGGATATACCTAGGTGCCCTCCCGATGTCGTCAGACAGTATAAACACCGATGAACTCGGAATTATTGTAAAATCCAAAATAAAATATAATAAAAGTTACCCTTTGTGATGTTTATTTAATATTTTTTAAAACGTATATTGATTAATAATCGTGATTCAATGCGCAATACACATCGTATTTTAATTTCGCGACTTTTATCGGTTATTCCTATATGTTTGAGGTTTATGATCATAACGATATATCTACTCAGTCAAAATATATGAATTTTTGTATTTGGCAATGTTCATGGAAATGGTACATTAAATTGAAATGTTTACAACAAAATAATTATCCTATAATATACAAAATGGTAGTTATAATAAGTTAATTTTATTTACAATTTTTGCCTTAATTTTACGAGTATGATTTCGGGAAAAATAAATATTGGTGCCTCATAGATCGTGATCACGACTAAGGGAACAAAATAATTTTTAAAAAATGTTCTAAATTTCATTTCAAATTTTAATATAATTCTTATCTTATGCATCACCATAGCGTCAATTTTCCAATATATTTCAACACACTATATAAAGTCCGGTTAAAGGGACAAATGACATACCGGTCATTAGGAAAGTGTCAGTCAGTAAAAGGAGAAATTTCATTGGTGTTAACTTAAAAAGTGGGCAGTCTTCTACTTCCACAGTCAGTGATTAACAGAATACCCCGAAGCCATTTCGACACGCTTAACCTTCTTCGATCTATCAAGGCAAATTGTATACACCATTCAGCTCATTGTGTAAGGTTTTAATAACAGGCGTGTGACGTGACAAGCTGTGGTTTTAAAAATCGCGAAGTTTTTGATGGTCACTAATCGGATTAACTCATCGGTGAAAGCATTTGCTTGGTATGATTAAAGTGTCGTAACCAGCTTATGTCCATTCAGAATTAGTTTCCCCGGGTATTTAACTACGTATTCAATTAAGCAATTTACACCCACCCACCCACCTTCAAGATAACGAAAATGAACACGTCTTGATTATCTACACATACAACAGATTATTGGTACCAAATTTCATCTAAATCCATCAAGCCGTTCCCGAGATAGGCTGCATCATATGGTCCTGGCGGAATAATAATAATAAAAATAAAAAAAATAATAATAATAAGAAGAAACAGAACGAAAACAATATGATTCCCCACCTTCGGTGGTGGGGAATCATAATAATAATCATATATTTTACTGTGTTAAAGGTCCAAGTGTTTATCTAAATTTGCCAGTTTGAAAAGATTATTACTTTTTTTTGTGACTGATTTGAATATACTAAACCGGTATTACATAATGCAGTCATTTTAAAATAATGGTAACGTTTATATTCTGCTAAACGGTCAAAAATTAAATTTTGAATTCAAGAATTTTTATGTGTCAAAAAAAAAAAAAAAAAAAGATGTATATGTACAAAACCCAAAACGAATTATTACACAAACCAAGTTCGCAATAAGAATTTATGATAATTTCATTGTTTCATCAATACTGAAGTCATATAAAACTGTTTTATCAGGTCCAAATGACGTTATTATTTTGATGGTTTTAGCATTTATTAAAGAAAAAGTATAATGTTGTTTGTTAGAGTAATGACTTCGAGTGATAATATATCCGGGGAAAATGCTTATAATTATGCAATTTGAAATTGTGGTACTTGATCCATATTACAGAGGTTATGCGTTACGAAGGTTGTGAAAGCATCCCCAGTGACGTCTGTTTGTTACAACTAGCAAACTTAAATGTAGTTTTGGGGAAAACAGCAATAATCGGGTTTGCAAATTGCAACAGTGGACGTCAGGGTTCGGGAGGGTGGGTTATGTTATATGTCGTTCAAGCACAATGTACAATAGGATACACTTAAATCCTTCAGCATCTGCACGTATATTCTTTGCATGACAATGGCAGTTATAGCACTATAAACGTCATTTCTAAACAGTTCAATGGTAAAATGACTAAATTGACGCCAGTTGTATTATCGTAAATCAGGTGGTTTTGGTACATACATTTTGAAACACCCATTATAATCAGCCTGAATATTTGTTTTTATAATGCCGTATATATATACACTTGAAATATTAACCAACCAATATAATGTGTTAACTTTATTCCAACCCTTATATTTCAGCCCCATGCCGTCGGAAAAAGATTTATGATATAGTTGATCCCTGTATGGTCACTGCTATAAACCGCTATGATTTAAGATGTAATTCCTGTATTTAACAAGGACCAATAAAATAGAATTTGAATCCTAAACATGATAGTCATTAAAAGAAAACAATTTATACGGTTTAGGTAAACAACTTTGACCTGTCCGTTTGACCTTTCATTAGGAATATTTATATAGGAGAGTCCACGCAATTGATAGGTAGCGTTAGGATTCGCAGTTAATACATCTTCACATTGCCAATGGTTAGTAGTGTTCACGTGCACATCATATAGACGAAATATACACGCACTATCCCTATTACATAAATGTACTCGTCCATAATGAATATTTAAATCAAAGGTCAAGCGGATAGGTCAATGTTGTTTGCCTATACAACCCTATCTAAAGTTTGGGACCACTGCGGTAGCTCAGTTGGTAGAGTGCTCGCTCCGTAAGTGGAAGGTTGTGGGTTCGAACCCCGGCCGGGTCTGACCCAAGATTTAAAAGTGGGTTGTGACTGTTCATTCGCCAAGCACTCGGCATTACGAAATGAAAGTCACGGTTCTTTCGGATGGGAACTTAAAATAAACGAGGTCCCGTGTCTTGGTAGGCTTAGCACGGTAAAGAACCCTGCTGTATAATGCCATCAGCGCAACGCACAGGCAAAATATCTGCACCTTAGCCTATAGCTGGCGACGTATCAATATAAGTGAAATATTCTTGACTGGGACGTTAAACACCATTACTCAACTCAACTCCTATCTAAAGTTTAACATTGAGCTAACAGAAAAAAGTTGAAGCTCGATAGGTCGTCAAATGGCTAAAAACTTACCTAGAGATTGATAAAGTGTAGCAGTACAGGCCTGTCGGAAATTTAACACTGAGGTAACGAAAAAATGGATGCTTGACTGTCAAATGGCAAAATATAGGTAGCCAATAGCTGAGAAGCTGTAGAGAGATAGATAGCAGCTGTCGAGAAACAGGTAACCGGCACTTACAGTACAGATCTGTCGAAAGTTTAACACCAAGGTAACGAACAAGTTGAAGATTGGCTGTCAAGTGACATAGATATAAGTAGCCAGAGGCTGAGAAGCTGGAGAGAGATAGATAGCAGCTGTCGAGAAACAGGTAGCCGGCACTTACAGTACAGATCTGTCGAAAGTTTAACACCAAGGTAACGAACAAGTTGAAGATTGGCTGTCAAGTGACATAGATATAAGTAGCCAGAGGCTGAGAAGCTGGAGAGAGATAGATAGCAGCTGTCGAGAAACAGGTAGCCGGCACTTACAGTACAGATCTGTCGAAAGTTTAACACCAAGGTAACGAACAAGTTGAAGATTGGCTGTCAAGTGACATAGATATAAGTAGCCAGAGGCTGAGAAGCTGGAGAGAGATAGATAGCAGCTGTCGAGAAACAGGTAGCCGGCACTTACAGTACAGATCTGTCGAAAGTTTAACACCAAGGTAACGAACAAGTTGAAGATTGGCTGTCAAGTGACATAGATATAAGTAGCCAGAGGCTGAGAAGCTGGAGAGAGATAGATAGCAGCTGTCGAGAAACAGGTAGCCGGCACTTACAGTACAGATCTGTCGAAAGTTTAACACCAAGGTAACGAACAAGTTGAAGATTGGCTGTCAAGTGACATAGATATAAGTAGCCAGAGGCTGAGAAGCTGGAGAGAGATAGATAGCAGCTGTCGAGAAACAGGTAGCCGGCACTTACAGTACAGATCTGTCGAAAGTTTAACACCAAGGTAACGAACAAGTTGAAGATTGGCTGTCAAGTGACATAGATATAAGTAGCCAGAGGCTGAGAAGCTGGAGAGAGATAGATGGCAGCTGTCGAGAAGCAGCCGAGCTAACGAACTGTCGAAAAGAGCTGTCTATTCGGCACTGATTTGTTAGCTTAGTGTTAAACTTTCGACAGGTCTGTACTGTATTCGTTAGTGTAGTGCTTATCTCTCCCACTTAACATTAGTCAATTAAATATTTATATTTTTCAAATATACCAAACAAAATGGAGCCGTACCGGAATAACAAGTGTATGTACTTGTAATGTTCAGTTGTAATGGCATAACAAAATCAAACATACTAATCCACGTCTAAACCACAATCACAAAGCAAAATAAAAGCTTTGAAACTGACAAATTCGGTTAAATACGCGAAATTTCACCATGGAAATGAGGCTGAGTGCTCCGAAAGGGTAAGCACCTTCTGTTTAGCTAGTTACGCCCGCCACGACGTGTATGACAGAAATTGAGAAATGACCATGGATCTGTCATAAACCTTTTTTTCTTAAAATTAATCATTAAATACATTCAAAACATGGTATATAACATAGTCATATACACTTTTTTGAATGTATTTTATGATTAGATTTTTTAAAAATGGTATAAAACAGAAGTATGGGAAGTAAAATATATCCAAACTATGCTTTCAAAGGTAGTACATGCCAATTACTGCAACATACCATTTTAGTATTGAATGATAAAATTGAAAAAAGGCGCTTTAAAAAAGAAAAGAATTTATTTAATTTTTTACAGAAGTTTGAATATAAATTAGATTTTGATATGACATAAAACATATTACAATTTAATGTTGAAGAGATAATAAACATTTAATCGGAATTAACATCCATCTTGTATCCCACTACACGTTGTCCCGGGATAATTATGTGGGGTAGCCGTAACCACTCATACTATGATTAACTTTGTAAGATGTTATTTACAATGTGACTTCATCACTTGTAAAATCGCTGTCATATATCGTTTGAATGAGTGTTAGAAGCTCTGATAAGACAATATCGGTGTTAGGATGGCTGTAGTTCTGGGTGTAACAGAAAAGAAGTGGTAAGATTTACAACAAACTGCTGGGTAATGATGGAATGAACAGGTTTGACTCTTCCGCCGAGATAAGCCCAGATAAGGATTAAACGACTTTCCCTTTCTCTTAACTAACCACACTGATTAAATTATTTTCTAGTCGTTTGGATACAAATTCTCACTAAATTTTGCATTTTAACAAAAACAATACCTGTCTAAGGATGGATGGTTGTCGTGTGTTCTGGTGATAGAGTTGGACTTCCCTTTATTTTTGTGAAAAATTGAATACAGCATAATCTAAAGACAATCACTAAACATGAAATATTATATAATAATGATGATGTATACCTGTGTTGTAGTGTCATCTGTAGCTATAGGAAAGGTGAGTTGTTATTATTATTATTATTATTATTATTATTATTATTATTATTATTATTATTATTATTACATTGTGTATTATTATTATTATTATTATTAAGGTAACAAACATTTTATTTTTGATATCTCAGTTGTTTGCTTTATTATTATTATTATTATTATTATTATTATTATTATTACATTGTGTATTATTATTATTATTATTATTATTATTAAGGTAACAAACATTTTATTTTTGATATCTCAGTTGTTTGCTTTATTATTATTATTATTATTATTATTATTATTATTATTATTATTATTATTATTATTGCATGATGTATTATCATTTAAACATTATAGACAGTACAAATAAATTCAAAATATTTTTTTTTCATTCTTTTTTATGTTGAAACCAATTATTTAAATTCCTATTTATTTATTCATGTATTCAAGCATAACTGAAAAATATTGACAGTTCCACATATTTAGTTATAGTGCATAAAAACCGACACCATAGCGCTATTAAATACAATAGGATGCTAATTCTTCGGACAAATAATGTTATACGATTTTCAAATTGAAAAATTAAAACTTTATTCATTTATTTATTTATTTATTTATTTACATGTATTTATTTATTTATTTATTTATTTATTTATTTATTTATTATTTATTTATACTGATTAATAGAGTTTAGTCTCTTTCTATGAAATGTACTGAAGATTCCATAGAGACCGATTAGATGAACATTTCCAATAAAACAAGAGAATAGTCCAAGCGAATATATTCTGATATACCAAACATGTTTATGAATCTTTTTACTCATGCAAAAAATTACTACGTATACACTGTATATTGTTTTGAGATGATGATGATGATGATGATGATGATGATGATGATGATGATGATGATGATGATGATGATAATGATGATGATGATGATGATGATGATGATGATGATGATGATGATGATAGCCTGCAAGTAATGTGAAATTTCGCAAATAACTTATCTTTTATTTATTTGATTTGATTTAATTTAATGTATTTGTTCTTTATAATCAATGCTCTGACAGTATATGCATTAATGTTTCATTCCCGTTTCTTTTTATCTTAACCACTGCGGTAGCTTAGTTGGTATTTTGCTCGCTCCGTAGTGGGAGGTCGTGGTTTCCAACCCCGGTCGGGTCTTACACAAGACTTAAAAGTGGTTAGTGACTGTTCTTTCGCCAAGCACTCGGCATTACGTAATGAAAGTCACGGTTCTTTCGGATGTGAACTTAACCCTGCTGTTTAATGCCACCAGCGGAACACACAGGCAAAATTTCTGCACCTTCGCCTATAGCTGGCGACGTCTCGATATAAGTGAAATATCCTCTACTGGGACGTTTAACACCATTACTCAACTCAACTCAACTCAACTCAACTCCACTACTTTTATCTTGGTTTTAGTTGCCATGACTAACGCCATAAACATGTTACTCGTTTGCAAATCCCAGCTTACATCTTAAGGATTTACACAAAGACAAACAATAAGATACATTTAATCTTTTTTTGTACACATCTTATCCAATGTTTTTTCGTGGATGATGATGATAACGGTTTCTGATAAACAATTGACATATAACTGAATCAGTCTCGAAAAAACTAACTTGAAGGTAAAGTTTCTAATCACATATTTTTACAGTTTATTTTTTTAACTAATTTTAATGCATGTTAATAGTGATAAATTGCTCTTTTAGTCTGTCTCATAGGCCCTTGCGGCTGGGCATTTAGTTTTTAACACGATGTTTCAAATATATGTTTTAAAATCTTGACTAAATGTGTGACAGTATAATAAAATAGTTTAGTGGCAGTAGTAGGTAAAATTTAAAGAAAAAAAAACAGCTATGACTTTTGACTTTTTGATTTCAAATGATTGAAACAAAAACATAAATAAGAAATAATTGATAAATAAATCAATTACAAAAGAAGAATAAAAAGAAGAACGAAAATATAGAAATAAAGTGCATTGGTTTTATAATTTCAATCACTTCAACAATTAGGATTACCGACGTGCCCTAAACAGTTCGTGGGTTCACATTCCAATATTGTTATATACAGAGCTACCAATTGTAAAACATATGTTGAGATGTTTTGATTCGATTTTACCTGGAAGGTGTTAAAATCAAAGATGATGCATACCATGGAACAATTTGCTTTAAACTGGCCATAGCCCTGCATACACCTGCAAAAACCCTGGCTTTATATGAATGTTCAGCATGGCATATCGGCAAATCAGTTCGGGGGGGGGGGGGGGGGCAGATAATGTAACTTTCAATTTATTGAGGATTATTATATATTTTAAATTGAAACAAAAACAAAACTATACCATAATGAATATAAAATAATTACAACGGCGGACCGAAAAAATCATATAGTGTTTTTAATGGAAAATATTGGAAACCAAATATTTATTTTTAAAAACGTTTTTTTTAAATTCATTTTTATATTTAAAAACATAAACTCTTTTAAAGACTATACAATGAAAACTTGAAGAACTATATAGTTATAAAATGTAAAATTTTAATTCGATCGAGAATGTGTGAAGCAAGATATTTGAATTTAAGCAAGGGTCACAAAAGCACGAGATTTCTTCAACATAATCCAAGGAATTCAAATTACCAATACAAGATAATTACTAAACGAAACACTAATGATATGTCACAGGAAAGAGAAAATGCAGGATCAAACCCAGGGCCTACCGCACTATAGGCAAGTGCTCCACCGCATACGCTGTAGCTACCCAGACCGATACATTCTTCCCTTCCTGTTTTTCGATTCAACCACCAGGTTCCACCCTGGGACTAACCTATTGGTCGGTCACTTCCCAGGGTCGAACGAATCCCCAAATGTAACAGGAAAGAGATAAAAAAATGCAGGGTCGGACCGGGGATCGAACACGGGACCTCCCGCACTATAGGCGAGTGCTCTACGACTGAGCTACCCGGACCGCTACAGACATATAAATGCTATTATTGGGTACAATCAGGCGATTCAAGTATTTATGTAGATGAATGTCCATAGTTTACAGTCGTGGTTTCTTTATACATCTGTCTGGATTTCGTAATGATATCACAATCAGTTCCAGTCTTTTATTTGACTGTCTTCAAAAGTTCCGGCTTTTATTAAATACACACGATAGGTGTTTCAAATATAAACAGACTGAACTATTTACATCAAACAATCATCACATAACTATTATCAATTGTTTTATGCTTAGAGACAGCTAAAAATGTTCTTTATCTACAATCGTAACTTGTTTTTTTTCTCAATGCAACACTCGATACTACGAAAGCTTGTTCGTGCCACTTTGTAATCTGACTTTTTTCAAATCGTAGGTACGATTTTAAAAATGGTACCTACGATTTGAGAAAAAAAAATCAGATTACAAAATGGCATGAACAAGCTTTCGTTTAATACAACATCACGTGATAAAGAAACCAGTACCACATAAACACTTAATGAGACCACGGGTTATACAGGCACCGGATCTGGTTAGGCATTAGATGGAACGGCAAAATGGTATTTGTTGGTGTGGTTAATCTATTTCTTGGAGGACGGACCCTAACCATACAATTTTTATGACCATTAGTCCTAACGCATACATAAAATTAATTTAGTTAATTGTTTGAAATACATGTAAAGAACAATTTGTCGAAAAATTACCGCAGAAACGAGTGATCGAGATATGGATAGCACTAATGATAGAAAAGCTGCCGAGAGGTAAATAGCAGCTAGCAAAAAAGTGCCGCCGAGATAACGAGAGGCAGGCACAGGCTGCCGAGACAACGAGAAGCAGGTACCAGCTGCCGAGACAACGAGAAGCAGGCACCAGCTGCCGAGACAACGGGAAGCTTAAGCAGGCACTAGGTGCCGAGACAACGGGAAGCAGGCACCAGCTGCCGAGACAACGGGAAGCTTAAGCAGGCACTAGCTGCCGAGACAACGAGAAAAAGGTACCAGCTGCCGAGACAACGAGAAACAGGCACCAGCTGCTGAGACAACGAGAAGCTTAAGCAGGCACTAGCAGCCAAGACAACGAGAAGCAGGCACCAGCTGCCGAGACAACGAGAAGCAGGCACCAGCTGCCGAGACAACGAGAAGCAGGCACCAGCTGCCGCTTCGGCACCAATTCGTTAACTTAGTGCTGTGAAACGTTTGACAAGCCTGTTCAATGTATGAGATAAATGATGGTGATATTAAGATATGGACGTATAATATTTATACAGTTTAACCTGATATACAGGGTCAATCTATAAGTAAATATACAGGTACTTATGTCTATATAACATCAATAGGACGGGATCAAAAAGTATTACTACCTAGGAGACAGGGACCGAACAAAACATTCCCTCTGTAGTTACACAGATCACAGCACCTCGCATCGCATTTTAGACAAGCCTGTAGAAAATATGGACCAAACAAAACTTTTACAGATCACAGCACCTCGCATCGCATTGTAGACAAGCCTTTAGAAAATATGGACCAAACAAAACTTACACAGATCACAGCACCTCGCATCGCATTGTCAAGCCTGTAGAAAATATGGACCAACAAAACTTACACAGATCACAGCACCTCGCATCGCATTTTAGACAAGCCTGTTAAAATATGGCCAAACAAAACTTACACAGATCACAGCACTCGCATCACATTTTAGACAAGCCTGTAGAAGACATGGACCAAACAAAACTTACACAGATCACAGCACCTCGCATCGCATTTTAGACAAGCCTGTAGAAGACATGGACCAAACAAAACATACCCAGATCACAGCACCTCGCATCGCATTTTAGACAAGCCTGTAGAAAATATGGACCAAACAAAACTTACACAGATCACAGCACCTCGTATCGCCTAGGTTTAAATTCCGCTTGACAAGCTTTTGGGAGACAAAGCCCGAACGTTACACAAATGGTCATAGCGAATCTCTTACAATTCCAGGGTCCTCAGGGGTCTAAAGCGAGTTCCTACGGAACATAGCAACTCTCCTTGTCTAGGTTCAAATCCCGCTCGAGTCGGATCCTAGTGTGAGAAAGTTTATCAGCTTGCTTGCCACAGGTCGCTGGTTTTATGCAGGCACTCGGATTTTCCTCTTCCACCCCTGGGCTGACCCTGTGAGTTAGAATCCCGCTCAGACCACATGTGAGAAAGTTAATTATTTGCCTTCACTGGTTCAATCGATGTACTAGTGGTACGCTTGTCTGCGGCGTACTGTCTCAGTGAGTTATCACTTTACAGTCAAATTGAGTGCGCTCTGATACAAGGCAGAGCATACAACACATTTGCACATGTTCATAGATTAATCCAAAGAGATTATTATACCCCCCCCGCTTAAAAAGTGTAGGGTATATAGTGATAGGGGTGTCCGTCCGTGTGTTCGTCCGTCCTTCCGTTACACCTTAGGGTACCTATCTCTTATCCGCAACTCCTTCCAAACCCTTCAATGGATTTTCATGAAACATTCCCACAATCTTTGTGATATAATGTAAATGTGCACCTCCTATTTAAAAATTTGATCCGATGTATTTTTAAGAGCGGGAGGTATTTTTTGTGAGCTTGTGGCTCACAGTTTTTCTAGTTTAAATAGTTACCGTCGTGAATAGATGAGAGATTTTGCTTGTGCGACGTTAGCGAAATTCAAACAACCAACCAACCAACCAGAACAGACCACCTCGATATAATTGAAAGATATTGATGGTGGGCGTAAATCACCACTACTCCACTTCACTTCATCTGCAGTTACACCTATCGCAAACGAAACTCATAACCCCCAATGGCAACATAGCATTTCGAGTCTATAAATGAGGACACGATCGCTATTACATTTTAAATAATGACTATACATTTGTAAGTACACAGGGAAAATAACTCTTTTTGGCTTAACTTAAAATTACAATTTTTAGCCCATTATCTGAACAACCACTTCTCTCTTTATACTAAGGCAGCTAGTGTTTAGACACACAAGTATGTCCAATTGATATAGTTTGCATTGTCCATATTTTGCATTAATTGAAGGAAATGCACAGTACACGCATTTTTGGAATTTTTTTTATAAATATCACTTAAGCTGTGAAAATATTTATCTATCTATCTTTATTTATTTATTTATTTATTTATTTATTTATTTTGGAAATAATATTTTTTATAATAACATGTATCTTCAATTAAAATTACCTTTGAATTATTCTGTTTCGTTTTTACAATCTAATTTCAAATTACATGAAAGCAGAAATATCCTCATTCAATACTAGGTATATGTAAATTCCCTTTTCGTCTTTCTTCTACCAACATTTTAAATCCCAAACTCTGTTAACAACATAGTTTAATTGTATTGATGATGAATTCATCCTCATTCCATCTATCTTATGTGTATTCAAATGTTCGTCCTTAATTTCCCGAACGGTTCAAAGTATCAAAGAGACGTAGGAATTTTGTCTACATACACGATAATTACAGTACAGACCTGACGAAAATTTAACACTGAGCTAACGAAAAGGGATATAAGCATGGCTACAAAGTGTTCGTCATGTGAAAAAATAGTGACTGAAAAACCGTCGAGGGGTAGACAGTACGTAGCTGCTGAAAAGCTGCAAAGAGATATTATCTAACGAGGGGTTGAAATCGGTAAAATATCTGTCGCTAATTCGTGTCATCGACTTTCGACTGGTATGTACTGTACTGTTCTGTCCTCAAAATCAATAATTCCTCTTTTATCTTGTCCGAACTAAAATGTTTCTAAATGTGTTAGACACAAATATTTTGCCATTTTTTAAAAAAAAATAGAAAGAGGATGTTCGTCATTGTTTTATTTAGACACCGCCCTTCCTCTACAAAATACTGATGATTGTTTGCATATTGTTAAACATAGTTTCACTTTCTATTTTAAGGGTTTTTTAATGCAATGTTAGGGCTAAGTTTTGTTTGGATGAGTCTTGTTTGTTTGTATAATTCGCCTACAATAACCCATTATATAAATGCCTGATAAATGTACATTACAACTGTGTTTGGTTACATATGATGTAATGTCGACAGGCACTTAGCAACTTATATATAATTAATTAATTCATCCAGAAAGTTTCAGATTGTTTTGAATTTGTTTGAGTGTCTCTGATCGATCTGTTTGTAAAGGTCAAACATGTTCGAATTAATGAATGTTTTAACCTGACATCAAACAGTCCAGCTGTTTAAGACAAATCTTAATTGACCTAACTTGCTTCTTCACTTACAAAAGCGCAATTGGACATGCACAATTGGACTTGCACAATTTTGCACTACGTAAATATGAAGTAACCTTAATTTTTTACATAAGATAACCAAACACTCATCCCAGTATCCTGACTACAAAACAACTACTATCTAAAACATCAATTTTTGAACCTTTGTTTATATTAAAGAGAAATATTGAAGCTGTTAGAAAAAAATGAAATCGTATATTAAACTTTTAAACTGTTAAAATAAAAACTTAGATTTAAGATGCATTAATCAAAAAACGTACATATTAATCCATGTCCGAATCACACTACCAAAACATAGCGAATAAAGTGCTTCAATGACTATAAATGCACAAACAATAGCAATGAAACCGCAAAAACATAAACATTATCGTTACACAAATGATTGGCATGCAGTGTAGACATGGTGTTTTACGTCGCAGTCAAGATTCTTTCATTTATTATGAATCGGACAGTACAATAATTGCAGAAGAAACTTAGATCCCAAGAGAAAACTAACGATCTCCGTCAAGCAAACTTACAAACTCTCTGACACTGGTATTTGCTAGAATTGAATAAGAACCTAGACACCACCTAGAGTCGATTTAGGCATTATTACGAGTTGCGTTGAGTTGAGTAATGGTGTTTAACGTCCCAGTCAAGAATATTTCACTTATATCGAGACGTCGCCAGCTATAGGCGAAGGTGCAGAAATTTTGCCTGTGCGTTGCGCTTATGGCATTATACAGCAGGGTTCTTTAGCGTGCCAAGCCCACCGTGACACGGGACCTCGGTTATTTTAAGTTCCCATCCGAAAGAACCATGACTTTCATTTGGTAATGCCGAGTGGTCACTACCCACTTTCAAGTCTTGAGTCAGACCCGGACGGGGTTCGAACTCACGACCTTCCACTTACGGAGCGAGCACTCTACCAACTGAGCTACCGCAGTGGTACATTATTAAGATTATCCCATTAAAATTGGTTTTTATGTTGTTATTCCTCTTACAATAATTAATTTCTTTGTTTTTTTCAGAATCATAATGTGGATGGATTTATTAATACTCAATTACAAAAACTATTGGATAAACGGACTTTTAATTTCAACAAATACTAACAATACAGGGAATAGTGAACATAGTGAAGAGTATATAAACTATAATGTATCACAAACTATCGAACACAGGATAGAATCTCAGTCTAATAATACTAAACTTTTATTTAACAAGGGACGTGATAAAAGTTTTAATGATTCACATTCTAAGGATGGACAAATCATAAAGCCTACCGTTACCAAGGATTTTAATACTTCAACAGTAAAAAGTGAAATTAAAGTGCAAGAAATAGAAACAGGTGACAGAATCGACAATGTAACTATTATACCAATTACTAATGAGGCTCGACAAAAACCGTATTTTTCGGACGTGAAAGAATACAATGATTCAAAATCCTTATCTGCTTTAAAGAATACAACGGGAGTAAAAATATATTCTGACCCAAAAAGTAACATTGTTACAACCACATCCTTTGCGAAAGCCTCTGTCGTGACTCCGACAGAAGAGAAATCAAGACTTTCGTCATCGGTTAACAAAACGGAAAGAGAAACACATCCAAATGAATCTCATATAGTAACACGAATTTTTGAACATAACAAACAATCTCCTTTTACAGCTGTTTCGAAGCAAAAGAGCGCAAATGACAAGGTTACTAAAATATTAGGATTGGATACAGTTTTTAATACAAACAAAAACCTCTTTCCAACGTCACCAACAATTACTTCCATGGATATTAGTTCTAGTGTCAAGGACATAAGTAATAGAGATGCTGATATTATGTCAACACTAACAACTTCCGGAAATGCCATTATTCCAAGTAACAGTAAAATCAACACTTCCGTTGCCCCTGGAAGAAATGATACACCAACGACATTCGACAATTCTATGCCTTCCAGTGAGAGGTATTTGAAAAATACAAAAAGTGATGTTATTTCAACAACAGTGTCAACACTAACAACTTCCGGAAATGACATCATTCCAAGTAACAGTACAATCAACACTACCGTTGCCCCTGGAAGAAATGATACACCAACGACATTCGACAATCCTATGCTTTCCAGTGAAAGTTTTTTAAAACATACAAAAAGTGATGTTATTTCAAAAACAGCAAATATGTCAACACTAACAACTTCCGGAAATGATATCATTCCAAGTAACAGTAAAATCAACGCTTCCGTTGTCCCTGGAAGAAATGATACACCAACGACATTCGACAATCATATGCTTTCCAGTGAGAGTTATTTGAAAAATACAAAAAGTGATGTTATTTCAACAACAGCAAATATGTCAACACTAACAACTTCCGGAAATGACATCATTTCAAGTAACAGTACAATCAACACTACCGTTGTCCCTAGAAGAAATGATACACCAATATTCAGCAATCCTATGCTTTCCAGTGAGAGTTATTTGAAAAATACAAAAAGTGATGTAATTTCAACAACAGCACTTCCGAATATAAACATGATTTCCAGTACAAGTACAGTTGAAAATAAAGAAGTAAGAACGGATAGCATCATTGTTATGCCAGAGAACTCCGCTTCGACTTCAGGGGAACTTGGAACAATTTCATCACAGGAAAAATCAGTCTCTACATTACCAACAACCATTCTAAAAATCAAACATAACGCGAGCGAAATGAAAAACATGGACAACAAAGATATTTCGACGTCCATAAGCTACACAACTACACCAGGTTCAGAAAATATGGTTCCAACTTCCGACGCATTTCGAACAACTTTACTGATGAAAATTATAACTTCTGAAACAGGTAGTGATTTGAAATCTGCAAATACAGGTGAAATAACAAACGCAGGTATCAATACTATTTCAACGACGCCAATAAGTTACACAACAGTAACAGATTCTGAAAATGTGATTCCTACATCTGACACATTTCAAACATCTTTACCGATGGAAACAGTGACATCTGAATCGAATAGTAATTTGAAACCGATCTTTTCCACAGGTAGTTCATCACAGCTGTCATCCGAAAATGTGATTCCTACAACCGGAGTTTTACCGTCAACAGAAGAAACAGATATTAGCCTAACAACGGATTTGTCTATTAATCCTACGTCACTGGAACGCATCAGAACATTACCAGATCTGGCAAATGTGCTACCTACCTCCGACACATTTCAAACAACGTTACCGATGGAAATTATAACATCTCAACCTAATGGTAACTTGAAATCTGTAAATTCAACGCACGGTTTTACAAAGTTTTCTCTCTTTGAAACTGTATCTTCAACTTCCGACAGTTTACCAACATTAACTGAAGGAACAACAGAGATTGATTCAACAACCGATGAGTATATTAGTTCTAGCACAGAAATGAAGCACACTGATACTGTACAAATGATAGGGACCGCTGTCGACACAACCAAAGTGGAATCTGTTATTCCGTCGCCAAACAGGATGGACACAACGCCTTCAACGACATCACCGGTGACAAAACATGCAGAAATAACAAATAAAGCTAGTATAAACATTAGAGACGCAAATGGCACAGCAATAACGCCTAAAGAAATTAAAAATAATGACACAGTACAAATGATAGGAAGTACTGAAAACACAGCCGAATTTGAAACTACTATTCCGTCAGTGAACAGAATGAACACAACCCCCGTAACAAAAACGGCAACACCGGTGACAATTTCAGAAACAAAACATGCAGAAACAACAAATGGAGCTAGTATGAACAATAGAAATACTAATAACATAAATCAAACGTTAGGGAACGTGGCAATAACCAAGTCGGAATTACACAATACAATCTCAACTAAAGGCATGATGGTAAAACCAACAAAACTAGGGAATATAATATCAGCAACAAAAATGTCTTCACAATCTAAAATAATATTTTCGAAAACAAAGCCAACAGTTTCTTCATCACACCTTACACAATTAACAGTAAAGCCAACAGATTTAAGAAATGAAACAGAATCTTTCAAATTGAAAACAACATCTACATCCTGGGACACAACAACACCAACATCGAAAGCAAATAATACAGCATCGAAAGCAATAACTTCAACAAACAACGCAACAATTACACCATCGAAGACAACGATTACACCATCAAAGGCAACAACTGCAACATCGAAGGCTACAACTGCAACATCGAAGGCAACAACTGCTACACCGAAGGCAATATTTACAACATCGAAGGCAACAATTACACCATCAAAGGCAACAACTGCAACATCGAAGGCAATATTTACAACATCGAAGGCAACAACTGCAACATCAAAAGCAAACATTGCAGCATCGAAAGCAATAACTACAACATTAAAGGCAACAATTACACCATCGAAGGCAACAGTTGCAACATCGAAAGCAACAACAGCAACATCAAAGGCAACAATTACACCATCGAAAGCAACAATTGCAACATCGAAGGCAACAACTGCAACATCGAAGGCAACAACACCAACATCGAAAGCAAAAATTGCAGCATGGAAAGCAATAACTACAACATTAAAGGCAACAATTACACCATCGAAGGCAACAACTGCAACATCGAAGGCAACATTTACAACATCGAAGGCAACATTTACAACATCGAAGGCAACATTGAAGGCAACAACACCAACATCAAAGGCAACAATTACACCATCGAAGGCAACAACTGCAACATCGAAGGCAACAACTGCAACATCGAAGGCAACAACTGCAACATCGAAGGCAACAACTACACCATCGAAGGCAACATTGAAGGCAACAACACCAACATCAAAGGCAACAATTACACCATCGAAGGCAACAACTGCAACATCAAAGGCAACAACTGCAACATCGAAAGCAACAATTACAACATCAAAGGCAACAACTGCAACATCAAAGGCAACAATTACACCATCGAAGGCAACAACTGCAACATCAAAGGCAACAACTGCAACATCGAAAGCAACAATTACAACATCAAAGGCAACAATTACTAATCTAAGACCCAAAACAAAAATATCAACATCAACAAAAACTATAACATCCAAGCAAACAACTATAGCATCGAAAGCAACCGCTGCACCATCGAAGGCTAGTGCAACAACATTGAAAATAACAACGTCCAAAGCAACAACTCCAACATCGAAGACAATATTTTCAACATTAAACACAACAACTAAAACATCAAAATCGCCAACTACAACATTCAAAGCTAAAACTGGAACATCGGAAGCAAAAAATGGAACATCAAAAGCAACTATTGCAACGTCCACACCAACAACTTTAACATTAAAGACAAAAACGTCAACATCCAAAACAACAACTGGAATATCGACAACAATAACTTCATCATCCAAAGCAACAAACAGAAGATTTAAAGTTACAAACAACGTAAAACCAAATTCAAAAACCACAACCAAACATCAAACTTTAAAACCAATTGAAACACAGTCTACGACCAAGGCAACTGTTAAGATGAATAAAGTAACAAACACAGCGGGACAATCTATTTCGCAATTGAGAAATTTAACAACAGATGATTTAGAAAGCCTGAGTGCCTCGTATGTTATACAAACTAAATCATCAAACAGCACTGTTTTAACCACAACATCTGGATCTTTGCCAGAGCATGACAAACTGCATGTCGAATCTGCTGATGACAAATATTGGCCACTCGTTATGGTTCTAGCTGTTGGAATTCCGACTATAATTGTGATTGGTGTAACTATATGTGTCATCCACAATAGAAGGTTAGCTCGACCAAGTCGTTCAAGGTTTCGTAGATCTTCTAGGCTCGCTTAAGCATGCCAACCCTTTGCTTATCAGGTAAGCAGCTTCGCTTATATTAGCTTTTATTACATTCACGGACTTGATATTTTAGCTTTGATATCGCAATGGCTTTCATTTATTGAAAACCAGTTTTACATTATGCCATAGCCATTTAAGGGTCGGGGTTTTTGAGTTTAAATGTGTCGGGTTCTGGCTATACGGTTATTGATTTCAAAATTAAAACCATTTTATCTCACTTTGGATATTACATGTGTTGAGAGTAACCAGCTAAACAATAGAAGCTTGCCCATTCTGAGTATCCGACCTCTTTTTCCTAGTCGTAGTTGACGTTTTAAACTTAACTTGCGGTTTTCAAAGTTCCACTTTGCCTATATATAGGATTGAGATATTGACTTTGGCTGGTATATTTGGGTTATAATTAAATTTTAACATCCTTTGCAAGGAGACTTTAACCCAAGCTAATGCTCTTTATTTAAATTTTGTAAAATAAAATTGTTTTTTTTCTAATTTAAAACTTAGCATGGTTACTCAACGGTTTTAGTTTTATATTTTGTATTTCGCCTTTGGCTGATGTGTTTCTTTATTCTCTTTTATTATTTTGACACCATTCTGGTTCTGATAAGAAGAAATAATTTTATAATCAGATGTTGAAATATAAACATGATAAAACAAAAAACAACAGGGGTCATGTTATCCTAACTACAAGTATGTGTTTTCACTTTTAATGACTTATTTTCCTATTTGGTTTGTTTTTGTGCTTGTTCTTTACATTTTTTTAACTCTGCGAAGCAAATGGTTTTCACGTTCAAAGTTGCTATTGCAATGACACTTAATTTCTAATCTATTTAATACATTGGAATATCTTGCTGATTTCACTAAACCTAATGAATAGGTAATATAACCTGAATTTTAGGTAACCCTGCTCTCTATCTCTAAGTCATTGCTTATTGCTCGCACATTTGCATCCTTATAACCTGATATTTAATTAATATATACCACCTCCGGTGCTATTTACTCCGTAGCCTAGGTGGTATAATGCTTGCTTCGTATGTGAGTACTCAGGGTTCTTACCCGACCTGGTTTAACGAGTCTTTGAAATAGAGAGTGACTGATTTTTTGCCAAACACATAGGTATGTAGAATGATCCATTGGGAAAGACTTTAAAACCGATGTCAAGTGTCGTATTCATGCTTCAATTCAATCAATCAATCAATCTATCAATGGGATTCGCCGCTGTACCACGTGATACTTTCTAACGTGTCTGCAAAACGCTTGTTTCCATTGGACATAGAATCGCACAATATGACGTTTTCCCGTAAAAACGACGTTATTTCGGGCAATTATGACGTTGACGTGTTCCAAAATGTTCCGCTCAAACGTTAAGAGATATTGACCACGTGGTACAGCGGCGAACCACATTGGAGATGTTCGTCTTGACATTTGTAACGCTATCTATAACCAAACGCTATATATTCATTGCCAAACTATTGTTTTTCTTTGGTAAGCGATCTTAATTCATTAAAACAATACCGGTTACCTTGCTTTGGCTGTTATATACTCCAGTGCTTTATTTGTATTTAAATTTTAAGTAATATGTGGAATAATTAGGTTAACAAATTTTAATCTTCATTGCGTAACTTAGTAAATTCCTTATCTATTGCAGGAGGCTAGAGAAAGCTCACTATGCTGTAACAACAGGATACGTCAAGCCCCAAGACAGTTTCGATGCATAATATACTTTTCGGTACCATATTACATGGTTCAGGCGCCAGACTGAGTCCTTAGACAGTCTATAAACAACTGATGCAATGATTTCTAATTAAAAATAATGCAACTGTCGTAAGGATATCTAATAAATTGTCACACTGGATTTGTGATAAAGTAAATTAAACGTCCAGTCGTATTGACAATAATCGATCAAAAGTATAGAATTATTTTGTTGGCTGTCAAAGTTGTTACACTATTTGACACTTTTTCGAAAAAACTGTAGATGATTATGTTATTATAAAAGACGTTCGTTCGTTTTACAATTCAATGCTTTTCACAGCTTTTTTTTTATTGCAGGATCATCTTTGCATTGTATAATAACATAACAACGATAAATCGAAATAAACACTTTTCTTTTCATATTTTTTTTATTAAAAATCTTTGATTACAGACTTAATCGATTGATATACATTAGTATTCTATAACAAACAGACAAAATATACTAATCCATGTCTGAATCATAATCCAGAAGTAAAGTAAAAACTTTGGAACTAACAAGTCAGGTTAGACACGTGAATCTCCACCAGGGAAGTGAGGCCGGGTGCTCCAGCAGGGTAAGCACCTCCTGATTTAGCTAGCTATACCCACCACGTGTATAATCAAAATTGTGTGAAAGGAACACGGAATTATGTGACATCAAATATATCCAGGACAATCCTGGCAGAGAAACATCAAACTTATCAACATTACTGTGGTGACGACCATAAAACTTTTTGAGGGCCTTGATTAGCCTAGGCTTGCAGTATCCCTGAGTCAACAATTTATTTGCAAGCAGCCTGCGTCGTTGTACAAAGTCCCCGTAGTAGGAAAAACCTCTTATTAACAGTTGTAACTAACGCAAATTTGTATACCATTAAATGTTACCATAGTCACAGATGGAGTCATGCACAAATCTACCTTTTAGTTTGAACTTTGTTGAACTTATGCTGAAATCATTCCACATTTACGGGCAACATTTAAATACAAGTGAAAAAGACCGGTTAATAACAACACAAGCCCGAATCCTTACCAGGCTGTGAAAATATTGCGCCTCAGACATTCTGTATATAACATAAACGTGTACATATTGCAGATGGCTCCTTGTTTGGTAAAATGGTATAAAGGGCCATTTATTTTAAAATATGTGGGATGAGTTGTGGCCCTGCAATAGTAAAACTAGTAACTAATAATAATGTCATGTGCTTATTGTAAATTTGTATTAATATAATGCATTCAAAATCAGTACATGACAAATAGTTGCCATGTGCTGATTTCGAATGTATTATTTTAATAAAAAATTAAAATGACAAATGACATTATTATTATTATTATTATTATTATTATTATTGTTGTTGTTGTTGTTTTTTGTTATTGTTTTTTTTTTTTTTTTTTTTTTTTTGCTGTTGAGTTTCATTAATAGCATTATTTTTAATATTATTTAAAAAAATTTAAAAAAAATCAGGGATATTCTCTGTTACAATAGTCAAGGACTCAAATAGATTTATACTGCATAACTACTAACCGACTTAAAATTTATATTATATTTAAATTTATATGATCTTTACGTCATTAAAACCAGTCAAATGTCAGTCATGTGTTATTTTACACCTTTAAGTAATTATAATAAAAATATTTGATGTTTAAATGCATTTCTTTCACGCGTGTATTGAATAACCATTCAAGAATTTCATTTTAACATTGTAAAAATACACTGCATATAAAAAAGCCATAAAATCGTTTGAATTCATTTTTGTCGGCGTATTTTTTGCCACGGAATAATAACGAATAACAATGAAAGCAGCATGAATTTGAAACTGCACAATATTTAACGACTAAAATTACATCAGATAGATTTTACACCTGTATGGCTTTACGACATTCTTATCGAATACAGTACAGACCTGTCTAAAAATGGACACTAAGCTAACAAAAAATGTGTCAAAGATCAGCTTACATGAGGCCTAGATATTGATAGCTTACTATAGCAGTGGTGTGGATTGTAGCTGTGTAAAAGCTATCGAGATATAGGTTACGAAGGACCGAGAGAAACTGCTGAATCGGTACGGATTCGTTGGTTTGTCCGGTGTTAAACTTTCGACAGGTCTGTATTACACATACCTAGTATTTTTATTTTAATTCTAAGCTTCTGTGAATCAATATAACAAACTTGATAACATTTTTACCTGCTGAAATTTAAAATTACATGTGTGGATTAACGCTGCGTAAATATTTTTAATATTTTTTTAAATCTAGATTTTTTTCTTTCAACTCTTTTTTTTATCAATAAATGTACATTCTTTTCTGCACTGATTTTAAATACGAGTTTAATATACCATATCACTGCGGTATAATGTAATGAATCTAAATACGTTTTTCTCATTCGTGTGTATTAGAACATAGGTTAGCTGTTTATAGAGAAAATAATGTTTTAGTTACTAAATCGATATTAGCAGAAGATATTGTATTTTGTATGCATTTATATCGTCTGTTACAAGCTCACAATGCGCAGGTCAAGGATAATCAACTTCCTCTTATGAAGGCTATCAGGTGTGTCTGAGATTTTCAATTCTGTTTCAATACCTTTCCATGTTAAATTTCAGAAATGAATGCTGCAAGATTCGGTAAGTTTATTATCATATAATATTTAATGCGTTTTATTTCGGATTGTGTGGCCATGATTAATTCCGATAAACTTAAAATCAAAATTATTGATCGCGACAATATCTGTCTCATATTAAGGATGATGCGTAAATGATATGTTTATATACGGAAATGGTTATGAAAGTAATACGGCTTGACAGAGGTATGGGAACAATAGTGCTACACCTAAAAGCCGCTACTGTTGTAATGTTGTTTAACGTCGCAATAACGATTTTGCAGGTATTGGCGACAATTTAATTAATTTTAAGGATATATGTACTGTATAGGATATGTTTATATACGGATATGGTTATGAAAGTAATACGCCTATAAAGATGTGTGGAAACGATAATGGCACACGTACAAGCTTGACGAAATTATGTTATGTTGTTTAACGTAGCATCAGGAATCCTTCACTATTCGTGACGAGAGCAAATTTATTAATATCCAAGGATTAATCTAAGAACACATTCTGCATGCTTTAGGTGTTAAGCTATTCGCAAAGAGAGCAATCATCTCTGAGAATCAAGAGGCCGCGGTGGCCTAATGGATAAGACGTCAGTCTTCAAATCCAGGGTCTTTCACCGCTATGAGTTCAATCCCGCTTGGACCACATGTGGGAAAATGAATTTTCATCGCCGTTAGCCTTTACTGATTCACCTGGTATCAGCATAATAGACTGGGCGAATGTTACGCTTGTCTGCGGCGTACTGCTCGCCAGTACAAGGTAAATCATACAACACACTCGCACTTCACATGCATACACAAACTTGTTCATAGATTAATCCATAGAGATTTATAAAATAGTTCTCGTCGCGAATAGCTGAAAAATTGCTGATGCGACGTTAAGCAACATTAAATCAAACCAACCAATCTCTAAGAATCAACCTAAGTTGCAATTGCAACTTCATGTACTTGAAAGATTTGCGTTTATGTTTAATGGTCTGCCTTGTACTAGTGTGAACTCCTAGCGACTTTAAGGTGTTAGCGCACAGAGTCAGTACTCCGCAGGCAGTATACCATTCACCCAGTCACATTATCCTTTATACGACAAGTCTTGTTATTATGATTGTTGTGTATAAATGGGTTGAAATTCTATATAAAAAGTACATAACATGCATTATAAAATTCAATAATATATTTCACGATTTTTGACCGGTGTAGCTAGCTAAACAGTATCCTTCAGCAGCACCCGGTCTCACTTCCATGGTGATAGTGTTTTTGGAATGCTGATTTGGACATGGGCCTTTATGTGTGTTTCTGATATTAAAAGTACATGTATATCAGTATAACATAAATGATATTGTATGATAATATAATAAGCATTTCAGATATACATATATAATTCCAAATATGTCGATAAAATTTATTCTTTGTATGTCCAAGTAAACACTTACAGTAAACATTGTCGAATATATATAATAACAATTTACTGATTTTATTGATTTCTACATGTATCGCATCTTATATATATACATGTAATGGTATGTTGACTTTTCCCAATATATATATATGTATTAAAAACTTAAAAATAAGTTAAAATGTTTTCTAAAACAATAACTGAATTTATTATTTGTAAAACATGTTTCACCGTTGTGTACGGTTAATAATAAATTAAGTTATGTTTTAGAAAACATTTTAACTTATTTTTTAAGTTTTTAATTTATATATATATTGGGAAAAGTCAGCATACCATTTACAAACGTATTGTTATGTAAGATGCAATACATGTAGAAATCAATAAAATTAGTACTTGTTATTATATATATTCGACAATGTTTACTGTAAGTTTTTACTTGGACAAACACGTTAGTTGCTTTTTATGCAGTCTTCCCACGAAAACTTAAGTGGTAGGGCTGTAGTATGTTGTACCTATACACTATACATCAATTAGTACTAATCATAACTAAGTACATGTCTGTCCATATAACACAAGCACATCTTGTTAGAAATCAACAAACCATAGCTATGTTTTCACACACGTGTAATTATTATAAATATTTAACACGATGCAAACAACAGCATGAACATCTTATGTTTGTAGTAATTATCACCTTGTACAACAGCAAAAATGTCGTAATTATACGATTGGGTATTTTAAGTATTATTTTTTTCACAAAAATTATAAAAATATTTTAATATAAAGATTCAAACATTTACGTATATAATCATTTGTATTCAATTATAATTATTATAGATGTAACATTAAGTTATGTTTGTTCCCCTTTCAGAGCGCTGTTTTATGGTAAATCATCTACCGTATGTACGTTTCGTACATCTGACATATATATGCCTTTATACACTTTTATTTTTCTCCTTTACACCCCATTATATTAGTGTAATAAGAGCGCAAATGCGTATGTCTTGTCATTGAAAAGTCTCAGTCTTACACAATTAAAAGGGTAAAATGTTTCAAGAATTTGCCAAAATATCGGTTGATAGTTTTCACTGGTGGAATCTGTAGTGCAGACCCTACAGATTAAAAATATAATTCCATGGTGTATTAACTGCACTCTTCTTGATAATGATATGGTTATAATCATTCCTGAATTGAACACTATCTTTGCGTTCAAGAGAAACATTTGCATTACCCAAGTTCGAGACTTGCAAAATCGTATTCTCGAATTTTAAAAATATCCTCTTGACAACCATTATGATTCTTATTAATGAATCAGTCAATCAATCGATCAAGCAATCTATCCATCCAATCATCCATCCATCCATCCATTCATCAATCAATCAATCAATCAATCAATCAATCAATCAATCAATCAATCAATCAATCAATCAATCAATCAATCAATTAACCAATCGTGTCTCGCCACCATGTCAGGTAGGTCGTTGGTAAAGTTATAGCATTGTTTTATAACCCTGAAATAGAATATCTATTTGCAAGCAAAAATCGTGATCTAGAAGTCATTGATCAAAATAGAATAATGATATATAAAAATAGAAGTACAAATGTAAGATATCAATATAAACCATCTCATATAGATACGAAGTTGATACTACAAAACCCTGACTGCATTTAAATAAAAAAACTAGTAAGCAATATTTGTTACCCTTGAACGTTAAGAGTATCAAACATACAAAACGATGCTGCAGCGTTTTAATAAAGCCAAACAACAATGACATGTCTGCTTGACCTTTCTTTTGGAATATCCATATAAGGTGTTCAAACCAATACATAGGTGATGTTAGGATTCGCAGATAAAACATAAACAATATATGTTTTTTATTGATGTTGATGAAATAAAAATCTGTTTTCCCTATACTTAAATGCACTGGATCATTAAATTACTATTATTATTCAAAATAAAGGTCGAAGGGACAGGTCAATGTTGTTTGCCTATATAGTATTTTACTTTGGCATGTCCGCTTGACCTTTCATTCGGAATATTGATAAACTATGATCCACGCAATCAATTAGTAGTGTTGGGATTCAAATTGGAAAATAAATAGGTAATGTTTCCAGTGATGTGGACGAACTAAATGTACAGGTTCGTCACAAATATTTAAATCAAAGGTCAAATTGACAGGTCATTTTTATTTGCCTATACCTGTGCATCGCTAATAATAGTGACAAACATAGTTCTTATAACCTAATTCAAAAGAACCTGAACATTACCTGTGTAATTTAATAACAAAGTTGGTTGAATTTTTTACGTAAGTATATTGTTTTTCAACGATACATTAAATCTCATGTTAGATATTGCTTTCAACACAATTTACATTTGTTTACGTAAGCGCTGTTCTCGTGAACAAATGCTAATTTCTTTCTTAATAAGGCTAATTTAGTCTTAATATTCTAGTTTCATGTTCCTTTCTCTTAATTGTGATCACACGTGGCGAGTGTAGCCAGCTAAACAGGAGGTGCTTACCCATCCGGAGCACCCGGGCTCAATTCCCCGGTGGAAGCTCTTGTGTTTAACCTAACGTGTCAGTTTCAAAGTTTTTACTTTGTCAGTATGTTTGTTTTTATTTCAACACTTAAGTGGTATAGCTTGTTCGATGGTTATTTTTTAGTTAATTTTTTATGATCATATTGATAATCAAAATTAATGTTAACTTGGATTAACAAAAAATATAATGGTGATATCGGACACATTGTAATACATGTAAATTAAGGAAATCACTGCTTCAAATGCATGTCAATTACCCCATTCCATCATCAATAAACCAACCTCCTCGATATAAGTGAAGGAAATTTGACTTGGTTGTAAATCACCACTATTTCAATCAACATCATCGAAATACTAACTGAGGGAATATAAGGTAAAGGTTCTTGACTGGGGCCCCCGGGTTGTAGAGCGCAAATAACTTCGCTCTTCTCTAGTTACATTTAGTTTGGCTAGTAAAGCGTCTTGACTGCGCCCCCCTCTCGGGTTTATAGAGCACAAATTACTTCGCTCTTCTCTAGTTACATTTAGTTTGGCTAGTAAAGCGTCTTGACTGGGGCCCCCGAGTTTATAGAGCGCAAATTACTTCGCTCTTCTTTAGTTATATTAGTTTGGCTAGTAAAGCGTCGTGACTGCGCCCCCCTCCCGGGTTTATAGAGCACAAATTACTTCGTTCGTCTCTAGTTACATTTAGTTTGACTAGTAAAGCGTCTTGACTGGGGCCCCCGTGGTGTAGAGCACAATTAACTACTTCGCTCTTCTCTAGTTACATTTAATTTGGCTTTTAATACGGCAACATTATTTATTTTCGTGATATCCAATTTTACAAATAAAAATGTTATTTCGTGAAGGTAAATTTGAACAAAAAATGTACTTATTCGTTGACATGCAAATTTGTGGATTATGGGTGCGTCTACACGACCAATGAAAACTGGGACGCCACGAAAATAATGTTCCAGAGTATGTAATACTGCAATAATGATGTTGTGTTTTACTCTATTGTTGAATGACGCAGCAATAATAGACATAGAGTCGCGAAGGTTTATAAAAATATTATAAAAATAGACTAAAACCACATATTAGGTAGTAAAGAATTCAATTTAAATGCACGATGTACGATCGAAATTAAATAAAAAGATACCGTAATCACATACAAAACAGGGCTGTCGAGAGTTTAACACTAATTAAACTATAGAATGGGTACTGAATTAACAGTTCATTTCGGCATTTTCTTAGGTATATCTCGAAAGCTGGTATCTATATCTTTCGATCTCGGTAGCTTTTCTGGCACTACCTAATCATATTTTCGATCGGCAAAAATCGTTAGCTCAGCGGTAAACTTTCGACAGATCTGTACTGTTTTTCGCAAAAATTGTCTTTCTTCGGAGAATCAGATCAAATGGTTTTGGATTAGGCTCGTAAACAAATGACATGTGGATCTACAAAACATCAATTCTAGTAATCTGAAGCACCCCTTTATATACCGTTGATATGTTATAAGTCTGTGATCATCCGCTTATTAAGGTAGTCCTATCAGTGATTATAAAATTCATTCACTATTATTTAATATCTTGAAATATTTATATCTTTGGAATCATATTAAATCAAGGAATCGAATCGCAAAGTATCTATCTGTAATTAAGGGATGGAATTATTGCAATTAATCAAAATGTAAACCAGGAAGATTAATTCATCTTCTTAAAATTACTCCGCCATCTTGGCTGTTTAATTTAACCTCTCTTTGATAAACGTCATATCTTGGCTGTTCCAATTTTCTCCCACTGAGTACATTGATGCGTCAGAGAGGTGATTCCTCGATTGCTGTTGAATGTACTTGAGTCTGTGTAAGATTTCATAATGACGAATCATATTATCAGCTTCAATGGAACCGGATATGATGTGATATTTGATAAATGTTTTAGCTATGATTTTGTTCTAACAATCAATGCTTCAGAAAATTAAGTTACTTTTTATCTATTTTTGGATATGTTATTTTTATCCAAATAAACAAAATGTTTCAAAGATACAAATATAAAAAATGACAGAATATTTATTTTTTAATTGCAGAAAAAATGTATGACGCCATGACATTGGGTATGGAGGATTTATAATTATCTGACGAAATTTGTTCTCAATCTTCCGGCAAATGGAATAAAAGGTTTTGCGATTGATTTAGACAAACGCAAAGTTAAAAAATGACGATGTCATCGAAATCATTAATAATATAAAAAGTACAAGGATTGTGAGGAATATGATATTCCATAACGGTTTAGTATTAGACATTGTATTTTATACTTACTCAAAGATAGTGGTGAAGGAGAATGCAGGAGAAAACTGACAATAATTACAAAAATAGAGATTTACTAGACGTGGTGATCCAAAAAAAGGAGGAACAACAGATACAAGAAGTTGAGACGAGATTATCGAACCTTATCCCGAGAGATGACGGAAATCTTAGCAGACCCTCGAGTTTTATGTCAAAACAAAGTAAACCTTCTCGCAATCGAATGACAGGTTGAGTGAGGATGTCAACTCGATGCTTCAAGACAAGAAAATAGTCAACAATATTGTATTACGGATTTATACGCTTGCAATAATATGTCTGACGTCACTGATCATTTGCGGCTTGACATTGCAGTTATTGTACGCTTTGGGAGACTGCCAAAATCGTGACATCAATTTCAACGGAACGCTTATTTCGTCATTTAAAACTTATGATGATGTCGTTGAGGTGGCCACTGCATTTTCGACATTTTGTTTAGTCCTAAATGTTAACTGCATTTTGGTGTGTTCTATGCAATGTTTTGTTACTGCTAAAATACTGAAAGTGGAAAATGGAGAAGAAAGGTAAACTTGTACAAACGTCACTTTTTTCATTACAACTTTTATAGTACATACCTGTCAAAAGTTTAACACTAAGCTACATGTAACAAGTTAGTGCCCAATCGGGAGCTAAGCGCATTAGCTATATCTCGACAGCTGTTTCGTATGTCCCATATCATTGACCTTTGACCTACATACTGAACTAGTCATTACAACTTTGACATACCTGTCAAAAAATTAAAACTAAGCTAACAAGTTAGTGCCGAATCGGCAGTTCAACGCGTTAGTTATATCTCGACAGCTTTGTGGTAGCTTCTCTTAATGTCTAATGACATTGACCTTTGACCTACACACTGAACTAAATTGATATTAAATACATCAATGGAGGTGTAGATTATGGCGAAAATATAACATTTAGATATAAATTAAATCAACATTAACCTTGATACCTTGATCTGCACAAATACATATAGTACGTGACACATGCTCTCTTCAAGGCATAAACTTGTCACTTTGGACATAGATTAGTTTTTTTTCGAACACCGGACACAACATTTGAACTAAGAACTAAGATTTAAATATGACCTGCACGCCTAAATGTGGTGGGCCATGTTGGTATATATTGGTTTGTCAAGTTTGATCAAGATCCATTTTAGATAGAGACATAGCAATTTCTATTATACCAAATAACATATTATACCAGTTTAAAAATTTACAGCACTAAATGACCGTTTTGGAATAGAATTCCTCATCATTAGTTTGCTTGGACTAAAATTATGAAACCGAAACTTTTATCCAAGATGTTGAAAAGAAACTCAAAGGACCAACATATATTTTACCAAAATCAGCTAAGGAAATACTTTCCATAAGGGAGTTTACCTTAGTTTTTGAGCAATTTTAGTTTTTAAATTCTATCTAGCAGTAAAGTTTCACAATAGAATATTTCTGACAATAATACACAATTATTGCCCACTGAGTTTGTGATATTCCGTTTAAATTGAAGCAATACATCTTTTAACTTTTGTAAAATGCTTTCGAGAATTCTGTATAAGTAATTACTGATTTGCAAAATCATACGATGGTAGCATATTAAATATTGTATTTAGTATATTTCTTGTTGTTTGCCTTTTTTGAACTCAATATAAGTATTGCAATGACTAAATAAACAAGATGTAAAAATCATCGCAGGGTTAGGACATACAGATGTATCTAACCCACACCAACATAGAAATATACTATAAACTTTTACGTGGTAAATTCAAATTATTTTCATTTGTAAATGTCTTTAGAATTATTTCATTTCAGATCAATCAAATATCTGACCGAGTGTTCCAGTAGTAGGTTTATTGCTGTTATTGGATTCTTCGCATCTTTACCGTTGTTTTTATTGTGTAAGTATACAGGTTGTATTTTAAAATGTAATTTTGATCTTATAACATTTTCTTGACTAATCATAGTTTAAAACCGTCGACTTTCCACCATGGACATGAGATATACGTGCAAAGACCGACGGTATGTGTTGATGCTATATACATTGTTTTGTTATGTTACTTGTATCAATTCATACATATGATATTGATTTTCCCTCTCATTTTTCTACTTACTTTTTCAAGTCTGATACAGTCTCTTCTACCTACAAGCTTTTTCTGTAGTAGCCAAATCGATCTTAGTCCTTCTTTTTGGAAATATACGTAATAGTTTTAGCATACAATGTGACACAGGGAAAATAGATTTTATAAATTTACCCGAAACACCACTGAATTACAATCTTTTCATAGCTCAAGTATTGGTAAAGGAATAATACCATCTTACAATACAGGGTTAGGTTCGAGCCTACAGTCCTTGACTTTGAAAGACACTTACAGTACCATTTTGCAAATTAAATTTTACTATTTTCTACTACGAGGTCATGGCGTGTGAATGGCGCAAATTTAACACAAAAAAGCAAATGTTTTATTCCATTCACAGAAATAAAATTGCCTTTGGAGTTAGTAGACACAAAAAAATAAATTTATCTATATATGGGAATGACAGAAAACGTTATCCTCTATCACCTAACTAGAGTATCTAGGTTAATTGTGTCTTGAATTCTAATTTTCATCAATATATAAACATCTTTATTATTGGCTATACTGACAATATGAAAACATTGATCCTATATAAGTATATACTTCTACACAACACATAAATTGTCTGGCTGTCATGCGCTAGTATATCTATTAAGACATGGCCAGCTATTATATAAGAAATGTGACTTGCCATTGTCTTGATCATGATAATCTTCAATAAACAAAATAAATTTACCCATGACTGGCTAGGGTAAGTTCTGCTTTTCTCTTATTTCAGACACTTTGATTTTACCTGCTCAGTTTGCTCGTCCGTTCATTTGTCTGTCCGTCTGTAGACGATTTACATTCCGGACAGACAATAATTTAAGTAATATTTGACCAATTATTATCAATAGATCAACTAGCTATAACCAGATTTAAGTTATTGATTGTTATTTGTTTTTTTTCCAGCAATCATGTTGTACATTGTATTAAGATACAAAACCACACCTGCTGTAACTTCAATCATTATCATCTCTATTGGGTTTATATTCTGTATCCTGAGCGTCATGCAGAATACGTATCAGTGGCGAGTGGAACTCGTAGCAGCTGAAGAGGGACGCCCGGTTTATGATACCAAATCGAATAAAACATCAACAAAAACTGGACACGAAAATAAATTATCAACCCTCGTCTAATTATTGTTATAACCTGTGTCACAAGAGTAACTATGAAACCTTGCAGAATAGCTCCGTATGTTACAAACTACGAAACCATGCAGACTAACACCGTAAGTAACAAACTACGGAACCATGCGGATTCGCTTCGTATGTTACGGATCACAATCTAGATACGGCGATTTACTGTCAACCCTAGTTTAAGTATTATCATTGCTTGTGCCATAGGAGTACAAACTACGAAACCATGCAAACTAGCTCCGTATGTTACAAATCAAACTATACCTACCACCGTTTTGAAAAATGCAATGTGTTGCATAAACCAACAAGTGTTTTGAAGATCATAATTTTAAATGAAACACAACAACAGTACGCCTTTAGAAATATGTTAATGGTTTCTATGTATTAGCTCACGATTGGTATCATTGGTGTCACCGTCAAATCTTACATTACTGTGCAAACGATGGTTGTAATATAATGTGTATGGTTGAGGCCTTCAAATAGTGATTCCACCACACTACTAGATACTTCCTCCAGTCACCACCAACGTGAAGAATTATTTACCAGTGATACTCATTTGTTTTTCTGTTTTATCTTGTTAAATAGTTTTATGTCCATTTTGCCATGTCCTTAGTAATGATATCTGTTATCAAGTACAGGTTCTTCTTACTTCTCTTTGGGATATGGATTAGTATGTTTTGTTTTTTACCATATCAGAATAATTGTTAAAGTCTCAAACTAAAATAATTCGTCGATGCAGTTTTATTGTATTGTGTTAACATATCAGTTAGTAAAAGATTAAGGAGGTTATTCCATCAAGACAAAACAAAACACGCTGCGGATTAAGCTAGCTTAACATGCAGGGGCACTCAGCCTGACTTCACTGGTGGAAGTTTGGGTGTTCAACTTTATTTGTCAGTTTGAAAGTTTTTTTCTATGAGATTGTGATTTGGATATTGATTGGTATGTTTGTATTTGATTAATAATTGTATTTCTATTGTGTCATGTTCTTACTTACGTCAGCTGTTGCAGTACAGTTTCCAGAAATGCGAATTATTTCTTATCTTTCGGATATTACATATTAAAAAGTTATTTGAATTTTTGAACTAGTCCTTTTCCTTGCAGAAGACTCTGCTTCAATTCTCTGGTGAAAGTTCACGTGTTTAACTGAATTTGCAAATTTCAACGTAAATACTTTCCTTTAAGATTGTGTATAGACACCAATTGGTATGTTTGTTTGTTATTATAATATGGTATCAGATAAAACAGGTAAAACCATCAAGACATAACATGCGTTGTGTAATATAATTATATGTCGTATTGTGTATTTAAATGTTAATGATTGTTTTTCATGGTGTTTCCCCCTACGTTTACAGAGTAAACAACAATTATATTATAACACTGTTGATTACAATGATATCGTCATGTATTTTGTTACCAGTATACATCGAGTAATTTTTTACTTACGTTCAAAGTCGCACGAATAGCAGGAAACTGTTATAAAGCATTTGAAAATAGTCTATTTTGATATAATTCATAAAATGTATTTCCACTGACTATCATCCGAAGACGTGGAAATAAAAGTACTTGAATATTTTTAATTTACTTGTCTCGCGAGATTTAGCTTATGCCAAAATTTCCTTAATCTATTCATTTACATGTGCAGTTTGCGTATTTTGATGGAGGAAGAGTTTTTTAAACATAAAAGAGAAACCTGGTGCAATTGTGTTTTAAATATTGCATTCGGTGAATTTTGGTAAATTACTTATGATTTTTCTATTTTCTTATTTTAAATCTAAAAATATTTAGATTTCCAAAACCGTTAAGGGTCATCTAAGTACTACTAGGAAAATTCAAGTGAAAACCATTTGGTTAAAAAACGTGAAACAAGGGTACAATTATGAAATTACCCACGCAATTGTGAAGATTTATAAATAAAAATAAAGGAGGAATTGATAAGTTAAGAATTTTTTTTAAATAATTCTTGCATTTTTTATGGCAATTGTGCACGTTTTGGGGAAACATACTTTTTACCTTGTATAACGAATTAATTTAACAAATAAAAAGATATTAATATATTCAACGTCATAGACAGTGCATTCGAATTTTCCTACTTAGATTCCCTTTAATCCCACTAACATTGATAAGGAACTATTTTCTGAAATGACCGTTTAGTGTTGTTAACTTATTTTAGACACAGTGTTGACAGTGTCATATATCCATTTTTGAATTATACCATTTAACGTTAATTCAAAAATGGTATATGACAATTATTATCTTATCTTTGTAAATGATTTATTGACGGATATTTTGAAAAAATAGCATGTTTAGTTTAACACGTAAACATCCAACAAGAAAGTCAGGCCGGGTGCCCAGAAAGGGAAAAGAAAACATTAGCTATCATAGAAAACTAATTAAATTTTTTTTATACGTGGAGAATTTAGCTAGCTTAACAGAAAGTTCTTACTCTACCGGATCACCCGGCCTCATTTCCCAGATAGAATTCATATGTTTCACTTAATTGTTCAGAATTAAGTTTTTACTACTTTTATAATTCTTTGGAATTGTGATTTGGTCATGGTTAGGCATGTTTGTTTTTTTTATATGAACGACAATTACATTGTCCAGGGGTAACGTAAGGCGCTGTCTGCAAACCTGCAAGTAACCGATACCAAATCAGTAAATGTATTTATTGGAATAAAGCAGTTGACTTAATCTTAAGACTATACATATCACCGTATATGATACTTTTTATAGAACTATCAATCTGTGTATGTAAATTGCTGTATAAATATTGTGAGAAATATTTGATTTTATACTACTGTAGAGCGCTGGTAGCTCATTGTGTTATGTTTTGTATCTTTAATTTGAAATGTTGTAAACATTCATAATATTGAGATAAAGCTAACTTACAATCCTACAGATGTTATTGATATTATTACTTATTAATTGACGGATTACACGCAAAAAAAGAATGAAAACTCGGTCTGAATTGTGCGGTTTAATGACGTCAATGACACTAGAACGTCATTATTTGCCGTGACGTTGCTTTGGTACCTTGATGGCGGCCAGTGTCAGAACATTGTGGGCGTGGCCGGCGATACGTCAATTATTTTACATGTGGCGGATGAAGCTAGCTGGACAAGGAGGGCATCCAAACTCACTTCCCTGGAAGAAGTCCACATACATTTATTTACCTCAATTCGTTAAATTCGACATTCATACTTTGTTTTTGACATGGTTCAGTTTCTATTTTAAACATTGACATAACTATTGCCGATGCCATTGTTTTAGTATTCATATGCTTTGATTAACATGGTTCTCACCTAGGCATATTGCAATCCTAGGATTATCAGGGTCCTCAAAATGTGTTTGGTCGCCATCTCAGTATTGTTGATAAGTTTGATGTCTCTGTGTGCAGGATTGCCCTGGAAATTCAAATATTTGACGTCTCATAGTTTCATGTTCCTTTCACACAATTTTGATTACACACGTGGCGGATGTAGCTAGCTAAACAGGAGGTGCTTACCCTTCACGAACATCCGACCTAACTTTCCTGGTGGAAGCTCACGTGTCTGACCTGACTTGTCAGTTTCAAAGTTTTTACTTTGCTTCTTGATTGCGATTCAAGCATGGACTAGTATCTTTGGTTTTTTTTTTATTTTATGACCTTCTTCACAATATTGTTGAGATGTTTGACTTCTATCTATCCAAAATTAACCTGGATATATTATACGTCCTGTAGTTTCAAGTTCCTTTTTATTCTCAATTTTGACACAGAAATAGCGGATGCAGCTATATGTAGGCAGCTGGATCTTACCTTTCCAAAGCGCCCGGCCAGATTTACCTGATGGAAGTTTATACAGCTAATTTTTGGTCAGTTTTAAAGTTTTAACTTTGCTATAAGATTGTGATTTGGACATAAATCGGTATGTTTGTTTTTAATTATATCGGCACAAGTATACGCTAAACCGCTTCTTCCATTAATTTTGGATCAATTGTACTCGTCAAGATTGTTATTACAATTATTACACTGATTCCGGATGGAGGAACCCCAATTATATACACGTCTAGCTTAGTTGCAGTGTAATTGATAAGTATGATGTATCTGTACCCCAAATGATATTGGATATACTTGATACAATTGTTAGATGTTCGTTTTGTTGCCAAATTTGCTCCAAACGTGGTGTAGTTGCACACGGTCTCATTTCTTCTGATGTTGGAAGTTCATTTCTTTAACTTATTATGCTAGTTACTTTCTTTTTGGTTTTTTCGGATTGTAATTTGAACTTGGACGGGTATTTTTTGTTGTTTGATTTGATAACATGACTATCACAGATACAATGTTTTCTAAATGGGCAATGCTAGAATGCGGGATGTCGAGGGTTCGAACCCCGGCCTTTTCTGACCCGAAGAATTGAAAAAGAACACTTCCTGCACATTAACCTTAGCGCACTTTAAATGTCAAATTTTCTGACACTTCACCTACTGCTGTTGACGTCTCTTTATCGGTGAAATTTTTTTGACTGTGAGGTAAAGGCCCATTTAATCAATCAATCAATCAATCTTAACAGGGTTCACAAATAGACAACGTGATAATCACCAATAGTGGTTCTACTGGTTCATTACAATGATAAATGTAACTCAGTACTAAACTGTGCCATCCCATACCTCATACAAAAATTCAGGCGAATCAAATGTATCAAAATGATTTTTGGCTGTGTGAATCCAGTCAGTGTCTAATACTTAACAAAAAGTGATGACCCTTCCTTAATTTCCGGATTTCAAAGTATTAGCTTTGTTTTTGTGAATGTGGTTCTGACAGGGATCGATATGTTTGTGTTTGATAAAAATACCATTCAGAAAAAAGACACATGTAAAAAAGAATGCCTCCATAACCATGAAGTGTGTATTTCAATAGTTGTGTTCTTGTTTATATTGATTATTGACTCGTTTTCACCCATTAACTTTGGATCTGACAATATGGATATCTATATGACAGGAACTGAAACAAATGATGTATTCTGTTATAAAAAAGTTTATTTTGCATTCAGAAATTCATGAATGAACGTCGAAAACTTTTGAGAGCGATGATCATAAATAAAAACAAAATCCAACAAATACTAACTAAAAAGATTGCACAGTGCCCATCACCAATGTATAACCCACCCACCCACCTTACCCCTCCCCCTAAAAAACACACACGGAGTCCATAGAACAATAACTGACAGTTTACACAATAAGGGAAGTAACTCGAAAATATAGTAGCGAAGACAATAAACAAATTATTCTACTTAGTTTTTTAAACAAGTTTACATTGCAAAAGACATTGGTGTTAAAGCTTATTTGTGTCATTAAAACTTTGTTACTTCTATCGCATAAGTTGAAACCTTGTATATTACACAAAAGGAAATTGATGAAAACATAGAACTTTCTGCAGAGATCGCAAATTGGAAAAAACGAATTTTTAATTATCCAATAACGGCCTGTTTATCTAATGTATCTAATGTAATCAAAATAATTTGTCATTCCTTTCACACCCAAAATGAGTCTTATGAGGCATAATATACGTGTTAGTAGCCAGTGCATACGTACTCTACGTATATCTGGCAGTAACATACCCATTGTAAACGGATAGACAGAAACAATAACAAAAGTTCTCGAAGTCTTGCCTCAATTCTTTACAATTGCCTGTAATCGAATATAAAATGTTGCCTGTAAGTTGACCTCAAAGAAAAACGCTACCGTATGATAGGACAAGTGATCAGTTGTTTCTAATTGCATCCGTTGTTCTTGTGAATTTAAGATTTTGACATTGCCAGATTATGCAAAGCACGGACTATTTTGATCATCTTAATATATGGACTTTTCTTAAAGTACTATAATACAAAGGGCAATAAATCCGATGACTTTGCCCTGAGCATAATGGTTTTTGAGATAAATCTAGTAATGGACCTCAAAAAGACGTTGTGTTATAAAAACCTAATTTGCCTTATAAATATAATACCCTACAAATCCAAAGCAAAAAGACACCATCAATCACATAAATTAAAAATCTGTTATGATTACAGTATCTGATATTCTATTATGTCCCCCTCCACGAGGTGGCGCTCCATTTCGTACAATTCTAGGTTTCGTTCTTGAATATGGAGGTGGTTTTATTGGTTCTGTCTCAGATACTCTCGAAACAGTGCTTAATGTGTTCGGAGATAAAACTTTTGACTTCGTGGGTTTTCGAGATCTGACAGTAGCTGATGAATCTATTGATGGTCTGGGCTCCGGTATTGGCTGAACTTGTGATGTCACTGTTTTTTCTAATGGAATTTGTATGCGTTTTACAATAAACACTATAGTCATAATAATAAAGCACAACATGATAATAGATCCGAAGATAATACCTAAAATTATTTGCATATTCAGTTGTAAACCTGTAAAAGAAAGAATACCATTTGTTTAACATTCAGCTATAAAATATGTTTATAACCAGAACTTGGTTTTAATTTAGTCGAGTATATTTTTAACTTTGTTAAATGTACTACAGTGACTGAATTATCCTTTAATGCAAATATTTACGATTTAAGTTGAAGACATTTAGTTGACTTGCCTGCGCACATTGTTTTGCTGAAACAAATTATATGACATTTCTAGATATGAAGTTTTAAATTTATTTCGTGGGTTATTTCCCTTTAAACATTTTTTGAAGGTCTACAGATTAAAAGAATAAAATTGAACTCAATTTATTCTATATAAACATTTAAATTGAGTTTTTTAAACCAATATTGTTCGAGAAATTGGAAATAAAATTCAACAAATGTTGGTTGTCATACATAACTTATCAATTCAATCATACCTGTTGATCCCGATGAAGTACTTGTTGTTGTGGCTGAACTACTAATCGTTGTTACCTCAACGCCCTTGTATCTAAGGTAAAAACCTCTGTTTTGAACGCTGTCATCACTGGTCAGAGTTACAACGAGGTTTGTCCCGTTGGAAGATAAAGAATATGGAGATGTTACCAAAAACTCTGAACACACTTCCCTTGCTATATTGTTGTCACACTTATTTTCACCTAGAATGTAAAAACAATACAATATATCGTGTCTAAACTCGAGAAAACTATTTTTATTCTGCATACATCCATCCCTTAGTTTTAGAACCAGTTAATACAGGTATTGCTGTCGTTTACAATGCTAAATTGCGGTGTATTTAATACTGTACAATATATTACCATTAAATATTAGATATTTACTTTTGCAACAATTTTGTTTCATAACACTTCGTTTAATAAATGAATTAATACGTTTTATGGGCTATAAATCACGTTGATCACATGGCTAGTTGTTTCAGTGATGGTCATGGAAGTTATTCAGCTGTTTGCTTCGCAAGACTGTAGCATTATAGCACTTCAACCTTCATACCTAGGTCGTTAAATGTTTAAAATATATAAGATTTTAGCACCTATTATGAATCTGTAAAACCATATCTTAAGAGGGATTAGAATGAAGTTATTGTGTTTATGCCCTAGTCCATATCGAAACGTTCAGTTCCGTACTGGTGTAGGGAACCGGGCACCTGGACAAAAAACCTAAACTCCTACAAGCGTACTGAAAACTTCTTTAAACAAAGATTTGCTCGATTGGATTCTAGGCTGTGAGATCATGTATACATGTCGTAAGAGATATCATTACCTACCATCAAATATTTGGTATTTATCATAATCGCAGACAGATGGTGTGTTGTCATCCTCCATGTCACTTATTATAACATCTACTTCAACTATTCCGAATGGATTATATATGTTCCATCTACAGTTGCTATCACTGGAAATACAGATACAAAAGGATAAAAAAGATTCGTTAGAACTCACATACTCTTAGACAGTGAAGTTAGTGAAGCCAACACCCAATTAGAATTTCTATCTTCAAAATTCATAATAAAAGAGAAGCAACAAAGTCCTGAAAAATTATCTTACCAGAACAGAACGTTAACCATTATTGATTGAAAATAGTCCTCGGGGCAGTCTTGATAAAATAGAAAATATTACATTGTGTGCCGCTTCACCACAAGTAACTTGATATTTTAGCTTAATAAAGCTGTATTATATGACAAAATAAAGCTAATAATACACATATATTTGACGTATCGCCGGCCACGCCCACAATGTTCCGACACTGACCGCCATCACGGTACCAAAGCAGCGTCACCGCAACTAATGACATTCTAGTGTCAGTGCCGTCATTAAACCGCACACTTCAGGCCGAGTTTTTATTCTTTTTGCGTGTAATTAAAGAATGTCGACCCTTTGTCGGAAGATAGTGGGCGTGGCCGGCGATCCGTCAATTAATTACAATGTAATAGCAAAAATAAATATTAGTTACTTTGATCGTTTATAAAATACATGATATTTGGACAGTAGATACAGAAACAGTGCTACATACCTGGAATATTGTCCAGGAAAGTTTTGACTAGATAAATATTGATACTCGGATGTGGTTCTCAAAGTCTGTGGTGATGTACATCCGGTACCAGCTACAAAATACAAAACATGTTAACTTAATTTAAACTATAAATATGGTGCCCCCAGGATATCACAAACTCAGTGGGCAATAATTTCGTAATATTGTCAGAAATATACCATAATTGTCTAAATTTCCTGCAAGTTAAAATTTAAAATTTCTTAAAAACTAAGGTATACTACCTCATGCAAAGTATTTCCTTAGCTTAATTTGGTAAAATATATTTTGGTCCTTAAGGTAGCTTTTCAACATCTTCAAAATAATTTTGGTTTCATAATTTTGGTCCAAGAACTACTGATAAGGAATTGTATTCCGAAACGGCCGTCTAATGCTGTAAAATTAAAACTGTAATAAGTATGTAATAAAATATGTAATAATATGTAATAAAAGAGGAGTAATGTTTTCATTCTGATCATGCTAGACATTTTCAATGAGTTGTCATTGACGATTTACTATTATATTGTAGTTTATTCTTATTTATTGACTCGAATCTTATTAAAACTAGAGCGTAAACATTTAAGATACAATTTTACTGGCCTTTATAAGCAGTTGTCCCTTATATAGAGGCGAGCTTTAAGGCAAGTTCGACTGTACATATAGATAATCTTACAATAATCTTTTACAGCTAAATGTTCCAGTTTGAATCCAGCTTGTTCCGTGGAGCCATCAGACGCCATTTCTATTAGAACATATCGTTGTGTGGAAACCAACTGAACTTTATTTGCTGATGTTCCACATTGATTGGTGACTAATCTGGAAACAGTATTAACGTCCCCTACGGACAAAACAAAAATAAATAAGAATGTTTATCGTTATGCGATTTTGCAATCAAAATACAAAAACAAATATTCTTCTCAAAAAGTATTAAAAGTCGTAGTTATTCTGTTTCTAAACTTTATATATTTAACTACAAATAGTGTCTTTTTACAAAAAAATCGCGTTACTGTAATTAATAATTTCACATACCAGTTTCTGCATTTCTATATCTACAGATATTTCCATATTTTCAAATATAAGTCCATGAAAAATGCTTTCAATATTGAATTTACCTGAGTCTCAAAATGAATTCATACTTTTTTTATCTTATTGAATAGAAATGAATTTCTAACGCATATAGCCAGCTTCATTATAATCATATTTACGCCGCGGAGTCTTAACTTAAAAGCTATTGTGCTCAGTTTGTCGCTACACTGTTATTTAAAAAAAAAACATCCTCTGTAGCAACCACATATCAAGTGACTCAGTCTTTTTAGAAATCTGAAAAGACGTTTTCAGTGTGTGTTAAAAATATTCATGAAAGACCATAAGAGCGTGCATTGATAGATTAATATAAGAATTAATCAGTATTTTTGTTCTACTCACCATCATAAATATTGATTAAATCATTTGGACATGCCATATCATATATAAAATACATTATCAGCTTAAGATCATCTGAACCGGCATCTATTATCCACCAACAATCCATGTTACTAAAATAAAGCAAACAATGAATTAAAACAATATTACCAGAACCTACTACTTCCCGTGATCACAAGACGTGTGATTGATTCTATTTCTTGCAACACAAAATGCTTCAACTCAATTAAAAATCAATCACAAAATGTTCTATACCTATCGATTTAAACCTTTGATTTCATTGATAAGTCGATGTTGGGAAAAAAGTGTATAGGTTATGCTGCATTGGGGGTAAAAGATAATTGTCACCGATTATTTTATTGTTTTTTTATCTAGGACGCAGAATTGTATCAAACGCGTTTTCATCAATATGTGTTTGCACGCTTAATGATTTGGAAATGACATTGCCATGAATGCGTAAGTATGGCCGTCATCACAGTATTGTTGATAAGTTTGATGTCTCTGTGTCCAGGATTGTCCTGGATATATTTGACGTTTCATAGTTCCATGTTCCTTTCAAACAATTTTGATTACACAAGCACCTGGTCTCACTTTCCTGGTGGAAGTTCACGTGTCTAACCTAACGTGTCAGTTCAAAATTTTTTACTTTGCTTCTTGATTGTAATTCGCACATGGATTAGTATGTTTGTTTTTGAGAAGTACAAGTAAGTTATATCATTAATGATTAAAACTATTTTCTTATAATTGTGACCATTCCAGTTGTGAATTAAGGCAAAAATATTGGTATTTCCAATTTCTCTTCCTGATTAATTAAAGAATATTTCATATGAAAGGAAGATTAATTGCGATTGTTTTTCCTCCGTTTTTTATTGTTGGATCTAATTATTTGTATATCATGTGATGATCTCGAAATGTACCACGGGATAGATTTATTTCTGGGATAGTGATTGAAAAAACAGAGTGTCCGAAGAGAATCAACTATATTTGGCAAATTGGCAAAAGAACTGACAGATTATCTCATACCGGGATTTGACCGAGGAAGATTCAAACTTATTGGCCATAATATCTGGAAGCGTCTGCATTCGATCACAGAGTAATCATTAGTAAATTAGATCATTAGTAAAGTCAGACAGACGATTTTACATTTTAAATTAACATATAACCTTAAATATACTAAACGAACTATTAAACAAATGTTATGAATTTTAATACAGACCTATCGACATGTGTTAAACTTGTGACAGGTCTGTACTTTACATGTATAAATGATTATAAAATAGAACATTACCTGACATATGTACCGGCTCCATTGTTATAACCTGGAGATGTCAGTGTAGATAACTCATCACCTGATGACGTAATATTTCTCTCCGTAACACTACAAACTTGCTCAGACACTGAAACAAAAACAACATTACACAGTTCAAAACAATTTACAACGTTACTAAAATAATCAAAAACAAACATACGTATCCATGTCCTAATAACAATCCAAAAGCAAAGTAAAAACTTTAGAACTGACAAGTCAGGGTAGACACATAACCTTCCACCAGGGCAGTGAGACTGGGTGCTCCGGAAGGGTAAGCACCTCCTATTTAGCTAGCTACACCCGCCACGTGTATATTTAAAATTGTGTGAAAGGAACATGGATCTATAAGACGTCAAATACATCCAGGGCAATCTTGGACACAGAGACATCAAACTCATCAACAATACTGTGATGACGGACATAAAACTTTTAAGAGCCTTGATAAGCCTAGGCATGCAGTCAACAATTTATTTGCAAGCAGCTTGCTTCGTTGTACAAAGTCCCCGTAGAGGGAACAAGCTCTACCATAGCGTATAAATTAGTAAACAAATACAGCATAAGTAGGAGAAGCAGATATATTGCTGCATATAAAAGGAAAGTTGACAATAGAAAAATTAAAGCCATCACGTTTGTCATAAAATATTCAAAATTCAAAATATAGTCTTTCTTGGCCGTCAGAATTCAGGTATAAGTCTAAATATGACACAGAACTTAAGGAATCAGTCGTATCTTATATTTCAAGCTCATTAGGATAGATGGCATTTACATAATCTCCATATTTAGGATTGTTAAGAGACGAAACGTCATCTATATATCTGTATCTTGAGTTGAATGTCTTCTCTCCAGGTTTAACAAGGTTCTTCATAAATTTTGCTTCATAAGAATAACGAACAAAGCTGCAAGCAATGGTGCACGGTTTGTACCCATTGGTATACCGATTGTTTACTGAAAAATTATATTACTAAACACAATAAATATGTTATCTATCAAAAACTCGAACATTCTGTTGATGGTATATTTGGTATGTTTTTGTTTGGAATCCGTATGATGCTTGACAAAATAACAAGAATCCCTGTTCAGCACCAGATATTTGTATCTTGGCTTACTGTTTTTGTAAATGAATGACAAGTGAACAATTTCTTTCAGACGTTCTTTCAATTTAGAATGAGGGATAATGGTGTATAGTGTTAGAAAAATCAAATGTTTTTTATACTTTTTACACAAGATAAAGTATTAGAAGCAAGATGTTCAAGTAATTCTTTAAAAAAATTTCAGAATCCACATTTGGTTGATTCCAGATGTAGAATATACCTTTTCTGAATAAGACTGAAGACCATCTTTGACGATTGTCATAATTTGTGTTAGAGTTACCGATAATGATTTAGTAGTACATTTAGATGAGCCTGCTATATACATGTATCTTTCCTTGTATGGATTTTAATGGAGTTCAGGAATCCAATATAAGTAAGGAAGATATTATGTATACAGTGCATCACGATTTGAACTATGTTGGAAGGATATGCATTCTGTTGCAGTAAAAGCTAGACATGATATTCTTCCGGAGCACCCGGCATCCTTTTCATGATATCTTTCCTTGTATTGATTTTAATGGAGTTCAGGAACCCAATACAAGTAAGGAAGATATCAAGTATACAGTGCATTGTTACGCCACATAGCGGTGTTGCCGCATAAACGCGCCCAACACGTCTATGCGGGGAATTCCAACGCATAAAGAGGTCCGCCACGTTTATGCGGCGGCGTTCAACGCATAAAGATGTGTTGCTTATATGCGGCGCAAGGCTGCCTTTTTGACGCATAACGATGGCTAATTTTAACGAATTGGTATGAAATAAAACGAACTGATATCTCGACAAAAACGGTGGTGGTGATATAAATTATGACGACGATTGTCACAATTGAGAATTTATGTTGTTGGTATTGTTGATAATGGTAATAATAACAATGCGAGGATGGGGACAGGGACGATGAGAGCGCAACGCGTGCCGACGGCGGTGGCGATTATGACTGTGATATTGATGATCGTTAACTTGTGATTTTGGCAGAACTTCGACTTTTGTTTTGATAATAATAATAATAAAAATAAAAATAATAATAATAATATAATGATGATCATCACGATGGTGGTGGTGCTTTTTGTGAAGGTGGTAATAATGATGGAGGTGTAAATGGAGGTTATGATAATGATTGTTTTCTTTATGCGGCGGAATGTAGCCTTTTTGCCGCATAAAAGCTTTCTCTTTATGCGTTGAAATTCCCCGCATAGACGTGTTGGAACACGTTTATGCGGCAACACCGCTATGTGGCGTAACAGTGCATCACGATTTGAACTATGTTGGAAAGACATGCATTCTGTTGCAGTTAAAGCTAGACTTTATATCATCCCGCAGCACCCGGCATCACTTCCATGATGGAAATTCACGTTTTTAACTTATTTTTTTAGTTTTCATAGTACTGTATTAAATTGATTACAGGATTATAATTTTGACATGGGCCTGTTTGTTTGTGATTGATCAAGAAATAAAAAAATAAAAAAAACAATAATAAAAAAATAAAAAAAACCGTCTTATGTTGTCTTTCTTTATCCATTCTAATATTTGGAGTCTTTTTAGGCTAACGCAGCGACTCAACGATCAATGGCATTAGAAACAGAACTATAGTGATTATATCAGTTTTTGTGATGCAGTCACGTGTTAATGTTTTCATTTTTATGAATTAATACTATTTAATCATGTAAATAGCATGACAATACAGTATTTTAAAATATAAATGCTGATTTTATGAAACATTATCCCATTCAAAATCCCATTGAATTGGGTATTATTATAAACAAATCCAATGAGCAATGCTGAATTTATGAAAATTATCTCATTGAAATTCCAGTATCGCACTTTTGCCCAGTCTCAAAATACAACTTTATTATGTAATAATAAATCTGAACGACTCACTGGATATTAATCATAAACATATCCGATGTAGCTTAGGTGTTAAACCTTTAGAAAATATATATAATTAACAGATGTAATCAAGTTTTATGAATGAATAAATTGTTAGAAGTTTGTTTCCCATAATTATCACTTGTTATTTGAGCGAAATTCTAGTTATCGACCAAATTTGATATTGCACTGGGTAATATAAGTTTTCGGGGTGGGGGGGTGGGGGGGGGGGGGGCTTAGGTGGAAATGTGTGTTGGAGATGGGTCTAGGGGACACATCTCTCAAAGAATCAAATTCTGCTGAAACAAACTAATGCAAACATGTAGAACATGTTACAAAGTGGAAGAGAATGAGGAATTATTGGGAACTTGAATCATGACATGTTAGGCTGGCACCTAGGTACACAAAAAGTGCGCACTTACATGACTCCAACTGCCTAACTTCGATACCTACACTAGTGAACTAAAGATTCTAATGTAAAAAAGTTTGTCAGATAGCTTGCTGAAGGTAGGTAGGTTTCTACGAGCACTCCATTTCGCCAACCATCCCATAACCGACTGCCTCGATATAAGTGATAGCATCATGGACGTAAAACATCAATAATCCTCATTACTTTATTAGGGGCTTGAGAAAAGCTATTCTTAATTTCGTTCATGCTAGATTAACACATTCGTATTTTCACAATACTACTTTATGTACTAGCACCTTTTTTTCAAATTGACAGTTTGACTTTGCTCTAGCAATTTGAGTGTTATTTAATTATAGTTTACAGACGTAAATGCACATTTATTATCAGGATAAAATACAAACTTAATTTCAAATTTTAGATTTACGTGTAGCTTTAAACGTAATAGAACATATACAGGTATCCACTTCAGATATATATGATTACGGGGTTCCTTATCTTTTACATATATCATCCATTAAGTATACACGTATAAAATAAAATACAGTAAAGGATTTCATTAACAACATTGACTGTTATGTTTGTAATGAATACTTTATGGCTTTTTTACTTAAAGTCAAAATAAAAAAAATACAAATAAAAAAATTAACAAATTCCAGTGGACATGATACAAATTTCGAACATTTAGGCCTATTCAATCGATGTATGGAGTTACATGCGTATGGTTTATACGGTCATAAAAGTAACATGCGCCTTTAAAATAATGGCTTGGATAACAAGTTTCGTGGTTGCAATCTTATTTAAATCTTATCATTTTTGTTCAGATTTGTGTTAAAACAAGGATTATTCAGAAAATTATATCGATGAACGATAATGAAATATAAAAAATATACAAAATATTATTGCTAAAATATGTATCTACCAATAACCAAAGCATCGAATTACAAGAACACACAATAAGGGTAAATATGCATACATGTAAGTGTTGTTTTAATATTATGTTGTGAGTATTTTATAAATTAATCGTAGAAAACACGTACAGTCCAACCTGCCTTAAAAGGCCACCTGTATAAGAGCCACCTGCTTATAAAGACCAGTAGAATTGTATCCCAATGGTTCCTTATTCATATTATTTGAACCTGTATATAAAGGCCACCTGTTCATAAAGGACACTTTTACTTGTTCCCTTGGGTGGCCTTTTTAGACAGGTTTGACTGTACATGTGAAGACAACAGTGGTTAAAGCATGTTATATAGTACCCTTAATTACAAATAGATTATCTGTACATAATACCAATGCTTATGTTTTGTAGTAAAATACGCATGACAGACTTTTTAAATGACTAAGATCAGGATGAAATTTTTATACAAAATTTAAATAACGCTTACCTTGAACAGAATTAATCACTATAATAATCAACAAGATAATATTTACTCCTAGTTTTACACATCCTAGCATCATTCAAGCCTGTAAAATATACCGAAATATAAATTAATTCACAATGATAAAGAATCCAGTTTTTTCCGATAATATGTCAGAAAATTATTATTATTATTTTTATTTTTATATATAATCAAAATCCATACCCTATACCTTCACTTTTTCATATTTCAAATTAAATTCACATCTTGGAAAAAATTGAAAAGGCACAGTCGATACTGTGTCAAAAATAGAGGTAAAAATAAATTACCAAAGTACGAACCGACCAGCCACAGCCATTTATGTTTCAGAACATGGTGACTTTTCTTTTTACTGTTAAAAAAACTCTGATTGATACACACGATCGCGAGGCCATTTCAAATTAAATTTCAATACCTGATGCCTCTGTGAGTAAGGGAAAATGTATCAATTGTATTTGTTTAATTTGTTTAAAAAGGCTTTTTTTCAAGCATTCACATTGACCGACCAAATCGAAAAGGCATGAAATCTACAACCAGCAATACCAGCAAGTATAGCTTCCTCTCATTGGTTATTTTGAACGATGGTTCGCGTCATTCAAATGTTTTCATAATATATGTTTTATGAAGATGAATGAATGGACTTATAGGACTCAGAATTTTAATGCAGACACATGGTATCATGTCTACCAGATGAGTCGGGTGACAGGATTAAACCACTAATCCTATTAGAATAAATCTAGGTATTTGGCATACTTGTACTTTTCGGATATATATTTTACTCTAAATTCACCTACATCTAGGACAATAAAACCGGTATAACTTACACGTATCATCATCATAGGTTTTATAATACCTCGCCCCCGTTTCACAATCATTCCTTAGCTAAGATTTTCCTTAACTTAAATTTAGCAAATTTTGGTAATCTCTTTTTGGAAATACTGATAAATATTTTTTTTTGCCAAAACTAAATGCAAATGTTTTAATCTAGAAGTGATCTTAAAAATGACACCTTAAATTCCTCAATATCTTGAAAACTAACAAAATTATATCGATTTGAAATTTTGCAATATTTAAGTAAAGTAAAACCTTAGCTAAGGAATGATTGTGAAACCGGGCCTTCTTTATAACCAAAGAAAGAATGCCGTTCCCAATATATCATGTAGTCATCATCATCATTATAAGATTTATTTATTTATTTATTTATTTATTTATTTATTTATTTATTTATTTATGTTATTTATTTCAAAGTATCAACTCGATATCTTAACATTGAATATATACATACACATTTCCAGCTTAAAATATGAAAGTGACAACAGTTAGGAAACAAAACGAACAAATTACAATGTACATTAAGGTAATGAAACAAAACAACAGAACGTAAGTGTAACAATATCGAGACTTCTGCAGGTTTTTAGAAAGAGTTTGGTGACAGACACCGGCGATAATGATCATCCTGTTTAATTGTGCCACATGTGAAACTCTGTTCAAAGGTTTAAGATTTAAGTGCAACATAAATAAATAAATAAATAAATAAATAAATAAATAAATAAATAAATAAATAAATTTCTTCTTCAAAAATGGGCAATGGTAGAAAAATAGAAATATGTCATGCGCTAATTTAAAGACGTTGTACATTAATAAAATTAAATTAAATTAAATTAAATTAAATTAAATTAAATTAAATTAAATTAAATTAAATTAAATTAAATTAAATTAAATTAAATTAAATTAAATAAATAATAATAAAATCAAATCAAATCAAATCAAACCAAAACAAATAAAATAAAATAAAATAAAATACATGTAAATGTAAAGTACTTTATCACATAAAAAACATATTTACAAATATCCTCAATAAGTCTACTTACACACTGTGAGTTTTAATCCAAAAAAATTATTTCACGTTAAATTAAAATCCAGTTTATAAAAAACTGTCTTGAATGTGTTATATTCGCAATGCAGGCAGATTCCGTCCTTATGCACTTGTACAACAAAGCAATGCTTCAAGCTGCAACTGCAGTATTGACTTTAACTAAATTTTCCATCCATGCTTATTTATAAACTATGCACAATATATACACGGATGAATGATTGAAATAATAAAAACTAGACCAATTCCTTACGTAATGCATTATGATTTAGATTGATCATGAATTAAATCTAGAGCGGTATTGAAAATCGCCTAGCTCTTTCTGGAGGTAGTGTGTAAGAGCAAAAAAGGTCACACAATTCGGGTATATTCATTCAATGAGTGTAATGTTATCCGGAAATTGACTCCTGTTAAATCGTATATTTTGTACTCAACGGGTTCATTCATAAACTATACACACGAATGAACACAGATTCTATCAACAATCACGCTATTCATAGTGTTAGATTTTTTTTACATTAATTGACAGCTGGCTACAGGGGGGCCTCGACTTTGTCGGATTTCGTTTCCTTCCGTTTACCGGCATGGAAAATATTATACACCCCGTGGTTTTTTGGTATCGAGTATGTGTTGAAATTAACACATATCATTTTGTTGCTTATTCTGAATCGATAGCAAAATCAGTTGGAAATTAATTACACCAAATTGGTGAAATGTACTTAACAAATGAATGCTTTATTGATGGGTTGGTTTCATTTTAAATATTGGTCTAATAAAAAAGATATTTTATTAATTGTGTCAGTATAATATTTTAGAAAGATAAATATTAATACTGCACCAAAATGGTTAAATTAGTGTCATTCTAGACCCATGCTATATAGCTTGTTATATAGTTAAGAGGTGGTAGGGGGCTTTTGTATAAGCTTGATGCATATTGAATTGAATATTCTTAAAATATATGAAAGCTTCAATTGTTTAGACATGGATTGATATATTTGTTTTTATTTTATTTGTTGCTACAAATCCGTAAGCGGTGGTAGTTTTTAAATTGTAGGGGACACCCCACCCCACCCCCACCCCCACCCCCCCCCACCCCCCCCCCCCCCCACACACACACAAGTTAAACTCCCAAAATGATTACGAGCTTCGGTTTAATTTGAAATGCACACAGATACATCAGAATTGTCACAATGTATATTTATATGCAATCCGTTTTACTAGAACTGCAACTAATTACATTTGTAAGAGGAAAACTTTGACTTAAGACAGGACAGTTATGATCCAAATAGATATAACATCATGGTAGTCGAGAAAAAAGACGAAATCCCGACCTTGTAAATAAACAATCGGCAAAACTACGTATAACAGGACCAATTTTCTTATTTGAACAAAACCACTGGAATTTACTCCTGTGATTACCAAGTTTTGGGTTATGTTTTAAAACATTGTACAAGCTTTAGGCCCAACAATAAGACCCTACTTCTCTAGATCTGGTGTATCTGTAGATTGTATACGGATTTAATAAGAAAAAGTAATATGTATGCTTATAATTCGTCTAACTTTGGGATAGACGGCGTATAGTTGACAGCTACAAATTGCACTTGGTTTTATTGAAAACTTTATAAAGTGAACGTTTCTCCTAAACTCATAGATGATGTGCTTTATATTATTATTATTTAAAAAAATGTTTTGTGATTATGTACACATGTACTTACATCAATTTATTATAAAAAATCATATAGACATGCTCAACTACGTTTTAACAATGATATAACCGGATTTAAGTATAGTTCAGCAAATTTGTTGACATCTGGCAAATTAATGTATTTTTGATTGGTGGTATTTGGTTTTTAAATTAAAATAAAAAATAAAAATTCTCACGATAACAGTACATTCATATTACATGTATATCTCAATGCGTGTAGACAAGATCACACTGCACGAACTTAAAACTGAGAGACACACAAACTAATTTGTCAAATTACAAGTATATAGTTTTATTTATTTTAAAGCCTTATAACGGTTATATGTAAACTCAGCATTTAAAAAAACTTTATATACAACTGTGTTTAAGAGATATATGCAATCTAAAAAGAAACAGCAAAATATGCTATAGTGTCAACTTCTTATAAGGACCATCTGTTCTTTACAACTAACGTGTTTTCGTCATATTTTAACGAAGATAAAAAAAACTTGTATCATTACCTCCATTTTTATTATTCCATTTCGTCAAAAGTTTATTAATCGATTTTTAAATCTTATTCATATGTATTTAATTGTTTATAATTTGGCATTTGAAAAAAAAGAATTTTACACATAATTTCTTATTTATCTTTTGATAAACCTAGTAAAATGGAATCGTCTTCAATAAAGGCACGTATTTTAGCATGTGCTTGTTGAAATAAAACTATTTAAAAAAAATATTACCTCAACATGCCCTGATTGTATGATAAATAGATATATGACAAGGGTTTACCGAATATGTATGTACCCGACATCAGCTACTGAAGATAATGTAGCTTTTCTTAAATTTAACGATTTACATAGTGCTGTAAGTTTTAAGTTAAATTACAAATACTAGTATGTAGTTATGAATACTGCAAACCTCTCGATCTACTGGTACTAACTCTTATTCATAACTTGGTACAATAAAGAGTGCTGGCAATTACTCGAAGGCTACTTCTACAGAAATACATTAACTTAAAGATGCTGGGACCTCTAAATATTGTGGCGATAAATTAGGTGACGAAGTTAATGAAAGACATTATAACTATGTTTTACTTCATATTCTGGAAGGATAATTATATCTGGACAGTTTAACAGATAAATAACATATTATACCAGTTTTATATTTACAGCACTAGACGGCCGTTTCGGAATACAATTCATCATCAGTAGTGCTTTGACCAAAATTATGAAACCAAAATTATTTTGAAGATTTGAAAAGGCACCCAATACTAAAACTATTCCAGAAATACTCGATCATCATTTCAATTAACTAAAAGTATTTTGTTGTGAAACTGCTGCCACTGGTGTGTAATTATAACTAAACCTGTTTGTTAATTTTTCAGCCCTAGACGACTGTTTCGGAATAAATTCCTCATCAGTAGTGCTCAAATCAAAACTGTGGAAATTACATAATATTTATGTATTTTCGTGATGTACATAATGATTGTACCTTTATTTAGAAATAAATAAAACTGTAATGTTGTATAAAAGTGAAAATATTTAAATGTATCTAACAATCAATTATTTACATGTTTGGGTTCAGATCGAATCTATTACTAGTTGGATAGAATAACAGTTATTGCAATAATTACTTAAGCTGGATTTGGATGCATCAAAATACAAACTGTACATGTAGTACAATTAAAAAAGAATGACAATCAAATATGATTATCTAATGACGGGATTATATAACACATTAAAAATATCAGAATATTGAAATAAAAAGTCAGTTAACATTCACCTAGTAGTACATGTTGCAAGGCATGCTTGATGTTTTATCGCTATGAAATGATGACAGAAATTGAAGGTTCTGACTTAGAAAACATTCTCTTTGATATCGAGACAGCCATGATAAAAATCAACATTTGCCACAAAATGATAGACTTGTTGGTGTAACAGTCGACGATGCTGATAAATTTATTGAGAGTATTAAATGTTAATTAATATTATCAATAATCAGGTATTTTCATTTTTGCCCAATTATTTGGCCTCGGTGTGTCATATTGGCCCTTGGCCTTCGGCCTCGGACAAATATGACACACTTTGTCTAAATAACTGGGCAAAAATGAAAATACATGAATACTAATTTAAAAGTAACAGGGTATACTAGTATATGTATCGAAAGCAAAATTATATTCAAGATTAATGGCACATGGATTTGAATTTTGTAGAACAGTTACATACATGTATGCCTTAAACCTTTGGTAAACAATCGGTGGTGATGGTGTACGTGGTTGCAGAACTGTACAAATGTATGCGTTATACCCGATAGCAATTACCAAACTTTGTCAATAAACTTACAAACTGTCTAAAGGATCTACTTGTGTCCCGAGTGGAATTTGAACTCATGTAACGAAATGCGCTGTGTTCCTTGAGACGGGATTTTAGACTACTCTTTAATGGATAATTGACGTAACGCCGACCACACCCACAATGACAATGTTCCGACACTGGCCGCCATCACGGAATCAAAGGAGCGTCACGGCAACTAATGACATACTAGTGTCAGTGACGTCATTAAATGGCGTTATTCAGCCCGAGTTTTCATACCTTTTTGCGTGTAAATCAAGCATCCGGCCATTTGACGGAACATTGTGGGCGTGGTCGGCGATACGTCAATTACTGATCTTGTGTAACTTGTTACCGAACTTAAAGACGAATAAGTTGAATATCTTATATGTACTTCTGAATCCCTGCTTTAGAAAAAATTCTTTTCACAAGGAGACAATGCTTTAGTGCATTCCCACAATTAAACCCAATTAGTACCAGAACGTCCCTGGTACTTTTAAATTTCTTATTAAATTAGAACCATGAGATTAAGTAATAAAATTGCTTTATGTCACAAAGTTTTTAGATTATTTAAATACAATTATGGTCGCATGTTTGTTTATCGTCAAGAAGTTAACTTAGTGAGTCAGGTCTCAAAGAAAAGACACGAATTTATAGGTACCTGTATATGAAACCATTTGTATCCGAAAGGGGCATGATGCGATAACATGCGTTATGGCGTCTATCTCTGAAGAACCAAAGGGAAAAACAACAAAGATGTACAACAACGTTTGATTTCGTGTGCGTAGCAGTTGTTTTTACTGCCGTGACAAATGCGGATCATGTTTTAATCAAATCTGACTTTCAAATAAAAGAAAACCAATGGCATACACTTGCAACTGGCATCACAAAACAATACAAGCAAGCAAAGGAAGAAACTGACAATTGTGAAATAAACAAATATTGACACTACATGTACTTGTTATAAATGTCGACTATTTTAGTGTACTGGCCTTACTGACACAATTAATTCAATCGGGTTCAGTAGTATTGTATCGATTTAGTATCCATATTGTATCGATATATTAGTATATATTGCTTTTGAGTTTTACTATCCATCCGATTTTTTTAGTAACAGTGGACCATAATACGCACACTAAATAATTGAAAACATGTTTTATCCCAAAAACGAACCCACAAAACATGCATGCATATTAGCCATAATAACGGATTTAAGAAAACTGTTGTTCAGATAAAGTAAACCATTTAATTGCCCGAGATTATTGAACAAATTATTCTGTCCTGTGGCACTGCACAGTCTGCGAGCAAATTGTGATCGAGTTGTACCAAGATAGCCTATATCTGATGACAGAGACTAAATGAAGACAAAGAGAGTATAAATAAAAAAGCATTATCCGTAGTCTAAATGCAAACGCACTTAAAATGGTGTCAACCTATTTCGTGATACATTCTATTTTACACATGTGAAAATCAATAAAAACTACATTCTACTTACATTGCCATTATACAGATTAAACAAATTTTGATATTTACTTCATCGAAGCATAATTTATATGTTTTATAGACCTACAGTACAGTCTTGTCAAAAGTCTACCATTGACCTAACGAAAGGAAGCCGAAGCTTTGGCGCAAAATTGCCAAGATATGGTGATGCCTAGTAATAAAAAAAACCACTGCAGACTGCCGAGATATACAATGAAGGTAACGAGGGACAGATATGATCTGCTGATTCAGCACTAATTCGTTAGTAAATGTTAAACTCTCGACAGACTTGTACGGTACAGTAATGTTAATTCTCCCTCCGACCTGAGATTTTATCAAAAGATTTATAACGAGCACATCAAAGATCGAGTTGCATTGAAGCAACAAATCGTCATAGTGTTTAAGTAAAATTATTTCAGATAACATCGCTAATTAAAGACGAATTTATTTTCGGATTTTTGTTATACATGAAAACACGTGTGATTACAAGATAGATTGATCTGTTTTAAGCAAATGGCTTAATCCAGGGCCAAGGGTAGATTTATATTTAAAGTAATTGGATTAATCCACATAACATGCATGCGTTAGCAATGTAATATATCCAGGTTTAAGTCTAGATCGCATTTGCTGTAAACTAGACGTTCCATGGCTAGTAGTCTCACTTTCTCTCTATATCATTGCCCATGTTAATTATATGTTACATGTTTTGCTGGAAGTGTTCTATTATTAAGTCCCGAGTTTTACCACTGGCCAATCTTAAACAGCAATGTTATATTGTAACTTAACATTATTAGGCCAACTTTTATAATATAACATTCTCAAGTTAAACACAACTTATGATTTGAATACATGGCCAGTGCCACTTACTGTGGCCGAAGTTTGATTCCAACTTTGGACAGATTATAGCTTCAGAAAGTGCATAAGTACCCTTTCTCACAGTGCGTAAAAGCAAAGAACATCCGGTGTAGTCCAAAATTTAGTCGTGTTCCTCGAAGAGCGAGATTTCTTGACAAAATGGGATGAGGGATGAAGGAAATTGTTTTAGTAATTGTGATAGACCAGTTTCAATATGAACAAAACGGACAACACCAATGAAAGCTGTACACTACTTGAGTTTATTAGCGTAACTACACACATCAAAGTAAAGTCTTCCCAATCTATAGCAACACTTTCACACGATTATTTTTCATACTTTTGCCGTAAACAATTGACCATAAATATGTTTACAATGCATAGTTTTTATATTATTTTAGATGGGTTAAATTTGAACTGTTTTAAAAGTAAAACTACGTTTGAGTTCGGCCAATAAATTACCAAGTTTTCAATAAAATAAGAATTTTCAACTCTGTGTTTTTGCAAGGTGTACTCCTTGTAAAACCACTGTCACCCTAGTCGTGTTTAACAGAAATGTAACTGTTTTTGTTCTTGGGTTGTATTCTGCTCGTTACACATTGACTATAATCTAGATTTTTATAGTTTAATAATGGAGTCAGGTGGCGTTTGGCTGATTCGATGAAATACTAATATATTTATGTCTATTTGAGACAAAAACAGAATATTGCGATTTTCAACATTACGCGATAGTACAAAAATGAACTAAAATTGTCTCTTGTAAGAAATATGGAAATATACGAACTCTTTAAAGTTATTTCATTAGAATTGTCCAAGCCCCGATACATTGACAATAACTGTTTTAAAACCCCCTGAATATTTTTGTTGCCTTCAGCAAACATTTTAAGATTTTTTACTCCGAAAAAGGGAAATATGTCGTTTGATTTGCCTAATGAGGAGAATGGAATAACTTCTTCGTGGAGACTTTCAAATAAATCATTCATATTCTAAATTAAAGAAAAACTATAACCCTAGCCAAGACACATGCACGGTTTAGCAAAACCTAAACAATATATTTGATCTTCAGAGAGTGGACACCCAGTCTAGCCATAAGTGTATTACTTTCATTGGTGTAATCCGTTTTGTTCATACTGCAGCTGGTTTATCACAATTACCAAATCAATTTCCTTTACTCCATTGTGTCAAGACATCTTTCACTTTGGGGAACACGGCTAAATTTTGGAGTACACCAGAAAGTCTTTGCGTTTATACATTGTGTTTCCGAAAGTCAGTTGTCTTTTTTGGGCACTCTCGTGCCCTTCATTTTTCCCTTATACCATATTTTATGAAATATTCATTCAAGTTTTATGGTTTAAAATGTCTTAAGAGAGAATTATAAAAAATAAACAAACTATGTAATTGTTAAGGGTAGTAATATAAATAAATAAATAAATAAATAAATAAATAAATAATTCCAAAGTATTACAAATCTTGTTGGATTTCCTTTTCCGTTTAAATACAAAAATACAAAAATAAATAAATAAATAAATAAATAAATAAATAAATAAATAAATAAATAAATAAATAAATAAAACAAAAAAAATGATTTGAATTCGGTCTTGTTAGGCTTTTTACTTTACATCAAACTTTATGTGGAAGCTACAGTCTTGGTGCAAATTGAGGTTTTTACAACGGTCCTACAAAAACATTTGACACCAACAAAATCAAAACGTTTCAATAATTCACATCTTAGTAATTAATTCAAAATTTATTTCACGCTTAATGACTTGGGCACCGCACTTACGCACAAAATCATACCGTGATCCTTTGAGAGTTCTAAAAAGCCAAGTGGTACAAATTGGCACTATCCTATAAGTTTCTGATTTTTTCTATACTTGTAAAACTTTTTGAGGCTCATATGAAAATGCAAAAAACTAAAAACTATAGGGGGTCCACTTTTTACCTTTTTAGCTATAAAGCATCAAAAATGTAACAAATCTTCCAATTTTAACATATTTTAAAAGTCATAGTGTATGAAAAATATAAACAATTCTAAATTGTTAAAATCTGAAAGAATTTTGAAAATCGAAACAATATTAAAAAGACACCATCAATTAAATTTTGTGAAAAAACGTCTTTTCAAAACTTCTTTGAAAGTATTAAATGCAATTCTTCATGAATCATTGGTATCTGTTGAATTTATTGGTGTACTATATTTATGATGCTTTCATTGTAAATTTTCATTTAATCGTTTAATTGGTAGACATAATGTATTTTATTCCCTGTAAATAATTTATCAAAAAATAGTACAGTTACTTTAAATTAGGAGTTAGAATAATACCTTCAGAGTGCATACATGTAGATTTGTACGCGCCGTGCGTAACGTTAGTGTCCATTTGTACCACTTGGCCTTAAGCGCGAATTAGAGACATTGAGTCAAATAGTTTCCGTTGTTGGGTGGGGATTGTAGATTTAATGTATGATTCATAAAGAAAAAAAGTTTTGACATTTTATCATGCTATCAAGAAAATGACAAGGTGTTGAAATACAAATTAAAATTTGATCATGCATTTATGTTAACCTGAGTAGATATACAGTACAGACATGTCCAAAGTTTAACACATGACCAACGGATTAGTGTTGAGTCGACTTCTCACATCGGCCCCTCGAGATCTATATCTATATCTGACATCCTTTATCTATCTCTCGTCGGGTTTATAAGTTACTAAGTATCCATATTTCGGTCATTCTGAAGCATTTAGTTTCTATTGGTTAGCTCAGTGATAAATTGTTCGACAGGTCTGTACTGTATATCTGATCTCTTGTACTTGTAATTTCACCAAAGTCTAATTCTGAAACAGTAATGAAGTAACATAACCCTTTTATAGCGCAATTTGATTCTTAAGCACTTAGTCATACGTACAACTCGATTTAGATATTACTTATTCAAAAGGTTTTTGGTCCATATAATGCACTGACTTGTCGAACGTTTAACACTTAGTTAAGGAAATAGTTCCGAATCCGCAGTTCATTTCTGTCCTTACGTTACTTATTATCTAGGCAGCTGTTATCCCCATATTTGCAAATTTGGTCACTAGCCATCTACTATATGCTAGCCACTCGTAAACCAAGCTACGACTTTTTTCGTTTTCTCGGTGTTTAACTTTCGACGGATCTGTACTAGAGATGATAGTCAATGATTTATATTAATTTCATAAATAGTCTAAAGTGAAAATGTCCTTGTGATCAACTATCATGTATGACTTTTTTTGATGATAATAAAATGTGGTTATGTCATTATTTAGATTTTCAAATAAATCATATTTTATTCTTATTAATATTTAATTTGAAAAAGTATTTAAAAAAAATTCAGTTGAATAATAATTACTTGCAACCAATGACACTGAATATTGTTTAGTTGAATAAAAGTTATTAGGTGGCTAGGTCCTGATCCCAGTTTCACAATCATTCCTTAGCTAAGATTTTCCTTAACTTAGATTTAGCAAATTTTTGTAATCTCTTTTTGGAACTACAGGTGAATACTTTTGTCAAAACTAAATGCAATTGTTTTAATCTATAAGTGATCTTAAAATTGACACCTTAAATTCCTCAATCTTTTGAAAATTAACAAAATTTTAAAGATTTGAAATTTTGCAAGATTTAAGTTAAGGAAAATCTTAGCTAAGGAATAATTGTGAAACCGATGATACTTTTGAATGTATTATTTCATAAAAATTCAAAAGTTGCACATGACAATATCATTCTATATAGGGACATGAGAACGTGTGCTCTATGGATCCTAAGTTTCAAATTAAGATTCATTGTCAGAAATGTGTACTTTAAACCACCTGTAGTGATAAAATAAAATGGGAACAAATTTAATCTTTTATCGTTAAATATTATTTTTACATTTTAATTGCATTTTTACTCTCTGTATATGGTTGAAATTTTATATTTCTGTTGAAATTAAATTTTATACGTTGTTTAAGAACATAAAATACAACATAAATCTAACAAACGTTTATTATTGGCACGATCATTGCTATATAAAATGAAATAAATTCATCCTTTATTTGCTATAATAATGAATTTTAAAAAAATAAAACATTAAAAATGATAATAAAAAAAAAATAAATATGGAAAGAAAAGAAAAAAGTGAGTATGTATTGCATCTTATTTAAAATTTATATATTGTGAACATACAGAAAATGTAAATCTTCAATATCTATTTTCTGTCGTTATTTATGCGACAAGCAACTTGTAATTTCTTTTAAAAATACCTCTTTTTTTTCAAAAATTAAAAAAAAAACTTATCTCGATTTTAAATCTTTTGATTTCTTCCAAAATGCCTGATTTCCATTTTTATTATTATTTTATTGCCGACTACATATCTTTTGAATGTTGAACGTGTGTTGACATTAATTTACAAGATAAATTACTAATAAAGAACGTGGAGTTACATTCACCATAAAGTTTAAATCTTGTTATTCTGAGCCCTTGATTTACTGAGCACTTACATAACATATACAGATGTAGATAAGAATAATTTTTGATTAATGACAATGTTGACTCTATTCTAGAAAATGGATCTGAACCTATGGAGATGTACAGTACAGGCCTGTCGAAAGTTTAACACCGAGCTGCTGAAAAGGTGCCGAGTAAAGACAACGAGGGGCCGAGATGTAACTGCCGAGATGAGCTGCCGATTCGGCACTAAAGTGTTAAACTTTCGACAGGCCTGTACTGTACATATGAAGCTATGGAGTTGTACATGTGAACTAATGTGAAATTTGTACATATTCTTCCAATTTTAACAAAATCGGAGATCATTAATTCATTAATTGTATTTTGTTACACGTCGAAGTTTTTATAAAGAAATAAGTTTCAACTGGCTAGGGGTGTTAAAACAAGTTTAAAACAATACAAGATGTTATTATAATATATAAATATGCAGTTATGATTAAATAAGCTTTTAGTGTTACACATTCGGTCTTTTTCATTCCCTTTTTCATTTATCTTCTTGAGCCTTCTCCGTTTACAATTGCGGTGGTCATATGTCGGAAGAATGGGTACACTTACTTGAACACGTGGGGTTTTCACCGTTTTTCTCCGGAACAAAGACCCCTACTCGTTAAAAGCTGGAGATTGGTATTCAAATCTTTACACGTCATTGTGAAATTAGTATCTACAATTCCAAATTCAGTATATTGAGATATAACCAGCTCCCCGATGTTTGAGAAGACGACTCTGTGATTTAGACATGAACGGTATTGTTAGTTTCGGGTAGATTGGTTTCAACACTAAATAATTTGACTATGCAAGGTATTGAGTTTATTAAGTGAGAATTTATTATCACTTATATTCAGATGACGCCAGCTATTATGATGGTTACGATACAGAAAACAATTTAAACTAGAAAAACTGTGAGCTACAAGCTCACAAAAAATACCCCCCCCCCCATAAAAAAAATCCATCGGATCAAATTTTTAAATAGGAGGTGCACATCTACATTATTTCACAAAGATTGTTTGTTTGTGTGAAAGTTTTATGAAAATCCATTGAAGGGTTTAGGAGGAGTTGCGGATAAATGATAGGTACCATAATGTGTAACGGAAGGACGGACGGACACACGCACGGACACCCCTATCACTATATACCCCCACTTTTTAAGCGAGGGGTATAAAAAATACGGTTTAAGTAACAGTATAACACCAATATATTTTACTTACAATCAACAAGCGTCGTTATTCCCGTACCAAATTTCTATACTTCCGATTTTCGATGCATTGTAGAATACAAAAACCGGAAGGATATAAAATACCTTAGATGTCCCATTAAGTGTATGCAAATATATCTAAAATGTTCACTTCTTGTATAGTATGGACCTATCGAAAGTTTAACACTAAGTTAACGGATTAGCGGCGAATTGTCAGTTCTTCTCGGCTCCTCGTTAGCTATATCTCGCCAGCTTTTCGCCAACTGCTATAAATATTTCGGCAGATTTTCGATCACAAGCTATCCAATTCTCGACCAACTGATAGCCGAGTTTCTACTCCTTTTCGTACCCAGTGTTAAACTTTCGACAGGTCTGTACTGTATATATACAATGTATGTGACTATCTTCTCCCTATAAAGCATTAACTAATTGTTACTTCTAACTCAAACACTACATTTTAAATGTTTACCTAATTTACAGCCAATTTTCCACCTTTTCCTTCCCTAAATTGTATTCAAACAAAACGTGTATTTAAAATAACAACCTGTACAAGTGACCTATTCAAGTATTTATGAATAGAAATTTTTAAACTATTTTGTAAAATAAGTACGTCGTTGTCTGTTTAACTATGTGAACCGTTCTACCACGCTGACACTATCTTGGTCATTTTCAGTCCATTTAGTAAATGAATTTCGATACATGTATACAGCGAGTGAAGCTTTCGTATATCTGTCAGATAAAAAAACCCAAACTATTTTCGATACAATACGAATAACGATTTGTGTGTTAACAACAAGGATGTGATTTTTTGGAGGATTCAGTCAGATACATCTGCAGAAAAATGATTTATTCGGAATGTGGTCTTACGTTTCAGTCTAGAATACCCTTCCGGAGCAAACGGCCTCACTTCACTGGTAGAAGTCCACGTGTCTAACTTAACTTGTCAGTTCCAAAGTTTTTACTTTGCTTCTGATTTGTGATTCGGACATGGATTAGTATGTTTGTTTTTGATACATGTATAATTTTGAATGGCATGCAAAACCAGCCAAAAACATTATTGCAATGACGTTCACCAGCGGATAACGTGACACCGATTAAGTTAACCTTTTTCGGAACTACTTGTGTATTATATGCATTGTTATTCCAGCAAAACGACGTTATTAGGCGAATTTAAGACGAAAACGTTTTTCATAAAGTCGCTCAAATATTATTGGGTATTGGTCACATTGTACACTGATTCAACCCTTTAGTGAAAATATATCAGGTCTATACCATTTTTACATAGATGTGTACTGTTTGTTGCCGGTTTTAGACCAACAAATCACAACACGTGGATCTGGGCGGAAATCATTTATTGACTAAATTCAATCCCACAATTCCTTGCAGTATAACATAGTAAATGGAAAGCGGTACGGACTACAACAAAACTCGGAATTACATGTAAACAACATTACAAGATGTGCTATGTAGTCGAAACAAAAACATCTCATACTATAAAATAACTTAATTTTTGTCAATTTTCTTTCACATGGTTAAATGGTCGATTGGTTGAATAATGTTTAAAGGTTTTCGTTGCAATAGCAATTTCCAATTATTTGCGACGGAATAGTTTTTTTTAAATCTGGATAATTAGTCATATCAGAAGTCCATGTAGTAAATGACTTCCGTGAAATGGTCCAATTGTTGCAAATCTGTTGTTACTAGTACGGAACGTAGGTACTTGCCAACTATGTCCCAAATTAACACCGCCGACAACTTAGTTCATTATACCCATTTACTAGGCCAACCAGTAAATGAACGCAATGGATAACATTGCTTTCTTTTGGCCCTAGAATTTAGACACCTTGGTAGAAAAGCCAAACACCGGTCACATTTATCCCTCTTACATGTTCGAATGGAAAACTAAGCCAACAATTACATATACAATATATATATATATATATATTACAGTTCCATGTATAGAGTAAATATCCGATTTTGATCATTTGGTAAGCTAACTTATCAGTTCAACACAGCAATAATCTACAATTGACATGTTTTCCTTGAAAAACGAATAAAAAACCAAACAAAACAAAAATAGGAGAAATAAACAAAAAAGGAAAAGGAAAAGAAACAACTAGAACGAAAACAACAAACAACAACAACAACAACAACAATAATAATAATAATAATAATAATAACTTACCTCTTTATAAAACACGAAGAAAGTTCAAATATTTTTCAAAAGACTGAAGTTTTATGTGGAAATTTAAAAGTTAAATACGCATCGCAATAAAAAGGGTGGCTCGTTTGAACCAATGAAATCAAACAACAAATTTAACATTTCGGTAAAGAATAAACATTTTTAAACCTACATTTTCAGCAATTTTAATGCACGATTTTTGTTTTGTTGTATTTGTCAATTGCACTGCATGTTAGCGGTATCAACGATTATTCAATAAGGATTTGAACTTTTGACACCGTGAAATTGATTTATCTCTGAAACGGAAATATAATTATAGTTAAATTGAAAAGCAATTCAGCTAAAAGAATAAAATACATGCATAAAACATGGTAAAATGAGATGCCTTTTTCCTCAATCAAATTGTAGATTGTTATCGGGTTCTTTAAATAGTGACAATAATAATCAATCGTAAAACGGAACACAATCAATGAAGGTTATACTAATTAGCATTTGGGGCACACCTATGGTTTTTATTTTTTGTTCAAGGTTCTTTAAATCTTGAAGTTATTGGTATTACATAAACTTTTTTGTCAATTATTTGATATTTCATTAAATGATTAAAAACTAATTAATCAGTAAATTTGAAGAGGTTTTTCAAATTTGAAAACTATTATTACGTGTATATCTTTGGTTGTGTCATATACACTTTTTTAATCTAACCATAAAATACATTTTAAAAAATGTGTAATAAACTATTTAAATGCATTTTATGATTAAATTAAAAACATTGTATATGACAGTTGCTATAGAGGCAAGAATGTGTAAATATTATCAATATTTTTTACTAGACCTGTTTTAATTTTGCACTACTAGACGCGACTTTCGGAATACAAATCCTCATGCATTATGTTTGCATTTTGCTTCAGTGGTTGAGTTTAATATATATGTTGAATGTGGAGCAGATTAAGACGTTTAACGCTTCAGTTAAGATTTTACTTTTTATGCAATGGTACGTTCAGTATATGGATGGTAGAGGAAATTGAAGAACCGGGAGAAAAAACATCGAATTTCGGCAAACAAACATTTTTTTAAATTTTTTATTTTATTTTATTTTTTTAAACTGGGCTATTTCCAATCGAAATTGTTACTTAATTAAAACCATTAATATTCATCTAAAAAAATAAAATACATGCATAAAACATAGTAAAACGAGACGTTTTCCCCAATAAAAGTGTAGAATGTTTTCGAATTGTTTGAATAGTGTCAATAATAATCAATCGTAAAAAGGAACACAATCAATGGAGGTTATTTATATTAACATTTGGGGCACACCTATGGTTTTTGTATTTTGTTCAAGGTTTTTTAAATCTTGTAGATCTTGGTAATACGTAAACCTTTTTCCAAATATTTGAAATTACACGAACTGATGAAAAACGAACTTATCATTACAATTTGATAAGGCGTTTCGAGTTAGAATACTGTTAAAAAAGATGGATGTCTCTCTGTCCAGGATTGTCCTGGATATATTTGACGTCTCATAGTTCCATGTTCCTTTCACACAATTTTCATTACACACGTTGCGAGTGTAGCTAGCGAAACAGGAGGTGCTTACCCTTCCGGAGCACTTGGTCTTACTTCCCTGGTGGAAGTTCACGTGTCTAACCTAACTTGTCAGTTCCAAAGTTTTTACTTTGCTTCTGGATTGTGATTCGGGCATAGATTAGTATGTTTGTTTTTCATTAGCTCATTTAGGTCTTTGGTTGCTATATAGAAACACAGACAACATATTTATATTTTTTGTCTTTTGCTTAAGTGATTCAATTTGATTTGTACTGAGATCGTGGAGTTTGGTTACAGATATGACGATTACCGCTCACTCAAGATGAGGTTTTTTATGCAACAATACGCGCAGTTCTTACTGGTGGATGAAACCAGAGTCCTCGGAGGGTAACACTGACCTTCCGGAAACAGAATGACACACTTTTTACACTAGTTATTCCCGGTTACCATTGTTTATTATTATAAAAAAAGCTAGAAGGAAAAAATACATGAACAAAATATGGCAATTAAAAAAACAAATATACTAATCCATTCCAAATTACAATCCCAAACCAAAGTAGAAACTTTAAAACTGACAAATTCTATTAAATACGTGATTTCCCACCAGGAAACAGAGATCTGGTGATTCGGAGTGCGGATGGGTAAGTACCCCCTGTTTAGCTACAGGTGTGTAATCAAAATTGACAGTGAAAGAAACACGGAACTATGGGACGTCAAATATATTTTTGGAAATCCTGCAGGCAGAGGCATCATACTTGTCAGAGATACTGTGATGACGGCCATATATTTTTGAGATCCCCGATAAGCCTAGACTTGAATATACATGGGTCAACAATTTATTTGTAAGAACCTCGCTTCGTGTATATAACGATCCTGTAGTAGGATACTTTTTCCCTAATTTAATTGTACATTGTTATCGGATTCCTAACATAGTGGCATTAATTATCAATTGTGAAATGAAATAACATACATAGAGGTTATATTTATTAGCATTTGGGGCACACCTATGATGTTTAACACATTTTCAAGTCCTTAAATCTTGTAGTAATTGGAATTACGTAACCCTGTTTTGACAATTATTTCAAATTTTATTAATTCTTAGACACTAATTAATCGTTAACATTTAATGAGGCGTTCCCTTTATCATAGAAAGTTATTGGAGTTAAAACGTCTACGTGTGGCATGTCGATCAATGTATAGATCGCCTTTCTAAATACGGTTTGTCACTATATAAATGTAAAGTTGTTTGGTGCTATAGAACTCGCGTGAAGACGATGTTTATATCTTTTCTGTCTATTTGTTCATTGGTTGAAATAACTTGATACTTACATTGATTTGAAGCGTTTTTCATGTACATCATAGTCATAATTATATATTTTATATAATGACATGGTCAGTTTTTGGACAGCAGACGACACAGTAGTACCCGTAATTAACCATTGGCGTTTAGCAAACGGACAAACATTCTATACTGGTTATTCCTGATCGTCACTGGTAACTAAATTTAATTTGAACCAATTCAGCAAAAAGAATAAAATACGTGCATAAAACAAGGAAAATGAGATGCAAATTGAAAATTGTAAAACGGAACACAATCAATTGAAATTACACTTTAACTTATTAACGTTTGGGACACACCTATAGTTTTTACATTTTGATTAATGTCCTTTAAATCTGGTAGTTATGGTTATTACGTAAACGTTTTTGCCAATTATATGGAATTTGAAGAAATAAGTAAAAACTAACTTATCTTTAAAATTTAATTAGGTATTTCTATTTTGAATATTGTTAGTAAATGTATATACTCTTTGGTTGCTATAGAGTTAAGGATGTAACACATACTTTACCATGTTCAAATCACAATCCAGAAGCAAAGTAAAAACTTAGAAAATGACAAGTCAGGTTAAACATGTGAACGTCCAACAGCGAATTGAGGTTAGGTAAGCACCTCCTGTTAAGCTAGCCACACTAGCCACGTGTGTAATCAAAATTGGGTGTAAGGAACATGGAACTATGAGGCGTTAAATATATCAAGGGCAATTCTGGACACAGAGACATCAAATTTATCAACAATACTATGATGACTGCCATAAAACTTCTTAAGGACCTTGATAAATCAAGTCTTATATTTTATTTGTTGGTTCGGTGGTTCAATTTGTTTCATATTAAGATTGTGGTGTGGATTTGTGGAAGTCAGATAACGAAATAACGTTAAATGAGCAACAATCCATATTTTGTTACAATAGGAATTATTTAATTTAACCATGTTCTTAACACATAAAAGACTGTGAAAGACTTTGGTTAAAACACCTGATTGAGATACATTCTACACACTACGTCAAAGATCCTCTTATAACAACCCAATAACATGTTTGTGAAACACACATTACATATCAAACACAAGCATACCGGTCCATGTCCAAATAACAATCCCAAAAGCAAAATAAAAGCTTTGAAAACAAACCTATTACACGAAACACGCAAACGTCTACCAGCTATGTTAGCCTTTGTGCTACAGAATTGTAAGCAGCTCTTTCTAACTGCAAGCACCACGTATTGAATTAAATTTAGAATGGCATAAAACTATGAATTCTCAAATACATCCAAGATAAGTTTGGATAGAGACACGGCATTCTTATCAACGATATCGTGTTGACGGCAATAATACTATTTGACAGCTTTTATAAGCATGTGTGCTCTTTATACGTTGCAAGTTGTGTGCTAGTATTTGCTTCGTTGAATTAAGTCTCGTAATGGGAACAAGCTTTTTAAATATAGACTTTCTCTGGTGTCATACTTTAGCTAAAAATTTAATTTGAAGCAGAACTTGATTAATCTGTCGTATGTTTTAATTCAAGTTTAGTCTCATTTTGGTGATTTGTTTTTAAGTTTTGGGGTTTTGCTGAAAAATAGAGATTAAAACAAATTTTTGCTTTTGTAACGATGTTGAGAAGTCTACCCTCGAAGCTGCAAATATGAAAAATAACAGAATCTCTATTCATTGTTCGGTTCATTTAAAATTTCAAAATAATAGAAAACCATTTTTTTTAAAATTCAGAAGTTCCATATGTTTATTGTGGAATATCAGGACACCAGCAACCGCCGGGGAGTGCAGTATTTCACGCATGAGCAATGATCAAACACATTATGGATGCACTTTTGGCTGCGTTTGTCTCCCATGGAGGTTTATCAAGGGAAATCACTTAAGTAAGTAACCACATATTACGTTGAATGAGTCTGCAATTTTGTATTTTGATGAAATTAAAAGCGCGATCTGGTTACGTTGAGTTGACTAATCAGTAAATACTAACTGTGACTTATGCTTGCAGCTAGACCAACAGAGAGATTATAAAAGATCTAAAAGTACAACAATTTAAGAAATAAATAAAATCTTTTGTTTTCAGTCTTTCCGTGTCATTCCAGATCATTACTGAGAAAAACAATAAGAATCGAAAAATGGAAGTCTTAAAAATACCGGATTAAAAATAAGGCAGAAAATAACCTCAGTTGATATATACTGTACGTTTTTAGTATATTTATCACCACGAATATATAGTTTGCAAAATATTTAACCTCAGAACAGTGTCGTTTATGCAATTTGCAAATTATAAGTAGAGTTTTTTGGATAAATATTATAGAGATAAAACAGGGACTTTAAACATATAAGCATTCAAAATTAACAACACTAAAACCTACAGATATTTGTAAACGAAACATTCAAACTAGTAAGCAAATGAAAGTTATTGTTAGTTAATCGAATCGCCCAATATGTCATATTTCTTTCATTCCCAATTTTAATATCGCGGATGTAGCTAACTAGATGCATACTTAGCAGATACCTACCCTACCACATCACCCCGTCTCATATCTCTGGCGGGATTACACGTTTGATTCTTTAGTTCTTTGTCAATTGTCAGTTGTTTTTACTATGCTTTAAGGTTTGTATTAGAACATGGGCCGGTATACGTAGATATTGTTTTATTTTCTTTAAAAATGTTACATAATTCGATATTGCACACAGAGTGAGTCGATAGTAGTGTGTTTTCATACATAAATCCATTTCAGTGATATAAAACATTTTGATCATATGAAATGTGTGCGTAGTCATAAGTCATTCTCAATATATTTAAGAATTTTGAATCACGCAATAGCATAAACCAACTGAAATAAATTTTATCTTTCGTGTAGGGGTACTTCAGGTGTGAGAGATGTGAAACGCGATTAAATCAGCCGTTGTTATAACAAGTCTATATTATAACGAGTGACCTCTCCTGTTTGTATGCATAGACTTAAGGAAATTGAAATTATTTTTCACGCTTTTAAACCTTAATTTTTATAGTCCATATATTTCTTATCAATAAAACATACAATATGGTCTTTTGTTTGTCTCTTTTCGGGTCAAAATTGTTAAATCTTGCTGGAAAAGAATTTAAATGTGATTTTATGATTTTTAAATAAATAATACAGCGATGTTTCTTCAAATTGGATCTTTATAACGACACTGTGGTGCAGGCTGCATTTATCTACTATATAGACATTTTACATTCATGCAGTTAAATTAATTTTACTGTTTAAAGAAAATATCAATGAATTGCATATCTGGCATAAAAACAATTTAACTTAAGAAATTAAATTATAAATTCAAACATCAGTTTTTGGATTTTGATTAATATTCCGTTTTGTTGACCGATTTCCTGATAATGATCAACTGAAAACTGTTCGATAGGTATGTAATGAAGACTATAAGAATCCATTATGAATATCCATGTAGGATAGGGAAATCTCACCCGAGGCAAGCCTCGTCTCTGACCAGAAATGTTCGACCTCGAGGGTGACATTTCCCTATCCTACATGGATAAACTCATAATGGATTGTTTTTCTCCCATTTTAAAGCCAATATTTGGTTTCAAATTCGATTTACATAGACATCGACGCCATGAAAAATTACTTTTGTTATTCAACATTCTACTTTAAAATAAATATCACCAACGGAAAGAATGTACCTGATTTTGGTTTATACATTATGTATTTATTTATGTTATTTTTGTTATTCATTCTAAATTCCCAAAATGAACCTTTAAAACGCAATTTCTAACTGTTAATGACTTGGGTGTCCTTTTCCCGCAAAATGACGTCATGTTCCCAACATGATGACGTCACGCGATTTTCTTTTGATTATGACGCCACCAAAGGTAGTTCCATCGCTAATTAATTTTGCATACGCGACTCATACAGGATAGAAATATCTCCCATGGGTATCTCCAATGGAACATTAATATATTACATGACTTGTCATGGGAGTACACCGGTAACAGGGTAAGACAGAGATATCTCAAACGAGGATGAATATTTTCCTGTCTAGAACGAGATTTAGCGAGTTCTGGACATTGAAAATATTAATCCGAGTTTGAGATATCTCTGTCTTACCCTGTCACTGGTGTAGGATTCTTTTTCTCACACATTTGCAACATAAAACATGATTTGTAAACAAGAAATTGCATCAAATGTTCAGTTTTCATGTCACCATCCATGCCTGCTAAAAATGTCGTAATCAATTTTTGTTGACGTTCACACGTAAAATTATTATGACGTCATCAATTAAGCGTGTGTAAGTGATTGTGACGTTGAAAATATTGTTGGTTGACTTCGGAACTTTTCTTATGTTATTAAGTCCTCCAAACGATAAATCTAGAGCAAGTATAAATTTGCGGGAAATTCAGCGTGTAACCTGTCTCAACCCTAGGGTGAGACAAGGAAATCCCACATGGGTAAAAACGCGGGATTTCCATGTCACAGGTGTGAGAAAAATGAATGTACGTTATAGACAGTATGAAAAAGTTAAAATGTGATTTAGTCATCATGAACATTGGTAATAGAAGACAGCAATCTGAAATAAGTCATAATGATAAAGACAGAATAACCAAAAATAAGCCACACCAAGTAACCACGTGTACTCGTGTTCGTAAACTTTCGTTTCATAGTACTCTAACACTTGGTTATATGAAATAACAATGTTGTATACGTAAAATTAAATAAAATCTATAATTGATTTCTCACCCGTTAAAATAGTTCTTTTTTGTATTGTGATTATTAGATATTATCAATCTTTTTCTATTTTAAGAGGGAAAATATATTATTTTGTAATAAAACTGTTTGAAGGCTGCATTGAAACAATAAGTAACGGCTTGTGCCTCCAATATTAGATCATAATTAGTCATTAATCATCAGGAATACTTTGACATATTTATTGTTAAAATAAAGGTAACCTTAACAGTAACAATTACTCCAATTTAAAGATATATTCATTTGTGTAATGTGTATAAAAGTAACATCATATACAAAAATAATTATAAATCAGTAACAATTCGTTAATAAATGGAACAATCAGAGAGAAAAAGACCGCATTTCGAATTCATTACCGGCAATGTTTAGTTTAAACTGATAAAACTTTTGAAAATAGGCTTAAGTTTTTCTCTCTATCAAAAAACGCCCTTTTTAACCAAAAACTTCAAATATATTTAAATGTAATGATTTAAATTTAAAATTAATTGGTGATGTAATTTAAGTAGTTTTAAAATTGCTGAAAGAAAATTTATTTCAGAATATTTTGTCAGTCAGTACAAGCATATTGATCATCACTTAATGAAGAAATTTTTATGGCAGTCATCATAGTATTGTTGGTTAGTTTAATGTGTCTGTGTCTATAATTGCTCAGATATATTTTACGCCCAGTAGTTCCACTTTTTTTGCAATTTTATAATCTTTTTTTCATTGTTTCATTACAGAGGCATGTTCTATAATCAAATCAAAACATTATACATGAACAGAACAAAATACATGAATATATGATATTCACGATATTTTAAAGAGACAGTATTAATATTATAGTCTATAGTGTCATTATATAGTGTATATACTATATAGGTAAAGAATTGTGATCTGACTACGTTGTTAGTTCAAAACTTAACAGTACAATGGGATGCCAAATATTTACTATAACATTTTTGTTATTAGTTTCTATTCTTTCTGTTCGTGTATTTGTGTTTTAAACCAGAGCAAAGTAAAAACTTTGAAACTAACAAGTCAGGTTAGACATGTAAACTTCCACCAGGGAAGTGAGGCCGGGTGCTCTGGAAGAGTAAGCACCTCCTGTTTAGCTAGCTACACCCGCCACGTGTGTAATCAAAATTGTGTGAAAGGAACATGGAACTACGAGACGTCAAATATATCCAAGGCAATCCTGGACACAGAGACATCAAACTTATCAACAATACTGTGTGATATGTTTCCAAATATGAAACAGAACTTGAGGAATCAGTCGTATCTTTTATATCAAGCTCACTAGGATAGACGACATTCGCATAATCTCTAAATTTGGGATTGTTAAAAGACAAAAAGTCAACATTCCATATTTATGAGGAAATAAGATTCAGAAAAAAACTGATCGAAAATAATCAAAAATATTTTTTCCTAAAAAGAATTGGACAGGCAAAATATATCATGTCAAAATTGTTCACATTGGAATAAATAATTAAAATAAGTATTTGGTTTTATATTTTACTGTCTAATCAATCTCCTTTTTTCTTTTGTAAAATCTGGACAGAGGCCAAACTTGTCTTTTTGTTTCAAATTTACTCAATGTCGATAAATTTCTTCCAATATCTCGAACTGTTTAACAATCAATAATTGTGTTAAATGTGTACATCATTGTTGGCCATTTTCCTTCCCAGAATAGATCTTCTGCAGTAGAGTATATCCATGATATTTGATAGTTTTAAATATATAATAAAAAGATACAATAATATCTGTTTAATTACAGATTATACAAGTTTTAATTTTACAGCACAAGACGGCTGTTTTGAAATACAATTCCTCATCAGTAGTGCTTGGACCAAAGTTTTATGTTATAAATATTTATAAATCTCTTGGCAAGCTACAGTAGGTCAGTTTTGTAACCAGTAATTTCAATGTTGTATATTTATCATTTTTCTATTTTCTTATAACATTAATTGGTGATTGTATAGGGTTCTTAATTGCACAGGCTGTACTTATAAGTGTTTTATAAGCTGTCAACATTGGCTTATTTTAACCTATATCTGTTATTCATGTAATGTAATAATTATCCACAGTTGAAAATGTTGTGTTTTGGATCCAAGTATATCTTTATTTTTCACAACACGTAGCAAAATTAAAACAAAATCCATTTGGTTCATCGCAACCATTTTATATATAAATGGCATCTGGCATCCTCTTGTAATTTTGATATGCTATAATAATTTAATTGATTCAATAATCAAATGTAACTAATCAATCAATACTTTTTATCAAAATGTTCTATATATAAGCATAAATACCCGGGTATTTTTTTTTGAAGTCTCCTGTTCAATATTTACATATTTTTTAATGTCACCAACTATAAAGAAGTAAAACATTTAAACATATCATTATGTAATTTGTACAGATCTGGTTGAGGACCTAAAATTTCACATTGACCGTCATGACTAGTTTCACCTATTTCATGTTTAAATATATTTTTAAACGTTTTTTTGTTAATAATATTTATTACGGTATTACTTGTGTGAAAATCACTCGAAAAAAGAACACAAAAGCTCTGTTTCATGAAGAGATTTAAGTATTGTGTGAAGCTGTCTTTAAATAACTGCATTTTTACTAACATATATATATTTATTTTTGATCTTTTAAAATATTCTTACATGACAGTCGCTTATCTATCACTAACAATAATTGTGTCTATTTGAATCCTGTATTTGACAACTTCAAAATAGTCACCAGTAATAGTTTTGGCAACAGCTGTTTATAACGCATAAAAATCAATTTGAATGACATTTGACAATTTTTGGCTATGTAAAAATTGAGAGAACTACAGAAATAATAATTAAAAATCTAAATATAAAATATTTTTAAACCATAATTTCAATGAAATATGACTGCAAAGTACTATGTTTCAAAGCTAATTCAGAAAATTTGTTTTAAAATTTTAATCTTATCTTATGTTTAGTGAAAAAAAATACTTTGGGTCAGGTATTTGGTTTTTGATAGTGGTACCAACCAGTTTGCAAATTAAAATATACTCAACCATCAAGTTTTTACTTCCTATATACAAGGTTTTTTATGAATTTATTTATTCATTTGCACGCAAAATTTCTGACATAGGTTTCTTATAAACATGTGCACAGATTCATTGTAGTTTTTAAAGCAAGAATTAATCAATTTTTCATTTAAATATATACTATTGCTTTTTCCGTCAATCAATGGAGGGCAATTAAAATCGTTTTTCTTGTACATAAAGTGCATTTGCTCTCGAACATGTGTTTTTTATAACTCCATTTATTCTCTAGATCTACATACTGCATTTGTGTTTTAATAAATGTTATTTTTTAAAGTTGTATTGCGTGAAAAATACGTATCTATCATTGCCTCTGTGTTTTAATCTTGTTTTAGACAAATATATTATAGCATAGAATTAAAAAACCTCTCATCCTGATTGTATGCAATTGTATAACGTAAGTCATTAACACATTTGAATTATGTTTAAATTACATAATTTTGCAGCTTAAAATTGATTTTTTTATTTTTATAACTTTTTTTTTTTTTATATTGTGTACATGTAAGGATAATGTATTCTGTTGAATTCAGCCAATGTACAACAATGAATTTTTTTATGTTTTCTATTATTTAGGAGACTTAAAAAAATCAATGTTCCTTGATACAAACACAAGGCTGGTATGACATTTATATTTTTATGCCGAAACGATTACTTTCATTGTTCTTGTTCAACAAATCATTTTAATTTTAAAATTTTCGCTGCAAAACAGTTTTTATGTAATTAAACAATTATGTAGTAGTAAATCAAAATTCTTGAATATCTTTTAAAATTGATTTGGCTGCACAATATTTGTAACTAATAGAAGAATAATGCTTTAATATTACTATATGATGATTGTCGGGCCTCGTATTGACACATTTGTCTGTTTTAAACGACTATATAAGTATTTGCAATGAAATTGATTTTAAATTTACAATAACAAAAATGTCCTAAGTAGATATGTTACAGTAGTTTTAAGTAGATGATCAAAGTGTTTTTGCGGACTATGGTACACTAATCCTTACATGTTTTTTTTCATCCCAATGTTAACGTTTGTAGATAGACAATTTAATTTGCAATCTCTATACGTGCTACATAACATGAACCACGCCAATGTCTATGTTTTTGAAGCTGGGGACTTTATAGTTTATATTGTTTTATTTTCTTTGCTACTCAGCAATGTATATGATTTCCCTGTTAAAGCTATACAAGTTAATACAATATGGAAGAGACCTATATAAGATCATTTTACAACGAAGTTAACTGCTTACAGATACATTATCGACTCTAAGATCTTGCAAGCTTACCCATTCGGAACACCAAGCTTCAACCATATGTCGGAAATTCACGTGAAATTGCCAATATTCAAAGTTTGTACATGGGTTATAATTTCAACATGGATTATCAAGTTTTAGTTAATTTTTGCCATTATTGATCTATCCATCATGATTACGCTTCATAAGAGAATTCTCTCTCTCTCTCTCCCTCTCTCTCTCTCTCTCTCTCTCTCTCTCTCTCTCTCTTCTATAGGCGTTTTCGTGACACTTAAATAAATTTCAAAGATAGTTAATTAGTTATTAAATACTCTAGGTCACAGCTTACGTCAAGCAATAAATTTAATTTCAATTTTGACTGACTTTCTTGTGAGCCAAACTTTTACAAAAACAATATTTCACATTTTACTTTTGTCTTGATAAAAATATATGACATGGATTCAAGCTTTTAAGTATTTATGTGCCGTAAAATGTCTTGTATCAAAAGAAGGATATAATTTTTAGATACATGATCGTTCAAACAAATGATTTAGGGTCCGAAGATCAAAATATCGTTTCAAAATAAATACACCACTTTTTGTCATTCCATTGTTCCAATCTCCGATATACTTCTGTTAGTATATTGAATAAAAACTATCAACAAAATTGTTTCTTTTTTTAAATGTTAAATTTATGAGACCATAATTAACTCGACCATTATTAAAGAAGATATTTTTCAAAGTCTTGCTATTTTTTTCTATATCAGTCAAATAATTAAAAGAAACTGATATCCTTGTTCTAAAAAAGTAAAAGTTTTTATTTATAATGAATTCAATGCCTAGCATTTCAGATCCCTATCGCGTTTTAATTCGCACTTGTTTTGCTATTATGCAAAGAACTTCAAAATTTGATAATTGGTGTCTTGACAACTCCAACATGTTAAATGTGCCTAATACACGGAATCCTTGACGGTCGATAAAGAAAGTAAAGTATTCACCTAATGGTCCTTGTCTACAGTATAGCAATAATCTGATATGTGATATTTCCGGTATGTTATGAAATTAGTGTGAAATAGACCAATTTTGATAACAAATATGGGTTAACTGTCGATTAATTTAAACGAATAGTATTTTAACAAAACCATGACCCAGAAACTTTATTTACTATGTTTCTATTATGAATTAGGCAATCGCCAGTTTGCTTATGATCTATTTTATAATTTGTTCAAATGTTTAATTTTATGAAAAAATTCTGTTCTAAAGACAATTCTACTTTTTACTTTATTTATTTAAGGTAGCTTATAGTTATCATCATTTATAGTAATATCAGTGTTTTTTCTCTTGATAAATTACACTCATTACAATCTGTCCATCCTTGAATGGGATTCTTTTCTCAGGAAATTTTTCATTCAGAAATAAGCATACATCCTACAACAAAATTTACTTGGAAAAATAAATTCATGTATTGAACTATAAAACTATGAAATTATATTTTAGGTATTTTTATGGTGACTCTGTATCCAAAATTATACTGGATATATTAAATGTCACCTACATCCACATTGACGTTCTTTTCATTCTTAATTTTGATCACACTCATGGTGGCTATAGCTAGCTACATAGGTGGTGTTAACACTTCCAGTGAACCCGTCCTCACTACCTTGGAGGAATTTAACGTGTTTAATCTATTTTTTAAGATTCAAAGGTTTTTTTATTCTTTGCTTGGAAATTGTGAAATAGTATGCTTGATTTTCATGTTCATTCATTGAAAGTTAGACATCACTATAAGTTTTCAGTTTCTATTGCAGTAAACGCATTGACTTCAAAATCATTAACACTTAGCGATAAACAGTCCAACCTACCTTAAAGGCTACCTCTATGTAAGGACCACCTGCTTATAAGGGCCAGTAAAATTGTATCCTAATTGTTCTTTATTCATAATATTTGAACCTGTATATAAAGGTCTTGCCCATAAAGACCACTTTTTCTGGTTCCTTTGGGTGGCCTTTTCAGATAAGTTTGACTGAAGTGAGCGTCAATTGATAGTTCTAGTATATTATACAGACATTTTATTATTAAACAAACTTTTTTATATGAGATATTATATATTATTATTATATATTATCGACATTTATCAAAAACAAACATACTAATCCATGTCCGAATCACAATCCAGAAGCAAAATAAAAAATAACATTCACACTCAAATACAGTTGTATTGAAAATCTGTGTAATTATCTCCCTTGCATCAGGAAAAGGTAAAACTGATTATAATAAAAAAATGGAATGATAATAATAACAATAATTAAACATACACGAAGGACGTGTTATCACGTATTCTTTCAAAATTTCTGCACAATTATTCTACAGCTTCTGTATGAATAGTATTTCGTTTTAATTATTTTTCCTACCTGTAAAATCATTTAAAACAAATATTGTATTGCTAAATAATACAATATATGCTGTTTACACGCGTAGTAATTGGGCAATAATATATAGCTTAAATGACTTGCTAATTCTAGAGACTTAATGAAGAAGTATTTGACACTTCCTGAACGATATGGAATTGTATTATATATGAATATACTATGTGAATGTCATCTATCCTAGTGAGCTTGAAATAACAGGCACGATTGATTCCCCAAGTTCTGCTTCATATTTAGACTTATACCTGAATTATGACGTCCACGAAAGGCTACATTTGAAACTTTATGACAAACGTGATGACTTTAATTTTTCTATTGTCAACTTTACTTTTCTATGCAGCAATATACCTGCTTTCCCCGCTTATGGTGTATTTTTTTCACATTTAATATGCTATAGTAGACCTTGTTCCAACTACAGAGACTTTGTACAACGAAGCAGGCTGCTTTCAAATAGATTCTTGACTCAGGAAAATTGCAAACCTAGGCTTATGAAAGTCCTCAAAAAGTTTTATGGTCGTCATCATAGTATTGTTGATAAGTTTGATGTCTCTGTGTCTAGGATTGCCCTGGTATATATGACGTCCCATAGTTCAATGTTTCTTTCACAAAATTTTGATTGCACACGTGGCGGATGTAACTAGCTAAACAGGGGGCGCTTACCCTTCCGGAGCACCCGGCCTCAATTCCCTGATGGGAGTTCACGTGTCTAACCTTTGTCTAACTTGTCATTTCTAAAGTTTTTACTTTGCTTCTGGATTGTGATTCGGACATGAATTATTATGTTTGTTTTTTATATAATAACTTGTTAGATTTGGTTTCAATGGCGTAGAGGGAAGTAACCAAGATTACACGGTTTTTAATATGGTCTACAAAGATTACTAATTAACAGATATTTTTGGATCCCATCAGATGACTTAATTGGTGTACAGAAATAAACAATAAGCAGTGAATTCGGATAGCAGTAGTCAAATAATGATGATTGCGGTTTGGTACTGTAACTAACTGAATTCATGCACATGGATAGTGATAGAACGAATGTTGATGAATTCACATTAAGGTTGGGTTTTTCAAGAATAAGCAATGTATATGGTAATTTAAGGTATTCCGTTATATGTTTTAGCTCTCAGGTACGATTTATTACAGTTCCAGAGACGGCTTAATTTGCCGCAAAATGTGTTTGGCCGTTATCACAAAAATGTTAATATGGATGATGTCCAATAGTTCCATATTCCTTTATTTTGAGATTGGATTACATATATGAAAGTAGCTAAACAAGAGGTGTTTGGCCTTCCTGAACATCAAGTCCCACTTCCCTGGTGAAAGATGGCGTGTTTATCTCGATTTGCCAGCTTTCAAAGAATTAACTTTGCTTTGAGATTGTGGTTTGGATATGGATTAGTATGTTTGTGTTTTAATGTACCTTTTAGAAATGAAAATTTTTGAATTTTGAATTTAGATGTTTAATATAAAGTTTGTTCTAGCTTATTGTACTGATCAACTTCAAACGCTAGCATGACGTCTTGATGATAGCTACCTTTTTAAATTATTTTTGATGGGACGAGAAATGTAACCAAAGGTGTGTACACTGCATCATGCGTCTTCTCGTTTCTTTTACTGTTTTGTTACTCTTCCAACTTTTTAATTTTTTTTTATTCTTTAATTAATTTTCTGTTACATAAAACTTGTTAAGGGTTTCACATTTACAAATCAAATGTTTATATAAACAAGACGTATTGAAAAAGAACAATATAATAATGAAAACTTGTGTTAAAAAGTAAAATCAAATGAAATCATTCGTAATATTACATAAAATGGAAATATAAACATTAGCGAAACTGTTAAAAGCAGATAAAGTACATAACAACACAATGTCATTTCTGTAGAATATTCTAATTCATCAAATTTATCTAAATTCAATACATTTGGGTTTGTCGGACATCAATCCATCAAATGTATTTTCATATTGAACGGTAGAGCAATAGTTGCCACATAATACTTAATTGACGTTTTTATATGCTTCGTCTGTCCCTAGAAAAAACAACAATAAAATCAATCATGATTGCAATCCGTCTTTCAGTCGTCCTTCTAATGTATTCAAACTTGTTTTGATTAACAATTAGAAACATTTAAAACAAAATAATAAGCGTTTGGATAATATTTCGATTTATGCACAACAGCTATTTACATGAGATGTCAGCAAAAGATTCAATAGTTTTTGTCAGACACAATACCGTCGAATGATGTTCAACATTGTCTAAAATCAACACAGTATGTACGAATATTCAAAAACAAACATACCAATTTATGTCCGAAGCACAATCCAGAGGCAAATCAAAAACTCTGGAACTGACAAGTCAGGTTAGAAACGTGAACTTCTACCAGGAAAGTGAGGCCGGATGCTCCGGAAGGGTAAGCACGTCCTGTTTAGCTAGCTACACTTGCCATGTGTGTAATCCACATTGTGTGAAAGGAACATGGAACTATTGAGGGTCTTGATAAGCCCAGGCATGCAATATCAGGTATATTGCTGCACAAAAAGGGAAAAGTCGACAAAAAAATGAAGTAATCACGTTTGTCACAGAGTTTCAAATGTAACCTTTCTTGACCGCCATAATTCAGGTGCAAGTCTAAATATAAAACAGAACTTGAGGAATCAGTCGTATCTTTTATTTCAAGCTCGCTAGGATAAATAACGTTCAAATAATCTCCAAATTTATGATTAAGAGAACGTCACCATTCTATATTTATGAGGCAATACGATTCAGAAAAACTGATCGGAAATAACCAAAAATATTTTTACTAATAAAAGAATTGGACAGGCAAAATATATAATGTAAAAATTGTTCAGATTGGAATTATTAATTATAATAAGTACTTTAATCAAAACCCATTTCATTACTTTTTATACGTACTTCTTATTTATATCCATATCTAGGTACAAAAATATTTCACTACCCAGGTTCATGATGCTTTTAATTCAACCAGCTACGGTCTCGAAACAATGCCTGCAAAAGTTATGCCATTTATTTTTATTTTCGAAACACTGATTAAAACAAATTAACAAACAAAACTAATTCAAATAGCTCAAAATTTTAAATATAATAAATTATTGTCACTCTAGGAAGAGTCTGGTAATGTAAAGTCAAATATATTCAGAGTAATTATGGATACAGAGGCATAATTATTAACAACAATATAACCTTGTAGACGAATGGCATTAAATTAACAAGCACTCGAATCTTTACTCCATTAGATTGTTATCATACTGTTCCACAATTACTTACTTTATATAGAGGTTTTGGTAAACCAGTTTTATTTCATTAGCATCCCCCCTCAAATTATTCCTATCGAAAAGTCCACTCTCTATATATATTTACTTAAATTACCTTTAATAAATAGATACCATTCCATCTCCTACATAATCAACTTAATCTTTTCAAAGTCAAACCATTGATAATGATAAGGTGTTTGACGTTGCTCTGGGCGGGGCGCCATTTCCAAATCTTGGTCTGTGTCCTCTTAACGTTTCATCTGTTACAAATATAGATTGGGTTATAGTGTTACTCGTTCTAGACGCCTTCCTTGATCGTATAGACCATGCTATAGATGGACTTCGTCGAATGACTTCTGTAGGTGTTACACTTCGCTCTGAAGGCACATTTACCCTGGTCACAACAAACACCACCGTAATGATTGTAAAACAAATCAAAATAAGAGAACCAAATATGATACCAAGAATAATCTCTGTGCTCATGTGTGATCCTGAAAACGGAAATAAAAAGACTAGATGTAAAATTATTAAATAGATATGGGCGTCATTTAACTTCTACATAATAATGCTTATATTAATAATGTGGTATTTATAACAGTATCAAATATACTGCACATAATTATCAAAAATGTAACATACTAATCCAAGTTCAAATCACAATCCCAAAAGCAAGGTAAATATTTTGAAGACTAGCAAAGGTCAATTTTCATCAGGAAAGTGGGGTCGGGTGGTCCCCATGAAATTAAAACTGAGAGTAAAATTAACTTGGAACTATGGGTAGTCAAATATAGCCAGGATCATTTTTTGATGTCCTTAAAACTTTTTCGTTTGTACAAGATTTGAATAAATTTAAATGTTTGTTGATATTGTAAAATTAATTCCCCTGATGAATTTACTGGTAGTAGTTAACAAATATATTGCAACATGTAAGCATGAGATAATAGAATAAATAACAGGGAACTTAAATACAGTTTTGATGCGTTGCGTAACGTGTATATTTAAAGTTATAGTGCAATGCATTTTTGAATAAAAAAAATTACAAACCCTTTGCTGTGTCTTGTTTATAACGTTTCGTTGTTGATGCCGTAGTCTCGGTTGTCATATATGTGGTCCTTGCTTTAGTTCCAGAATACGATGTTGAGTCATCAGTGGTAGAGGTAATTAAATATGTCCCCTTAAATCGTAGTAAGAATCCCCTATTGTTTACTGAACTATCACTAAAGAATGTCACTACAGCATTCGTACCACTGGAGGTATAATTCAAAGGACTTGTTTTAGGGTACTCCGAACACACCATTTGCGCAACGTTATTGTCACATTTATTTTCTCCTAAAACATTGAATAACAAAAAAACGGTTTATATTATATTTAAATTAGGAATAACATTTAATGAAAGCTAAAATATATTTAAATGTCCGTTATTACAATATTTGTGATAAATAAGATATTTTTGTATTCAAATTTGTCTAAAATTACCTTGCATATATATGACCTCTCGGGATTTCGTGCTCTTTTCATTGTCAATTTTAATTTCATTCATACCCGGGGTAACTAGCTAGACAGAAGGTGATTATCGTTAATTGTGCAAGTTAAACTAATTTACCAGTTTTCTAAGTTTTAACCGAATATGTCGGTATATTTGTAGTTGGGTTATACCAAATAACATTTTATCTGTTATCTCTCGGATTTCAACATCGAATATGGTATGAAATATAAAAACTCATATTTGTATGTTGCAATTGTTTCTTCGTTTTACATGTTTGAGGTCAAGCTAGTTTTCAATAACACCTTCGGTAATTGAGAAAATATAAACATGCATATTTCATGTAAATAAACAAAAGTGTCAACAAAATAAATACCAAGAGATCCACCAATCTGGGCAATATACGTCCGTCACTATCTTTGCTTTGAGCAAGAAATAGAAGTAAGAAAATCCTCAAGGAACAAGTCTTATACGTGCTAAGTTGCTTGTTATTTACTTAAATACATAATGAAGAAGGATAAAGCGGATTTACCGTCAAATATTTGGTATTTGTCAAAGTTACACGTGTTAGGATTGCCATCCTCTATATCAGCCATGATAACTTCTATATCAACCACACCAAACGGATTGTATAAATTCCATCTGCATTCACTGTTACTGAAATTGTTCAACATTTAAAAATATTTCAATCGACAGGTGGACTTATTTGAACAAAACGTGTGAATAAATATTTACTTTTGCTAACTATTATTTCTATTATTATTTTACCGACATGCTAAACGTGTATCTTTAGATTTTCTAGAATAAAATATCCCTTCAATCTTTAAGATACGATATCATACTAGTATGCAAATAAATTGTTGACTCATGGATATTGCAAGCCTAGGTTTACCAAGGCCCTCAAAAAGTTTTATGGCCGTCATCACAGTAGTGTTGATAAGTTTGATCTCTCTCTGTCCAGGATTGTCCTAAATATATTTGACGGTCCATAGTTTCTTTCACATAATTTTGATTACACATGTGGCGGATGTAGCTAGCTTAACAAGAGTTGCTTACCCTTCCGCAGCACCAGGCCTCACTTCCCTTGTGGAAAATCACGTGTATCACCTAACTTGTCAGTTTCAAAGCTTTTACTGTGCTTCTGGATTGTGAATCGGACATGGTTTAGTATGCTTGTTTTTGATTATGTCTCAGTAATTAACAATAACCAACAGTTATTTCCTAAATCGTATCATTTTTAATTTCTTGGAATAAGTGAAGGTGGCTTGATCATAAATAGTACCTGTTTAATGTAATTTGTCAGATTCAAAGGTTTTTTTTTAAACTTTTTGATTAAACATTGTTATTTTGGTTTTTCTACATGCCCTTCGTTTTAATCGACTTTTCCGGAAATGGCCGCCTCGAAATAAATGAAAATATTTTGACTGTGGTTCAGCCACCATTACTCCACTATACAATACATCAAGCTATTGTTCTGAAATTAGATTGCATTTGAAAGCTGACTTTTTCTGTCAGTTGTAAATTTTGATAATGTTTTTATGAAATCGCTGACACTTACCTGGTGTATTTTCCGGGAAAAGTTGGACTTGACAGGTACTGGTACTCTGCTGTAGTTCTTATAACTTGAGAATTGTTGCATCCTTCGCTCGCTATGATAAGATATTCATATTGTTAGATAAAATCTCGCAAGTTTTACAAAATTAATCAAACGAATAAATCAAAAATTTAAAAGGGATAATTACAGGTTTTAACTTATTATATTCGTCGCCAAACAAACTTTTGCTATTATCATTATTCTAATTCAAATTTTGAAAATCCAAATATTTGAAGACAGAAAACGATTTTTCACACAAAAATAAAAGAACAAAAAATAAAAGATTCAAAACTAAATTTATGAATTATGCTTATAACATTTACTTTTGGCAATCGCTTAAAACTTGCAGCTTGCTAGTAAATATCAGTATCTATTGTAGCTGGGAACTTTATCGTAATTATAATTTTCTTTTGCAGTCAACATAGGATTCATAAACATTATATCTTACAATAATCCTTTGCAGCCAAGTAAGTCAACTTGAAGCCAGATTTTTCAGTGGCGCCATCTGTCTGCATTTCTATTCTTGCATACCGTTGTGTAGTGGAGTAATCGGCTGGTACAGTTAAAGTGCCACACAGAGCATGCGCTAATACAGAGGAACTAGTTGTGTTCCCTGTAAAGGTTAAGATATGTGTACATGTATATAATACAAAACCGTTACTATAGCAACCACGAGAAACACATTCGGAAAACTATGACTGAACATTTTCTGTCATCCTAGCATTTAATTTCAACATTAGCGAATATTGTCTGGTTAATAAAGTTTGTATTATTTGTATTATTTTTATTATTCAACTGAATCTATAAAAAATAATCAAAACCATATATGTCTATGTTTACAACATTATTAAAAATATTTAAAACTGATTGACAAATTAAGGGAAACAAGTAAACTACAACTGCAAAATTCTGATTGCTGTAATTTAGTATTATATTATATTTAGTTTAATATTTTAGCGCATTTATGATAGCAGCTTTCGGATCTTAATTAGATCTTGATTATATCTTATTATAAGGAATGATTGTATGTTTTTTTTTCTATCTATGGCGTCATAGATAAAATTATTTGGTGTGCGGTTTTATGCCGCGTGCACCAAATCTTTTTATCTATGACCCATAGATAGAAAAAAATTACAATCATTCCTCGGTATAGTTAAATTCAAAAATAAGTTCAACATTCATAACATTCATATAATCTTAAGTTTTATTAAATTATACACATGAAACAAAACACCAGCGCATTAAAACAAAAAATGGCGCATTAATCTAAAAGCGGAACACAGCTGATTGTCAATGGCAACCGCCGGTACCTAGCCTTGCATGAACATTTCTGCACAATATGACGTCAGCAAAACAATACGTCAATGACGTCATCAGAGAAATAAAAAAGTAGTTCCGGCATGCTTCAAAAAATTTTGTCTATGCGATCATAGATATAAAAAATTTGCAACACTAGATAGCATTAAAATTTAATTATTGATAAGTAAAATGTTTCTTACCATCATAAATAAAGATTTTATCCCCGGGACAAGCTGTGTCATATGTTAGAAAAATTAAAATATTTAAATCATCCGCACCGGAGTCAACAATCCAATAACAATCCATGTTACTGAAATACAATAATAATAAGACATCATACACAATACAAATATACGTGGATGAGATTTGATATGTACGCGACAAAAAAGTTAGGGACCATCGTAAAATTTGAAATAGAAATCCAAAAACTGACAAATGTAAAATCCATCTGTATTTTGTTCTTTAATTAATGAAGTAATTTTTTGTGAATGGAATTAAATTTTCTTAATGAAATTATAAGATAATTGATTTGATTAACATACTACCAAATACAATTATGTTTTTGATGTGGTCTTTAACTTTTTTTGTTGAGTATGCATGTATATATAGCAATGTAAAGTCTAGCTACATACTGTGTACTTTAGGCAATTACAAGACCAAATAATAAACAAAAACGAACATATTGAGACCACCGATTATATTACTCATGATGTATACACAGATGGTATCCATTATGCGAGTTGATACATTTTAAGGATTTACTAGATTACGTGACCTTTTAAAATAATGTTTAAACAAAAGTTTTACATGTCTCTCTTTGCATTTATGTTTGACATACTACTGTAATTATCTCAGCATGTTTTGTCCGGCTCCAGTACTTTGCATTTTACTGAAGAGGCTTAATAATACAAGACAGGAAATAACGTATAGGAACCACTGATAAGAAACATCCAAAACGGACAGAGTAAATGTCCAATAATGTCGTAAAAGTACCGTTAGAGATCAAGCTTTATCATACAAAAACGTCTACCCCGCTACTCATTGGATATACGATTTCGTGTCAGGTAACTGAACAACTCTAAACATATCACAATCAGTGAACTACCGATTTTGGAAAAAAAAATCATCGCAACTCTATAATGAAAATAATAGTCTATGAAGCCATGCGATTTGCCCATAACATCAACATACAGGTTCATCTTGTAAATGCATTAATTGTTAATAATACAAAGTTCATTTTTCACACAATATTCGCCTCAGACAGTTGCATCTTTATTTGATATATGTTTCACTTCCAGTAATATAATCAGGCTTACCTGATATATGTTCCACTTCCAGTATTGTAACCAGGCTTACCTGATATATGTTTCACTTCCAGCATTGTAACCAGGCTTACCTGATATATGTTCCACTTCCAGTATTGTAACCAGGCTTACCTGATATATGTTCCACTTCCAGTATTGTAACCAGGCTTACCTGATATATGTTCCACGTCCAGTATTGTAACCAGGCTTACCTGATATATGTTTCATTTCCACCATTGTAACCAGGCTTACCTGATATATGTTCCACTTCCAGTATTGTAACCAGGCTTACCTGATATATGTTCCACGTCCAGTATTGTAACCAGGCTTACCTGATATATGTTTCATTTCCAGTATTGTAACCAGGCTTACCTGATAAATGTTCCATTTCCAGTATTGTAACCAGGCTTACCTGATATATGTTCCACGTCCAGTATTGTAACCAGGCTTACCTGATATATGTTTCATTTCCAGTATTGTAACCAGGCTTACCTGATAAATGTTCCATTTCCAGTATTGTAACCAGGCTTACCTGATATATGTTCCACTTCCAGTATTGTAACCAGGCTTACCTGATATATGTTTCATTTCAACATTGTAACCAGGCTTACCTGATATATGTTTCATTTCCAGCACAGTAACCAGGCTTACCTGATATATGTTCCACTTCCAGTATTGTAACCAGGCTTACCTGATATATGTTCCACTTCCAGTATTGTAACCAGGCTTACCTGATATGTTCCACTTCCAGTATTGTAACCAGGCTTACCTGATATATGTTTCATTTCCAGCATTGTAACCAGGCTTACCTGATATATGTTCCACTTCTAGTATTGTAATCAGGCTTACCTGATATATGTTCCACTTCCAGTATTGTAACCAGGCTTACCTGATATATGTTCCACTTCCAGTCATATAACCAGGCTTACCTGATATATGTTTCACTTCCAGCATTGTAACCAGGCTTACCTGATATATGTTCCACTTCCAGTATTGTAACCAGGCTTATCTGATTAATGTTCCACTTCCAGTATTGTAACCAGGCTTACCTGATATATGTTCCACTTCCAGTATTGTAACCAGGCTTACCTGATTAATGTTCCACTTCCAGTATTGTAACCAGGCTTACCTGATATATGTTCCACTTCCAGTATTGTAACCAGGCTTACCTGATATATGTTTCATTTCCAGTATTGTAACCAGGCTTACCTGATATATGTTTCATTTCCAGTATTGTAACCAGGCTTACCTGATATATGTTCCACTTCCAGTATTGTAACCAGGCTTACCTGATATATGTTTCATTTCCAGCATTGTAACCAGGCTTACCTGATATATGTTTCATTTCCAGCATTGTAACCAGGCTTACCTGATATATGTTCCACTTCCAGTATTGTAACCAGGCTTACCTGATATATGTTCCACTTCCATTATTGTAACCAGTCTTACCTGATATATGTTCCACTTCCAGTATTGTAACCAGGCTTACCTGATATATGTTTCATTTCCAGCATTGTAACCAGGCTTACCAGATATATGTTCCACTTCCAGTATTGTAACCAGGCTTACCTGATATATGTTCCACTTCCAGTATTGTAACCAGGCTTACCTGATATATGTTCCACTTCCAGTCATATAACCAGGCTTACCTGATATATGTTTCACTTCCAGCATTGTAACCAGGCTTACCTGATATATGTTCCACTTCCAGTATTGTAACCAGGCTTACCTGATATATGTTCCACTTCCAGTATTGTAGCCAGGCTTACCTGATATATGTTCCGCTTCCAGTATTGTAATCAGGCTTACCTGATATATGTTCCGGTTCCAGCATTGTAACAAGGCTTACCTGATATATGTTCCGGTTCCAGCATTGTAACAAGGCTTACCTGATATATGTTCCGGTTCCAGTATTGTAATCAGGCTTACCTGATATACGTTCCGGTTCCAGCATTGTAACAAAGCTTACCTGATATATGTTCCGGTTCCAGCATTGTAACAAGGCTTACCTGATATATGTTCCGGTTCCAGCATTGTAACAAGGCTTACCTGATATATGTTCCGGTTCCAGCATTGTAACAAGGCTTACCTGATATATGTTCCGGTTCCAGTATTGTAATCAGGCTTACCTGATATACGTTCCGGTTCCAGCATTGTAACAAAGCTTACCTGATATATGTTCCGGTTCCAGCATTGTAACAAGGCTTACCTGATATATGTTCCGGTTCCAGCATTGTAACAAGGCTTACCTGATATATGTTCCGGTTCCAGCATTGTAACCAGGCGATGTAAGTTCCTGTAGATGTGTTGAACTTGCTGTTACATTTTGCTTGCTAACACTACACAACTGACATATAACTAAAAAAATAAGACGGTTAATTTATTGTCTTGATTTTATTTATTTTGGAAATTAGAATTGTCTTCCTTAGTTCAAATGTTTTTACAACTAGAATTTAGTACCTATTTTAAACGCTATCTTGATACCAGTTGTCTACTGAAAATTGACCATGTTCATCTAACCCGTCACTGAACATTTATTATTCAAACACCCATATTGTTTGTTCATAGCATTTTCAGTGAAAATTTGAATATTAAATAGAACCACATTATACCAGATATTTATTGCTAAGATAAGTTTTATTTCGTACTTAGTGTAATTTAACTTTTTTTGGTTCCTTCTTTTATTTTTGGTCCTTGCTAGCTGGCCGACTGTTCTAATTATAAAGCAAACATTTATGGATCATAGTGCCTCTCACTAATTAGGTTTAAATCCCTCTCGAGTAGGTTCAACTGTGAGCAATCGACGGTTTATTTCGACGCCTTGGTAGCTGTATAGCTAGGGAGCTGTAAGCTATTTCACGGCAGCATTTCTGTCACTAGCTGTCCTTATCTCGGCTATGACTCTGTAGCCGAGCTTCGACTCTTTTTTGCTAGTTCACTGTTAAACTTTCGACGGGCCTGTTCTGTATATAATATATTTTTGCTAGTTATTTATATTTTACCGGTCACTATTGTTTATGGCAAGTACTAAATTTTCTTTATTTCTTATTAAATGATGAATTAAAGATGTTATAAATAAATAAATATTGTAAATCTGACATTTTTAGTGTTATCTTACTGTCACAGGAATCATTATGTCATTATATTCACTTATTTTTCCGAATTGACAGATAATGGTCAGTGCAAATTCAAATGATTTTGAAAAACTAAAACAATCTTCTTGTTGTCACGTTTTGTAACTTTTGCAATTTTAAGTTTTAATACACTCAAGTACCAGAAAATATCTCAATATTCACCATATGTACGGTATTGGAAATGAGAAATTGAAAATCTAATCTGGTAAAGGAATTATTCAGTAACTTACCAGCTGGGCATAGTAATATGATCAGTATTTCTCTGATTATCAGATGTAAACTTTTTGTCATATTCTTTTATAAATTCGATTTCTGAAAAAAAAATCTAATACGTGTAATTAAAATAAACTTTTCATGTTTTTAATATTTTTACTGAGTCTGCCATTTACTTTAGGAAATGAAATGTAATAAGCATGTAATCACCAATTTTAATGGATCAAAACATTGGTTTTGTTGTGCAGATATTTTTGTCAAATGTCTTGGCTCTGTAGCAACCCACTTTGAAAAAAATATGCGATTTGAAAAAAAAATTCAAAGTTCGTAATTTTTTCAAAGTGGATTGCTACATGGCTCTCATTGTTAAATCTGCAATGGTGTGAATAAAAACAGAAATGTTCAAACTGTTCGAAATAATTAAGTTCAAAATATTGAATCTGTGGTTTAATTTTTGCACTTTAAATCTTTCGATGGGATGAAGAAAAACATTACTTTGAGAAAATTTTAAACAAGTTAAAAACTAATTTATCAAAAAATTGTGGTAAAAATTTTCTTTTTGACTTACCCGATGTGGTAATAACAGGAAGCGATTTAACTACCGTCCTTAGATGACCAGACCTCCAAATAATAACCGCAACGCCGCTGATGAGACTTAAATAAAGTCCGTAAACCCGCTGACGTTACGAAATACAAAAACCTATATTTAAATTTATAATTGCGTCAACTTAATTTGTTTAATTACATGCAGAAGGGTGTTAAATTATTGACTTGACAAGTTCTTGATATAGGGGAGATAAGTTTATATAGGGGTCATATCATTTGTATTATATTTAGCCGTGAAGGGTAAAAATCCGGAAATAGCTAAACTCTGGCTACCGGATATGCTCTTTTGTGTTTGAAAACAATAGAATAATGTAATCACAAACATGCCTTTTGTGTTTTGATGTTGATAACTTTATTTATTTGTAAAAGTTCCATCAAGTGCGTTGATTGGTAAATATTTTTGAAAATGAGCATTTAATTTTATTATTCAAGTTGTACTCGTAAATTAAAATTAGGTCTTCTGGTTTGTAATAACCCCGAAATTCCCCGTGGTTTTTGTATTGCCATAATATCTAAGTCTGCTCGTAGAATATTTACATACAGTGTATTTGTAAGCAATTGATGTATTATTTAATAATCAAACTAATTCTTATCTTATTTAGCATTACAGTACGAGTACACGCATATCAGTTGGTTGACAGAGAGATTGCCCTTTATAAGATTGGAACCCAAACCCTGACGGGGCCTGGTCAAGACTTAAAAGTGGGTAGTGAATTTACTTTTGTGAAGCAATCGGGTTACACAAGTCATGAACCTGAGTATAAAAACATCCTAAAAGATTTCACTTACATAACCATCAACATAGATATTACTTCAGTTCATGACATCTTCACCAAACATAAACACGTGTAAATGTAACTATATATATTCCGACGGCTTTGAAAAAATATTTTGAAGTGTCTAATATATTTTTTTTCAACTTTAGGATTATATCCCATTCATAAGTACACGTGTCATACATGCGCATTGTAGAAAAATAGAAAACAGATTTATTTTTCACTGTTTATCCAAGTAAACATTTTTTTCATTGCATACAGTACAAGTAAATTAGTACATTTTTCTTATTGCATACAGTACAAGTAAATTAGTACATTTTTCACATTGCAAACAATACAGACATGTACAACGTTTATTTAAAACTAAACTAACGAACAAATGTCGTTAGCTCATTTGTCCTCGTTAGCCATATCTCATCACCTTTTCAGCTGCTTCATTTATTTCACGGCAGCTTTTTGGTCGCTACCTATCCATGACTCGGCAGCCGAACATCGACTGATTTCAATTAGTACAATGTTAAACTTTCGACAGTTAAGTTGAGTAATGGTGTTTAACGTCCCAGTCAAGAATATTTCACTTATATCGAGACGTCGCCAGCTATAGGCGAAAGTGCAGAAATTTTGCCTGTTCTTTCCGCTGATAGCATTTTACAGCAGGGTTCTTTATCGTGCCAAGCCCACCGAGACACGGGATCTCGTTTATTTTAAGTTCCCATCCGAAAGAACCGTGACTTTCAAATCGTAATACCGAGTGCTTGGCGAGAGAACAGTCACTACTTACTTTTAAATCTTGGGTCAGACCCGGCCGGGGTTCAAACCCACGATCTCCCACTTACGGAGCAAGCACTCTACCAACTTTCGACAGGTCTGTATTGTGCCTTAATGAAGAGTCAAAGATAGTTGCTTTACATATAATGATATGTGATCCTACAATAATTACGACTAATATTTAAGTTAAAGTCAGTCTATTGTCAGCTTGTAATGTTGTTTCCAATTTTAAACCCTAAAGTTTGTTCACTTCAGTAAACAATTGGTATACACAGTAATTAGTTAGGTAAGTGTGATGAAGGACATCATACGTACGTCGTAAACACTGCAAAATACATGGTTTTTTGTTAATGGTAATATGTACATTTGAACATTAAGTACAGTTTCTATATAGTCATTTGTCTATTTTCAAAATGTTGTTTTTATGTATTTATCAAGTTATTTATAAAACAGTCCAACCTGTTTTAAAGACAACCTCTATATAAAGGCCACCTGCTTATAAAGACCAGTAGAATTATATCCCAGTTGTTCTTATTCATATTATTTGAACCTGTAAATAAAGTTCAACTGCCCATAAATACCGCTTTTACTGGTTTCCTTGGGTGGCCTTTATTAACAGGGTTGGCTGTATTATCTATTCGTGTTTCAAATTATATACTATAGCTAGTATCTGAATTTCTTCCTTGAAGACTTTCTTGTTTCAGTGCTATATGCTTTTTGAATATATAAATGTTCGAAATTTATTTGGAACATTCGCAGTGTTTTTATGGAAATGTTTAAAGAAATGGTACACAACTGTTGTTGTAGCATATGGGTACATGTATGTAAATATTTAAATAATAACAAACCAATTTAAATAAACAGAGAGTATATCATTTCACTGCACCATTCTTACACTCTGTATTTAATTTTGATTATCCTCTTGAACATATTGAAACAAGGAAAGCTAATAACATTCTGCACCCAATTTCTCACAAAATAAAACAATGGACGTCCCGTCGCCTTCAATATACAAAGTATTTCAAAAACTGGCAAGGTCAGCTACAGAGTACATAGTTATTTACAATGAAATAAACTTTTTTATTTTTTGGTTAGAGTGGGTGGTATATAAGTACGAATGCTTGTTCGTGCCACTTTGTAATCTGTTTTTTTTTCTTAAATCGTAGACACCACTTTTAAAATCGTACCTACGAATTACAAAGTCGTACGTACGAATTAATGAATCGTACATACGGATTTCAAAATCGTACTTACGAATTACAAAATCGAACCAACGAATTAAAAAAAAGGACCTACAGATTTAAAAATCGTATCTACTAATTTAAAAATCGTACCTACGATTTGAGTAGTTGAGTTGAGTAATGGTGTTTAACGTCCCAGTCAAGAATATTTCACTTATATCGAGACGTCGCCAGATATAGGCGAAGGTGCAGAAATTTTGCCTGTGCATTGCGTTGATGGTATTATACAGCAGGGTTCTTTATCGTGCCAAGCCCACCGTGACACGGGACCTCGTTTATTTTAAGTTCCGATCCGAAAGAACCGTGACTTTCATTTCGTAATGCCGAGTGCTTGGCAAAAGAACAGTCACTACCCACTTTCAAATCTTGGGTCAGACCCGGCCGGGGTTCGAACCCACGACCTTCCACTTACGGAGCGAGCACTCTACCAACTGAGCTACCGCAGTGGTTTTACCTACGATTTTAAAAAAAAATCAGATTACAAAGTGGCACGAACAAGCTTTCGTATATAAGCCACACATAGTAAGCAGGTATATCAGACAAAAATGAGAAGAAACAAATACCTTCCAATCTTACAAATGTACAAATATTGAGAAGAAACGAGTATCTTCCGATCTTACAAATGTACAAATATTGAGAAGGAACGAGTACCTTCCGATCTTACAAATGTACCAATAATCAATTTAAGAAACAGGCAAGGGCAATTATGAAAAGTACATAATTATTTACAATGATACAAAAAAAAATTATCATTTAGACAGGGTTAAGGAGTACACCAGACAAACACTAAAATAAAAAAACATTTATGTTATGTCATGAGGGTGCAATTTTGAAACTTTAGACATGTTGCTTGTTAGGATAGGTCTCGGTGAATTTTAGCTACGCAGAAAGATGTTGCAGATATCGTGCAAATATGTCGAAAGTTTATCATTCAGATAACGCTAGGGAGATGATGTGACAGAGATATGGGTAGTTAGTGTCCTAAAATTAAAGCTGGTGAGAGATATACAGTCGAACCTGTCTATAAAGGCCACCCAACAGAACCAGTAAAAGTGGTCTTTATGGGCAGGTGGTCTTTACATACAGGTTCAAATAACATGAAGAAAGAACAATTGGGATACACGTCTACTGGCCTTTATAAGCAGGTGGCACTTACATAGAAGTGGCCTTTAAGGCAGGTTGGACTGTATACAAATGTGAAGTTGCAAAAAACTTGGCTGTCGAGGTCTAGCTATAAACAAGGGGCCAATATGATCTGTGTATTCATCACTAATTCGTTAGCTGAGTGTTAAGCTTTCGACAGGTCTGTTGTGTACCAAATATACATGTGATTTACTGAGTTTATAAGATTTCATTTTTAAAATAAGGATGTGTTTTTAATTGTCTTCATGGGCGTGTGTTCAGATTGTAATTGAAATTTTCATAAAGATATATTTTGGTTCGTTTTAAAATGATTTAAATCTTTTAGACAAAGATATAGTGTGTTTTACCTCATAAATTTCAGTAATTGTCCAAAAATATTCAGAATTAGATAATAGAACGAAATAGGTACAACTCTTCAGATTGCATCTTAAAATTACAGTTTTACGTGTTTGATGTCAATTTGTTTAGTAGTTTTATATCTTCGATGCTTTAAGCAGAAAACAACAACTGACCTCGGCGACTGGTAGATATACGTTTAAGTTTTCGTTTCCTCAAATTTCATTTCACAAAACAATGTATTCGGCAGAAATAGTGCAAATTTGCCTTCCGGAAGAGCTAAAGCACACACAAAGAGAATCGTATATGTGAAATGCATGATCGAGAACTTTTACCAAGTTTCAATTCGTTGGTAAGCAAGATCCATTGTTCATGCAGCTTATTTCTCAATTTCAATTACATCCATAAGTATTTTAATTAATAAAAGGGTTTCTCCTTTTTAACAGAAAATGTAGAATGGGCGATTTTAGAATACATGCAAAAGTACTTGGAAAAACCTGGATACCATAGCATCGTGCCTGGTGCCAGTCTAACGTCTGTCAGTCTGGTAACATTATTTGTTCTGTCTGTTGCCGATCACATAATGTAAAAAAGAGTATATATATATATATATATATATATATATATATATATATATATATATATATATAAAAGAATCGAAATAAAAGAAAATAAAACTTTTCAATGTTATTTTACAGGTTATTAGGTGTATGTCAACTTGCAAGACTTAATGAAACTCAGTGTAAATAATAATGGAAAAACAAGAAACAAAAATAAAAAAAAATAAAAAAAATAAATATAATTAAAAACAACCTTCTTCCTAATGATAATACAGTACAGACCTGTCGAAAGTTTAACACTGAGCTAACGAAATTTGCCGAATCGACGGCTTATTTTGACCCTTTGTTAGCTGTAGCTAGGGAGCTGTAAGCTATTTCACGGCAGCATTTCTGTAACTAGCTGTCCTTATCTCGGTCATGACTCTGTAGCCTAGCTTCGACTCTTTTTTGTGATAGCTCATTGTTAAACTTTCGACGGGCCTGTTCTGTATAAGGGAGGGTTATTATTTAAAAAGAAAAATTAGGTAAGGAAATAAAACAAACAAACAAAATAATAATAATAAACTTAGACTTTCCCATGTTTTCTTTTAGGTTATTAGGTGTGTGTCAATCTTCTAGACGTAATTAAATTCATTTTGAAACAATTAAAAAAATAAATAAAAAACTAAGATAAAAACAATAAATAAATAAAATAAAACCTCCATAATGAAAAAATAAGATTAAACTTCTATGCATAGTTATTGTTAGGCACACAGTTCGTATGGTTCGTTTTTTATAGTTTTAAAATTTATTATCTTAAACACTTAAGTCAAATAAGTGCATTTATGAATGCAAATAGCTGCCAATTATCAGATAGAATTCCCTGTGAACTATCTTTTATTCTAACAAAATGATTATATCAATCGTTAACAGTGCTTGTAATTTGACAACACATGCCTTGTATTCCGTAATTGTACCGTTTCCAATTTAACTTATATATAGTTAATCACATTTCAGTCGTTTGAAATTGGAAAATACTGACTGAAATTACAGCTCATTTTATTCTAAAATAAATTGAAATTGAAGTTATATGTTAAAACATTTTGTATTCTTTTATGTTTGAATTACAATACTTTTTTTTCTATTTTAAATAGAAATTGAAGTTATATGTTAGACGATTTAGTTTTTTTTTTTTTTTACTTTTGAATTAGAACGAAAAACTTGTCAGAAGAATGAATGAATTACTAAATTCGTATTTAGATCGTACTCAAGTGCTGATACTGTACTTTATTAGAGTATGTTTAGAGTGTAGTAATGTTGTTTTACGAGACTTCTGAAAACGAACTGACAAACTTCCCGACGTCGCAATAGTTGAGAAATCGCTGATGCAACGTTTAATAACATACATTTAACAACAAATATACACTCTCCAAACACAAAAGTACGGTATGATAAGTTAAAATTATCAGAAAGGTACACCTCAACGTTTTAATAATTTTGTAAAGAAGAATAAATTCAATTTATTGACACTTAAAACATTAGTACACAAGTTATTCATTGCATCTACGGAGTTAATTACCCGTGATGTTCCATGTCTGTGAATACGATAATTGGTCTTCTTGTTTTGTTCACGAAATATGCTGTATTGACATTTTTGGACATATGTCAAAATAATCTTCTGATATATTCTCAATGCACTGTCATTTCTGAACTGATGACAATGCTTTTCAAACTGTATTGCAAAAAATACAATATAGACCTGTCGAAAGTTTAACATTGAGCTAACGAAAACGAATCGAAGATAGGTAGTCGAGTGGCAAAAATATTGATAGCTAGCGGCCGAAAAGCTGCCAAAAAGATAGAATCAGCTGCCTAGAGATAATGTAGGAGTAGTTGCCAAGAAATAGGAGCAGCTGCCGCGACATTGCTTACTGCTAACGAGAAGCCGAGAATCGAGAGCAAAGATGAGTTGTATTTGGCACTAATTTGTTACTTTAGTGTTAAACTTTCGACAGGTCTGTATTGTATAGTATACAGAAAGTAATGGTTATTAGTATACAATTAGCCTGCCAGTATAACATAAAAAGACATGCTGTGACATTTGTAGAAAGGTAACCAATACTTTTACAAACTGTATTATATACACTGAACAGTTATTAAATTACAATAGGGAAACCGCATAAAATACAACAAAGTCAGACAGAGTCGAATTGATTTCATGATTGGTGTTCGGTTGATATAGTACTAGATTTTCATGTAAGAGATTCAATGTTCCAACAATAAAGCCATGTTATGAGATTTCTGACAAATTGACAATGCTTTTAAAACTACTTAAGTCAGCATTAATTATAACTTGGTAATTGAATAAAGTACAAAAACTGCAATGGCTTTGATTAAGTTGATTTTTTTTCTGAAGAAATATTCCATAAATCAGAAAAGTTATCATTTAATGAAGTTTCATTTATGATATGACAAATATATCGATTTTCTAAATATTTTTCCGGGGTTACGTCTCTAAACATATTCAGCTTAACATGATTATAAAATTTCTTTTTAAAAATAAATACATGTCTTATCCCAAATATTGGGATTTTTTATGGACAAACATTCGATAATGTACAACCCATGCATAGTCAAGCAAGTTAAAAAAGGGGACAAAGGGTCAAACATAAGCACTTATAATAAATATAAGTAAATTTGCCAAGTAATTATGAAAATGTGACATGTTTTCTGACAGAAGCGTTATAATACGTTACAGTTGTATAATCAGTGAGCTTATTTTGTCTTGTATTATTGTCTTGTTTTATTGTCTTGTTTTCTTGTCTTGTATTATTGTCTTTTTTTATTGTTTAATTAGTGTCTTGTTTCAATCGTTTGTTGCGTTTTGCTTTTGGTTGCATTGTGTGAAGCCAAGACAATTTTCTTCCAACAAAGATCGTCCAGATTTTATTTATTATGAAGAGTTACATATCATATGAAAAATCCAGACTATTTATTTCAAATCAGACAAAACAGAGAACCCTTTAATATTCCCACAATGCAAACACCGATGTCGGCTTAGGCTACATTGTGTATGTTTCCTTTAATTTAATTATACATCATCTAGCTAGTATAGAATGGTACATACCATTATTTGGATTTATTACATGAATAAATTTTTGACAAAAACGGTACAAACGTCGTCTACAAATGCGGTCTATGTCCACGAACCGGTTAAGGTACGTTGCTGTTCCGGATTGGTCTCACTTCCGATACACTACAAGAGATGCCTATATACAACAATGTTGTGCAGATGGATGGTGCAACATCAAATGCTTTTCAATATCACAAGATAACAATATTCTATTTGACCATGCTGTTACAGAGTACTTCGATATGTACAACAAGAGGAGAAAACCTGTACTGATTACAAAATAAAGTACTCTTTGACCCTGATCAGTTGTTTATTTTAGACTTTTGCATTTTTATCTGTATCCTATTAATAGTGCACGGTTTTTAATGTGTATAGTAAATGCAAACTGTAATTATACACTTTACCGTGATTAGTACATAAACTGTACGTATTCTGCCGTTTGGAATGTTTAATATAAAGACGAATACTTAACATTGACGATATTTGTATTGACAGTTCTATATATATCAACAGGACAAGATAACAGTAGTCATGTAAAGGTAATATCTAATTTATGGGTTAAGTCAATTAAGTATCTACATGTACTTAAAAATAAATCAAAACTGCACTTCCTGCTGTATAACAGTTGAGGACAAAAATGTAAAAAAAAAAATTTAAAAAACCACACATTTCACAGGTTCTTAGGCTGGATGAGCGAAACAAGACAACGATTATATGCATATAGGACAGTTATACAGTACAGGCCTGTAGAAAGTTTAACACTGAGCTAAGCTAAAGATAATAAGTCCGAACTCGGCTGCCGAAATATGGATATCTATAGTGGCTGAAACGAGAGTTATAAGAGCACTTAATAAATCTCCAATGCCTGTGTCCTAATAAAACGTCTTAAAAGTATAAAAAATTGCATTTTTCTTAAAAAAATGTAAGATAGACCTGATATTGATATGGAGGAAATGTAGTCAATATAAATCATATTTATATCCGTAATTCTATAAATAACCGCCTCGTAAATCACGGGTATCTACCCTATAATCTACCCGCAATGGAAACGTTTTATGAATTGTGATTTGTATGGGCATTTATTATATAGATGGAAACGACAATAAAGTTATTTTAGTACAGTATTCTTATAGTTAATAGAGAGAGAGACTAGGCTGAAGTGAGCCGACAATAACTTTGAGCCGACAATAAAGCCAGCCGACAATAAATAGGGTGCGTTCGGATCTGTTATTCAGAAAAATAAATTACCAATGGGTGCATGTATTTTTTTTTCTATCAGGTGTATATAGTCGGTCCTGGCAATAATTGTTAGGGGGATCGAATCTGAGGTTGCAAATTGTCAGAGGTGAAGATAATACATAAAATGAAAAATGAAGAAACGATTTATTGAATGTGAAATTCTCGAAATTCTACGTTATGATCTCTTAGCAAATTTGTGTATAGACAGTGTTAAGGGTACTCTATTAGGTGTATATAGTCCGGTCCTGGCAATAATTGTTAGGGGATCGAATCCGAGGTTGCAAGTTATCACAGGTGAAGATAATACATAAAATGAACAATGAAGAAACGGTTTTTTGAATGTGAAATTCTCGAAATACTACGTTATGATCTCTTAGCAAATTTGTGTATAGACAGTGTTAAGGGTACTCTATTAGGTGTATATAGTCCGGTCCTGGCAATAATTGTTAGGGGATCGAATCCGAGGTTGCAATTTATCACAGGTGAAGATAATACATAAAATGAACAATGAAGAAACGGCTTTTTGAATGTGAAATTCTCGAAATTCTACGTTATGATCTCTTAGCAAATTTGTGTATAGACAGTGTTAAGGGTACTCTATTAGGTGTATATAGTCCGGTCCTGGCAATAATTGTTAGGGGATCGAATCCGAGGTTACAAGTTATCACAGGTGAAGATAATACATAAAATGAACAATGAAGAAACGGCTTTTTGAATGTGAAATTCTCGAAATTCTACGTTATGATCTCTTAGCAAATTCGTGTATAGACAGTGTTAAGGGTACTCTATTAGGTGTATATAGTCCGGTCCTGGCAATAATTGTTAGGGGATCGAATCCGAGGTTGCAAGTTATCACAGGTGAAGATAATACATAAAATGAACAATGAAGAAACGGCTTTTTGAATGTGAAATTCTCGAAATTCTACGTTATGATCTCTTAGCAAATTTGTGTATAGACAGTGTTAAGGGTACTCTATTAGGTGTATATAGCCCGGTCCTGGCAATAATTGTTAGGGGGATCGAACCCGAGGCTGCAAATTATCAGAGGTAGAGATAATACATGATACGAACAATGAAAATTTGGCTTTTTGAATGTGAATTTCTCGAAATTCTACATTATGATCTCTTAGCAAATTTGTGTATAGACAGTGTTAAGAGTCCCCTATTGGGTGTATATAGTCCGGCGATGGCAATAATTGTTAGGGTGATCGAACCCGTAACTGCAAATTGTCAGAGGTGAAGATAACACATGAAATGAACAATGAAGATACGGCTTTTTGAATGTGAAATTCTCGAAATTCTACGTTATGATCTCTTAGCAAATTTGTGTATAGACAGTGTTAAGAGTACTCTATTTGGTGTATATAGTCCGGTCCTGGCAATAATTGTTAGGGGGATCGAACCCAGGGCTGCAAATTGTCAGAGGTAAAGATAACACATGAATGAACAATGAAGATACAGCTTTTTGAATGTGAAATTCTCGAAATTCTACGTTATGATCTCTTAGCAAATTTGTGTATAGACAGTGTTAAGGGTACTCTATTAGGTGTATATAGTCCGGTCCTGGCAATAATTGTTAGGGGATCGAATCCGAGGTTGCAAGTTATCACAGGTCAAGATAATACATAAAATGAACAATGAAGAAACGGCTTTTTGAATGTGAAATTCTCGAAATTCTACGTTATGATCTCTTAGCAAATTTGTGTATAGACAGTGTTAAGGGTACTCTATTAGGTGTATATAGTCCGGTCCTGGCAATAATTGTTAGGGGATCGAATCCGAGGTTGCAAGTTATCACAGGTGAAGATAATACATAAAATGAACAATGAAGAAACGGCTTTTGAATGTGAAATTCTCGAAATTCTACGTTATGATCTCTTAGCAAATTTGTGTATAGACAGTGTTAAGGGTACTCTATTAGGTGTATATAGTCCGGTCCTGGCAATAATTGTTAGGGGATCGAATCCGAGGTTACAAGTTATCACAGGTGAAGATAATACATAAAATGAACAATGAAGAAACGGCTTTTTGAATGTGAAATTCTCGAAATTCTACGTTATGATCTCTTAGCAAATTCGTGTATAGACAGTGTTAAGGGTACTCTATTAGGTGTATATAGTCCGGTCCTGGCAATAATTGTTAGGGGATCGAATCCGAGGTTGCAAGTTATCACAGGTGAAGATAATACATAAAATGAACAATGAAGAAACGGCTTTTTGAATGTGAAATTCTCGAAATTCTACGTTATGATCTCTTAGCAAATTTGTGTATAGACAGTGTTAAGGGTACTCTATTAGGTGTATATAGCCCGGTCCTGGCAATAATTGTTAGGGGGATCGAACCCGAGGCTGCAAATTATCAGAGGTAGAGATAATACATGATACGAACAATGAAAATTTGGCTTTTTGAATGTGAATTTCTCGAAATTCTACATTATGATCTCTTAGCAAATTTGTGTATAGACAGTGTTAAGTCCCCTATTGGGTGTATATAGTCCGGCGATGGCAATAATTGTTAGGGTGATCGAACCCGTAACTGCAAATTGTCAGAGGTGAAGATAACACATGAAATGAACAATGAAGATACGGCTTTTTGAATGTGAAATTCTCGAAATTCTACGTTATGATCTCTTAGCAAATTTGTGTATAGACAGTGTTAAGAGTACTCTATTTGGTGTATATAGTCCGGTCCTGGCAATAATTGTTAGGGGGATCGAACCCAGGGCTGCAAATTGTCAGAGGTGAAGATAACACATGAAATGAACAATGAAGATACAGCTTTTTGAATGTGAATTTCTCGAAATTCTACGTTATGATCTCTTAGCAAATTTGTGTATAGACAGTGTTAAGGGTCCTCTATTAGGTGTATATAGTCCGGTCCTGGCAATAATTGTTAGGGGATCGAATCCGAGGTTGCAAGTTATCACAGGTGAAGATAATACATAAAATGAACAATGAAGAAACGGCTTTTTGAATGTGAAATTCTCGAAATTCTACGTTATGATCTCTTAGCAAATTTGTGTATAGACAGTGTTAAGGGTACTCTATTAGGTGTATATAGTCCGGTCCTGGCAATAATTGTTAGGGGATCGAATCCGAGGTTGCAAGTTATCACAGTTGAAGATAATACATAAAATGAACAATGAAGAAACGGCTTTTTGAATGTGAAATTCTCGAAATTCTACGTTATGATCTCTTAGCAAATTCGTGTATAGACAGTGTTAAGGGTACCCTATTAGGTGTATATAGTCCGGTCCTGGCAATAATTGTTAGGAGATCGAATCCGAGGTTGCAAGTTATCACAGGTGAAGATAATACATAAAATGAACAATGAGAAACGGCTTTTTGAATGTGAATTTCTCGAAATTCTACATTATGATCTCTTAGCAAATTTGTGTATAGACAGTGTTAAGAGTCCCCTATTGGGTGTATATAGTCCGGCGATGGCAATAATTGTTAGGGGATCGAACCCGTAACTGCAAATTGTCAGAGATGAAGATAATACATAAAATGAACAATGAAGAAACGGCTTTTTGAATGTGAAATTCTCGAAATTCTACGTTATGATCTCTTAGCAAATTTGTGTATAGACAGTGTTAAGGGTACTCTATTTGGTGTATATAGTCCGGTCCTGGCAATAATTGTTAGGGGGATCGAACCCAGGGCTGCATATTGTCAGAGGTGAAGATAACACATTGAATGAACAATGAAGATACGGCTTTTGAATGTGAAATTCTCGAAATTCTACGTTATGATCTCTTAGCAAATTTGTGTATAGACAGTGTTAAGGGTCCTCTATTAGGTGTATATAGTCCGGTCCTGGCAATAATTGTTAGGGTGATCGAACCCGTAACTGCAAATTGTCAGAGGTGAAGATAACACATGAAATGAACAATGAAGATACGGCTTTTTGAATGTGAAATTCTCGAAATTCTACGTTATGATCTCTTAGCAAATTTGTGTATAGACAGTGTTAAGGGTACTCTATTTGGTGTATATAGTCCGGTCCTGGCAATAATTGTTAGGGGGATCGAACCCAGGGCTGCAAATTGTCAGAGGTGAAGATAACACATGAAATGAACAATGAAGATACGGCTTTTTGAATGTAAAATTCTCGAAATTCTACGTTATGATCTCTTAGCAAATTTGTGTATAGACAGTGTTAAGGGTCCTCTATTAGGTGTATATAGTCCGGTCCTGGCAATAATTGTTAGGGGATCGAATCCGAGGTTGCAAGTTATCACAGGTCAAGATAATACATAAAATGAACAATGAAGAAACGGCTTTTTGAATGTGAAATTCTCGAAATTCTACGTTATGATCTCTTAGCAAATTTGTGTATAGACAGTGTTAAGGGTACTCTATTAGGTGTATATAGTCCGGTCCTGGCAATAATTGTTAGGGGATCGAATCCGAGGTTGCAAGTTATCACAGGTGAAGATAATACATAAAATGAACAATGAAGAAACGGCTTTTTGAATGTGAAATTCTCGAAATTCTACGTTATGATCTCTTAGCAAATTCGTGTATAGACAGTGTTAAGGGTACCCTATTAGGTGTATATAGTCCGGTCCTGGCAATAATTGTTAGGAGATCGAATCCGAGGTTGCAAGTTATCACAGGTGAAGATAATACATAAAATGAACAATGAAGAAATGGCTTTTTGAATGTGAATTTCTCGAAATTCTACATTATGATCTCTTAGCAAATTTGTGTATAGACAGTGTTAAGAGTCCCCTATTGGGTGTATATAGTCCGGCGATGGCAATAATTGTTAGGGTGATCGAACCCGTAACTGCAAATTGTCAGAGATGAAGATAATACATAAAATGAACAATGAAGAAACGGCTTTTTGAATGTGAAATTCTCGAAATTCTACGTTATGATCTCTTAGCAAATTTGTGTATAGACAGTGTTAAGGGTACTCTATTTGGTGTATATAGTCCGGTCCTGGCAATAATTGTAAGGAGAATCGAACCCAGGGCTGCAAATTGTCAGAGGTGAAGATAACACATGGAATGAACAATGAAGATACGGCTTTTGAATGTGAAATTCTCGAAATTCTACGTTATGATCTCTTAGCAAATTTGTGTATAGACAGTGTTAAGGGTCCTCTATTAGGTGTATATAGTCCGGTCCTGGCAATAATTGTTAGGGTGATCGAACCCGTAACTGCAAATTGTCAGAGGTGAAGATAACACATGAAATGAACAATGAAGATACGGCTATTTGAATGTGAAATTCTCGAAATTCTACGTTATGATCTCTTAGCAAATTCGTGTATAGACAGTGTTAAGGGTACTCTATTAGGTGTATATAGTCCGGTCCTGGCAATAATTGTTAGGGGATCGAATCCGAGGTTGCAAGTTATCACAGGTGAAGATAATTTATAAAATGAACAATGAAGATACGGCTTTTTGAATGTGAATTTCTCGAAATTCTACGTTATGATCTCTTAGCAAATTTGTGTATAGACAGTGTTAAGAGTCCCCTATTGGGTGTATATAGTCCGGTGATGGCAATAATTGTTAGGGGGATCGAACCCGAGGCTGCAAATTATCAGAGGTAGAGATAATACATGATACGAACAATGAAAATACGGCTTTCTGAATGTGAATTTCTCGAAATTCTACGTTATGATCTCTTAGCAAATTTGTGTATAGACAGTGTTAAGAGTCCCCTATTGGGTGTATATAGTCCGGTGATGGCAATAATTGTTAGGGTGATCGAACCCGTAACTGCAAATTGTCAGAGGTGAAGATAACTCATAAAATGAACAATGAAGATACGGCTTTTTGAATGTGAAATTCTCGAAATTCTACATTATGATCTCTTAGCAAATTTGTGTATAGACAGTGTTAAGAGTCCCCTATTGGGTGTATATAGTCCGGCGATGGCAATAATTGTTAGGGTGATCGAACCCGTAACTGCAAATTGTCAGAGATGAAGATAATACATAAAATGAACAATGAAGAAACGGCTTTTTGAATGTGAAATTCTCGAAATTCTACGTTATGATCTCTTAGCAAATTTGTGTATAGACAGTGTTAAGGGTACTCTATTTGGTGTATATAGTCCGGTCCTGGCAATATTTGTAAGGAGAATCGAACCCAGGGCTGCAAATTGTCAGAGGTGAAGATAACACATGGAATGAACAATGAAGATACGGCTTTTTGAATGTGAAATTCTCGAAATTCTACGTTATGATCTCTTAGCAAATTTGTGTATAGACAGTGTTAAGGGTCCTCTATTAGGTGTATATAGTCCGGTCTTGGCAATAATTGTTACGGTGATCGAACCCGTAACTGCAAATTGTCAGAGGTGAAGATAACACATGAAATGAACAATGAAGATACGGCTATTTGAATGTGAAATTCTCGAAATTCTACGTTATGATCTCTTAGCAAATTCGTGTATAGACAGTGTTAAGGGTACTCTATTAGGTGTATATAGTCCGGTCCTGGCAATAATTGTTAGGGGATCGAATCCGAGGTTGCAAGTTATCACAGGTGAAGATAATTTATAAAATGAACAATGAAGAAACGGCTTTTTGAATGTGAAATTCTCGAAATTCTACGTTATGATCTCTAGCAAATTCGTGTATAGACAGTGTTAAGGGTACTCTATTAGGTGTATATAGTCCGGTCCTGGCAATAATTGTTAGGGGATCGAATCCGAGGTTGCAAGTTATCACAGGTGAAGATAATACATAAAATGAACAATGAAGAAACGGCTTTTTGAATGTGAAATTCTCGAAATTCTACGTTATGATCTCTTAGCAAATTTGTGTATAGACAGTGTTAAGGGTACTCTATTAGGTGTATATAGCCCGGTCCTGGCAATAATTGTTAGGGGGATCGAACCCGAGGCTGCAAATTATCAGAGGTAGAGATAATACATGATACGAACAATGAAAATTTGGCTTTTTGAATGTGAATTTCTTGAAATTCTACATTATGATCTCTTAGCAAATTTGTGTATAGACAGTGTTAAGAGTCCCCTATTGGGTGTATATAGTCCGGCGATGGCAATAATTGTTAGGGTGATCGAACCCGTAACTGCAAATTGTCAGAGGTGAAGATAACACATGAAATGAACAATGAAGATACGGCTTTTTGAATGTGAAATTCTCGAAATTCTACGTTATGATCTCTTAGCAAATTTGTGTATAGACAGTGTTAAGAGTACTCTATTTGGTGTATATAGTCCGGTCCTGGCAATAATTGTTAGGGGGATCGAACCCAGGGCTGCAAATTGTCAGAGGTGAAGATAACACATGAAATGAACAATGAAGATACAGCTTTTTGAATGTGAAATTCTCGAAATTCTACGTTATGATCTCTTAGCAAATTTGTGTATAGACAGTGTTAAGGGTCCTCTATTAGGTGTATATAGTCCGGTCCTGGCAATAATTGTTAGGGGATCGAATCCGAGGTTGCAAGTTATCACAGGTCAAGATAATACATAAAATGAACAATGAAGAAACGGCTTTTTGAATGTGAAATTCTCCAAATTCTACGTTATGATCTCTTAGCAAATTTGTGTATAGACAGTGTTAAGGGTACTCTATTAGGTGTATATAGTCCGGTCCTGGCAATAATTGTTAGGGGATCGTATCCGAGGTTGCAAGTTATCACTGGTGAAGATAATACATAAAATGAACAATGAAGAAACGGCTTTTTGAATGTGAAATTCTCGAAATCCTACGTTATGATCTCTTAGCAAATTCGTGTATAGACAGTGTTAAGGGTACCCTATTAGGTGTATATAGACCGGTCCTGGCAATAATTGTTAGGAGATCGAATCCGAGGTTGCAATTTATCACAGGTGAAGATAATACATAAAATGAACAATGAAGAAACGGCTTTTTGAATGTGAAATTCTCGAAATTCTACGTTATGATCTCTTAGCAAATTTGTGTATAGACAGTGTTAAGGGTACTCTATTAGGTGGATATAGTCCGGTCCTGGCACTAATTGTTAGGGGATCGAATCCGAGGTTACAAGTTATCACAGGTGAAGATAATACATAAAATGAACAATGAAGAAACGGCTTTTTGAATGTGAAATTCTCGAAATTCTACGTTATGATCTCTTAGCAAATTTGTGTATAGACAGTGTTAAGGGTACTCTATTAGGTGTATATAGTCCGGTCCTGGCAATAATTGTTAGGGGATCGAATCCGAGGTTACAAGTTATCACAGGTGAAGATAATACATAAAATGAACAATGAAGAAACGGCTTTTTGAATGTGAAATTCTCGAAATTCTACGTTATGATCTCTTAGCAAATTCGTGTATAGACAGTGTTAAGGGTACTCTATTAGGTGTATATAGTCCGGTCCTGGCAATAATTGTTAGGGGATCGAATCCGAGGTTGCAAGTTATCACAGGTGAAGATAATACATAAAATGAACAATGAAGAAACGGCTTTTTGAATGTGAAATTCTCGAAATTCTACGTTATGATCTCTTAGCAAATTTGTGTATAGACAGTGTTAAGGGTACTCTATTAGGTGTATATAGCCCGGTCCTGGCAATAATTGTTAGGGGGATCGAACCCGAGGCTGCAAATTATCAGAGGTAGAGATAATACATGATACGAACAATGAAAATTTGGCTTTTTGAATGTGAATTTCTCGAAATTCTACATTATGATCTTAGCAAATTTGTGTATAGACAGTGTTAAGAGTCCCCTATTGGGTGTATATAGTCCGGCGATGGCAATAATTGTTAGGGTGATCGAACCCGTAACTGCAAATTGTCAGAGGTGAAGATAACACATGAAATGAACAATGAAGATACGGCTTTTGAATGTGAAATTCTCGAAATTCTACGTTATGATCTCTTAGCAAATTTGTGTATAGACAGTGTTAAGAGTACTCTATTTGGTGTATATAGTCCGGTCCTGGCAATAATTGTTAGGGGATCGAACCCAGGGCTGCAAATTGTCAGAGGTGAAGATAACACATGAAATGAACAATGAAGATACAGCTTTTTGAATGTGAAATTCTCGAAATTCTACGTTATGATCTCTTAGCAAATTTGTGTATAGACAGTGTTAAGGGTCCTCTATTAGGTGTATATAGTCCGGTCCTGGCAATAATTGTTAGGGGATCGAATCCGAGGTTGCAAGTTATCACAGGTCAAGATAATACATAAAATGAACAATGAAGAAACGGCTTTTTGAATGTGAAATTCTCGAAATTCTACGTTATGATCTCTTAGCAAATTTGTGTATAGACAGTGTTAAGGGTACTCTATTAGGTGTATATAGTCCGGTCCTGGCAATAATTGTTAGGGGATCGAATCCGAGGTTGCAAATTATCACAGTTGAAGATAATACATAAAATGAACAATGAAGAAACGGCTTTTTGAATGTGAAATTCTCGAAATTCTACGTTATGATCTCTTAGCAAATTCGTGTATAGACAGTGTTAAGGGTACCCTATTAGGTGTATATAGTCCGGTCCTGGCAATAATTGTTAGGAGATCGAATCCGAGGTTGCAAGTTATCACAGGTGAAGATAATACATAAAATGAACAATGAAGAAACGGCTTTTTGAATGTGAATTTCTCGAAATTCTACATTATGATCTCTTAGCAAATTTGTGTATAGACAGTGTTAAGAGTCCCCTATTGGGTGTATATAGTCCGGCGATGGCAATAATTGTTAGGGTGATCGAACCCGTAACTGCAAATTGTCAGAGATGAAGATAATACATAAAATGAACAATGAAGAAACGGCCTTTTGAATGTGAAATTCTCGAAATTCTACGTTATGATGTCTTAGCAAATTTGTGTATAGACAGTGTTAAGGCCAAGTGGTACAAATGGATGCTGACGTTATGCACGGCGTGTACAAATCTATGCACTTTGATGGTATTATTCCAAGTCCTAACTTAAAGGGACTGTAATAATTTTGATAAATATCTTGCAGGAAATAAAATACATAATATCTATCAATTAAAAATATTAATAAAAATATACAAGAAAAGTACATGTATCATAAATACGATACACGAATAAATTCAACAGATCTAGATACCAGTGATTCACTGAATATTTGCTTTTTTATACCGTCAATTGATAAGGACGTTTTTCACAAAATTTAATTGATGATATCTTTTTTAATATTGTTTCGATTTTCAAATTTTTTTCAGATTTTAAAAATAAAAGATTTTCGTATTTTTCATACACTATGAATTTTAAAATTTATTTGCAATGACGTCATGAAAATTTATACCGAAATACGGGGTGTATCTGCAAAATTGCGTACGGAATTTCTGAGCGACGTATTTTCGACCTCGGTGGTTTTTTAACAGTAACTAACTTTGGCCAAGTAAAATGATTTGAATTATAATGATTCCTTCACTCTAGTCAAGATTTTGTCTCAATAGTTCAATATCTTTTTCATGTTTCAAATGTAGCCATTGATAATATTTCCTTGACTCAAAATGGCCCTCGTTCTTGCATTTTCGAAGTATCATCATTGATTCTTATTTCGAATGATAAGGCCTTGTTCTTCTGCTATTCCAAGTAATAATGTTTCAGAATATTATTATTTCTATCATAATTATTATTCCATATTGACTGGGAATATAAAATTATCTAATTGATGAAGTAATTTGTATACAAATAATAAAATTAATATATTTACGATAACAGCGAGAAGCACAAACACAACACTCCTTGTTTACGACACGATAACGTTAAATTTTGCAACTTTGCCTATCCTTCAGTGTCAAAAATCATGACGTTATTGTTAATTTTGGTAATATTTTTGCATCAGATTTCGTCTTTGAAGTTTTATACCGAAAAATCAAGCAAGGTGACATATGTATTTCTTTACATTTTCAGAAAATTTAAATTCAGAACTACATTATGTTAGTTTTTCAAAAACTTGTAGGACAATCTGTTATTTTTCTACACTTTTCCCAATTTTTCAGAGCCTGGAAAAATGCAATTTCCCATTAATCCTATGTTAAAATCCCGACATTTTTGACATTTTTGACACTTTATAGCTAAAAAAGTAAAAAGGTGACCCCTATATTTTTTTTACATTTTCAGATGCGCCTCAAAAAGTTTTACAGATACGGAAAAACTCAGAAACTTGTAGGATAGTGCCCATTTGTACCACTTGGCCTTAAGGGTACTCTATTTGGTATATATAGTCCGGTCCTGGCAATAATTGTTAGGGGGATCGAACCCAGGGCTGCAAATTGTCAGAGGTGAAGATAACACATGGAATGAACAATGAAGATACGGTTTTGAATGTGAAATTCTCGAAATTCTACGTTATGATCTCTTAGCAAATTTGTGTATAGACAGTGTTAAGGGTCCTCTATTAGGTGTATATAGTCCGGTCCTGGCAATAATTGTTAGGGTGATCGAACCCGTAACTGCAAATTGTCAGAGGTGAAGATAACACATGAAATGAACAATGAAGATACGGCTTTTTGAATGTGAAATTCTCGAAATTCTACGTTATGATCTCTTAGCAAATTTGTGTATAGACAGTGTTAAGGGTACTCTATTTGGTGTATATAGTCCGGTCCTGGCAATAATTGTTAGGGGGATCGAACCCAGGGCTGCAAATTGTCAGAGGTGAAGATAACACATGAAATGAACAATGAAGATACGGCTTTTTGAATGTGAAATTCTCGAAATTCTACGTTATGATCTCTTAGCAAATTTGTGTATAGACAGTGTTAAGGGTCCTCTATTAGGTGTATATAGTCCGGTCCTGGCAATAATTGTTAGGGGATCGAATCCGAGGTTGCAAGTTATCACAGGTCAAGATAATACATAAAATGAACAATGAAGAAACGGCTTTTTGAATGTGAAATTCTCGAAATTCTACGTTATGATCTCTTAGCAAATTTGTGTATAGACAGTGTTAAGGGTACTCTATTAGGTGTATATAGTCCGGTCCTGGCAATAATTGTTAGGGGATCGAATCCGAGGTTGCAAGTTATCACAGGTGAAGATAATACATAAAATGAACAATGAAGAAACGGCTTTTTGAATGTGAAATTCTCGAAATTCTACGTTATGATCTCTTAGCAAATTCGTGTATAGACAGTGTTAAGGGTACCCTATTAGGTGTATATAGTCCGGTCCTGGCAATAATTGTTAGGAGATCGAATCCGAGGTTGCAAGTTATCACAGGTGAAGATAATACATAAAATGAACAATGAAGAAACGGCTTTTTGAATGTGAATTTCTCGAAATTCTACATTATGATCTCTTAGCAAATTTGTGTATAGACAGTGTTAAGAGTCCCCTATTGGGTGTATATAGTCCGGCGATGGCAATAATTGTTAGGGTGATCGAACCCGTAACTGCAAATTGTCAGAGATGAAGATAATACATAAAATGAACAATGAAGAAACGGCCTTTTGAATGTGAAATTCTCGAAATTCTACGTTATGATGTCTTAGCAAATTTGTGTATAGACAGTGTTAAGGGTACTCTATTTGGTATATATAGTCCGGTCCTGGCAATAATTGTTAGGGGGATCGAACCCAGGGCTGCAAATTGTCAGAGGTGAAGATAACACATGGAATGAACAATGAAGATACGGCTTTTTGAATGTGAAATTCTCGAAATTCTACGTTATGATCTCTTAGCAAATTTGTGTATAGACAGTGTTAAGGGTCCTCTATTAGGTGTATATAGTCCGGTCCTGGCAATAATTGTTAGGGTGATCGAACCCGTAACTGCAAATTGTCAGAGGTGAAGATAACACATGAAATGAACAATGAAGATACGGCTTTTTGAATGTGAAATTCTCGAAATTCTACGTTATGATCTCTTAGCAAATTTGTGTATAGACAGTGTTAAGGGTACTCTATTTGGTGTATATAGTCCGGTCCTGGCAATAATTGTTAGGGGGATCGAACCCAGGGCTGCAAATTGTCAGAGGTGAAGATAACACATGAAATGAACAATGAAGATACGGCTTTTTGAATGTGAAATTCTCGAAATTCTACGTTATGATCTCTTAGCAAATTTGTGTATAGACAGTGTTAAGGGTCCTCTATTAGGTGTATATAGTCCGGTCCTGGCAATAATTGTTAGGGGATCGAATCCGAGGTTGCAAGTTATCACAGGTGAAGATAACATAAAATGAACAATGAAGAAACGGCTTTTTGAATGTGAAATTCTCGAAATTCTACGTTATGATCTCTTAGCAAATTCGTGTATAGACAGTGTTAAGGGTACCCTATTAGGTGTATATAGTCCGGTCCTGGCAATAATTGTTAGGAGATCGAATCCGAGGTTGCAAGTTATCACAGGTGAAGATAATACATAAAATGAACAATGAAGAAATGGCTTTTTGAATGTGAATTTCTCGAAATTCTACATTATGATCTCTTAGCAAATTTGTGTAAAGACAGTGTTAAGAGTCCCCTATTGGGTGTATATAGTCCGGCGATGGCAATAATTGTTAGGGTGATCGAACCCGTAACTGCAAATTGTCAGAGATGAAGATAATACATAAAATGAACAATGAAGAAACGGCTTTTTGAATGTGAAATTCTCGAAATTCTACGTTATGATCTCTTAGCAAATTTGTGTATAGACAGTGTTAAGGGTACTCTATTTGGTGTATATAGTCCGGTCCTGGCAAATTTGTAAGGAGAATCGAACCCAGGGCTGCAAATTGTCAGAGGTGAAGATAACACATGGAATGAACAATGAAGATACGGCTTTTTGAATGTGAAATTCTCGAAATTCTACGTTATGATCTCTTAGCAAATTTGTGTATAGACAGTGTTAAGGGTCCTCTATTAGGTGTATATAGTCCGGTCTTGGCAATAATTGTTACGGTGATCGAACCCGTAACTGCAAATTGTCAGAGGTGAAGATAACACATGAAATGAACAATGAAGATACGGCTATTTGAATGTGAAATTCTCGAAATTCTACGTTATGATCTCTTAGCAAATTCGTGTATAGACAGTGTTAAGGGTACTCTATTAGGTGTATATAGTCCGGTCCTGGCAATAATTGTTAGGGGATCGAATCCGAGGTTGCAAGTTATCACAGGTGAAGATAATTTATAAAATGAACAATGAAGATACGGCTTTTTGAATGTGAATTTCTCGAAATTCTAAATTCTATGTTATGATCTCTTAGCAAATTTGTGTATAGACAGTGTTAAGGGTACTCTATTAGGTGTATAAATCCGGTCCTGGCAATAATTGTTAGGGGGATCGAACCCGAGGCTGCAAATTATCAGAGGTAGAGATAATACATGATACGAACAATGAAAATACGGCTTTCTGAATGTGAATTTCTCGAAATTCTACGTTATGATCTCTTAGCAAATTTGTGTATAGACAGTGTTAAGAGTCCCCTATTGGGTGTATATAGTCTGGTGATGGCAATAATTGTTAGGGTGATCGAACCCGTAACTGCAAATTGTCAGAGATGAAGATAATACATAAAATGAACAATGAAGAAACGGCTTTTTGAATGTGAAATTCTCGAAATTCTACGTTATGATCTCTTAGCAAATTTGTGTATAGACAGTGTTAAGGGTACTCTATTTGGTGTATATAGTCCGGTCCTGGCAATAATTGTTAGGGGGATCGAACCCAGGGCTGCAAATTGTCAGAGGTGAAGATAACACATGGAATGAACAATGAAGATACGGCTTTTTGAATGTGAAATTCTCGAAATTCTACGTTATGATCTCTTAGCAAATTTGTGTATAGACGGTGTTAAGGGTCCTCTATTAGGTGTATATAGTCCGGTCCTGGCAATAATTGTTAGGGTGATCGAACCCGTAACTGCAAATTGTCAGAGGTGAAGATAACACATGAAATGAACAATGAAGATACGGCTTTTTGAATGTGAAATTCTCGAAATTCTACGTTATGATCTCTTAGCAAATTTGTGTATAGACAGTGTTAAGGGTACTCTATTTGGTGTATATAGTCCGGTCCTGGCAATAATTGTTAGGGGATCGTATCCGAGGTTGCAAGTTATCACTGGTGAAGATAATACATAAAATGAACAATGAAGAAACGGCTTTTTGAATGTGAAATTCTCGAAATCCTACGTTATGATCTCTTAGCAAATTCGTGTATAGACAGTGTTAAGGGTACCCTATTAGGTGTATATAGACCGGTCCTGGCAATAATTGTTAGGAGATCGAATCCGAGGTTGCAAGTTATCACAGGTGAAGATAATACATAAAATGAACAATGAAGATACGGCTTTTTGAATGTGAATTTCTCAAAATTCTACAGTATGATCTCTTAGCAAATTTGTGTATAGACAGTGTTAAGAGTCCCCTATTGGGTGTATATAGTCCGTTGATGGCAATAACTGTTAGGGTGATCGAACCCGTAACTGCAAATTGTCAGAGATGAAGATAACACATGAAATGAACAATGAAGATACGGCTTTTTGAATGTGAAATTCTCGAAATTCTACTTTATGATCTCTTAGCAAATTCGTGTATAGACAGTGTTAAGGGTACCCTATTAGGTGTATATTGACCGGTCCTGGCAATAATTGTTAGGAGATCGAATCCGAGGTTGCAAGTTATCACAGGTGAAGATAATACATAAAATGAACAATGAAGATACGGCTTTTTGAATGTGAATTTCTCAAAATTCTACATTATGATCTCTTAGCAAATTTGTGTATAGACAGTGTTAAGAGTCCCCTATTGGGTGTATATAGTCCGTTGATGGCAATAACTGTTAGGGTGATCGAACCCGTAACTGCAAATTGTCAGAGATGAAGATAACACATGAAATGAACAATGAAGATACAGCTATTTGAATGTGAAATTCTCGAAATTCTACTTTATGATCTCTTAGCAAATTTGTGTATAGACAGTGTTAAGGGTACTCTATTTGGTGTATATAGTCCGGTCATGGCAATAATTGTTAGGGGGATCGAACCCAGGGCTGCAAATTGTCAGAGGTGAAGATAACACATGAAATGAACAATGAAGATACGGCTTTTTGAATGTGAAATTCTCGAAATTCTACGTTATGATCTCTTAGCAAATGTGTGTATAGACAGTGTTAAGGGTCCCCTATCAGGTGTATATAGTCCGGTCCTGGCAATAATTGTTAGGTGATCGATTATTGCCAGGACCGGACTATATACACCTGATAGCGGACCCTTAACACTGTCTATACACAAATTTGCTAAGAGATCATAACGTAGAATTTCGAGAATTTCACATTCAAAAAGCCGTTTCTTCATTGTTGATTCCATGTGTTATCTTTACGTCTGACAATTTGCAGTTACGGGTTCGATCCCCCTAACAATTATTGCCAGGACCGGACTATATACACCTGATAGGGGACCCTTAACACTGTCTATACACAAATTTGCTAAGAGATCATAACGTAGAATTTCGAGAATTTCACATTCAAAAAGCCGTATCTTCATTGTTCATTTCATGTGTTATCTTCACCTCTGACAATTTGCAGTCACGGGTTCGATCCCCCTAACAATTATTGCCAGGACCGGACTATATACACCTGATAGGGGACCCTTAACACAGTCTATACACAAATTTGCTAAGAGATCATAACGTAGAATTTCGAGAATTTCACATTCAAAAAGCCGTTTCTTCATTGTTCATTTCATATGTTATCTTCACCTCTGACAAATTGCAGTCACGGGTTCGATCACCCTAACAATTATTGCCAGGACCGGACTATATACACCTGATAGGGGACCCTTAACACTGTCTATACACAAATTTGCTATGAGATCATAACGTAGAATTTCGAGAATTTCACATTCAAAAAGTCGTTTCTTCATTGTTCATTTTATGTATTATCTTCACCTGTGATAACTTGCAGCCCTGGGTTCGATCACCCTAACAATTATTGCCAGGACCGGACTATATACACCTGATAGGGGACCCTTAACACTGTCTATACACAAATTTGCTAAGAGATCATAACGTAGAATTTCGAGAATTTCACATTCAAAAAGCCGTATCTTCATTGTTCGTTTCATGTATTATCTCTACCTCTGATAATTCGCAGCCTCGGATTCGATCACCCTAACATTTATTGCCAGGACCGGACTATATACACCTGATAGGGGACCCTTAACACTGTCTATACACAAATTTGCTAAGAGATCATAACGTAGAATTTCTAGAATTTCACATTCAAAAAGCCATATCTTCATTGTTCGTTTCATGTATTATCTTCACCTATGATAACATGCAACCTCGGGTTCGATCCCCCTAACAATTATTGCCAGAACCGGACTATATACACCTAATAGAGTACCCTTAATACTGTCTATACAAAAATTTGCTAAGAGATCATAACGTAGAATTTCGAGAATTTCACATTCAAAAAGCCGTATCTTCATTGTTCGTTTCATGTATTATCTCTACCTCTGATAATTTTCAGCCTCGGGTTCGATCCCCCTAACATTTATTGCCAGGACCGGACTATATACACCTGATAGGGGACCCTTAACACTTTCTATACACAAATTTGCTTAGAGATCATAATGTAGAATTTCGAGAATTTCATATTCAAAAAGCCGTATCTTCATTGTTCATTTCATGTGTTATCTTCACCTCTGACAATTTGCAGTCACGGGTTCGATCCCCCTAACAATTATTGCCAGGACCGGACTATATACACCTGATAGGGGACCCTTAACACTGTCTATACACAAATTTGCTAAGAGATCATAACGTAGAATTTCGAGAATTTCACATTCAAAAAGCCGTATCTTCATTGTTCGTTTCATGTATTATCTCTACCTCTGATAATTTGCAGCCTCGGGTTCGATCACCCTAACATTATTGCCAGGACCGGACTATATACACCTGATAGGGGACCCTTAACACTGTCTATACACAAATTTGCTAAGAGATCATAACGTAGAATTTCGAGAATTTCACATTCAAAAAGCCGTTTCTTCATTGTTCGTTTCATGTTTATCTCTACCTCTGATAATTTGCAGCCTCGGGTTCGACAACCCTAACATTATTGCCAGGACTGGACTATATACACCTGATAGGGGACCCTTAACACTGTCTATACACAAATTTGCTAAGAGATCATAACGTAGAATTTCGGAATTTCACATTCAAAAAGCCATATCTTCATTGTTCGTTTCATGTATTATCTCTACCTCTGATAATTTGCAGCCTCGGATTCGATCACCCTAACATTTATTGCCAGGACCGGACTATATACATCTGATAGGGGACCCTTAACACTGTCTATACACAAATTTGCTAAGAGATCATAACGTAGAATTTCGAGAATTTCACATTCAAAAAGCCGTATCTTCATTGTTCATTTCATGTGTTATCTTCACCTCTGACAATTTGCAGTCACGGGTTCGATCCCCCTAACAATTATTGCCAGGACCGGACTATATACACCTGATAGGGGACCCTTAACGTGTCTATACACAAATTTGCTAAGAGATCATAACGTAGAATTTCGAGAATTTCACATTCAAAAAGCCGTATCTTCATTGTTCGTTTCATGTATTATCTCTACCTCTGATAATTTGTAACCTCGGATTCGATCATCCTAACATTTATTGCCAGGACCGGACTATATACATCTGATAGGGGACCCTTAACACTGTCTATACACAAATTTGCTAAGAGATCATAACGTAGAATTTCGAGAATTTCACATTCAAAAAGCCGTTTCTTCATTGTTCATTTTATGTATTATCTTGACCTGTGATAACTTGCAACCTCGGATTCGATCCCCCTAACATTTATTGCCAGGACCGGACTATATACACCTAATAGCGGACCCTTAACACTGTCTATACACAAATTTGCTAAGAGATCATAACGTAGAATTTCGAGAATTTCACATTCAAAAAGCCGTTTCTTCGTTGTTGATTCCATGTGTTATCTTTACTTCTGACAATTTGCAGTTACGGGTTCGATCCCCCTAACAATTATTGCCAGGACCGGACTATATACACCTGATAGGGGACCCTTAACACTGTCTATACACAAATTTGCTAAGAGATCATAACGTAGAATTTCGAGAATTTCACATTCAAAAAGCCGTATCTTCATTGTTCGTTTCATGTATTATCTCTACCTCTGATAATTTGCAGCCTCGGGTTCGATCACCCTAACATTTATTGCCAGGACCGGACTATATACACCTGATAGGGGACCCTTAACACTGTCTATACACAAATTTGCTAAGAGATCATAACGTAGAATTTCGAGAATTTCACATTCAAAAAGCCGTTTCTTCATTGTTGATTCCATGTGTTATCTTTACCTCTGACAATTTGCAGTTACGGTTTCGATCCCCCTAACAATTATTGCCAGGACCGGACTATATACACCTGATAGGGAACCCTTAACACTGTCTATACACAAATTTGCTAAGAGATCATAACGTAGAATTTCGAGAATTTCACATTCAAAAAGCCGTATCTTCATTGTTCGTTTCATGTATTATCTCTACCTCTGATAATTTGCAGCCTCGGGTTCGATCACCCTAACATTTATTGCCAGGACCGGACTATATACACCTGATAGGGTACCCTTAACACTGTCTATACACAAATTTGCTAAGAGATCATAACGTAGAATTTCGAGAATTTCACATTCAAAAAGCCGTTTCTTCATTGTTGATTCCATGTGTTATCTTCACCTCTGACAATTTGCAGCACTGGGTTCGATCCCCCTAATAATTAGTGCCAGGACCGGACTATGTACACCTAATAGGGGACTCTTAACACTGTCTATACACAAATTTGCTAAGAGATCATAACGTAGAATTTCGAGAATTTCACATTCAAAAAGACGAATTTTCATTTTTCATTTCATGTGTTATCTTCACATATAACAATTTGCAGTCACAGGTTCGATCACCCTAACAATTATTGCCAGGACCGGACTATATACACTAATAGGATACCCTTAACACTGTCTATACACAAATTTGCTAAGAGTCATAACGTAAATTTCGAGAATTTCACATTCAAAAAGCCATATCTTCATTGTTCATTTCATGTGTTATCTTCACCTCTGATAACTTGCAACCTCGAATTCGATCCCCTAACAATTATTGCCAGGACCGGACTATATACACCTGATAGGGGACCCTTAACACTGTCTATACACAAATTTGCTAAGAGATCATAACGTAGAATTTCGAGAATTTCACATTCAAAAAGCCGTATCTTCATTGTTCATTTCATGTGTTATCTTCACCTCTGATAACTTGCAACCTCGGATTCGATCCCCTAACAATTATTGCCAGGACCGGACTATATACACCTGATAGGGGACCCTTAACACTGTCTATACACAAATTTGCTAAGAGATCATAACGTAGAATTTCGAGAATTTCACATTCAAAAAGCCGTATCTTAATTGTTCATTTCATGTGTTATCTTTACCTCTGACAATTTGCAGTCACGGGTTCGATCACCCTAACATATTTTGCCAGATCCGGACTGTATACACCTGATAGAGGACCTATTACTTTATATAATTTATGTTAAGAGATCATAACGTAGAATTTCCAGAAATGTAGATAATTTTTTTATATTTATAACGTTATTTCTATTATGTACATAAAGTCTGATTTCCGAACGCACCCTATTTATTGTCGGCTGGCTTTATTGACGGCTCATGTCTATTGTCGGCTGTTATTGTCGGCTCACTTCAGCCTCGTGAGAGAGAGAGAGAGTTGTGTGAAATTTGAGTAGAGTAATGGAGATTTAGGCCTCTACTTGTATCGACGCGTTGCGATCATGGATCGTAGAGGAAACCAGAGTGCCGGAAAAACCACCGGCCTTCGGCAAGCGAACTGTCAAACATTCTCACACTGGAATCTTTCCAGAGTGGGATTCGAACCATAGGCGGTGAGGTCAGGCTCTGTTGTCAGTTATTTAAAGTTTTTACTTTGTTCTGGGATTGACATATATATGGACATGGAGCGGTATTTGACAAAAATTAAACGGAATTGTTAATATCTTTTTAATGAAAATCAGGATTTACAAAAATCCATCATAATTATTTATAATTATGCTATTGATTGTACAAAAATAGGTGCGTGAAGGGCTATCCGATAGTATAAAAAGCCACACCACTGGACATTTGCCCGGACGTTTTGTTATCAGTTTTGTCTTTTCTGGTCTTCCTTGGTTGCCTTTATTTTTTTATTTTTTTTTTATTATTTTTATTTTATTTTTTTTTTTTTTTTTTTATTTTTTTTTGTTTGACTTGTAATGTGTCGTGTTCATAGCTGTTCTGTCTGTTGCCAAGTACATGGTTTTCACTTACAAATTTCTATTTTCCCTCTTTCTTAATCAGTTACAACATTGATTGATACTGTTTATATATGGTTTCTAACGCCCCACTCAATTTTGATGGTAGAGAAAAAACCACCGACCTTCAACCTTGCAAGTATGTGCGAGACTGTTAACACTACGGTATCAGTGACTGCTCTGTCGATTCCTACAGTCCTTAAGGGGGGATTATTTTTCAAATCTACCCCCTTCCGTAATAAGTGGCCGATTGGTCTACGACAGCTCCTCTCACATCATAAGTTCAAAATCCACGCAGACTGTACATGTAGTGTAGGAAAGTCTGTCAATTCACTTTCTGAAGTTGGATGGTCTCTCATGGCACGAGAACTCACCGCCTCGGTAAAGTGAAAGACCAACATGGTCAGCGGGGGCGACAGAAACACGTTCTTTCATCTCTTTCAGCATGCGCGTGTGTGTGTGCATGCTTGTTTACTGTAACTGTCATATACTGGTTGTTGTTTGTTAATTTTGGTATAAAATATATATTCGAAAACAACACGATTTACCAATTGTCATGTGATGTTTTATATGTACATTATTACGTATTATGTCTGTAGAAATTTTAAAAAAAAACACACATGACAAACAGCGCACGTCCAGAAAACGTCGTCGAAAGGCAAATATTTTATTAGCGAAATAAAATAAGTTCTAAAAATGAGCCTGGCAAACATTTCCCAAAAGTATAAATAAAGATCTTTCTCACCTCCAGTTTGATTACAGATGTTCCGTTATCTAAGACAGTCACAATGAAGTATTTGCTCTTCACCATGTGAAGTGGCTAACTGCTCCTACCACTGCAGTCAAAACGGTATTATAGAAGTTTAAATAAGACGAAGTTTAAAGGTCTTAATATTTTAACACAATCGTTTTATAAACTGCCGGCAGGACAGAAACTATTTTAGAAGAATCAGCACGTAACCACAATCGACAATGTCTTCATTTGGCAGTTCAAGTTTGATGTTCTTCATAATATACAGTACAAACCTGTCGAAAGTTAAACACTCAGCTAAGAAGAAGGACTCGAAGCTCGTCTGTCGTGTGGACTAGATATGGACAGCTAGAGACTGACAATCTGCCGAGGGATAGGTATAGCAGTTGCCAAGATATATAACTAACAAGGGACCGGGATTAACTGCCGATTGGCACTAATGCATTAGCTTAGTGTTAAACTTTTCACAAGCCTGTACCGTATAACCAAGTGTTTGTTTTAATAAAAAAAACACCAATTTATATGTTATCGAGTTAAATCGGAATAAATCGGAATATAATGTCTCATTCAAAGCCTGGCTGCTTTTACAAATTAGTAATTTAAAACAACGAATTAGGAATTCGAAATAATGAATAAGGAATTTTGAAATAAGGAATTATACACATTTCGTTATAACGAATACATGAGTTGAAATAACGAATTCAGTATTTTGTTAATACAAGTCAGTAGATGTTTGGAATGACGAATTAAGTGTTTGTTATATATCAATAAGCAGTTTGATATAAAGAATTGATAATTTGAAATAACGAATTAAAAATTTCGTACATATGAGTTAATAATTTAAAATAAAGAATTAAGCACCTCGTAATTAAGAATTACAATAAACATGAATTAAATTCAAAATGAATTCAGCCTTATAACAAAGTTAATATTTCGTATATACAAATTAGTAATTTAAAATAACGAATTGAGTTTTTCGTAAATAAAAATTACAATAAACATTTGATACATTCAAAATGAAACTTTTCGACCTTCTTAATTCAGCACTTTTCTTTTGACTTTGGAATTACTTTGACGCACGGGGGTTCAAAGTCTTTTTTGTATTTACGAATGATGTCATTTCTAAATCCAGATTCTTCCTTGCCATTGATTGCATTCGTTTCATTTTTTACATTTATTTTGTCAATACTCCCGTCTTCTTCTTCCTCTTTTGATCTTCTAGATTTCACTGAAGTGTTTGAATCGGTAACTGTTGTGAGGGAGGGTGATGGCGGAGTGGTGTAGGTTGTCGTCGGTGCTCGGACCTGCTTAGTGATAATAATTACTAGCACAATTACGAATGTAATGAGGAACACGCTTCCTCCTGCGATCCCATAAATGATCTCCGCTTTTAATCCAGTGCCTGAAATAGAAAAAAAATTCAGTATTTGTACTATGTTACTTCCATTTCCGATTTTAGCTTCCTAGCTAAACAGAAGACACTCACTCCTCCAGATAGCTCCGCCTATCTTGCCTGGCGGAATTCGCGTTAACGTTGTTATAATTATATGGATGCACGATCCAGGAACTAATTAGAATATTTCCTTTTTTCGATGACACTGTAATGTATGATTTCCGACAAAGAATAAAAAAATGAAACGAAGAGCGTGTTGTGTCTTCTGTAATTGCAAAACTGCATAGAAGTATTCATGCCTTTTAAAGGCGTTACGTTGTTGAGAACCCGGTCGTATTTCAACTTATTTGTCAGTTTTTAAAGTTTTACTTTGCTTTTGGGACTGTGCTCTGGACATGGACCGATATTTGTGTTTTATACAGTAAGTATTTTGAAGTGAAATTGTAATATATTTTCTTGTGTGACGTTCAAAAGACGGTATATACTAATTTGAACAATTCGTATATACTACCTGATCGTTTCGTTAAAAAATTAGAACAGACGTTTTGGATGTATTCCAAAGTGCACGGTCGATTTTTATGTAATTCGTTATAGTCTATTATTAGCTTATTGTTAAACTTTCGACTTGTTTGTACCATAACAGCTCTCATTACCTTTTAGTTTATCTTTATTTTCATGTGAGGGACCTGACTTCGTCGTTTCTGATATGTGTGACAATGGTCCCTGACTACTTGATGGTAAATTTGATGTTGTACTATGTTCAATTAATTTCAAGGTTGTTGATTTCGCTGTAGACAATCTTCTTGTTGTTGTTTTTAAATCCCTCCTTTTATATCGTAAGTAGAACCCTCTTTTATTCACAGAATCGTCACTGTTGAATGTTACTAATATTGAAGAGTCAGTTGACGTTATGTTATGCGTTAAAATGCCAGGAAATTCTGCACGCTTTTCATGGCATTATCACAATATCGCCTACAGACATCATTGATTGGTTATTGTGATAATTGATTAATATCGATTGTTTTTTTAGAATTTTTACTTCTGTTGACAGTTCTTAAATGCAAATTACGTACTTTGGATCAACAGACATATTATTGCATTGTAAGAAGATTAAAGCTAGAGGTTGTCACAAATTGACGGATCACCGGCCACGCCCACCATGTTCCGACAAAGAGTCGATATGCTTGAAATACACAAAGAATGAAAACTCGGCCTGAATTGTGCGGTTTAATGATGTCACAGGACAATAGAACATCATTAGTTGCCGTGACGTTGCTTTGGTACTGTGATGGCGGTCAGTGTCGGATAATTGTGGGCGTGGCCGGCGATATGTCAATTGTAAACAATCAATATAGGTAACTTATCCTGGATTGGATGATGAGAATCATGAGATGGTACAACAGACGACAACATCTTCTGTTTGATGGGACGACAGACTATCGTAACACCCAAACAAATTTTCATTTGGTACCAATTCAAATTAATCAGCTAGTGAACTATAACAAGGTGGGTAAGTTCCTTCAGTCATGACCAAATGTTTGAGGCATTATCAAAACAACATACTTTTTTTCATGGACCTTGTACAAGAGTGATAAGGGTTTAGTTAAGCTGGCTTAAGCTTAAGTTTCTACTTTTTGTTAATTTCGTTAAACATTTCGGAATGTCCGCAATGTTCATAATGTCTTAAAACTCGCGCTTAATTAAAACATATGACATGTTGCATTCAGAATATTTATTTTAGGAAGAAATCATGCGATTTATTATCCATTGTTGATCTTGAGAAGAGAAAAATGTCTACACTTGCTTAAATTTATCATAAACAATAAAAATAGTAATAATAATAATAATACCATCATGGATTTCATATTTATCATATTGGCAGGAAGAAGGGTCATCGCCCTCAATATCAGCGACAATTATTTCTACATCCACCAAACCATCTGGATTTGAAATAAGCCATCTACATTTACTGTTACTGAAAGAGAAAATAATATACTGTAACCATCAAAGGGAAATAACTCAAGTTGAATAAATATTCTAACAGCACGCCATTACATAATGTAATATAAAACACAACAGCTGTCTTAAGGTCGTCGGGATACGAACACACGATCTTTAGATCCGACGATCTATCAGCTGAGCTACATTATTCGTTTACTTTTATAAAAAAAATATACAAACCAGTAAACAAGACAGAATTAATTCATGTTGTTAATGGGATAAATAAGCTCCAGACTGGACCGGCACTAGATAAATCACACAAAATAAATTTTGTTCTCTAAGTTAAATCAGCATAATTAGGAAAATGATCAGATGAATGTGACCTTAGATACTTATTTCAAGGTAAAATTTAGTTAACATTGATTATATAATTGTGTATTTTGAAGGGCAGGCGGTTTCCGTTTGGATATTTATTTAATACTGTTTTGTCCTGTTATGCCATCGTTTAACTTTAAAAGACATTCCTATTCCTAAGAAGGGGACAAGGTGACTTACGAATAGAAGAGATTCTTACCGCAGTGGTTCGATTCCCACTCCACCATCCTGAAATTGACCGCCTCAACATAAATAATTTCGACTGGAGCGTTAAAAAACATTACTAGTATGTCGGATAATAAAGCTTACCTTGCATATTCTTCTGGAAAGTTGGGAGATGATAAATATTGATAAGAGGAGTTGGCTTGTAAAATCTGCGGACTCTGGCAACCAGTTCTTGCTTTACAATATACAAAAGAAAATACGGAATGGGACAAAGTATATCATTATATTTCTAATGTGTCTATGTGAAATTCGAAATATTTCAATAATTATCAACCAAGGGATATTGTTAATATCGCAGGCGTATCAAGACCCTCAAAAGTATTATGGCCGTCATCACAATATTGTTAAATATGATGTCCCTGTATCTAAAATAACCCTGGATATATTTGGCGCCCAATATAATTTTGAATGCTCTGTTCTTTCAGAACTGACAAACGTTCTTGCACTTTGAACCGCCTAAAGGTTGACTCAAGCCTATAAGTAGGTGGTGAGGCATTGTGGTCCGTAAGCCGGTGCTTTGGGCCACTCGGATCTTTATTTATGGGAAAGGAATAGGTTTTAGCTTTGGATAATCAGTACATTCACACCAATTCATAATTTTAAAAATTCATGGTGTAAATGTTAATACTCTGGAAAACATTAATCCCGCTACCGGAACTTTATACAACGAAACGAACTTTTTGAAAATGGATTGATGACTCGGAGATACTAATATTGCAGGCCTAGGCTTATTAATCAAGACAATCAAAAGATTCGAAGCCGTCATCATAATATTGTTGATAGACAGGGTGCCTTTTATTTCAAACGTGGCAGGGGTTGCTAATACGGAAAGCGTGCCTTTCCGGAACACCCAGTCTCGCTTTTTTATTCAAGGGAATTGCGCGTTTTCAACATTTTACACTGCTTTTGGGATTGAAGTTTAAACATGGATTGTCATGCATGATAGGTAATATCAGATACTTACATCTATCTTTTGCTGCGATATATTCCATATTGATATCAAATTCTTTCGTCCCATCTGAAATAACTTCTACATAAACAGATCTTTGTGAGGTGGAATACGACTTTACTGCGGATGATGTTCCACATAAATTCTTTACAAGCAATTGACCCGTGTTGTTTGAACCTACAAAATAAATGAAATGTTTTTAACTATTAATTTAGACTTGGTGATCAGAGCTGTATCGCTTTCAAGACCTAACTTCTTTTTATGTCGGGTATATATAATAACAATCAAATTCACTGAATTCGGATCACCGCTCCTGTAGGTCCTATTTTGCGATCCGCACTTGTTTTCATATATTATTCCCATGAAAATTAGCTAATCAACTCGGATTGTTGATATGCGTATATCAAGAAAACCAATGTTAATGTCTTTTTAAAATAATTTTTGTGAGGAACTTCAGACAAAAAGTGTCTGAACGGAAGTTCGAATTTAGCATTCCCTCTTTCATCGAAAGAGGAACTTCAGACAAAAATGTCTAGACGGAAGTTCGAATTTAGCATTCCCTCTTTCATCGTATTAGGAACTTCAGACAAAAAGTGCCTGGACGGAAGTTCGAATTTAGCATTCCCTCTTTCATCGAAAGAGGAATCTTCAGACAAAAAGTGTCTGGACGAAAATTTGGATTTAGCATTCCCTCTTTCATCGAAAGGTGGGGATAAAGAAACGTATATTAATCAAGATGTACCTTTTGAGTTGAACATTACAGCGACATGAATAAAACTAGGGAAAAAATTAAAACTAATAATAATGGTTTGGTTAGAGCATAAACATCGATGCGTATAGATCTATTTTACATAATTTTAAGATATGTCAAAATGAAGAATCAGGTCATTCTAGTTTAGGAATATGTTAGCGAATCATTTTAAATATTCTTATGACAAATCGGGAGATATTCCGGTGTTTGTGAAAATGGATTCACGAAATGCATTTTCTATATTTCATGTATTTTGTGGAGCATAATCACTTGAACTATATATACAAAGAAATGTGTTCAGTCTAATTTCAACCATTCAACATGCATTTTTGTGTTTATATTGCTGCGCCAGAATTTGATATTCTATGATGTCGCTTACCATTGTAAATCTTAAAACTGGTTTGAGGACATGATGTTTTATAGGATATAAATATAAGCAGGCTAAGTTCGTCATCTCCAGCATCGAGGATAAACCAACAGCTTTGCGAAGAACTGAAAATAAAATAAAACATTCTCAATAAGATTACAAGAACATTTGTACAAGAAGAAATGTACTAGCAAACATTTTATTCCTAGGCAATGAGCATATGAGATATTCAGCAGGAAAATCATTATCACATATAAGCTCACTTATGGTGATTTACAATATTATACCACTACACAAGTATCAAGTTTATAATCATCATTAGAGAGTTTATTGAAATGATTAGTATTACTATTTCAGATGTAGTTTTAAGTTTCTCACATAAGTATGAAATTTCACACATTTTATGCTAAAGATGCATTGACTAGTTTATAAACAAGATATTGTGTTTATACGTGGGTGTCCCGTATTCTTCTTATTTACAATACAGACCTGCCCAAAGTTCAACACTGAACTAAAGAAAAGGAATCATCGAAGTTCGGCTGATGAATGGCCGAAAACTATGACCAAAAAAACGCTGCCCAGAGATAAAAATAGCAGCCGTTGTGATATACATATTCAGCTAACAGGGGCGTCGAATTGAGCTTTCGGTTCGGCACTTGTTCGTTAGTATAGCGTGAAACTTCTGCCAGGCCTGTACCGTATTTATTTAACATCAAAATATCTCTTCGCTTTGAATCAACGCTATCATATAACCGAGGTGCATATTTATGCAGTGAATACGTACACCGATATATAACAAATTTGTTCGTATAAATAATGTTTTTATTCATGTGTAATGACAGTGCAAATGATGTAACCTTCTAAATTATTTTAGTGTGTGTTGTTTACGATTACTAGTAAATGAAACATACGCAGTACAGTCCTGTTGGAGGTTAAACACTGAGCCATCAAAAATTAGTCTATGATCGGTTGCTGGGAGACCATAAAATGGGCAAAAGGCTGCCGAGAGAGCATACTATAAAACCAAAGGACAGTTTGATGCAATCTGATGGTATAATCAATAATATAGTCAAATACAAAACCAGAACTAGAAATTCAACAGTATTTTTAGGCTGACCTTCATTTTTGCACAGATCAGCTGATTATAATACAACAATTGCCATCTTTATGAAACGATAAAATATCCTATAAAAAGCTAAAATATTTTTTAAATAAATTGTTTATACCTTTTTATTCATTTCTTTGTTAATTTCAGTCAACATATAAATGATGTTACATTAAAATTCTTTAAGAAAGGTACTATATTATGTCTCGTAATCATGAAACCAAACAACACGTTTAACTTTACAACGTCATACGCGACGGTCATACGTTTGTAGGACATACGTGTTTACATGTTGTTGTTACCATAACAAACGAAAAACGACCAGTGTGCTAAAAACCCTGTAACCAACCATTGACAAAAAATTAATGCTTTCATAAATTATGAGCTGATAATGAGATGGGTTTATGTTTAATTATGTCACCGGTGGAAGCTGTAAGGGTCGATCATCGCAGGGACATTTGGAGAAGGTAAAGCAACAACACGGATGAATTAGACTGGAATATAATATTTTATCAATTTAATTAATTGTTATTGGTACACATGTAGGTCTACCGTTGTATTAAACACGAAGATCTAGTTCAGGCTCAACCATCTGGCTTATCTACACACTGGTATCATCCCTCAAAACATTTACCCTGATCGCTATTGTCGTTAAAAAATAAAATTTCTTTGCTTTCAAAAGGATGCGTAGGTGTTGAATTTTAAACATAAAACCCCGCAAGAAGATTCGGGTCCGAGAGTACCATGGTGCGTACATATTCCTTATAGACACATAAAATGAATGCTGGCGATAAAATATCGATATTTCAAAAATATCGGTAAAATTGATCAGAACTTGTTTGAATTTTCTTTACAAAATTTTATTTTTTAAAAATCGAAGTAATATATTCTAATGATTCTAGGTTGAATATTTTCCTATTTTCCCGTTTGTTTAAAATCTTAAAATAGCTGTTATTAATAGAATTCAGAGGTGGATAATTCCTGAAACTGGCTGAAAATAGTTCCGGTAGAAAATGTTATTAGAAAATAATACCGTGTTTCTGCATGAAAATAACCAATGAAAATGCTCTTAATGGTGTAACACAGCATAAGGTTTGTAATTATAATACCTATATCGCTATGTGTTTAGCAGCGTTTTATACTGCTTTAAGTATAAGAAAACACACAATCTCAAAAAGAAATTCTTATGTCGATGTCGGTCAAATATTATGAAATTTATCATTTAACGTTTAAAAAAGAGAAAGCATCGCGATCAGAAAAAAGAGGATTATTTTTCGTCCGGTTACAAAAGCCGCTGGTTTTTTTTTCCAAAGCAGAGATTTGTCTATTCAACGAATGATTTACAATGAACGTTTTTTAAATCTTTAACGACTTATCAATATAATATAAAAGTAACATGCAAACGGGCAATTAGAGGAAGAAATTCTAGTAGAAGTGAGTTATCACTTTATTACGGTGCTGTAAAATGTCAAGTGTATGTTAATTTGTTTTATATTTTAAAAGATATATTTCATGTAGAATTCAAGTACACCACTTCTCACCTGGTACAAGCTTACTTAATATATTGCAAACAAAGCAACAAAAACATTTACATTAGTTTCTGGTAGATGTAACATTCCGTTTCTTTGTTTGGATAGATCACTAAATTCAAAGTTAATGTAATATTTGTGGATTTTTGCTGTGTTTTTTCTGCGTTGTATTTTTCACGTGCTGAAATACATTTTAATTAACATATTTACAAGGTTTTAATGGACCGGTACTGCAGGATTCCACATTGAATGAACAAAATTACCCCCAAAGCTAATATAACATACAGTAGTTCTTATAACAAAGTTTAATATTATGGAATTCTCAAGTTGTTTACGGCGTACTATGATGGCAATTACTAGTCGAACCAAATACGTTAGCAACAGCATCTAAAGTTTGAGTCCGATCAGCCCTACCTGACAATTCTTTTTATATTTTTATAATTCAATAATTTCTTTAAACATACCTGTTATTTTGGGTTTCCGTATTGTTAGAAGTCAGTCTTAGCAACTCTAATCTTTCAGAACTGGCTGTAATATTCATCCCACATAGCTCACATCGACAAACTTCAACTTATAAATAAAGACATAGTTTATTTACAATATTAAAATACATGTACATGTACTATACAGTACAATTCAGAACTGACAAAAGTTGAACACTAGTGCCGAATCAGCAGCTAATCTCTTCTACTAAACATTAGTGCCGAATCAGCAGGTCATCTCTTCTACTGTATTATTATGGTACTGTCATATACCATTTTTTAATTCAATCATAAAATACATTAAAAATGGTATATGCCAGTACTAGTTGTACAGGCTTGTCGAAAGATTAACACTAACCTAACAAATTAGCGTCGAACCAGTATCTCGCCCTCGTTAGCTTTATTTCGACAACTTTTCGCCGGCTGCTGTCTTTTTCGGCAGTTTTTGGCCAATAGCTATCCACATAGCATAAAACAGGTCCGTCCGTTGGCAGCTAGGTTCGACAAGTTTCAGTTTAAAATTTTCGACAGAGTTGTATTGAATATTTAATCCGTAATTGAAGGTAATTCTTCCTATGCACACAATGTCAGAAGCTTTGTCGAAGGACGGTTGATTTCTCCGAGTAAACCGGTTTCTTCCACCACTCCAGAACAGACTGCGTCGATATAGATATAAGTGAAAGAATCTTGGCTTAAAGCAATATTCACTCATCTCCATGTAGCTTTACTCTAAATTAGTTATGTACATGCTGTCATGTGCTGCTTTTGAATGCATTATTTTAATAGAAATTCAAAAGCAGCAAATGACAATGCTATAAGAGAGAGAGTGAGAGAGAGAGACCACTGCGGTAGCTCAGTTGGTAGAGTGCTCGTTCCGTAAGTGTGATGACGTTGGTTCGATCACCTGCCGGGTCTGAGCCAAGACTTGAAAGTGGGTAGTGACTGTTCTTTCGCCAAGCACTCGGCATTACGAAATGAAACTCGCGGTTCTTTCGGATGGGCCCTATGTCACGATAGGCTTGGCACGCTAAAGAACCCTGCTGTATAATGCCATCAGCGCAACGCACAGGCAAAATTTCTGCATCTTCGCCTATAGCTGGCGACGTCTCGATATAAGTGAAATATTCCTGACTGGGACGTTAAACACCATTACTCATTACTCTATGAGAGAGAGAGAGGGGGGGGGTAGACATTCTGTTAACATTTACAAGTTCTTGTTGCTACAGCTGATACAGATAGATAATAGTACATTAGAAGACATTTAGAACTATATTGTTTTTAATTACCTTCCATAACTACAAGACAAACTAACACCGTCCACACAAACTCTAGTCTGAAGCCTTGAAGGAACATTGGTGAATAATGGTAACCTTGTAATAAACTTACATCATCTGAAACTAAAACATATAAAATAAAATCAGTCTACATTGATCCATATGATATGGTTGACATTGCTGAAGATCGCTGGTTTTTTCCGGCACTCCTGTGTCCAGTATCATCCCTGACTGACAGCTTTGATATAAGTGAAAAACCTTGACTTGGACAAAAACGCCTAAACTCAACGTAACTATGTTGACCAGTACGTGCTGGACAAGAAGGATTCGGACCGATGGTCGTTAATCAATATTGTTTCAACTTCCACTTCTATTGCTATTTGGATCAGTATCTTCAATCAACATAGTATTTAAATGATTCAGTTAATATTAATTGGCTCTTTTTATGTATATATGCATATTATTTTTCTATGCATATACCGTATAATATAATACCTTGTTATGCATTCTTGTTTATCTATCTATCTATCTATCTATTTTATTTTATCTATTTATTATACACAATTCTTTTGAGTTTTATCTCTTTTTTTAGCTGTATGTTACCTTAACTACCAAATCGCTTTTTATCCACTACTTAAATTGAGGTAAATGATATACAAGAGATATTAATACAGTATATTTTTCATTTTGTGTTTTAATAAAATGTGTCATATATATTTTATAAGTGATATTATCGGTGACAGATGTGAATGATTAGGAGCATGCACCCAAATGGTACCCACCCTTCTCAGTATCATTTTGACAAGTGTTCTTTGGTGCTTTTATTATTATTTTATTTTCTCGACCATGATTTAATGTGACGATCTGTTAACATATAACATTTAATATATAAAACATTTGATATGGTGCCGTGTGCAAATATCAACTCGTAGAAGATAAAATATATTACGATTTGATTGGTTGATTAGTGAATGTTCGATTTTAGATCCCTAAACTTAATACACCGACGGTCATTGGTACCTAATATTTCATTTATTAGTTATTGTCTCTTCAAAGGTCGATAATACTCCGGTTTTCTCCACCATCCACGAACCGACCGCCTCAATAATTAAAAAAAAATCTTGACTGGGGCGTAAAACATGTCTGCTCCACTCCAATCTACATAGATATTATAACCTTATTTCCGTTCGTGATAAGGAAGACAGAGATCTAAAATAGTACAAGAACAATAAGGTTTTAATTCTGTCGAAACGGTAGTTTATTTTCTCCCGTCGTTAGCTATTTCTCGGCACATTTTGATATGTGATATCGGAATCTGTTTGGTAACAAACTAATCATATATCAACCACTCGGTACTCGGAGTCGAGCTTCGTCGCCTACTCCGTTGGCTCAGTGTTAAACTTTTGACAGACATATACTGTATAATGTACATCAAGTTGTTCGGTTTTGTTGAAGTCAAGTTACAAATGCAAACATGACATTATGACATTATATTTACAATATGACTGTATCTGTCTTCAAAGAAACATACAAAAGCAATTGCATTGCAATTCCCGTGAAAGACAATTGGGGTCATGACCCTTGATACACGTATGTATCAATTTTCCCGCAATATTTCGTCATGTCCTACACAGGGGTCACGTGGTCATGTGAGATACGCCAATCTCGCATGGCTTAAAATCCTATCACACATTAGCAGATATGGAAGAAATAGCGCCAAGTGTTAAAATAAATCAAAATATTTATTAAAAGAAACAATTGTAAATATAAGAAATGACATTTCTGTTCATGGTATTTCAAGGGGTAACGCAAGATAGTGTGGCATGTGCCGAATTCAAAATGAAAGGATTTCGCCCTTCATCAAATTTCGCACGCGTCACACTATCTTGCAAAACCCCTTGATTGAAATACCATGATCAGAATGTCAATTCTTCAATGAAGATCCTATTAACCAACGGAAAGGGCATACGACCTCTTTAGTACCCATTTATTGATTATTAAACTCTCAGAGAAGGCATACGACCTCTTTGGTACCCCTAAATTGATGATCTAACTATCAAACAGAGAGGGTATACGACCTTTTTAGTACCCCTAAATTGATTATCTAACTATCAAACAGAAAGGGTACACGGTCTCTTTATTACCCCTAAATTGATGATCTAACCCTCAAACAGTGAGGGTATACGACCTCTTTAGTACCCCTAAATTGATGATCTAACCCTCAAACAGATATGGTATACGACCTCTTTAGTACCCCTAAATTGATGATCTAACCCTCAAACAGATATGGTATGCGGCCTCTTTAGTACCCCTAAATTGATTATCAAACTCAAACAGAGAGGGTATACGACCTCTTTAGGACCCCTAAATTGATGATCAAACCCTCAAACACACGCAGTTGCTTATATTATTTCATCTTCAGTTAAAGTGTGTTTTGATAATAATTATTTTATGTTGAGATATGGTCTTTTGACACGTAAACCTAATATCAGATTTCGTAATTAAAGACAGTTTGTATAACACGATACATTAACACAATGTTCAGCAACAGTACACCCTTAAATTAACATTTAGCTATTATTGTGAAATACATTGTGTATAGACACCTTATCATAGAAGCCCATATCCTCAAAATGAAAATCTGTCATTTCAGAGTAGACTGGTTAAGAAAACAATTCTTTGGAATGAAACTGAAATATATAGACACCTTATCATAGAAGCCCATATCCTCAAAATAAAAATCTATCATTTTAGAGTCACTGTGGTACAGCGAACACGGGATATTAAAGCATAAAGTGAGCAAAACAGCCCATGTAAACAACACCAGCGTGAGTCGAAAGCCGATTTTTGACTTATCTGTTCATTTTAACATGTGATGCTGTATTGGGCATAAATGATTCTATTGAAATAGTTAACTGCGTCTGATACACTGTTTAAACTTTGAAACAAATTGATAAAGTGCTCACCGTCGCCGGGAGTTTCTGTTCAATATTTCACTTTTCACTTCCTAATTAAAAATTCTGAAGCGTACAATTCCTCTAGGATGTTAAGAACTACATGTCGACCAAATTTCAGCTCAATGTATTGAGATATAAAGGAGCTCGAGCAGGAGACGTTGGAGGATAATTATAACATGCGGTGTACTGGGAATTGCAAAAACGTGTACTGGGTATTGGCAATTAAGGAGCAAATAGGTGTACTGGGAATTGAGAGGTTAAATATCTTGCCAGCTGTGCGATTTTCATGTTTTAATGAATTTATATAGAAATTTATACTTCTTTTTCAATGACAAGCAAAACAATTAATTATCTAGTAAAAATCTTCAACATCTGTAATAATTAATCATGCATTATAGACGAGATGAAAATGAATCATACATAGACCACGTCTTAAACACATATTTCCCCGATATATGTAGATTGAGAGAGATCTAAGTGTTTACTAAACCATTACAAAGGCCCATGTGTAATGTCAAAATATAATCCGTTCTTAAATGGTTAAAGTTTGACAGTGTCAAAGCAAATGCAACTAGTGAAAGTAAAGGGATAAAAACTTTGTAGTTTGGAACTGAGCAGGAAAATGAAGGTTACAATTTGAGAAATCTTTTTAACCTAATGTCATTAGATCGAATCGACCAGCTAAAATTATTTAATATGACTTATTTATATCAAAGGTCAAGATGAGACAGTCGTCGGAAGGAGGTATCTGGTGTAAAACAGATCCACAAATGTGACGAGAGTAAACGTCTTGAAACGGATTTATAAATAAAATGTTTTAACAATATAACACATTTTTTCATTTTTTTTTTTTTTTTTTTTTTTGTCATGTGTTTATTTTGAATTTTTATTAACGACGGCGAATCAATAAGAAACCAGCTTAACCTTTATTTCAGATTAGAGCCACCTCTTCTTTTTAATATAATTCATTGCCCTCTAGTGTAATGCACTTGTCCATTACCCCAGAACTGACAGGGTCATTTCCATTGACACACTCCTCATATGTCTTCACGACCTTTTGATCAAACCTGAAATGACGTCCTCGGGTATAATTTTTCAATTTTGGGAAAAGAAGTCGCTACGAGCTAGGCAGAATGTGGTATTTTGCCCCACGGCCTTCATTGTAACTTTGCAATTGTGTACTCTTGCGTTGTCCTGTTGCGGCGGTTTCACGGATATCAGTTCTCGGGTGGTCTAGCAAGTACACTCCAGTTATCATTGTACTTCTTTTTGGTTAAAAGTCACACACAATGACACCTTTTGCGTTCCAAAATACTGTGGCCATCACCTTGCCAGTAGACTAATGATTATTAACCTTCTTTGACCTCGGGGACCCAGGCCCTATCCACTGACGACTCTGTGCTTTATTGTCTGGCTCATATTCTAGTATACAGTCTTTAGAATCTTTTGACATAAACGATTGAACAAGGCGCCGTATACTGATGCTTTACTTTGGTTGTCAAAAATCCGCTCGATATATTTTTATTAAATTAATGTGTTCAGAAAGCAAATATAGTTTTATCAAATAATATAGAAAAAATCCTAATGTCAACCGATTCAATTTTCTGCAAATCCACGCTGAAAGCTCAAATTTCATGTACATGTATTCAAAATTTCCAGTTTTTAGACACAGCCATTTTAGGCCTGTGAGTTTATTATATTACTACGCGAATAACCATAGCATTTCAGAAATAATGCACTTGGTAAAATGTTATATACATTTTTTTTTAATTCCTTAATATCGGATGTGCAACTCAAAAATATTTATTCCGTTACGCTCTGCAAAAAAAGTGTCTAAAACTATACTGACACCTCGATACGCGTGTAATTTTGTATCCGGGTATGATACATGTATTGAAACAAGGCACAAAAATAATGACCGTGTCGGACAATCGGAAATGGGTTGGTTGGTTGGTTAACGTCGCATCAGCAATTTTCCAGCTATTCGCGACAAGAAATAATAATTTTATTAATCTATGAACAAGTTCGTGTATGCATGTGAAGTGCGAGTGTGTTATATGGGCTGCTTTGTACTAAGGTCCACTCAGGACGACTTTAACGTGCCAGCTGACAGTCAGTATGCCGCAGACAAGCGCACCACTCCCCAGGCACATTATACTGATACCAGGTAAACCAGTAAAGGCCAACGGCAAGGAAAAATCATTTTCCCACATGTGCCTGGATTTGTAGACTGGTGTCTTATTTATTAGGCCACCGCGGCCTCTCAATCGGAAATGGGATAGGAGGGTCCCTCGTAGAATGAGATATAAAAAACTCTACACATTCTACATAAATGTTTTTATAATGCTATATTGTCTTTTTGAGACTAGCGACATTAACGTAAAGACCACCTCTAAATAAGAACAGCTTGTGTATTGAAGCCAGTATGTTCTATGTAAATGCAACCTACATACTGATAACGGTGCACAATGATGCTGTTTAAAACGTGATATATTTTACCTTGAATCGTCAATTTTTAATCATTATATAGACAAGAACAAGTTCTAATTATAATAAAAATAAGGTAGTACACATGTACCAAGCACCAACTGGCTGCAGTTTCACTATTATTTCTTAAGATTTGTCTGATTTAAAAAGGCTACTTTTGGTGGAACAGCACATCTTTACTGATTCACCTGATATCAGTATAATGGACAGGGGAGTGGTCGCTTGTCTGCGACGTACTGACTCTGTGAGCTAGCACGTTAAAGTCGCCCTGAGTGCGCCCTAGTACAAGGTAGACCATACAACACACTCGCACTTCACATGCATATACAAAATTGTTCATAGATTAATCCATAGAGATTAATAAAATAGTTCTCGTCTCGAATAGCTTGAAAAATTGCTGATGCGATGTTAAGCAACATTCAACCAACCAGCCAACCAACCTGGTTATAAAACCCCTGACATTTTTGAGTACTTGATATAATCTCCAAATGGTATACAGTAATACAGTACTTACAAAGGAAGGACACTACGGCCTCAAATCCATCTTATCTTGAAAATAGATCACAATCTAGCATTTAAATATGTAACTGTGTAAAAGTCAAATAGCATGGGTGAAATCCGTTTGCGCCATTTTAGCGTCCTTTTGCTGCGCCACAACCTATTTGCGCCATTATATCAATTCCGCCACCATTTTTTTAACCATAGTCCTTTTTGCGCCAATACAGTACCCAACTGCCTCACTTTCTTGAGAGTGCAATGGAGATATGAACAATAATTTTGACTTCCCTGGCTTTCGGACTTTATTTCTATGGCTTTACATTTGCATGCTACTCGTAAGATTTGAGAGTCTAACTTTCCAGCGGTAGTTTCATTATTATTTCATTCGAGTGAGTACTTTGTATCAATATAATCTGAACTCTATTATGTGACTATACTGACTTTTTTCTTTTTGTTTTGTAATTATTTATTTTGAACAGAAAACATATCTCCAGGTAGCTTCTCACCACATTTGAAACACTTACCTATTAATATTTATATGTATAATATGAATTACCAGTACAGGTAGACTGGCACAAAAGGCATCCGGATTTTCAAACACCAAAAATTTTAATTAGTGACGGAAATGATACCGCTAAAATATATAATTGGTGCAAAAGGACGCTTCTGGATAGCATACCGTGAACTCGTATTTCCGTTTGATCGCGTGTGTGTGTGTGTGTGTGTGTGTGTGTGTGTGTGTGTGTGTGTGTGGTTTTTAGAAAAAATACCATTTAGTAGTAAATTCTTGGTTTGTTGTTTTTGATTAAGGTAAGATTGTTATGTTTATTATTTCATTAAAATCAAGGGCCAGAAATATCAAAGAGCAAACATTGCAAAAATGAATTATTTCACTTATCGCAATGGATAATGAAGTCATGGCTTGATATCATATAGTCATTGGTTTTTCGGACCACCAGTTTTAGCATTGGTGACAAAATAATTTAATCTAAAAGCAATATAAAGACCTACATGCATGCTTGATATAAAATAACACTCTAACACTAGTTAATTTATTATATATTTTTCATTGAAATGTTTACCACATAAATGTATTATAACACCGTTTTATTTATGCATATCATATCAAATTGCTCATGGAAATAACTTATGGTATGTATTTTTTGTTGTTTGAGAATTTTAATTATTTTAAGCCATTGTTAAATAAATTCTTTACCATGAAAAACTGTAAAATATAGTCAATGTTATCGCCTTTCTCGTGGATTACATTTAACCAGAGAGTGGCAAATGTCATGATATTGATGCATCATTTTATAGAGTTTGACCATACACTTACACAGACGCCGGTGGTCGACACTAGATCATACACATTTTGTGCAGCAGAGATAGCTCAAATGTCATAAATCGTTAACACGTTGTAAATTTATATAAGATTATAAGAATGTTTTTCTTGTAAAAGAAATGTCTACATGCTATAATACGTTGGATGAAGATTGTTGTGTTAAAAGTTTGATACCAGTCAATTTCACCATGGCTACTCTTGCTCCTCGGAATTAATAGTTTGCGATGATACCGGAATACACTATTCTTGCACCCCAGAAAAAATCAATAAAAAGAGAGGTGCAAGATATTTCCATCTTGTACTCCCCTGTGCAAGATAGCCTACACATCGTTTTTTCCGCAAAATGTTATCAATAAATCCAGATGTGTGTATATATATTGATACCAGACAATCGTTCTAATATATGGTCCAGAACTCGGCAAGCCTCGTTCTCGACCAAATATATTAGAACCTGGGTTAAGATATCCTTATCTTGCACCACAAGTTGTGATATTAACATCACAAACTACTTGGAAATATTATATCAAAAACGCACAGATAACAGATAACTAGTCTCTCTGACAACTGGAAATTTGCAACCAGTTGTTTAAAGCATGATTCTTTTAAGACGCAGTAGTTCTTGTATCCAATGGGTCGTTTTTTGGTCTTAATAACTATATCCTGATGTTTTCTTTTTTCTTTCTTCCTTTACTCTTTATACAAAGAATCCTTTCATCAGACAAAGAGAATCCAAAATTTATAAATTAAAATTATTTTCTTTAAAAGTTATGCAATATACAAAATTTGTTTTTGGATAATATATATATATATATATATATATATATATATTATACATTTGTAAAGTTCAAACTTGTAAAAATATCACGTTTTTTTTTATTTTTTTATTGCAGTTTCAAAAGTTCTCGTTATTAATGATAATTTTGAGGTGGTGCTTGTGGGCATTTATTTATATTATTAGTTTTATTAATGAAAGTCCTTGTCTTATTCGTTAAGCAAATCATGATTTGACGAATAAGTTTTTTCTCTCTCGTTATATGCCAATACCAAGGCAAAGACACATCTTAACCATCATAGTCCTGAATTCCTACACTGCTAGGTCTTAAAACCACTCGATGCCAAACTAAATGTATAACAGCGTTGACGGTTCAGAATTGAATTTCAACACAACGTTTATAGTGCCAAATAGAAATGTATATTGAGTGTTAATATGAAATCAACAATGGGCTATCAAATGAGTTATGTAGTCATATTATATCATTAGTTAATGGTAAATATGCCTGTGGCAGGGTTTCTATGAATTGTGCGTGGCAGAGTGGTGTTAAACGGCACATAAGGCCGTGTTGCCGACTGTCGATAGAATACGCATATGAATGTCTGTGTGGCAGGTTATTGAAAGAGCATTTGTTAGCAAGAGGGTTAAGACAACAATGTTTACAGATTATTCATGCATTGTTTGTTGTTAATTTTCTAGTCATTCCGGATTTTTTATTCTGCATGATGACACGGAAAATAACCCGCTCAAATTAATGTCGACAACGGTTATCAAAATATATATGTTTTGTTTAAAATATGATATGCCTGTATTCGAATAACACGTGATTTTTCATTAATATGATTGACAGTGAAATTGACATTTTTCATCAAACACCTGTAATTGAAAGAAATTGACAAAGGAAGTACAGGTGTCTTGATACACGTGCAGGCATCAAATTTGGATAATAATATATTATAAATAAATATTATAAAACATTGTTATTCTATCATATTTTAATTCTGATAAGCACACGAACATGCAATGACGTGCACACACGAAGAACAAGTGTCTTGATACACGTGTAGGAATCGCATTACATTGAGAATTGATTTGTATTTATTTATTTATTTTTTTGCAAATATAATATTGTAACTTTATTTGTATCATATTTTACTTTTGACAAGCTCACGTACATAAAAGTCGTGACACAGGAAATACAGATCTCTTCATACACATGTAAGCATTGTATTTGAAGGAACTTTGCTGTTTGGGGTTAAACTAATATTATTGTTCGTTTATCATATTTTACTTTTGACAAGCACGCGAACATGAAAGGTCGCGACAGTGCGCGTGAGCGGATGATATAAGTGTAATGGAATATTTTGACAAGTTCTCACAGTTGTTATGTTGTACCTTTCGAATTTTTTTTTCCATACAAAATTTTGAAAAAGTTTAATATCACACTGAATGTCATCTACTCGTAGAGTGATATTAAGTGAATTTGAAAAAATATCAGTTATTTCACTTCAGCAAAATTAGATAATTTTTAGTCACGATATAACAATTTGAAATAAAATAGTCTATATTTAAAACGAGCAATTCAGGTATGGCATCCCAATATGTATATGTATAAGAAGTTTTACACGTTCTTTTCACCATCACAAATAATAAGACTTTGCACAAGTTGTAAATTAAGCGGGATGTTTGAGGACCCTCGATCAAAGCACTGTTTATACGGCGAGAATGGCATACCTAAGTATGTATATTTACTCACGTAAGCAAAAGTATATTTTGCTTTGTGTTAAAACATGATTTGTGTACCATAAGTAAATTTGAAGACTATTGCCATTTTGCGATCATTTCCATTCAAAACCAGAAACAGTTAAGACTTGTTTATCAGATAAAACAAGAAAAGTGTCTCTTTATTACATGTATATTAAGCACTGGTTTGATACTTGAAAAAGCAAAGGGGTAGTTTAACTTGGTGACCCCGTATATCCATTAAAGACTTGACTTCTTAAGTCTTATACTAACAAACAAATAAACAAAATCTTACATCAGCCCAGAGTACATCTAACAACCGGCTTGTCAGAGCTAGAAGACACTTGACCCTCAAACTCTTTTAGTTGTTTGAAACTTGAAAAATCAATGGTGGTGTTTGCAAAAAAGACTTCGTGTCCATGTCATGTTTGCTTGTTCTGTAAAAAGATCTTGTATTGTTCTTCATAACTTACGTGATTTTATTGCATTTAGGACTAGTGGAAGACAGTTATGTGTGTAACCATAATTGTATAGACTTTTATTATTCACGATTGTATACCTTGAAAACGTATTCCCTAACACTTAACAGTGGTTCTCGAGATTAATCGAGGAAAATTCGAATACAAGACAAAGAAGCCGATTTGTATAATAAAAAAAATATGTTTTCAAAGCGAAAGATTTCCAAAGAGGCCTCTCGTATGCTTGAAAAACATTCCTTAGTTAAGATTTTCCTTAAATATTTAAAAAAAACAAACAAACAACAAAACATTGTAAAACGCAATTTAAGGAAATTCCTAGCTAATGAGCGTGAACCGGGGCCAGGCAACAATATCGACAGTCCGTGTGTTTAAAATACTTATAAGTGAAATTTACTGTGTGTTCATATGGCATTGTAGCAAAATTTACATACCTAAGTATAAATTACTCACATACTATAGCAAATTTCCAGGCAAAATTTGCACATATGCAAAGAGGTTCATGAGACAAAATTTGTTTACCTAGGTGAATTTACATATGAGTAAAAATACTAAGGTATGCAATTCTCGCCGTATACATAGGACTTTATGTATAACGACGCCACATGATAATGCCTAAAAGTTATTTCAAATTCAAACCTAATCCATGTCCGAATCACAATCCATAAGCAAAGTAAAAACATTTGAACTGAAAACTTAGGTTAGACACGTGAACCTCCATAATGGAAGTGAGGCCGGGTGCCCATGAAGGGTAAGCACATTCTGTTTAGCTAGCTTTACCCGCCACGTGTGTAATCAGAATTGTGTGAAAGGAACATGGAACGTCAAATATACCCAAGGCAATCCTGGATACATAGAAATTAAAATTAAAACAATACTGTGATGGCCGCCATAAAACTTTTCCGACCTTGATAAGCCTAGGCTTGCAATATGCCTGAATCAACACGTAATGATAACACCGTAAGCAGGAGAAGCAGGTATGTTGCTGCATAGAAAAGCAAAGTTGATAATAGAAAAATTGAAGTCATCACGTTTGTTTTAGAGTTTTAAATGTAGCCTTTCGTGGGCGTCATAATTCAGATATAAGTCTTAATATGAAGCAGAACTGGAGGAATCAGTGGTGTTTTTTATTTCAAGCTCACTAGGAAAGACGACATTCACATAGTCTCCAAATTTAGGATTGTTAAGAGACAGAACGTCATCTATATATCTGTATGTTGAGTTCAATGATTTGGCGACAGTCATTTCTCGAGGTTCTGCATAAATTATGCTTCATAAGAATAAAGACACAAATCAGCAAGCAATGATGCATAGTTTGCACCCATTGGTATACCGATTGTTTACTGAAAAATTTTATTACCAAACACAACAAATATGTTATCTATCAAAAAGTTCGAATTCAACATTTTTGATGATGATATTTTCAGTATATTTTTGTTTGGAATTCGTATGATGCTTACCAAAATAACCAGAATCCATGTTCAGCACCAAATATTTGTATCTTGGCTTATCGTTTAGAATAACAAGTGAATAATTTCTTTAATACGTTCTTTCAATTAAGAATGTGGGATAGTGGTATAGAGTTTAGAAAAATCAAATGGTTTTTATACTTCTTACACGAGATATAGTATTAGAAGCAAGATGTTCAAGTAATTCTTTTAGGAATATACATTTGGGTGATTCCAGATGTAATATTTACTTTTTCTGAATAAGACTAAAGACCATCTTTGTCGATTGTCAAAATTTGTGTTAGAGTTACCGATAATGATTTAGTAGTACATTAAGATGAGTATGCTATATATCTTTCCTTGTATGGATTTTTATGGAGTTTAGGAATCCAATACAAGTAAGAAAGATCAAGATCTTCCTCTTTAAGATTGATACCAAAAGACTTGCGAACTCCCCTATGGTTGGAAAGATCTGTATCTTTAGTAAAATTAGTTCTAGTATATGCAGGGTTATTTAAATATTCTATCTAAACTATCTAAACCAAGCTTCTTAATAAGACAACAATGTAGAATCTATTACAAACGAGAATAATGTTGTTGGAAGCCTTATCAGCGGGGACAACAGCATATTTTTTATGTATATATGTTAGAATTGTCTCGATTTCTGGATTCCTGAGTACTGAAAACGGTTTAGTATTCGCAGACCCTTTAAGTTTGTCAATGCTCGTTTTAACAAAAATCTCACAAACTTTATCAAGTCGGATAAGGTATCAAGCTCCAAATCGTCTAATTTAGCCCAACATCTGGCGTACTTTTCAACAAAATCCATGACAGTTCTGAAATTTTGTTCCCAAGTAAAAGGCTGAACTTCTCTATATTTAGGACCTTTTGAAAGTAAAAAATTAATTTAGTTTTCTCGATTATATTGAGGTCACTAGTTATTACATGTCCAGCTAGTCCACGAATATAGGGAAAAACGAGCAAGAACAGGTAGGTGGAGTAAAATTATGAAAGTTCAAACACTGCAAAGTTTGTGTATAATTAAATATTTTTGATGCAGTATGTTTATTGTAGAAATAGGAAACTAGAGGCGGCGAACTAATTTTGAAATAAGCAGGAATTTTAGATTGTATTTTGAAGAATATTGAAAATATGTATAGCATCATAGTTTAAGATATTGGCGTTCATTATCGTACTTAATATCGTTCCCCCGAGTAGGTTTATATAATCTATTAAAAGCAATACTGTATTCATCATGATAGCATTAAGGTTATATTCTGGAGTATTCGAATTTATAGAAGTTTTAGATATGCATTCTTCTTCTAACTGTCAAAGACGGGATAGAGGTAAAGAGTACATAGTTTAGATAGGATATGGTGTTATTTGAGAGGTTTCTGCAGGAATCATTTTATATAACCAGTTTTAATAGCATTTTATAATCAGTAGCCCAAATCATATTTGTGTTTATTAAGTCGTTTAGTCTTTGTTTTGTCTTGCTTTGTTTTACCATTTGTATTACTTGTATTGTTTCGTGCTGCATTGGCAGTTGACAAAGACATTTTTTCGTTGCAAATGTTCTTCTTTATTCATAATATCCTAGAAACCCAGTCAGAATGGCTGATTAGATTACTGTCGTAAATTAAACAGGAATGGTGGAACAAATGTGTGACAATATTTCTTGTGCTAAAGATCCAACAAGTATTTAGGCATGTACGGTACCAGTCTGTCGAAAGTTCAACAATTAACAATTAATTTAACGAATTATTATCAAATCGACGACTCCTCTAGGACACTCATTAGCAATATGTCGGCATTAATTTATGTATGTCTTAACAATTTACATTAATTGCCTTTGTGTGAGGGAGATATGAACATTGTGAATTGATAAGGTTGAACAAATGTTTATATCTACCTCACATAAAGGCAATAAATTGTTTACTATACCACAAGATAACCATGGTAATAAGAAAGACGGAACGAAAGAAAATATTATAAAAAAGACAGCTTGAAAACACCAGTCCTTCTCCGATTCATTGCTTTTTCTCCTGTCGGAACTCATCGGAGGCAAACGGTAGAACGTCGTGATCGATTCTCCACCGATGGCGTCATATCATTGTGACGTCATGGTGTGTTCCGAAGAGGTGGGATGGGTTACACGATGTTTTCTCATCCCTGGTCACATGATCCAACGATCCAATCAAATTACAAATAGTATCGTATTTTTCTAATGAGGTATAATAATATCTTTTAATACTTATATTGTGGCTACTTCGCAGTGGAATATTTCCTTTTCGTTAGCCGGTTGTTAAACTTTCAACAGCTCTCTACTATATCCATAGCAGAATATAAAATAATACTTTCTGTTCTTTTCTCTAAAGTTTACGATGATACCTATTTTAATGAAACGGGTGATGAACAATACAACAGCATCAAATATAGCAGTACGTAACCGCCAACTATGTTTCAGTATTGTACATCGTATATTACTATACACGATATTGTAAATACTACTTCACGAACTGTTTATTCACATTTAGTCTTTCTGGGCACCCACTGACGTATGTCCAAATAATTCTAGCAATGCAAAAAATTTAAAAAACAAAACAAAAAAAAAACTATGTCATGTATGGTTAGAACAACAAAAAATCATTTATGTAGTAATCAAAAACAAACATACTTATCCATTTCCGAATCACAATCCAGAAGCAAAGTAAAAACTTTGGAACTGACAAGTTAGGTTAGACACGTGAACTTCCACCAGGGAAGTGAGGCCGGGTGCTCCGGAAGGGTAAGCACCTCCTGTTTAGCTAGCTACACCCGTCACGTGTGTAATCAAAATTGTGTGAAAGGAACATGGAACTATGTAAGTGATTTTTTGTTTTAAGCCGCATAATCATCATTTCAGTTATTCGAAGCTACATTTATTGAGTATAGATATTAATAAAAGATGCATATGTAAATGCCGTTACAATTTCTAAACATTTTACATTGTAAAAAGAAAAAAAGCAAATTGTATACTGTATAGCTTTATCACAATATTGCCATATATTGAGCGACTAATTTTTTGTTCAAATCAAGTTATGGGTTATCGATTAAAGACGCATCAACATTATTTCAGCTATTCATTTCTTCATTTATTGTGTATACATATAGATACCAATAACCTATACATTAAATATACATACTTTTATTGTCAAAGCTAAAAATGGAATGAACAAATTGTGTAGTGAGACTGGGTGCTTCGGAAAAGTTAGCATCTTCTGTTTGGCTAGCAACACCCCAAATGTGTAATCAAAATTGAATATGTAAGCAACATAGATCTATGAGACGTCAAATATATCCAGGGTATTCCTGGACACAGAGATCGTACTTATTAACAATACTATGACGACGGCCAATTTTTATGATGTAGAATCAAGAAAATTTGAAGAACCAAAATATATTTAACAAATTCCAACTAAAAAAATATTTGAAACGAATAAGAATATCTTATATTTTTGGAATTTAAGAAGCAAAAATGTTTCATCAACTATGTTTATAGCATATTGCGTCCTTTGTTACATACACTACTACCAATAAATATTTTACATGTTTAAAACTGGTCTAATCATTATAGACTGGAAATCTCCACCACATTAACTTGTTGAAAACACCATTCTGCTAAGGTGACACATTTTTTAGCTTAAATATTATTTTTATCTTCAAAAATATATTGTTCCCACTTTTATATTTTTCCATTATTTTTTAATAATTCCAAGAAAATAGTTTTTCAAAAGAAGACTTTTGTTGCATACAACTAAATCACAAGTTTATTAATCACTTTGAAATACTGCAAAAAAACTTCATCATTTCAATTCTATGAAAAAAGCTGACATGATGATTATAATAAAAAATCTATGGCAAATATCAAAAATATAAAGATATGTATGGTTATGTTCGGATGACAGTGTATATAAGAATCCCCGAGGATATAAGTAGACGATAATGTAGTTTCGTCAGAAATATACTATTGTCTCAATTTGTTGCTATTTAAAACCTTAAACTCCTCAAAAACTAAGGTAAACACCCTCATGCAAAAAAATGCCTTAGCTTAATTTGTTTCAATATATTTGCATCCATTGGATATTTTTTCAACCTCTTCAAAAAGTTTGGTTTTACAATTTTGGTCTAAGTACTACTAATGAGGAATTTTATTCCGAAACGATCGTCTAGTGCTGTAAAACTAAAACAGGTTTTGTAATAATTGCATGTAGCTGTATTATAGATTTTATAAAGTGAAATCTATATGTTGCTATCTATCAACAATCATAATTTGGTTTAATTTGTAAACATACATACATGGTACTTACCGGATAGGACGTGATGTTGTAAGGCTTGGTAGAACATTAATAGAGGTACAACACGATCCTATTATATATAAGGGTATGCATATGACCAGTGTGAATGAACACACTAGTCACGGTTGATGATTACAAAGTAACAATATGTACTCTGTTTTCACACAACACTACAAAAAGCCTAATTGTATTGATGTTCCTCAGGTATATCTTTTAGTAGAAACATGATACATTTAATGATGTTATATTTATATGTACAACTTTTTTTTCATGTTTAACCACCCTCCCTCTCTTCATATTTGAATAAGGGGTTTCGTCGCGAAATTTCGCCGAATGTGATGTTAAACACAACAGTGAACGCACATTCCAATACTGTTATACGAGTATCGATAAAAGATATCGAAAAAACATTAATTTATACTAACAACGTATATTACAGATAACAGCGACATCGACTAAATTAACTACTATTGCAATGTATGTTTATAAGTATAACACATCTGAGGTAATTTTGACCAGCCAATTACTGCTGTTTACATCTATACAGAGATTTAATGAGACTCTACTCCGGAGATTTTAAAGAGCCTGCGAGGTTTATTTCAAACTTGTCTTCATATAGTTTAAATTTTATGTCATGGTGCATTAATTCCCAGGAATATGGTCTCGTTTGAGTTTCAATGTCAGTAACTGTGTGGAAACAATGACGAAAAAAATCCAGGGCAATCCTGGACACGGAGACATCATAGTTATCAACGATACTGTGTTGACGGCCATAACACTTTTTTAGGGGCCTGATTCGACTAGGTTTGCAATATCCCTACGATTTATTCGTAAGCAATTGTATAAAGTCCATGTAGTGGTTTAACACGGTTTGGTAGAATTTCATATATTGGTAGAATTAGTTCTTTTATATGTGAGATACCTGATTTTTCGGCGGTTTTTTTTACATATTTGTTGCGTTTGGTAATATAATTTTCTAGCAAGTACTCAGTAAACCACTGGGAACAAATTGTACACCACTGCTTGCTGATTTGATTTTGTTTCTTTATTTTTATGAAGCAGAATTTATGCAGAATGTTGTAAAATCAGGAGAGAAGACTGTCGCCAATTCATTCAGCTCCAAATACAGATATATACATGACGTTCTGTCTCTTAACAATTCTAAATTTGGAGACTATGCGGATGCAATCTATCCTAGTGAGATTGACAAAAAGATACGACTGATTGCTCAAGAGCTGTTTCATATTTAAACTGATACCTTAATTACGACGCACATGAAAGGCTACAAACGAGATGACTTCAATTTTTCTATTGTCAACTTTCCTTTTCTATGCAACAATATACGTGCTTCCTCTGCTTATGCTGTATCTGTTTCCCTATTATTACCTTATGGTAGAGATTTTTCCCAGTATAAGAACTTTAAACAACGAAGTAAGCTGCTTACAAATAAAGAAATTAAATGTTTATCCTGATCCAGACATAATGCAAGCCTATGCTTATTAGGGTCCTTAACAAGTTTTATGGCCGGGCCGTCGTAGTGCTCGACACAGTGTTGTTGATAAGTTTGATGTTCCTGTGTCCAGGGTTTCCCTGGATATATTTGACGTCTCATAGCCCAATGTTCCTTTTACTTAATTTTGATTTCACATGTGTCGGGTGAAGCTAACTGAACAGGAAGTGCTTACCCTTCCGGGCACCCGGCCTCACTTCCCTGGTGGAAGTTTGCGTGTTTAACCTAACTTTTCAGTTTCAAAGTTTTTACTTTGGTTCTGAATTGTGATTCGAACATGGATTAGTATGTTTGTTTTTGATTTGAATTACTCTAGGCATATTTGGCGTCCCATTGTTCCATGATACGTTCTTAATTTTGATGTCATACGTGAAATGGTAGCAAGCTGAACAGAAGATGCCTACCCTTATCTTCCGGAAAACACTCCTTCAAGTCATTGTTGGAATTAATGTCTTTAACTTAATTTTTCAGTTTTAATTTTCAGTTTTTACTTTTACTTGGGATTATGGTTTAGGAATGGATTGGTATGTTTGTTTCTTATATATGAAAAGCACTTTATACACCTTATCAATATTATCATATCAGACGCGCTAAAATTTTTATCCTGTCAAAATAAAATGCTTAATACATTCGAATCTAAATCCAATATAGATTATTTTCTGAATCCTTTTGTATTCTACCTTTTTTATTAATCAAACACAAATACCAATCGATGTTCAAAGTTAGGTTTTTAAGAGATAAACATCACACACACACACACATATATATATATATAATATATATATATGTGTGTGTGTGTGTGTGTGTGTGTGTGTGTGTGTGTGTGTGATGAAGGATTAATTCGTCATATTTGTATGGTGCTCAACCATATGCACTATGACTGTCAGAGTCTTGGTATTCCTACAAAATGTAAGTTGTTAGATGACTGTTTTATCCATCACATACAATTCTTGTGACACCATTCATACGTAACAGCTACTCAACACGCTGTGATTAGGAGAATAATGTGCAAAACATTTTAAAGATCCTTGGCGTAATCAGACAATTATGTAGACATAGTTTCCGAAATCTGTAATTATTTCCACTGTAATTATTCAGCAGAAAGATAAGCAGGACTATTTCCAGATGGTTATAAATGCTAGCATCATGATTTATCAAGTATTTAAACTGTCATTTCAACACAAAACGACAAATTATAAATGTGATAATTATTATTATAATTATAAATTTATAAATTTATAAATTTATAAATTTATAAATTTATAAATTTACAAAATTATAGATTATAAAATTATAAAATTATAAATTATACAATTATATAAATCTGTATGACAGAAAAATATTATTCCATCACTCGTGTTTGGATTATGCGTAGTTTTATTTGTTATATTTAATTTTATGTTTCTATAAATCAACACATTCTTAAACATTATTTAAGTCAAAGTTATACGTATATCGACACTAATCAAAACAGTTTTAAAGGTATAGTGCAAGAGAGGTAACTCTGTCAGAGTTATACAGTACAGACCTGTCGAAAGTGTTTTGCACTCAGCTAACAAAGTGTAGTCGAGGCTAGGATGGCGATTAGCCAAGATAGAGGTTAGCTAGTGACTAAAAGCTGTCGAGAGATTGATATATGTAGATAGCAGCTGCCTCAAGTCTGCAGAAATATAGCTAATTAGGGACTGTCGATTCGGCACTAATAAGATAGCGTAGTGTTAAACATTTGATGTGATCTGTAACTGAACATGTTCTATTTTTATTTAAGCAATCTTAAACGTACACGTATACCTTGACATGCGTTATCTAACAGTCAGGTGATGAGTAAATGGAAAGTACCTTTTGGAAATCCCCCCGTATCTATTAGCGATGGCGAAATACTACAAACACAAACATAATTGAAGGTAAGAAATTATAATAAAAACATTTATAATTATTTATTATTATATTTTATTTAATTACATATGGTAGTTTTTAATGCCGGTTCTCATAAATTAAAACTTGACCATGATACATTGCCAGATTATACAAAATCTCAATCTAATTTAATGAACCCCGTTATTCGATAACCGTGTGTTTATCAATGTTCTGTTTCAATAATCAATCCGTCATTGTAATTGTCAGCGAATACTTTACATTTATCCTCACTATGCATTCAGTTGTGAAAAATACCCCGTAAAACAAATATGCATCTTTAAAATTCAAAACTAAACAAAAATAGAGAATCAAAGGTCAATACTTCAAGGTGTCATATTTTAACACGAGCCCGATCCTGGGTATATCTGATGGGGTTGAGTTGTTTATTTTTTTACATGTGTTATCAAACTTTATATGTTGTTTTATTATTCAATAAATATTAAATTATTTTTGATATTTATTTTAGAGAGCCAGATCAAGTTCAATCAAAAGCAAACAATCTTTAAAAACTAACAAATTGAGTAAAACACGTTAAATTCCATCGCGGATTGGTAAGTGTGTTATCAGAAAATAGATTGAGGGGTTCATGGTTCTCTAAATAAAGGAATGCAATTACCACTGTACAACGAAAACACTTCAAAAATGTTAAGCCTTCTAAGATTCTTAATTATGTGTAATTTTCTTATTCTATCAAGCACACTTAAGGACGTTCTATTCCAATATTAATGACATTTTCAATTTTTTTTGTACTTTCAGATGTTTCAACTGCATTTACAACCATGGCAAAATTTCTAGAAATTCACGAAAATGATAGAAAATCCTTGGAATGTCCTATATGTAAAGATTGGCTTGTCGTTCCTAAAGCAACCCGATGTAACCATATCTTTTGTGAAATTTGCTTGACAAATTACTTAGAACAGCATGAATCTAATGCTCCCCCATGTCCAGTATGTCGCAAACTGATTGTTCTTCCTCAAAAAGGGATGCAAGGCTTCCGAACGGAACATTTTTATCAAAGTCTCATTAAAAGATTAAAGGACCCGGATGATGCGGAAAATGTTAGGGTGGGGGTATGCGGTTTGTGTAAAGTGCCTTCAGAACTGACAACAAGATGCCTCACGTGTATGAGTGTAATCTGCAAACGATGCTCAACCATACACAATACTCTGAAACCTCATTGCACTGTTGTTCCTATCTCTTTGATCGATACACAACATGAGGACGAATTAATGTCACAACGGAATATTGTCTGTGATGAACATGACACCGAATTGTTGAACCTTTATTGTGTGGTTTGCAATGAAGTGATCTGCAAATTATGTAATATTACATCACATGCAGATCACCAATGCGAGAGTTTACAAACGCGTGCTAAATTTTGTAGAGACTGGCTTGAGGATATCAATGATGAACTGACAGATGTGATAGAAAAGGCTAGAGATGGGGAAACGAACATTAACAATGTTTTGACAAGTTTTCTAGAAGACTTACAATATGCTGAAAACAAAGGAATTGCTAACATCGATGCTTTAATCAAAATTTTAACCGACAAAAAGATTGCATTTCGTAGAAGAATCAATGACAAAAGAATAGATGTCTCTTCAAGGCTGCAACGAGAACTTAACAAGGTTACACGTATTGAAATAGAAGCAAAAACACTTCAGGAAATTACAAATAAAACCTTACGTCATGGAGCGGATGCAGACGTTGCCACTCTACAAAACGATATGATATCGCAGTTTGAAAACTTGAAGCGCGATCTGTATTCGTCTTTAGATAAGGAGTTCAAATTTAACGTTTACTTTAGTGAAACTGTCAATGAACAAATGACAGAGTCCCTTGCTGATTACAATATCGGCCACTTGGAATCTTCGCAGACCGTGACAACCAAAGCTATGTTGAAAACACGGATAAACCCTGAATTATTTTCAATTGGTTACATGACGTCAAACGACGACTATATGGTCATGAGAATCTTTTCACAAAATTATTTTATGAAATGGATTTGTAATGATATCAGTTATGAGAACACTTTTGATAAAGCAATTCTGACAGAGAATGGCAAAGAAGCATTTGGTTTTCTACCCCGTGTCCTTGCGACAATGAATGTACATAATGAAGAGGAATTGGATAACGCTATCCACAACGGTTATGTTGTTTATGGTATTGCTAACGGTAACGCTGTTGCCATTTTTAAAGGGAAACAAACGTTTCCTTACGTACACATTTATTCGTATGTTGCTTTGATGGAAAATGGAGAAAGAATAGCTTTAGAACGATGGGATGGATGTATTCACAGATTATCTCCCACGGGTGAAATCATCGAAATAATTGATAATGCTTTCACTAAAGATGATGTATCTTATGTTGACGTGAATGAAAATGGTGAAATACTACTGGTAGGAAAACAAAAGGATGGAAGTGGTTATTGCACAGTGCTAAAACCAGATGGCAGTCTCAAACTGAGGCAAACGTTTGCAGACGGTTACGGGGAGAAACCCATCAATGTTGCCATAGGAATATTTGACAGTATGCAAAATATCGTTATGAGAGTTGATTCACAGAAGTCCATTGAAAGGGTTTTTGTCCTGTTGAATGTGACAACGAGGAGTTTGGAGAAGATATTCCTGCCTTCTATTCCTGGTGTAAATAGTGTGCAACCTTCGTTTGTCTGCAAGAAATGTGATGGTCTCCTTTATATGACAGTCAACAAAGGCAGCATGGTTCTGACTGTTGGTTATTTACCCTGACTGGAATGGACAACTATATTTAAACTTTTTGAACGGACCTGTAAAGTTGTCGTTTTACGCGTTTGAAGAATTAGTTCACAGATAAAACTGTTTAAATTTCACATTAAACAAAATAAATTAACGAAATGTTTACACAAACTTCATTTTTGTTCACAGTACGCCCAATAACGCCTCATCATTTCCCCGGCAAGATAGAGCCATCAAGCAATTTGAATTGAACCCAATTGTGTCTCCTTTCAAGACATTAGTTTAACAATAGAGCATTTTGTAATAAGACATATGTGGCCAGTTCTTACTTCAAATGTTTATTAGAGTAAAAGCTTACTTTTGATTCATAGAAACTTTCTTTTTATAATTGTTATTTGTATCTTGTTAACATTCGAACATGTTTTTGTATGATATGATTTGTTATAAAAGGGGGTATTGAAAATTAAGCAAAATCGTTTCAAGGGAGTTAACTCAAGTTTGCATCAAGATATTAAATTTGACAATTAATATTTTTCAGAACATATATGTTTATTAATTCAAGTTCCATCTATAACATTGTTTTCAAAGGTTTTTAAATCAAACACAAACACACCGGTCCATGCCCAAAGCACAATTCCATCTTTGAAAACTGGCAAATAGTTTATATACCTAAACTTGCACTAGAAAAGTCATTTGGTTAATGCTGTTCCCAAAAGCACATTTACAAATTTTGTTATGAAATGGACATTCTTACTTCTATTGCCAATCCATACCACTACGGTAGCCCAGTCGATAGTGTCCGCTGTATATGTGCTTAATTGTGCGTTCAAACCCCGCCCGGAGCCTAACTTACACTTAAACATACATGCTTGAAATGACTGTTCTCGGCATTTAGAAATGTAAGTCACAGTGTCCTTCACAAGAAACCTTAAAACCGACGACCCGTGTCACGGCACGCACAGCAAAGTAAAGAAACCTCCTTGCCACACCACAAAGGTAAATACGGTAAATATTTGTCTCTTCACCCACTGCTGGTGTAGTCTCGATATGCGAGAAATATTTCTGTCTGTGACATAAAACCTCATTCAATCTGTCTATTCTTTGCCTAAGCAGGTTGAAGTGTTTACTGGTCTATAGCTTATGGCATAGGTTGGTTAGTTGAATGTTGCTTAACGTCACATCAGCAATTTTTCAGCTATTCGCGACGAAAACTATTTTATTGAATTATTTTGTGTATGCATGTGAAGTGTGAATGTGTGGTATGGTCTGCCTTGTACTAGCGCGCACTCAGGGTGACTTTAACGTGCTAGCTCACAGAGTCAGTACGCCGCAGACAAGCGTAACACTCCACAAGTACATTATACTGATACCAGGTGAATCAGTAAAGGTCAACGGCAAGGAAAAATCACTTTCTCACATGTGGTACGAACGAGCAGTGAGATACCCTGGACTTGGAAGACTTACGTCCAATCCATTAGGCCACCGCGGCATCACTAGCTTATGGCACAATCGTCTGAACAGCTCCCAAGTAAATTATATTTGTTTTGTTTCTTAGCTTACATTGCATTGCAAGACAGAGATATCCAGTTGGTTTATATGAAATATTTTATTGAAGATCGTATACCAGCAGGCAAATAAACTCAAATCTCTGATATATGTCAATAATCGTGGCTCCGTTCCGTTTCATTAAACATTTCTTTTCATCTCCGGTTTGATTGAAAATACTGATGTACTCGTAGTCTAGGTATTTGGCAGAATAATGGTTTTTTTTTTTTGTTTTTTTTTTTTTTTTTCGAACAACATATTAGTCAACTACAAAGCTGGGAATTTTGAGTTATTCCTCGAGTCATAATTAAAATAAATTTACAATCCTATAAATACAACATGCACATTCATGGAATGGTTTCTCTTTATCTGATAACAATTTATTTCGAATTTACTCTGAGAATATAGGAGGTAGATGTTTATCTTGGATAAGGAAAGTACTATTTATTAGCAATTTTATTTGAAATACTGGTCACCGGTGCAATAGAGTGATATGAATTAAATCCGTCGATGATAAACACCATTTCAAATTCAGTAAACAAAAGTGAAAGAAGATACAAATGTTCATGATAATGTGCAGCCTGTTCCTCCTGGCCTCATACAAGATAAATTATCATCCCAGAAAATGTTACAATCACAAGTACAACTGGCACAGACAATAACAAGACTTTAATATTAGTGATAGTTTTAGTAAAACAGCAAACAATGCCGCATCAGCCAAGCAACCATGTGGGATACTGATCACTCGCATATTAGTAAACAGTCGCGTGAATCCGACGGGAAAGCGCAAAATAAGATTCCCATCGCAATGGTTTCGGACGGATTTGATAACCATTTAGACAATCTGGATATTCCAGAATTAGAAGAGGAAGTTGAAAATGACACTTTTGAAGAATTAAAGAAGTTAAAAAATGTAATGACAGTGAGGATAATAAAATGATAAGTTTATAAAGACCATTAGCAACTTAGTCGATTATGATTGAACTACGAAGATAACGGTAACACATGAAGGATCGAGATGGTTGCTAGGAGACATATATTCGTTACAAATATGAACGTGTGGTACAATGTCGTTACTTAAAACAAGCAGATGTGATAACAATAGTTTTGTTAAGTTTCTAAAAAATACATTAAAATGTTTTGTTTACTTTTTTCTAAGCAAATGTTTATTAAAATGTTATTCACAATTTTCGAGGTCCAAAATTACTTAAGATACAGTAGACATATCTGTGTGTCGTTTTATTGTAATTGCATCATCTGTGAATATTTAAACACAAACGCAATCTAACAAAGAGGCTAATTTAATTTCTAAATCATAATGAAACATTTATGTGCTCATTATGGAAAAAATTTGTTTTACAAAATGTACTGTATAGCATGTAAGGGAACCCAATTGTTGTTGAAACAGTAAACACCCTTCAAATTAGTATATGGAATATACAGTTTTTGAAACAGATCCTCATAACGGAAATCGATGGATATACAGTATATCTACATTTGAGTACTGATCCAACTATACAATACAAAATTGTGTATACAGTTCACATTCATATTTGGACAACGTAATAGGTGAAATTTTCTCTTTGAAATTTTCAAATAAATTGGACATATTTGTACACAATCACAGATTGCAACTATGACAGCAGGAACTACGGTAGTTTGGATATCTACAAAAATTCAGCATCTTTACTATGCTACAATACTGGGATTTATCCACACATCCTGAAATGGAAAAAAACATATAAATTTATAAGTCAAACACAATAATAATGCTTTCAATTGTATGTACAGTCAGGCATGACTATAGAACCACCTCCATATTAGGACCACCTGCTATAAAAGGAGTAAAGTTTTATTCCAAATATTCTTTAATAATATTAGTTGAATCTGTGTATAAGGGTCACCTGCCCATAAAGGCCACATTCACTGCTTCCCTTATAGCAGGTATGACTGTATTTTGAAAACAAAACACAACATTACAAATAAAAAGCAAATCAAAACATCTAGTGAATACATACATTCTACAAAGTTTGGATATTCATAGAAGATTGACATTTTAAATACATACAAGCTACAAACATGAATTTGACATATCCAAGGTAACTGTAAACGCATGGAATAAGACATTAGGATAAAAACAAATATATAAAAATTAATCGGAAGAAATAAAACTACAATATTGCGTTGACTGAACGAATAGTTACAGAATATTTCGTTTCGTGAGGTATAATAAAATATATAATCTTACTATGGCATGGCTTTGATTTACAGCGACGTCTAGTTTTTGGCATTGGTTGACCTTCACAATGTCTACCAGCTGTTACCCCTGTAGAAGTCCATATACATGATACCATTCTATATCTGTATCCTTTAGAGCTACATGGAGCATCACACTTTAAAAACATAGAAAGGTCTTATTTGAGCGTAATATGTATATAACAAAATGTATATATAAATACGTTGCCTCCGTTGGTATTCAACTGCAAAAATATATGATATTATTACACCTTATGTAAAAATCTAGCAATTTTATTGGATAAGAGCTATGTAACAATTTGTACTGTCACATAAAATGTATAATGTCACATAGCGCTGCGCGTGACTATGTGACAGTACTTTTGTTCGAGTCGCCTCCCTTCACTGGATCACGTCAGCGCTTTGAACAAAACATGTTTTCAGTTGTGTCTACGGCAAGCGTCTCATTGTTATTGATATTGTTTACATTCCTCTGTAACAACAACGTATGATGTTTGCCGAGGCTAACAATGACTATCTTGGCAATTTGTTAGAGTCTAAAGACTCTGCATCAACTAAACGGATCATTAAGCGGGCTGTAGATACGTTTCTTAAATTTCTTAGCTCAAATGACTGTGCATTTGAGGCATTCCCGGTCCATAAATTGCCGAATGAAAATTGGTATAGACATTACTAAAGACGAAGGGTGCACATCATGTATTGGTAAAATAAAACAAACATTCGGTGTAATAAAATACATATTACATTTCTGACAGGGTGCCAGTACATATTGTCACCTCTCGAAAAGCATTGTCAGCCTCGGCTATCGCCTCGGCAAACAATGCTTCCTCGAGGTGACAATATGTACTGGCACCCTGTCAGAAATGTAATATTTATATAATGTCAACCTGAACCATATACTAGAGATGGAATCTCACATATACCAAGTCGTCAAGTTGCTTTGATTATAAGACGCCGTAAAATTTTCACTCGTGCAAAAAATTAAACCCATACACAATTCAAAATGCAGAGTATATAAAATACACAGTGGTGGAGGGAGGGAATCTGGAAAGGGGTTCAATTTTTGTTGATTTTGAAGAACACGCTAGGGGGTCTCGGATCATATATTGTTTCTACAATTCCTTATATCACAAATACATAATATAATGGACAGAAATAAAGTAGGTTCGAATCCATGGCACCCCCCTCCTCAACTAAAATAAGATTGTTAAAAAGGAAACAAAGTTATCAATATGACATATCAGAAAAATATGTTTTATATCCATTTTTTTACCAATACCCTAATCGATGACTTTAAAAAGGCCAATGAAGAAGACGTCATGAGATGTACATCATACAAACGAGCTTAAAGCCCCAGTCACGCATTCACAGATCACCTCGCCGGATTAGCTACGGATACGATCCCACATCATTCGTGGTAATCTGTAGTGGTCCGTAGCTTTCCGTATAGTCGTAGTCATTCGTAGTAGTATTTCTATAACCCTAATTTGACCACGGATCAAACAACCGTAGCATATCTTTACTAAACCGTATTACAACGTACTGATCCGTTCTAGTCCCCATCAAAACCGTATTAGTTATCCTGTGCTTATCAGTAAGCCTGAACCCGTCAAGGATTTATACGGCTAGTTATGGTTAACTAAGGATACAATACGTATCCGTGCTGGACTACAGAAATTTTTTTTCCGTGGTCAACCGTGAAATATTATCCGTAGAGGTACCGGCGAGGTGATCCTTGATTGTGTGACTGGGGCATTAGACAAATTGTCTGACTAACCTGTGTCCAGTCTGAGGTGTTCCATTTAGCAGTGCAGTTAACATTTATACATTCCTGTACATCATGTGGGGATATACCCAAATGTTCACAATAAGAACTATTTAAAATATGTCCTCCAATCTGTGTTATACAAGTAACAATACGTCTCTGTACGGAAAACATGTTTCTGAAGCAATCTGTATCTGAACACTGAAAAGGAAGAACAAAATAGCCAAATAGGATAATGTGTAGTACGAATTTGTGACTGTCAATACACTGAAATATCTATACAAAATTGAACTGAAAGAGTTCAATAAATTGTTTGGCGACACGATAAATTAAACAATGTTACCGATACAGGATTCGAGATAGGAACAATGTTTAGGAAAAAACTCTATTGGTCTGTTATAATATACAAATGAATAATATAGATTTAATGCATTTTTTTTTTTACAAAATTGATGGCGATCTTTATTTTGAGACGCATCAATAATTGCAGTAAACAATTATGAGAAAACCAGCCAAATACATGAATAGGTTCACATGGATATATTGTATCACCATTTCATCACAAGTAATTTGGGCAATGGGCCTTATAATGTAATATTTTTACACAAAAAATAAGGATAATTTTAAGCAAGGATATTTACAAAGGAGAGATTTATTGACTGATTAGGGTTTTATGATCCAGTCAAGAATATTTCACTCATATCGAGACGTCGCCAGCTTTAGGTGAAAGAACAAAGATTTTGAATTTGCAGTTCGCTTATCCCATGTGCGGGAGAGTTCTTTAGCTTGCATAGGCCTCTTCCTTTGAACCCCGTGGCTTTCTTTTTTAAATGTCGAGAACTTGATGAAAGTACAGTTATGACCTATTTTCAAGTGTTGGTCAGACCCGGTCGGGTTCGAACCAACGACCTTAAACATACGGAGCGAGTACTCTATTGACTGCGCTACCGTGTAATCAATAGAAAGAGAGAGTGAGAGAGATAAATCTTGTTAATTATGGCCAGTTTGGGAATATTAAGAAAATCTGCGGAAAAATACCAGCGTTTAACAAGTGAACTCACTAGCTTTCATACATTTCGATCTGACATTTTTTAAATACCAGAATATGTTGTGAATAGTATGTCTTATGTAAGATTGGTTTAATACATATAATAAGCCACCATAAAAAAATAAAGTCATAATTATTATTAAAGATTATTATGTGATTTGAACTACTAGTATGTCTCTTACCTTCGTCCAGGCAGTAGTGTTCCACTGGACACATTGGTGAGTATTACAACTTCTGATTAACAGCGGGCTTATAAACCCAGCTTTTGTACAATAACGTACTGGAAATACTTCATAATAATCATCAGTAATTACTTCACAACTCACATTGCGTGCTTGGAGACCGCCACCACATGTGGTAGAACAAGCACTCAGTCTGCACAAAATATAAAGGTTTTTTCTTCTTGTCCAATGGATCAACAATGGACGCCGACATATTCATTTTTGGACCACCAGACATGGCGCTCATTAAATACTTTTCTCGTAACACTGTCGCTTGAAATAAGTCATAAACAGTGTTAAACGTAATACTGATACTAGCTTGCCTGGTTCCTGACTTGCATGAATAAACGCCGGTGTCTCTTCCCGGCATACTCTTTTTAATTCGAAGAGTTCCTTTCGGAGACACGCGGACCTTATTGTTTATATTTAATGGCCCTCCTTCCTTTAACCAGACAATAGATTTTTTGTCTATGCCTCTTGTTGGGCATTTCACAATAATTGTCGTGCCAGGTAGCACGGCAGCTTCCATGCCAATTTTAAGCGTTACTCTTTTTAACTTATTGAGTTGAAAAAATTGGACATTAGTTTGCTTAATTCTTGGTTCTGGACAAATCTTTTCGTGACAAATTTGTCTGGATAGAGGTGGTTGTAAGTTGCTGCACTCTGTAAAACTCGTCTTAAGTGGCATTCCATCCGCCATAATTTTAACACAGTAAATTTCTCGTGTTTGAAATCCATCACCACAAGTTACAGAACACTAGATCAATATAAAACACGAAAAAAACCAAATAAATAAAAAGATTCATGCATTTTGCCTAAACACCGTAATTTAACGAAATTCCCTTATAAATATATGGTCATTTCAAGCTCAGCACGTGTGTTAAAACATGTCATTATAGCACTTTATTTCTATCAATTGTCACAAAATGTTTAACCTGTGGAGTGTGTGTCTAGCTAAAGAGTAGGCGCGTAACCTTCCGGGAAACCCAGCCTCTCATCCCTGACGGAAATCGCGTATTTTACTAAATTTGCCAAAGTTTTTACTTTGTTTTGGGATTGTGATTTGGACATGGATTGATATATTTGGGTTTGATTTGATATATAGTATAAATTTTGCATTGTTTGAATTCCCCAAAGTACTTTTGGCATTTGAAAATGTTTTTTTTTTATTATTTTAATTTTAATGAATTAACATATAAAATTAATTCAATCATCAAACAAATTCAACAAGAATCGTGCGTAAATTAGGTTTACATTTATGTTTAATTTCCACATAATTCAGATACACAAACACGCACAGAGAGAGAGAGAGAGAATTTCACAAGTCATAAAACATATACAATCAAACAATAAATCTTTTATGATGTCATACCGGTGTCCAATTTTCAAATGACCATTTTGATGGACATTCTATCTGGTTACAATTTCGTTCTCTCTGAGGTACAGGTTGTTCGCACATAAAATCAGGAAGACGTAGAATATTTTCAGGTCCAGCTGAAAATTCCTGGATACATCTGACGTTCCTGGTCATAACACCGTTTCCACACGATTTAGAACACTCTCCAAAATCTCCGACCTGCCATCTGATAAAAAGAAAAAAATCAGGAACAGAAAGTCTTAGTTGAATCACTGACAAGATGAACATCTCCAACCACTCAGGAGAATGTATGCTTATGCTAAAGCTATTTGGTTTACATATTTAGCTAGGTTTCTGATCAATCACTTTTCAAAACCTTCTTAACTAGGGAATGAAATGGAAGTTATAAGTATTATCAACATAATTATAAATTATGCAAAATCTATTCAAGAATAAATTTTTTATTTCAATTATCAACAGCAAAAAATTAAACTGACATAACAGTAACAAAATGTTTTAACCCCTTAACCCCACGATAGACCAGGTCGGGTGTAGTGGTGATAAAGAATTCCTGGTCTAATATCAACTATTATAATTTCTATTATGTTTTAAATCATGTAATTTAAAAAGGCAATAGAATAAATTCAAAATTAAAACAAAAACAAATAATTGAATATACAAGTGTACATATATCCTACCTTTGTGGACATGGATTATCATTACAAACACGCCTTTCTATAGGTATCAGTTGGGCTTCTTCACAAAAGTCGTCATCCACAGCACTGCCATTAGATTTATGTACACATTTCATTATAGTTTCCTGAACACCTGAAATTCAATTGATAATTGACTAGATTTAAACTTCCATGTCAAGATTCTTTATTTATATCGAGGTGGTCAGGTCATGCATTGTGGAGGATAACGGAGTGTCCAATGAAAACCACCAACTTTCGGCAAGCCAACCGATAAACTCTGTCACCAAAGTGGGATTCGGACCAAGGCTGCGAGAGACGATGTGATCCGTTGTTTAAACCGTTTAACCACCGGTATTTGATGTTAATTAAAAATAGTTTGCTTGTTCCATCGTCCATTTTAATCGCTTTGACATACCACATGTATAAATTTTTGAATTTTTTGAATGAAATATTTGAAATTTTATAATAAATGTTCGCATAATTTATTCAGAAAATTCAAAAATGTATAATATGACAGCTGCTATTTGTGAGCGTCATCTACAACAGTGATGTTAGGCTTACACTTTCCGTACTTTAGATAGGCGTCTGTAGCGTGCACTGAGACATGGGATTTAGGTTCTGAGACTTATAGATACCATTCTAATATTTCCGCTATTTTACAGATTTACTTTTCAGTGGACGAAATTAATCAAAAAATGTCCAAGTAATGAGTCACTTTAGAACCCTACAATACTTGATCTTAAAAGATAATAACAGTAACTCTTGGTCATATCATATTTAAATATTGAAATAAATGTAATGTAATTTATATTATCCAAACACCCCGCCATCAACATTTAGCTCGCTCGTATGAATATAATGTATTTAACTGCTTCCAATGACCTATCATCAGAACATAATTTATACCTCACCTCCTATGCAGCTTCTACTACAGGGTGTCAATCCTACAGCTCGATATTCAAAATCTGCTAAACAATGTCCCGGAAAACATGCCTGGGTATCTGCTGGTTTATCATCTGTAATGAACAACAAATAATAACCGTGTGAATAAATATACCTTAATTCATTGGCATCTTCAGTCAATTTTGGCATAAAAAGAGGTATTGCAATAAAGGCTTATAATGAAACACAGCTGAAAATTGTTCTTGGGATTTCAAAATAGTTTCACCATTGACGAGTAGGCAAAGTTATCGGGGGAGGAGGAGGTTATAAAAATATTTTACTTTATCTGTATGATGTAATAAAACCTGTCTCCCAGCACCAATTAATTGGTAGCAAGATTGGAAATTGTATGATCCAAGTTAAAATTGAATTTGAATTTGTGTTGGTAACCCTACAAGCCCTATATGACATATAAATGCTGAAAGATAAAAGTTAATTAAATTGTAATAGCAGAAATAGAAAGATGCTTTTCTTTTTATGTTATGCGAATATATTCATTTTTCTTCATCAATGATTTAATTAAGCGATTTTGACGAACCGCAAAAATATAAGTACTCAAGACTTATAATTAAAAAGAGTTGAAAATGGTACTTAAGTTTCACATCTTGGATAAGATATCTAAAAGCTGTACAATGTTCTAAATTGCAGAATCGCTAAATACGGTGGGTTGAATTAGATTGAATCTAAGGAAAAAAATGGCATAGATTACCTTCACAATCTTCGTCTGGAAGGTCTGTCAAATCTCCAAGGAATGAAAGATACACTTTACACCGCACATAGCGTCTTCTAACGCCACCACCGCAAGTAGTGCTACACTGTCCCCATTGACTAACCACGTACCTTAATGAAAGCAGATGAACAGTGAAATCGACAATGAATTTGTGTTTAAAAGCACAAAAAAGATTTACATCACTAGAAAATATAGTTCTTTGACTCTGAGCTTGTACATTAATATTATTATCTGTACAGCATGACCTGTGTCTGACAAAAACAGGATTTTGTCAAGAGCACGTTCCACTTTGCCATGACTAGTCTTAGCACCAATTAGTGATCGACCAATCAGAAAACAGATCAACCAGGTCATTTATATTAAGGGCCATGTTAAAAAAACAAAATCAACCATATCTATAATTAAGGATAACACCTTGCTTCTAGTGTGAGAAAAACAGCGTTTATCATTGTTGATCATGCCGTTATCATTGTTGATGTTTTTTATTATTGTTGTTTTCTGTTATGGACATGGTGGTTGTTTTTTTTTATTTTTTTTATTTTTTTTTTTTTTTTTGATGATGATGATGATGATATTTGTATCATTTACATGTACTTATATGTTAATTACTGTATGAATTGTCTTCTGAATTATGTGTACTGTCATACTTTCCCTTACCTAGGTGTTTGCAAATCTTCTTCTTGTACATTTTCGTCATACAGCACATCTGATACAGGGGACTTGTCTTCATCCGGGTTCACAACCATCACTTCCTGCACGTCTGTTATTTCAATAATAAACAAAGATTTATCACTTCAGGAAATGACATAACTTTTGAATGCATATTTTTGGAAGACAAGCCTGAGAGCATGCATTTGGCAATACTAAATACAACTAAAACACAAAACAAAACAAGTGAATGATAGCAGCAACCAAACAAAACAAGATAAGGAAAATTCACATATTTGGACCAGTGATTATAAATTTTCAGATTTTGAACAGACAGACATTCGAGTCAACAAAAGGAAATATTAACAAATACAAAAATACTTCTCGTAAATCTCTTCTTGAGTTGTAAGCAACACATATGACAAAATACAAAAAAATTGATATACGCCTTTTCTACTAAAAAAACTAATACCGTTACGCCATTGAGAGAACATGCAATAGCACATGCATGCGTGTTTGAACACAGAACATACACCAGGCATGTCATTAAAATATGGATTAGTTTTCCAACATTTCCCTATGTTCTGTAACTGTTTAATCAAGGCAACAGATAACATTTCTCCATTTGTATCTAGTAATGTTAGTTTCTCCTTTTTCTTTACTTTAACGTTAATCAGAGCTTTCCAGTTATTTCAGATCTACGGAATCGACGTTTTATGTCATTTACGACATAAACACATGCACGCGCTTGCGTCATAGCTGTGTCAATTGTTTTACTCTTAACACCTGTAAACTTATTAAATGTTCAAGTATTTTAAATTTTACCTCTTATATAAACTAAATTACATTATTACTGTGTCTATTGTTTCATATAATCAACACCGATGGAACTATGTTGATTAAATGTTAAACCGTGACTCTTAACAATCAAACTCATTACATAACGATCTTATTGTACTGGAACACAATTAGAACTAACGAAATGGATGGGTTATGATAAGTTATTAACTCACATCGTCTTTGTCTTACAGCCTGGAGATGACGATATACCATAAAATGTGTTACAAGGTTCCATGTTTCCATTTATTCAAGTAAATCTACGTATAGGTAAACACTTTGACCTGTCCGCTTGCCCTTTCATTTAAATATTTATCACGGAATGAGTACATCTATGTATAGGGAGCACAGGTGTTTATATTGTATATATAATGAGATATACTCGCCTCTTTGAGTACACCTATGCACTGTGTATGTATTAACTTGGATATTAACATTACCCATATATTGGATGGATCCTCCTATATGAATATTCTTTTGAAAGGTCAAGCGGACAGGTCAAAGTTGTTTACCTATATATCTGTGCAATACAACTCACTATGACAGTGTATTACGTTTTATTTCCAAAGAAATCAGATAAACTTGAATAATGTTTGCTTAGTCGTAACTGAAAATCTATGGACATCCGCGATTGTCATAAAGTATTTTTGTAAAAAGAAAAATGTTGTATAGCCATGTTTACACAGGGAGTGATGACGTTTTACATTACATACGCAACAGGGTCCGTTTGCCATGCTTTTCAATTAAGAAATGACATTCTGATCATGGTATTTCAAGGGGTAATGCAAGATAATGTGGCGCGTGCCAAATTCGATGAAGGACGAAATACCATGGGCAGAAATGTCATTTCTTATATTTACAATTCTTTCTTTTAATAAATATTTTGATTTGTTGTAACCCTTGACGCTATTTTTTCCATTACGGCTCATATGAGATATGATTTTAAGCCATGCGAGATCGGCGTATCCCACACAATCACATGACCCCTGTGTAAGACATGACATAATATTGCGGGAAAAGTGATACATATCAAGGGTCATGACCCCAATTGTCTTTCAACGGGAATTGCAATACAATTGCTTCTGCATGTTTCATCGAAGAGGGATACAGTTATATATTGTAAATATGTTAATTTGATTTTCGGTTGAAATAAAGCGTAATTCACTGTCACAAACACAATGTTTTGAACAGTAATTTCTGAACTTGGAAATGATGGCGCTAAGGAGAACAATTGACTATATCAATACGTTATAACATAATGGCATAGTGTAAAATATGTACTAACCTTTCTTATCATATTCACTGTATCGGCCATCTTGAAAAATAGAAGCAGTATTAAAATTTTAGTAGAATGCGTGAAAAAAGCAAGGAATTCTCAAATATGCAGGAATAATTAGTTAATAAAGTCAGGCCCCAGTTTCACAATCATTCCTTAGCTAAGATTTTCCTTAACTTAAATTTAGCAAATTTTGGTTATGTATTTTTGGAACTATATTGATAAATATTTTTCTCCAAACTATGAGTGATCTTTAAAATGACACCTTAAATACCTCAATATCTTGGAAATAAACAAAATTATATCAATTTGAAATTTTGCAATATTTAAGTTAAGGAAAATCTTAGCTAAGGAATGATTGTGAAACAGGGGTCTGGTGTATTGTAATGAAACAAAGAACTTAAAACATTATTAACATGGAAATATTAGAGTTATAGATCGATCACGATTTAATGACAGATGACTAACAAATGCGGGACCCAATCTCTTAACTAAGACGATTGAACAGTACATTTACGTGTTGGGAACTAGTTTATTTCCACTATATCCTTGACAACACTTTGCTGTGAATCTTAACACTACTCACACACTTAGTAGATCATAGTATCACTATGTTAATAACTCCTAATGAAACGTAAAGTAGACAGGTTAATTTTGTTTGATCTACATTCAATGTATCTGCACGCCTTCTCACGTTTTTTTTTTTTTTTTTTTTTTTATTACAACCGCGATTTGAAACTTACAGTTATCGCTGCCATCAGATTGTGAACGACCTATATCTATATGAATATCAACATAATGAAATGGTTGCATGTTACAAAATGATGTGATGCAAATTACAAGATGCAGGAAAATAATCTAGAGCATTATAATATCAAATAAAACTTATTGGACACTGGTGATTAGGCTAGTTAATACACTTAAAAAGGCATAGCATGGCGTAACAGCAAGGATATAACTCCTGGTATTCAAAATAAACTGATAATGATATCGATTCTTGTTTATAAGCTTTTTCTAACGACAAAAAGCAGTTACACGACGGTAAAACCTCACTATTATATCTATGATATAATGCGTAGCACATGTTTTTTAAGCTTTTAGATATGAAAATCAATATATTTTCTATCATGGCATATACCGTTGTGAAGTATGCATTTTGTCGTAATAAATGAGCACCAAGGTACATTCTATCTCATTCAAAAAAAATACGCAAAACTTTTTAAAATCCTTACGGGGATAGCCATTGGTTACTTTTGGAACAGACGACAGGAAGTATAAAACATATGGCTCAGAAGAATTGAACTGCGCATGTACGACGATTCCATTTTTTCACACTGGTAAGATGGTCTGACTAAAGGGAGACTACCCAAACAAAAAAACAGTAGTTATAAACAAACAGATTGTAGGAGTTGTCCCCCCTTGTAAAGCTAACGTACCCACGATGAATGGCCAAATCCAGGATACTTGCCATTGCCCGGATGATTGCAACTTCCGTTCGTCTGTTCCAAAAGTAAACAATGGCAAATCCCATTCTTTTTTAATTTCGAGAAATAATGTAAAAATGTATTTTTAAGATTGAAGTGTGGTTTCTGTACTGACCAGTCAGTTCCCTAATTTCAATTATTTGTTTTTTTTAGTTTAAAATTCACAATAAACATGCAAGATACATGTATGTGATACATAAAGAAACGTGTTCCCTATATATATAGTCCTGCTATAATTACGTATTATACCAGTTTTAATTTTACAGCACTAGATGAACGTTTCAGAATACTACAATTCTTAATCTGTAGTGCTTGGACCAAAATTATGAAACTGAAACTGTTTTCAAAATGTTGAAAAAATACCCAAAGGACCAAAATATGCAATACCAAATTTAGCTAAGGAAATATTTTGCATGAGGGAGCATACCTTAGTTTTTGAGGAATTTTAATTGGCAACAAATTAAGATAATAGTATGTTTCTGACAATAATATACAATTATTTCTTACTGAGTTCGTAATGTCATCGGGACACAACCACCAGCAGTGATACTGGTGCAGTGGTTTAAATTACATATTATACCAGTTTTTGTTTTACAGTACTAGACGGCCGTTTCGGAATACAATTCCTCATCAGAAGTGCTTGGACCAAACATTATGAAACCAAAACTGTTTTCAAGATGTTGAAAAGATACCCAAATGACCAAAATGTATTGGAGTTGGAGGCAAGCCTCTGAAATCTATACAAGCGAACTAAAGCTTAATTATGCAGCATGACACTTTTCCAAAGAGCTGGCGTTAACAAGGCAACTCAACGATTGTTTGCCTTTTTCAGCTAAACTGAAATATGAAACACGTTTACTATACATGCATTTAAATGCTCTAAACGGTATATCAGATATGCTACAAAGGCTTATGAAAAAACAACAAATAACTACATGTACCATGTAAAAAGTTTTTTTTATCACCAATGATGTCTATCTGGTTCTTATTATTTTGATATCTGACATACTAACTAACTTCCAAAACTTAACTAGATTCTACAGAAACATTGTGTTAATATTGTTGGGTTTTGAAAATACAAAAATATTGTGGTTATTAAATAAAAGTAAAAGTACAAAAATAATGTGAAAATATAAAAATATACACGGTGATAAGCAAATATATATACAATACGAAATAAAAATCCCATAAAATACAGTACAGACATGTCCAAAGTTTAAAACTGAACTGTTTTGGTTGGATACCTATCGTTTGGCTGGACGATAGTGGATAATAACTAAAACAAACCACGCTGGTTTGCATAAAGTTTTATTAGGAAGTCTACATAAAAGTATAATAGTGAAATCGGATCCTGTCAAATCCGGAACACATGTACTCTAAACATGAACTATCAAAACAGATTCGAAACTTCGCTACTAAGTGATAAAAAATTGGGACAGCTAGTGACTGTGGCGAGGTAGACAGCAGCTGTCGAATACATGTCTAGATATAGCTAACAAAAGACTGAGATGATCTACAGATAGAATTGACGTATCGCCGGCCACGCCTACAATGTTCCGATAAAGGTCGCCATCACGGTACCAAAGCAGCGTCACGGCAACTAATGACTTACTAGTGTCAGTGACGTCATTAAATGGCGCAATTCAGGCCAAGATTTCATTCGTTTTGCGTGTAAATCAAACATGCCAGGCCTTTGTCGGAACATTGTGGGCGTGGCCGGCGAAACGTCAATTGGTCGCTAAATAGCTTAGAGCTGAACTTTTGACAGGCCTGTACTGTGGGTCTATACAGATTGATTGAGTTACAACTTATTCAAACCTGCTTGCATGTCACACGGCATGATGGTACAGTTTTTGTGCAGTCTTGGTTTATAAGTTTCATTACATTCTGTATTCCCCGTATGACGACATATGACATCTCTCTGTTGGTGACCTGAACCACATGTTACACTACACTGAAAAATATATTTTTAATTATTACATTACATTATAACGTTATTATTATATTATAGATAGCATTCAGTGAAATACTGACTGGTATGTTATTGTCACAGTGGACTAGATGTTACCGTCACAGTGGAGTGGGTGTTACCGTCACAGTAGACTGGTATGTTACAGTCACAGTGGACTGGTATGTTATGGTCACAGTGGACTGGGTGTTACCGTCACAGTGGACTGGTATGTTACGGTCACAGTGGACTGGTATGTTACGGTCACAATGGACTCGGTGTTACCTTCACAATGGACTGGTATGTTACCGTCACAGTGGACTGGTATGTTACGGTCACAGTGGACTGGTATGTTACGGTCACAGTGGACTGGTATGTTACGGTCACAGTGGACTAGATGTTACCGTCACAGTGGACTAGGTGTTACCGTCACAGTAGACTGGTATGTCACGGTCACAGTGGACTGGTATGTTACGGTCACAGTGGACTGGGTGTTACCGTCACAGTGGACTGGTATGTTACGTTCACAGTGGACTAGTATGTTACGTTCACAGTGGACTGGTATGTTACGGTCACAGTGGACTGGGTGTTACCGTCACAATGGACTGGTATGTTACCGTCACAGTGGACTGGTATGTTACCGTCACAGTGGACTGGTATGTTACCGTCACAGTGGACTGAATGTTACCGTCATAGTGGACTGGCTGTTAATGCAGGAATAGATAATTTAAGAAACTTTAAAATATTTGTTGAATTTTTTATGGAAATTGTGCAAAAAATACACGTTTTGGGGAAAAAATTCTTAAATTATCAATTTCTGCTTTATATTTATTTACAAATTTTCACACTTGTGTAGGTAATTTCATAATTGTACCCCTCTTTCACGATTTTCAACCAAATGGTTTTTACTTAGATAACCCTAAATGGTTATTCCTAGTGGACATGTAAATACTGTATACAGATACCGATAATAATAACCATCCTTGCAAAACAAGCTCAACCGACCTCCCTTCCATATTTACTTACCGGTGACCATTGTCCAGCGTACCACCTGGGACAGATTTGATTACCACAAGATTTCCTCTCGGAAGGTTTAAAATCGTTACATTCGCTGTCATTAACTGCATTTTTAGTTCCGTCTACAAACGATTCTATACACCGTACTATCCTCCAAGCGTAACCTCCACCACAAGTCTGGGTACACTCATTCCAAGGTCCAACAAACCAGCTGAAAAAATGTTAAAAATAGCTGCAGTTATCAACATAAACATGATAAGTAGTTGGTGTTTCAATTGTTGAGAACAGATTCAAGGAATTTATATGATCTCTGATTATCTATATATATATAAGGGTTGCTTAAATACTAGTGACTAGACATTGATTGCCTAAAACGTCTATAAATAGAACTATAACCATACTATTTTAGGACAAGACTTTAGTAACACCTATACCGGGTCTTTAGATTCCCATACCTTGGTAAACATTTACGGACTTTAGATTCACATACCTTGGTAAACATTTACATACTTTAGATTCACATACCTTCGTAAAAATTTACGAACTTTAGATTTACATACCTTCGTAAACATTTGCGGACTTTAGATTCACATACCTTGGTAAACATTTATGGACTTTAGATTCACATACCTTGCAATTTGGTAAACATTTACGTCTATACCGATCTTTAGATTTACATACCTCGGTAAACATTTCGGACAATACATTTACGTATATACCGGGTCTTTAGATTCACATACCTTGGTAAACATTTACGTCAATATTTTTTTGTCTATACCGGGTCTTTAGATTTACATACCTTGGTAAACATTTACGGACAATACATTTACGTCCCGTGTCTTTCGATTTACAAACCTTGGTAAACATTTACAGACAATACATTTACGTCTATACCAGGTCTTTAGATTCACATACCTTGGTAAACATTTACGGACAATACATTTACGTCTATACCAGGTCTTTAGATTCACATACCTTGGTAAACATTTACGGACAATACATTTACGTCTATACCAGGTCTTTAGATTCACATACCTTGGTAAACATTTACGGACAATACATTTACGTCTATACCAGGTCTTTAGATTCACATACCTTGGTAAACATTTACGGACAATACATTTACGTCTATACCGGGTCTTTAGATTCACATACCTTGGTAAACATTGACGGACAATACATTTACTCTATACCGGGACTTTAGATTCACATACCTTGGTAAACATTTACGTCAATACATTTACGTCTATACCGGGTCTTTAGATTTACATACCTTGGTAAACATTTACAGATAATACATTTACTCTATACCGGGACTTTAGATTCACATACCTTGGTAAACATTTACGTCAATACATTTACGTCTATACCGGGTCTTTAGATTCACATACCTTGGTAAACATTTACGTCAATATTTTTTTGTCTATACCGGGTCTTTAGATTTACATACCTTGGTAAACATTTACGGACAATACATTTACGTCCCGTGTCTTTCGATTTACAAACCTTGGTAAACATTTACGGACAATACATTTACGTCTATACCAGGTCTTTAGATTCACATACCTTGGTAAACATTTACGGACAATACATTTACGTCTATACCAGGTCTTTAGATTCACATACCTTGGTAAACATTTACGGACAATACATTTACGTCTATACCAGGTCTTTAGATTCACATACCTTGGTAAACATTTACGGACAATACATTTACGTCTATACCAGGTCTTTAGATTCACATACCTTGGTAAACATTTACGGACAATACATTTACGTCTATACCGGGTCTTTAGATTCACATACCTTGGTAAACATTGACGGACAATACATTTACTCTATACCGGGACTTTAGATTCACATACCTTGGTAAACATTTACGTCAATACATTTACGTCTATACCGGGTCTTTAGATTTACATACCTTGGTAAACATTTACAGACAATACATTTACGTATACCGTGTCTTTAGATTTACATACCTTGGTAATCATTTACGGACAATACATTTACGTCTATACCGTGTCTTTAGATTTGCATACCTTGGTAATCATTTACAGACAATACATTTACGTCTATACCGTGTCTTTAGATTTACATACCTTGGTAATCATTTACGGACAATACATTTACGTCTATACCGGGTCTTTAGATTTATATACCTTGGTAAACATTTACGGACAATACATTTACGTCTGTAATGTGTCTTTATCTTCACATACCTTGGTAAACATTTACGTCAATACATTTACGTCTATACCAGGTCTTTAGATTTACATACCTTGGTAAACATTGACGGACAATACATTTACGTCTATACCGTGTCTTTATATTTACATAGCTTGGTAAACATTTACGGACAATACATTTACGTCTGTAATGTGTCTTTATATTCACATACCTTGGTAAACATTTACGGACAATATTTACGTCTATACCGTGTCTTTAGATTTACATACCTTGGTAAACATTTACGGACAATACATTTTCGTCTATAACGTGTCTTTAGATTTACATACCTTGGTAAACATTTACGGACAATACATTTACGTCTATACCGGGTCTTTAGATTTGCATACCTTGGTAAACATTTACGGACAATACATTTACGTCTATACCGTGTCTTTAGATTTACATACCTTTGTAAACATTTACGGACAATACATTTTCGTCTATACCGTGTCTTTTGATTTACATACCTTGGTAAACATTTACGGACAATACATTTACGTCTATACCGGGTCTTTAGATTTACATACCTTGGTAAACATTTACGGACAATACATTTACGTCTATACCGGTCTTTAGATTTACATACCTTGGTAAACATTTACGGACAATACATTTACGTTATACCGGGACTTTAGATTTACATACCTTGGTAAACATTTACGGACAATACATTTACGTCTATACCGGGTCTTTAAATTTACATACCTTGGTAAACATTTACGGACAATACATTTACGTTATACCGGGACTTTAGATTTACATACCTTGGTAAACATTTACGGACAATACATTTTCGTCTATACCGGGTCTTTAGATTTACATACCTTGGTAAACATTTACGGACAATACATTTACGTTATACCGGGACTTTAGATTTACATACCTTGGTAAACATTTACGGACAACACATTTTCGTCTATACCGATCTGGTCTTTGTGTTTTCATACATCTTCTGTTTGATACTGTCCTTCCAGTACGTAAATCTTTACACACATTTACAATGTCTTGATGTCCTGAAATACATATTTGTATTTTCAAATATCCCTTTCTTGGTTTTCTTTACAAACATACTATACATTGTCATATAGAGAGAAGGAGAAATGTGTGGAAAATGTCATCGATTAATTCTTTTTCAGGTGTTTTGATATCTTTGAATAAGCACTGTTTTGTGTTTCATGTTTCCATATGGTTTTCTAAATGTCAGTTTGTCATATTTATTTCTAATTTTATATTTGAATTACAATAGTTACATGTATGTTTCTATAATATATTTTAGTGAGGAGGGTATAATGGTGGGAGGGAGGGAGAATAATTGAGTGAGTGGGTGGAATGGAGAGAGGGAAAGAGAGTAATTGAGTAAGTGGGTGAAAATATAAAGAAGATGAGGGAGTTCATTTTTGTTTTAAGCCGCATCAACACTTATTATTTCAGCGATTTGCAGTTCTATATATAGTAACTAAATGTATGTTTTTAATGTGTATTATAATTTTATAATTCAATTCTCATTTGTTAGAATCATGGTGATTAGTCAGATTTTTCTGTTACGTTTGCATAAATGGATTGGCTCTTAGTGACGTCATCTATAATTTGAATTTTTATGCCAAAGCGTTGCTATTTTTCACTTGTTATGGCTATATTGTTGTTTTAATTGTTGATTTGTTGTTAAAAAATTCTAAAAATTGAATTATAAGAAATGAAGCTATTTTTTCTTTTTGTTATTCAGTGTGCAAAATGTCCAGTTTTTTTATGCTTCCATAACAAAAAGAACAAGAGGCCCATGGGCCTTAACGCTCACCTGAGGAAGAGTACATATCTTATGCAGAGGTTCAATGGCCAATGACATTAATAAAAGAGAATATCAAAATTTTCAGCAGTAAGGGCCAATAATATGCAAGTATTTTTGCAAATTAATTATAATAATTATTATATAAGTATGCTATATATAACATATTTAAAGTCTAGCTACAATATATTATTTATAAACAGCTAAAACATCTATATATTAAAATGTGCATTAGGCCAATACCTACAATATTCCAATATACATGCCTATACAAAGAGTTTATAGTTTTTGAGATAATTAACCATTTAAGTATTCGTTTGCATCTATGACCTTGACCTTTGAACCTATGACCTTCATTCATATATCAAAATGATTGTTGTGCAAATGCCTACAATATTCCAATATACATGCCTATACAAAAAGTTTATAGTTTTTGAGATAATTAACCATTTAAGTATTCGTTTGCATCTATGACCTTGACCTTTGAACCTATGACCTTCTTTCATATATCAAAATGATCATTAGGCCAATACCTACAATATTCCAATATACATGCCTATACAAAAAGTTTATAGTGTTTGAGATAATTAACCATTTAAGTATTCGTTCGTGTCTTTGACCTTGACCTTTGAACCTATGACTTTCATTCATATATCAAAATGATCGTTATAAAACATACCATAATTGCTAAATGGTCGATGAGAAGTGTTGTGATCCGCAGAGGTGCACTTTATACACTTGAAGAAAATGAGTTTTCGATTTTATTTTCATCTGTAAACGGTTCAGTTTAGGAGTGGAGTCGAGTAATAGTGCTTTATGTCCCAGTCAAGATTTTTTAACATTGTACATGTACTTCTTTCGAGGCGTTCCGTTTTGAGGTGGAGATGGTGCAGGAAACTCAAGTACCCGGAATACCACGTAATCGGAAACAGACTGAGGAATTTTCTTACTTAGGGTTTACCCAAATGGGATTTAAACATAAGTGGGAAAAGGCGCCGTAATCCGTAAACGTGCGCGGTTTAGACAATTAGGCCCCCGATTCAATTCAAAGCAAAATGAAATTTAGTGCATGACTAACATTTTCTAGAGATTATGTTTTTTTAATCTGGAATATTTAAAAGTGGGACTTGATTTTATTACTACTGCAAACAATTTAAAAAAAAAAACAGAAAAAAAAATAATTTTCAGAAAAGGAAATACTAAGGTTACGTTGTTTATTTATTGAGTTGAGTTGAGAAATAGTGTTTAACGTCCCAGTCAAGAATATTTCACTTATATCGAGACGTCGCCAGCAATAGACGAAGGTGCAGACATTTTGCCTTATACAGCAGGGTTTTTTTTAGCGTGCCAAGCCCACCGTGACACGGGACCTCGTTTATTTTAAGTTCCCATCCGAAAGAACCGTGACATAATGCCGAGTGTTTGGCGAAAGAACAGGCCCGACCGGGGTTCGAACCCACGACTCCTACTTACGAAGCGAACACTCTACCAACTAAGCAGTGGTGGTAACGTTGTTTATGGCAAACAGAAGTACGAACATATTCCCTCTGTTACATGTATATGAATTAATTGAACACAAGACTTGCAATCTATCTCTAAATACAAAGGAATGTCTTAATTTTTACGGTCAGAATTTTTGCAGACAAAACCTTAAAAAAATATAATGAATTAAAACTTGTGTTACCTACACCACAGGAAGTAGAACATGGTCCGAAGCCCGTACTTATCCATCTAAATCGTCCAGTTTTATTTTTGCGCCTGGTCCTAAGACAGGCATTTGTCCCGCCGCATTTTCCACACGAATCAAATGTCTGCCTTGATCCAAGTACTTTGTCACATCCAACTGGCTGAAAAAGCAACATACATGTACAATGTACATAGTCACTGTTAAGATATAATACTTCTTTTATGATGACGTATCTTCAATTGCAAAAGCTTTACTGTAAAATGTTGCTTATTTGCTTGAAAATCTTGTTTTAATCCAGTCCATGTCCAAACCATAATCCCAAACACAAAATAACAACTTTTAAAACCTGTAAATTAGGTCCAACACCTGAACTCTACTAGGGAACTGAGCCGGGGAAGTGAGGTCAAGTGTCGTATTTGAAAAAGGCAATGTTCAAATGAGTTTTGATTTTGTTATTAAAATAAACATGGTACAATTTGTAAGTACATAATTAACCATTGAACTGTCTAGAAATGGCGTTTATAGTGCTGTAGCTTCCATTGCAGTGCAAAGCCAACTGAATAACGCGCGCTAGACAGTCCAATGGTTATAATTACATTTCGCAATTTTTGAAAATCTTATTTTTGTTTTTCAATCCTGAAATAAATCTTAAACACTATTATGTACAATTCCAATTGCTGGAACAGCCAATCAATGACGTCACGTCTATAGGCGTAAGCAAGAGATGAGTGACGCCACATTAGCAAAATGTAATTATAGTTCTATAACTTCATTTGGTCTCAAACAGAGATTAATACAATCAAACATCATAAATGTAAATATTTAGATAAATACTATCGGACTCGAAAAACTGTGTTATTTTAACATTCTATTCATTTTAATACATGTTTTCTTGGAGAAAAGGTCAAGTATGATCGTAAGACTTAAGCAGGCAATCTTTGTTATCATAAAAATGTATCCCTTACTAGCATAAAACTACTCTTGCTATGATATCAATTTAATCATTTAAATAAATGCTTTTTTTAAATAATTCATTTATTTCGAATTATTTAAACATTTAACTGCCCAGAAATTGTAGAAAGATATAACTTAAATTGTCGTAAAAAACAAATAACATGTGCTATGACAATGGAAGTTTAAGCACTATAAACACATTTCTTATTCTGAAACAGTCGTTCAGTGCTGCAAAAACATATTTAGTTATGATTAAATTTATATTTTGCTTTTAAAAAAAATCTTATTTAAATTTTGTAAACTGGATAAAAATCCAGAAACACTCAATGTCAAGTCACTAACACAACCAACAAATGACGTCACTTGTATATGCATGACCAAAAATTGATTGACGTCATTACTTTATCAATGGTAATTGTGGTCATATAATAAGATTTTGTCAAAAACAGAGTTTGATAAAACAAAAACATTACAAATGCAAATACTAGTAATCATTTTTAATTGATGATAAATACTCACCCAACATTTCCCGTTAACGCACATATCTAACACATCAGATTTACACCGAGTACCATCCAGAACTTTAGGAGCAAATAAATGTCTGATATTGGTCCTTATAGCCCGACAGTAGAGGGAACATGGGCTCACGGAATCGTGGTGCGGTATCCATTTAAGATACCTACCATTGAATCGTTCGTTGTTATGTGCCGCGCACTGTTCAGCCCTGAAATCGGGTGAGTCTAGAGGGCAATCCTGAATAATAATAAAAAGTTCAAATATGTCGTAATTTGCTGTTTTTCAACATAGATGAAACTCCGATGGAAGACTGCGTTTTGAAAATAAAGGAATTTTGCAATAAAGAACTAGAAATTGATAATGTGGTCGATATGAGGATTGATCGAGCTCACAGACTGGGGCCCAAACGGGATAATAAGCCAAGACCGATAGTGGTCAAGTTTAACTTTTATGAAGATAGAGAGAGGGTACGGAAAATTGGAAAGGATAAGCTGAAAGGGAAGAAATATAGAATAGCCCAACAAGTTCCGAAAGAAATAAGGGAGAAAAGGAAAGCTCTACAGCCAATCTATGAAGATCTGATGCAGAAAGGAAGGAAACCGTATTTCAAAGGAGAGAAGTTGTTTGTGAATGGCAAGGAATACACCAACGGACGTAGATAGGAAAGCGGAGAATCGATAAGATGTGTATCGTGGAATATCAACGGACTTCGGAAAAAATGTACAGACAGTGATTTTGTATGCTTTGTTAATAATTTTGATTTCCTTTTTTTAACAGAAACCTGGCTACGGAAAGATGAAACTATAAACATTGAAGGTTTTGAACCAATCTCGTATGTGAATAGAGTAGACAATATAGGTAGAAGAAATGAAGGCGGATTGTGTGTGTATTGTAAACCAGCATTACGTAAAGGGGTTTCTGTCGAAAAAGAAATACAAAATGGTTTAGTTGTCGTTAAGTTAGATAAAACTTTTTTCAATTTTGATGATGATGTGTTTATATGTTTATGTTATATTCCACATATTAAGTCAGAATATTACAGGCGTGTTGATTTTGATTTTTTTGATGAATTAACTGATATTTGTAGTGAATTTGAATACAAAGGTAATCTTTTTATTACAGGTGATTTCAACGGCAGAGTTAGTAATGAAAATGACTTTATAGACATTAATAATTTAGTTGAATATTTAGATGTTGCTCAGGTTGAACAGCAAATTGACATTCCGATAAGAAATTCTATGGACAAAGTATTGAACGCATTTGGCAAGAATATTATCAATATGTGTAAAACAACTGGTATATCTATTGTAAACGGTCGCTTATATAACGATAAAGTTGGTAAGTTCACATTTTGCAATGAAAATGGCAGCAGTTTAATTGATTATCTGCTTACTTTTCCAAAGTGTTTTAACATAATGAATTATTTTGATATCTTAGATTATAATGAATTTTCTGACCACGCACCACTTGCTTTTAATATAGCGTCGCATATGACAGACTACACGAATGACTTTAAAACCGGTCGGAAGATGCACTGGAATACAGATAAAGATGATACATATAAACAATATATATCAGACGTGATACCTGAAATGATAGAATTAGTGAACGGTTTAGGTGATTCTAAAGATTTAAATTCATGTGTCTCTCAAATAACTGAACTAATTTATTCAAAATGTTTTAGTGTGTATGGCAAAGAATATACGATCTCTGACAATATAAACTCGACCAGGCATAATGAGTGGTTTGATAAAAAGTGCCGTATCCAAAGAGCGCGCTTTAATGCTGCACGTAATGAATTTAATAGAAACCCAAGTGATATGAATAGAACAGCATTTGTAGCAGAACGGAACTCGTACAATAGAATTAAAAGATCAGCTAAGTTCAAGTATATGCGAAAGAAAAGTGATGATTTACATAAACTTTCCAAAACTGATCCGCGAAAATTCTGGAGAACAGTAAAACCGAATTCTAAAAAGTCTTGTCCAGTGGAACTTAATGATTTTTTTAATCACTATAAAAGTGTTTTTGGCGAACAGCAAAGTGATTTAGATAATATTGTTGAAAATTTATTTAATGATTCATCGAACTTAGTTTGTATAGAGGAATTGGACACACAGTTTACCGAAGATGAAGTTTTGAATTCAATAAAAAGATTGAAACATGGAAAGAGTACCGGTATTGATGAACTATCAGCAGAAATGTTTATCACTGTGGCCGAACTTTTATCTCCAGTTCTGTGTAAATTATTTAATTATATCTTAACAACTTCTGAATTTCCTGAATCCTGGACTACTGGAATTGTTGTACCAGTACCCAAAAAAGGATCTTCATCTGATCCCAACGACTACAGACCCATAACGTTAGTCAGTGTTTTCTCTAAAATATTTACAACTATGATCAATGAAAGGTTGTTAAAATGGGCTGAATCATCAAATCTGTTAAATGATAACCAATTTGGATTTCGACCCGGAAAATCTACAGTCGACGCGATATTTACACTAAATGGAATAATTTCAAATACTCTCAATGAAAAGGACAAACTTTTTTGTGCATTTGTTGATTTCCGCAAAGCCTTCGATCGGATAGATAGGCGATTTCTTTGGTATAAACTGATGAAAATGGGCTGTAGCAGTAGCATGTTAAACATGCTAAAATCTATTTATCATAAAGTTAATATTGTTATTCGCTCTGGTGGACAGTTTTCAGATTCTTTCCAAAATTTCACTGGTGTTAAACAAGGAGAACCACTTTCACCACTATTGTTTCTCTTTTTTTTAATGATATAGTAGACGATTTACGTTCAGATAACTACAACGACATCATTGACATTAATGGATATTTAATTTATTTGCTTTTATTTGCGGATGATACAGTGCTTTTCGCTAAGTCTCCAGATGTTTTACAGACACTTTTGAATAAATTACATACTTATTGTCATAAATGGTATATCGAGGTGAATGTGGAAAAAACAAAAACTGTCGTATTTCATAGGGGAAGAAGAAAATTTGACTACTCGTGGAAATTTGGAGATTACTGCTTAGAAAATATCGACTCTTACGTCTATCTCGGAATGACTTTTCACAGAAATGGTAAATTTAATATTACACAAAGAAAACTCTCGGAACAGGGATCTCGAGCTCTATATAGTCTTTTAAATATCTACAGGAATTATATGATGTCCGTGAAACAGAAATGTGAACTATTTGATTCCATGTGTCAGTCCGTCATATGCTACGCCTCTGAAATATGGGGTTTCCATAAAGCGCCCGATATTGATATCATACACAATAAATTTTGTAGACATATTCTTAAAACAAGTAAATCTACTCCGATTGATTCTATGCTTGGAGACCTTGGTAGATACCCTTTATACATTAAACGTTACGAACGTATTTTAAAATATTGGTTAAAAATTTTAGCAAATAACGATACTGTCATATTTAAAGTTTATAACATGTTGTTATATGACGCCAATAATGGCAAGATAAATTGGGTATCAAATGTTAAAGATCTTGTGTGTAATCTTGGTTTTGGAAATTATTGGTACAGCCAAAACCCTAATGTTATTATTTGTAATTTATTAATACAAAGGTTATATGACCAATTTATACAACAATGGTATGAATCCATTCATAGTAAATCTAAATTATCTTTATATAAAAATGTTAAATCTGTTTTTCAGTTTGAATCTTATTTAGATAGTTTATGTTCTAATTACTTATCACTCATATTTCAGCTTAGATCTGGCTCTTTAAAACTAAATATTGAAATTGGTAGATACAGAAACATTCCTAGAAATCAAAGACTTTGTACTTGTTGTAATTTACACATGTTAGAAGATGAATATCATTTCCTTTTAGTTTGCCCCGCCTATAGAAATTTAAGATTAAAATATTTACCACGGTATTATAATCATTGGCCAAATTTATCAAAAATGTATTATCTTATTAGTTCTAATTCAAACACTCTGTTGTTATGTTTAGCAAAATACTTGTATAATGCAACTAGATTAAGAAAACAGATTTGTAATATGTAGTATTTTTATTGTTTATTAGGTTAATAATTTTGTTGTATTCTGCCGCTATCAATATATGTACTTATGTTGTTGTGCTATAAGCTGTACTGCTTCTTATGCAATAAAGAGTATATATAAAAAAACATTTAGACCACAATGAACATGGGATTTTATACTGTTTATATAAAACATGCCTTTAGCAATAGTAAGGACTACTGTGAATGCACGACAACGACGCGACGCGAACGATATTAAGATTAATTATTTTGTTTTCTTAATTCAGAAATGACATTCTGATTATGGTATTTCAAGGGGGTAATGCAAAATAGTGTGGCGCGTGCCAAATTCGATGAAGGGGAAGCCCTTCATTTTGAATTAGGCACGCGCCACACTACTAGTATCTTGCATACCCTTGAAATACCATGATCAGAATGTCATTTCTTATATTTACAATTCTTTCTTTTAATTAAAATTTTGTACATTGGCCCTATTTCTTCCATAATAGGGTGTTTAGCCATGGTCTCGCATGACCACGTGACCCCCTGTGTGGGACATGACGTAATATAGCGGGAAAATTGATACACATCAAGGGTCATGACCCCATTTGTCTTTCATGGAAATTACAATACAATTGCTTCTGCATATGTTTCATCGAAGAGAGATACAGTGATATTGCAAATATTAGTTTATGGACGACATATTATACATGTAAAGATAGTTGGTTCATTGTTTGGTAAGCTTTATTGCTTATGTTTAATGTTGTGTTTTATGAACCACTAGTTGTAAGGATATATTTCCTGCTAACTACTTATTACCACTAAATCTATAAAGAATATTGAAGTGAGCATTCCTGAACAATGGTTATCTCCCATTGTTCAAGTCACTCTTCAATAAAGATTGATATTTTTACTTACTAGTGCATATTCATAACTGAAAATGTTTGTGCATATCCGCGATTGTCATTGAGTATTTCTATGGAAAGGAAAATGTTGGCTAATGAGAATGTTACATGTTAAAAATGACGGTTTTTCACCGGACATGATGTCCTTGGTGAAGTTTTACGTTATATGAACAACGGGAACCTCGTTTTTCAACAAGTTAGATTCTCAGTGCCAACATTAAACTCTGTGCAGAAATATCAATCTTTATTTAAGTTTATTTAATATCCAATTAAAATGAATTCATTTTTACAAACATAATTATTTGAACAGTAGTTTCTATGTTGTGCCTATTTCGTATTTCACAATTTAGAACTGAATTCCTCACCTCGTAGTTACACGTTTTATATCTAATCCCATTGCCATCGCATCTTCCCCCGGGGTCCCATCTGTTTCTTATACACCTTCGTAATTGGTAGGCGGCGCCACCATCGCAGGTTCTAGAGCATTCACTCCACTCAGTCCAAAGAGACCAGTAATCCCCATTAGTTGTGTGTAATATCTACAAGAAAAGAATAGAAAACATTAATTATTCACTCATTCATTATACGCAACAAAGGATTGTATAAGTCATTACAATCGATGTAAGCGAATTGCTTCTTGAAGCGCTCGCTGCTGGTTTTGTCTCTTGGTGATTGATGAAACTTCACACATGCATTTTATACATATCGAATGTTCTTGGCTTATAATCCTGCTTCTGTAGCAAATGCATATGCATTGAACATTTCATAGTGAAGTTCAGCTAAAATACAGTCGTGTTGTAAATAACACTCCTCGTCTGGAGCCTCACTCTTTGGACTTCATTAGGCGTCGAAATTGTCAACGCCTATAATGAAGCTCGGACTTCATTAGGCGTCGGACTTCATTAGGAGTTTTTACAATGCTATTTAGCTTACATGATCAATGGCATCTACACTTTGTTTCTATTGTTTCTATAATTATATTTTTCAGACTGCATCAGAAAAACATACACTCATATATTTTATAAAAGGCAAAGTAAAGAAATGTGGAAATTCGCTGGTTTTAACAACCACAATAACAGTAAGTAAAGAACAAAGAGAAGAATACAGTAAATACCCGTCGAAAGTCTAACTCCAAGGTAAAGAATTAATGTCGAATCGACTGCCCCTCGATCACTTTGTAACAGCCATTTTCTATCTTTAGGCAGCTGTTAGACCACAAGCTGTCCATATTTTGAACACAATGCAGTCGAGCTGTGTTAAACTTTCGACAGTTCTGTAATGTATTTCTAGAGGTATATTCAGTGCGTGTGTTAAATCAAAATATTTTGACAGATAGTCAAGTAAGTCACGGGACTTCATCTGGTCCAACAATTATTAGGTTAGTCTGTATTATAGTTAACGATTTGTGAAGCTTTGCTTGCTTGATTCATTATCACAGTTGGTGGCACAGTGAAGTTTCGTCACCGGGTTGCCAACAAGAGCCATCATATACTTGACCTTGGACATAAGTTTCAACGCCTGCAGAGAACAAGATATAAATTAACTTAATTAATTTGACACATCGAGCAGTCTCCCATACCGTTTTCACTTGGATTACAAAAGTACATATTACATGCGTGATTTAAAAGTCATGTTGAACGTCAGTTTAATTATGATTGAGTGTAACTAACATGATTCGGTTAGAGATATCGATGTGTTGAGATTTCACACCGTGAAACAAGTGCTTCTAGCAAAATGATAAAATTCTTTGTTAAACTTAATTAGTTGGTAGAAGGTCATACCTGTATGCATGCCTATATAATTTTTATTTCTATTAAAATTCTTAACTATATAAATGTATGTTATCGTCCAATGTAAGACATACGTAACTCTGTGGTAGATAACTCTGCTTATTGTGGTTTTGTAACATTTTCTGAGTGATTTGTAAGTTGCGAAGACGATCTTCCGCTCAGAAAAACAAGGTGAAAGAACCCAATTTTGCAGCACTTTCTTCCTGATAATTTTTATAATGTAGGCGCTTTAGATAGTGAAATCGGCTAAACCAAAGTTTCTTGACGGATTTCTTTCGGATGCTTTACTTTCCTATGCTTTCAACTTATGCTATGAGTAAGATTGCAAACAAGGGCCAAGGTTGGCCAACTTTATGGAGAGAGGGGGCAGGAGTTAGTTTTAGATCAATTGAGCGAATAGCCCTTCATGATTGAACACTGTTACATCTGCAAATTGAATGTAACTAATATTTAAAAAACCTTTTAATTAATATTTAAACTTAAGTATCCAGTTATTTTAAAATTCAACATCTCATAAGGGTCTTTGCCGTTTATTCTAAAGAAACCGATATCACACAATTTTAAGAATGGGCGGAAATGTGTAAAGTTAATTTAAAATAAAGTTTAAAAGAACCTTTAGGCAAGTAAATTTAACCTTTCTCATTGTCTAGCGAAATTAAAATTCAGCAAGTTTTACGCCCTCTTTTGATAAATGAAACAACTGAAAAATACTTATTAGCAGAAGTACCGGTTCAATCAAAATGACTGATGATGGATTATAAAACTGACATGTGAAAACATAGATGTACCAAAAGGTACAGAACAGGCATGTCGAAAGTTTAATGCTTAGTAAACGAAAAATTTATGAGAAGCTCGGCTGCCGGGTGATCGAAATATGGATAAACAGTAGTCCAAAAACTGCCGAGAGATACATTGTAGGTGCGTGTAGAGCTAGATATTGCTCGTAGAGCTGCCGAGAGATAGATACGTGTAGAGCTCTGCTGCTCGAAAAGCTGTCGAAAAATAGATACGTGTAGAGTTCTACCGCTCAAAAAGCTGACGAGAGATAGATACGTGTAGAGCTCTGCTGCTCGAAAAGCTGTCGAGAAATAGATACGTGTAGAGCTCTGTTGTTGGAAAAGCTGCCGAGAGATAGATACATGTAGAGCTCAACTGCTCAAAAAGCTGACGAGAGATGGATACGTGAAGAGCTCTGCTGCTCGAAAAGCTGCCGAGAAATAGATACGTGTAGAGCTCTGCTGCTCCAGAAGCTGCCGAGAGATAGATACGTGTAGAGGTCTGCTGCTCAAGAAGCTGCCGAGAGATAGATACGTGTAGAGCTCTGCTGCTAAAGAAGCTGCCGAGAGATAGATACGTGTAGAGCTCTGCTGCTCAAGAAGCTGCCGAGAGATAGATACATGTAGAGCTCTGCTGCTGGAAAAGCTGCCGAGAGATAATTAGGTGTAGAGCTCTGCTGCACGAGAAGCTTCCGAGAGATAGATACGTGTAGAGCTCTGCTGCTCGAAAAGCTGCCGAGAGATATTTAGGTGTAGAGGTCTGCTGCACGAAAAGCTGACGAGAGATAGATACGTGTAGAGATCTGCTGCTCGAGAAGCTGCCGAGAGACAGATACGTGTAGAGCTCTACTGCTTGAGAAGCTGCCGAGAGATAGATACGTGTAGAGCTCGATCTGCTGCTCGAAAAGCTGCCGGGAGATAGATACGTATAGAGCTCAGCTGCTCGAAAAGCTGCCAAGAGATAGATACGTGTAGAGCTATGCTGCTCGAAAAGCTGCCGGGAGATAGATACGTATAGAGCTCAGCTGCTCGAAAAGCTGCCAAGAGATAGATACGTGTAGAGCCATGCTGCTCGAAAAGCTGCCGAGAGATAGATACGTGTAGAGATCTGCTGCTCAAGAAGCTGCCGAGAGATAGATACATATAGAGCTATGCTGCTCGAAAAGCTGCCGAGAGATAGATACGTGTAGAGATCTGCTGCTCGAAAAGCTGCCAAGAGATTGCTACGTGAAGAGCTCTGTTGCTCGAAAAGCTGCCAAGAGATTGCTACGTGAAGAGCTCTGCTGCTCGAAAAGCTGTCAAGAGATTGCTACGTGTAGAGCTCTGCTGCTCGAAAAGCTGCCAAGAGATTGCTACGTGAATAGCTCTGCTGCTCGAAAAGCTGCCAAGAGATTGCTACGTGAAGAGCTCTGCTGCTCGAAAAGCTGCCAAGAGATTGCTACGTGAAGAGCTCTGCTGCTCGAAAAGCTGCCAAGAGATTGCTACGTGAAGAGCTCTGCTGCTCGAAAAGCTGCCAAGAGATTGCTACGTGAAGAGCTCTGCTGCTCGAAAAGCTGCCAAGAGATTGCTACGTGAAGAGCTCTGCTGCTCGAAAAGCTGCCAAGAGATTGCTACGTGAAGAGCTCTGCTGCTCGAAAAGCTGCCAAGTGATTGCTACGTGAAGAGCTCTGCTGCTCGAAAAGCTGCCAAGAGATTGCTACGTGAAGAGCTCTGCTGCCCGAAAAGCTGCCAAGAGATTGCTACGTGAAGAGCTCTGCTGCTCGAAAAGCTGTAGAGATATAGCTAACGAGGAGCTAAAGTATCAAATTGAAAGTTACTTTTCAATATCTACATTTGAAATTTGCTCCAAAATGTGATGATGGGAAAATAACCTATTATAAGCATTGAGGATTTAATGTACATATTACATATAAAGGAGGTATTAGTGATCTATTAACGCGAGTGCTCTAGATAACCGCCAGCCCTGGCAGATCCAAGTGTAGTGTTTAGTTTTTTCAAATCGCTTTCGAGCCGTAGGTCCAGGTAATCGGGTTTCCTCTACCATCCCTAAACCAATTAACATTCTTGATATTAATGAAATACTTTTTGACACAAGTAAGGTAGACCGTCATATTTATGGAGTATATGTATGTCGTGGAAGGTTTGTGATGACATGTGATTCAAATCACGGGGTGCTTTATTTTTTTAACAGGTGTATCTTCATACATCACATTTTTCATTCAATGGCTTACATCAATGGATTTTTAATAATCAATTTGTTGCCAAATTATTTACAGATTAGGTTTTTGAAGCGACACATACGTTTTCTCCCCAATACACATTCCTAATATAAATCTTATTTTAGTAAATTAGACGCCCATGAAACGGACAGTGAGTCTAGAATACTAAATAAAACATAATAAATATTTAATCTTCAACAGGTGTATTCTATTATTCATACAAGAAACTCTTTTAAGACCCTGATCTAAAACCGGATGACTTCGGACATTGACCAAAGTAACGTTTACTTTTGTTGATAAACATGTCATTTTGAATGGATAAATAGCTACATAAAGTTCTGATCCTAAACAACCTTTTATGTCGTACAAGTTTACTAAACTAATCTTATGGCCCTTTAGCCCTGATTACTGACAGATTGGAACCATTTAACTACTAATTATGCTTACCGTTGGTCACTATCTCAAGTCATAAATAATGTCTAAATGGTAAAGATTAAAAAAAGAACATGTTTATCTTTCTAATTTAACTTCTTAGTTTACTATTTAATCTTTTAAACGGGCTTAAATCAGGTCATTAGGTCACTGGCAAGCTGGGTTACGACGACCAGCACGGTTGTTCAAATTTCGGTTAGCTTCAAGTTGGGTTACGTCGACCATCATGGTTGTTCAAATCTCTATTTGCTTCAAGTTGGGTTACGTCGACCATCATGGTTGTTCAAATCTCGGTTAGATTCAAGTTGGGTTACGACGACCAGCATGGTTGTTCAAATTTCGGTTAGCTTTAAGTTGGGTTAAGACGACCAGCATGGTTGTTCAAATCTCGGTTAGCTTCAAGTTACGACGACCAGCATGGTTGTTCAAATTTCGGTTAGCTTCAAGTTACAACGACCAGCACGGTTGTTCAAATCTCAGTTAGCTTTACTAGTTGGTTATCCAAAATTTGTATTTTGTGACTTTGGGAATATTTCTGTCACAAAGGTCACTGACAAGCCGGATAACGACGACAAGTGGTACAATTATTGGCGCGAATATGAATCAAATCAATTATTGGCGCGAATATGAATCAAACATACTCACAAAGTATACTTATATCCTTAACCATTATCATATAAAAATTGTTTTGAAAAAAAATAAAAGTAAAAGAGATGGAGTTGTCATGTTTTCCCTGACGACAATTGGTCATGTGCAGAATTTATTCTTTGTTTTTACTGGAACTCCTTTACATGTATTTGACTAAGTGCAACGTGCAGGGAGTGTTTCTTATATGTGCCACGTCTGCCGTGACATTTGACAGCGGTTTTTGAGAACACTGGGACTTTCATTTCTAAATGTCGAATGCTATGTGACAGATAAGTCAATTTTTCAAGTGAAACCACGTTCGGGTTCCTTTCCCCTGTCTCTTGCATACCAAATTGAAATGAACTTTCTAAAAATTAGCAAATCTGTATTTTATTTTTGCAAAAGATAAATCTGAGTAAAAGATAAAATAATTATAATCTATCTACACGAATAGTAAACAAAATTAAAATTATATGTGTACGCATACACCCGTCTCCATTCATACCCATCTCATCTACCCGTTACAATTCGTGACACTTCATTGTCAAGTTATTTATCGTGTCATCGCTATGTGTTATCAGGCCAACTTTTTCTCAATGAATTCTTTAATATAATTTTAATGTCACGAGATTCAGAAAATATATCCTACTTAGTGACTGGTCACGGATTAACGCGATTAAAATAAATCAAACTGATGTCCTTTAAAATCCTATAAAAATTATTCTGACACAATTATTTGTTCGAGAGACCATAATGTTAGAAATTTGATATTTTTCAGGTTTTGAATCAAGTGTTTATCCAAAAACAAATGTGCGTGAAGGTTGTGCCTTATTATCAACCATTTCTGTAGATAAGTATAATTAGTTGAAAGTTTATACTTGATATAGTTTTGATTGGAAAATCAATCAACCGCCCCACTCTCACTGGCCGACACTTTTCATACTGGTATTTGATAAATACCACTTTTGTGCCCCAAATCAAATCACATTTACAGTAAGTTTACGCCTGATAAAAGTTAAATAATGCTAAGGTAAAATATGGCGCCGAATCAGGAGCTCGTCTTGGCTCCCTCCAACCTATATCGAAGTTGATTTTCGGCAGCTGACCATGTTATTTACGTGTTTCGGTCAATAGCTGTCCGTATCATGGTCACTCGCAGAGCGTCGACTGATTTTCATTAGCTTGGGTCTGGGCAATGATTAGTTTAAATGAACAAACTGACCGTACTGGAACACATAACATCATCTCTCGAATCCAACCGCGCTAACGGAACACATTACATCGTCTCTCGAATCCCATCGCGTTAACGGAACACATAACATCATCTCTTGAATCCCACCGCGCTAACGGGACATATTACATCGTCTCTCGTATCCCACCGCGTTAACGGAACACATAACATCATCTCTCGAATCCCACCGCGCTAACGGGACATATTACATCGTCTCTCGTATCCCACCGCGTTAACGGAACACATAACATCATCTCTCGAATCCCACCGCGCTAATGGGACATATTACATCGTCTCTCGTATCCCACCGCGTTAACGGAACATATAACATCATCTCTCGAATCCAACCGCGCTAACGGGACATATTACATCGTCTCTCGTATCCCACCGCGTTAACGGAACACATAACATCATCTCTCGAATCCCACCGCGCTAACGGGACATATTACATCGTCTCTCGTATCCCACCGCGTTAACGGAACATATAACATCATCTCTCGAATCCAACCGCGCTAACGGGACATATTACATCGTCTTTCGTATCCCACCGCGTTAACGGAACACATAACATCATCTCTCGAATCCCACCGCGCTAACGGGACATATTACATCGTCTCTCGTATCCCACCGCGTTAACAGAACAGTACACATAACATCATCCCTCGAATCCCACCGCGCTAACGGGACATATTACATCGTCTCTCGTATCCCATCGCGTTAACGGAACACATAACATCATCTCTCGAATCCCGCCGCGCTAATGGGACATATTACATCGTCTCTCGTATCCCACCGCGTTAACGGAACACATAACATCATCTCTCGAATCCCACCGCGTTAATGGGGCATATTACATCGTCTCTCGTATCCCAACGCGTTAACGGAACACATAACATCATCTCTCGAATCCCACCGCGCTAATGGGACATATTACATCGTCTCTCGTATCCCACCGCGTTAACGGAACACATAACATCATCTCTCGAATCCCACCGCGCTAACGGGACATATTACATCGTCTCTCGTATCCCACCGCGTTAACAGAACAGTACACATAACATCCTCTCTCGAATTTCACAGGGCAAACGGAGCACATTATATTATCTCTCGAATCCCATCGCGCTATTGGACACATAACATCATCTCTCAAATCCCATCGCGCCAACAGAACACATTACATCGTCTCTCGAATACCATTGCGTTAACGAGACGCAGTATGTCATCTCTCGAATCCCATCGCGCTAACAGGACACATTATATTATCTCTCGAATCCGATCGCGCTATGGGACACATTACATTATCTCTCAAATCCCACCACGCTAACAGAACACATTACATCGTCTCTCGAATCCCATCGCGCTAACGAAACGCATTGCATCGTCTCTCGAATCCCACAGCGCTAACGGGACAGATTTCATGGTCTCTCGAATCCCACCACGCTAACAGGACACATTACCTTATCTCTCTAATCCCATCGAGCTAACAGAACACGTTACATCGTCTCTCATAATGACCTTTTTATTCTTTCTACTTTAATTTGCTTTTTAGGTAATATTTAAGCGAGTAAAATTTCTGCATCTGTTAATAAATCAGCATTTATCACCTTTAAGTACAATATTGACGCGATTATAATTAGAATACATTCTTCTTCGACTTGGATGTTGAACGTGCTGGTTGTGGGACGTGTAGAATGATGGTTTACACTAAGCTAAATTCAGTAAAATAACGAGACAGCCAGTTCTGGAAAGGCGTATGAAACTAGAGTTTCCAGAAATGAAATAACAAACTTTTTCCAATACGAGGTTTGATCTTAGACGACAAGTGCCTCTGGGGTACTGTAAAACGAAATCCAGCTCTTTCCGTCGCTTGGCACCCGAGACCATCTTATTTTAAAATGATATGTTAATGCAGTGTGACAAAGTGTTATTTAGATATGAACGTGTTTCACAAGCGTAGTACATGGATTTTAGAATATTATTTATAAATACAAATTTACTTTCAATTGAACTTACAAACATTCACACCCAAAGTTGTTACATTTTTAAATAAATAAACACAATATATTCTACGTGTATATTTACAACCATTGAATAACTTCGGAACAGATGTCAGGTGTCATTGAGGCATTGGGTCATAAATATGAGCATGACCCTCTTAGATTAACAATTTTGTAGGTGCCTGTCATTGTAAATTTCAAATATGAAATGAACAACATATGAAAATAAAACATAATAAGATTAATTTTCTTTTTGACACAGTTGTACGTCATTTCAATATATAAAACCGTAGTCTCAAGTAGGTATTGAAATAATAAAATATAAACCGTGTCTTTAAATAAATATGTTTATAGTAGGACGAGCAGTACTTATAAACCGTGTTCTTTTTACAAAAAGACACGTGTATTTTATTTATGAAATTGTACGACAAAAAAATTATAAAATGAATAACAAGAATGTAAGGTTTATGTCTACAATGGTGGCATCGTGTCTAACATTAAAGAAATAGATCCCTCAAGTTGGTGGAAAAGAGTAGTCAAATAAAACGCCATAGTCTAGATTTATTATACCCCGCTTAAAAAGTGGGGGGTATATAGTAATAGGGGTGTCCGTCCTTCCGTTACACCTTAGGGTACCTATCTCTTATCCGCAACTCCTCCTAAACCCTTCAATGGATTTTCATGAAACTTTCACACAATCTTTGTGATATAATATAGATGTGCAACTCCTATTTAAAAATTTGATCCGATGGATTTTTGGGAGCAGGGGTATTTTTTGTGAGCTTGTGGCTCACAGTTTTTCTAGTTTCACTTGTATTGCATATCGAAGCGGAAGTTACGGAGATTTTAGAGAAAACCGGTGTACACGAAGAAAACAACAGAACTTTGTCAAGGAATGTCGCCGCGATTTAGTTCATGGATATATATATAGGAAAGTTACCAAATTCTTAAAGGAACAGTTACTCCTATGACGTCACTTCCTAATAATGATACACGTGGTTGTTTAATATGGCTATATATGACGCCATTTTAACATGTAGGACTTCGTTTAATCCTAAATTGTCGTTGATTTATTTAAGTTCAGGATATGACGTAATTTTTATCACTGATACAAATATTGTTTCTTTAATCTTTAATCGCTTTTTATAATTTTTAAGTTCAGGTGCTGTCCTACAGAGTTGCAAACAATAAATGGATTATCCTCAGATTAAGTATCTATGTCCAGACGGAAATATTACATCAACTACAATCATAGTATATAATACACTATCTTTAATAGAAAATTGTATGATTAATAGTTTCAATGTGTCTTACCAATAACAAAAAGAGATAACAGATTAAAGCCGTTGTAAACCACAGTGAGTAGAATGAAGTAATTAAGATTTACGCCATGGTCAACATATCTTGATAATCTATCACAATTTGTGGTGCAAGATAGGGAACTCTTAACCTAGGTTCTAATATATTTGGTCCGAGGTCTAGACTTATGGATACACCTCTGATTTTGTTGATAAAATTTTGAGGGAAAAACAGCATGTAGGCTATCTTGTACAAGATGGAGATATCTTGTACCTCTCTTTTTATTTATTTTTCTTTCTGGGGTGCAAGAAAGACAGTTCTGGCATGGTGGTGAAAACCAACGTGCCCAAAACACAAACCTTAGGCAAGCGAACTGACAAGCTTTCTCGGTACAGATAAGAAACATAACAAAACAACTATATAATAATAAAGACCAAAGGAATACAGAAAGCAGACTAAGACAACTGTCTATATTGAATTAAAAAAGTGATTTATATCGTATGACCGGATTGTCCAAAGTGTTCAAAGCATTCAAACTAGTCAATCAGACCGAAAATTGTGTCAACTTAATACATTAAAATGTGTTACAACGGTAATAAATGCGGGTATAAATTCGAACAGTCGCCAATAAACTGTACATAATGGGATAACCTCTGGTGGTTTTAATGCGTTACTAAACCAACAACATATATGCGCCAGAAAAATCGTAATACTATTGGCATGTGCTACTTTTGAATTTTTATGAAATAATGCATTCAAAAGTAGCACTTGACAATTAAATTCAAAAGTAGCACATGACAATTCAATTCAAAATTAGCACATGACAATTCAATTCAAAAGTAGCACATGACAGTATCATCTCAATTTTACGCTTATACGTGTTACATGGAAATCTACATTTTGCTTTTTACACTGTAGCCATGAGCACAAAATTATATATTTTACACAATGTTGTTTTGCCATGACCACGGAGTCGCAAGTTTTTGTATGATGATATCAAGTACAAGATGTTTTGTTTTGCATCAAATATTCGTTGCAACATCTGTTTTTGGACTCTAAAAGTGTTTTAGAAACACTTTAACAACTCGTGATGCGATATTGCTTCTCATGTTTCTAACTTTGTCAAGATTTTACGATATCGAAACTAGTGTCATGTAAAACAAGGTATATCAATTATGTCGAGATGTCACCGGTTCACTTGAAACACTCACGATACAACATTTGGTTGGGTACCAAAAATGTTCATGTTTTTTTTCAACTTTGTCCAATTTTGAGGATGTCGAAACAAGTGCCATGTACAGTAAAACATAGAACATCAATTATATCGAGATGTAACCAGTTTTGTTTATTGCATTGCTGCTTTAAGGATATACGTCGTGTGTATCCATGATACTAACCAAGAATGACATAAGTTGTTTGTCAGTAAACATAGAAGTAACATTCGAAACAGCATTTATATTTCAATACACGGTTACTTATTCAACATTGCAGCGTTCAACATTGAAAAAGTAATAGTTACTTATTCAACATTCGCCAATAATTTCGTTTCATTTATAAAACATCCAACAAAACAAATTTTATCACATTTCACTATTAAATGTCACTGCCAAGTATGGTTAACCCAAGTGCCTCGGAACACATTGGCTTAAAGCTTCAATGTAAGCCAATACCATTATACAGTATAATTTATATAGACGGAAAGTAAAGTGCCTAAGCAAAGTGAAGCTTTCACTTTGCGGGGATTTTGGATGTATCCTTTTTGAATGAAGGTCCATTACAGGAAGCAGTCTTCATGTACGGTAGGAATACACCATTGTTCTTTGCAATAATTATAAGCGCAATGCATACTGTAAAATTTTGTAATTTTTTTTATATGTAGTTGGTGATATCACAATCTTCCATATTTCCTCACTAAGTCATTGAAGAAATGTGTCTTTCATTGTGGGTAAACAATTTCTTTCAGTCAGTAATTTTAATAGATCATCCCACGTCTTTAAAATATTTAAAATTTGCAAACAGACTTTAAAAAGACGTCATTATAAATTCCAAACATGCGTTTAAAATACAAGACATTTTATTTAAAATGTTAAATGGATATATATATATTTAAAATACTTACCGTGTATAATAATAATAAACTAAGCCGTACATGTATCATCCACATGGCTTACATTGGTAATGTTCCATCTATATCTATCGCCACCCCAGGGGTCAACTGAGAGAACGTTTGTGTTCCGTCATCACTTATTACTTCTTTATAATGTAAAAGAAAACCCGATGGCTCCACGAATTTTTAAATCTGACCATGTGAAACACTCGTAATATTTGATAGAATAAGACGGCAATTTATAATTCTCCACTCTTTAATAAATAGATGACACCGTCCTGACTATAACTGAGAGAAGGCCGAGTGTGAGGTGATTATCTTTTAAACTCTATACACAAAAGCCAAACTATAATTACGGGTATCCATTCCTGTCATATTCGCCGGGTGTAATTAAACGATTTAAATGGTTGGTCCTTGTCCATTCACACTGCTAAATCTACAATGAAAAATCATTCATATGTTATTACACGGTATTTCTATAGTTCGCTTTCTATTCTGCAATCAAAGTAAGGAAAAAAAACTCCATTTGTATCCTCCACTGAACAATTTCAATTTTGATCTAAAAATCTTTTTAAAAAGGACGAAATCAAGTCATTTTAAACATTACTGCGAACTGGTAATGCAAAATTATCACTCACAGTCACAAATTATCTTCAATGTAACATTTACAATCCGACTTTTCTATTGCGACCACTTGAAAATACAGTAAAGACCTATCGAAAGTGGACTGGGCTAAAAAATCCCAAATCACCAACTGATATAGGTCCCTTGTTAGCAACAGCTATATACAATACAGACCTCACTGGACCTCAGTGTTAAACTTTCAACAGGTCTATACTGTATCTCAAAGTGCTGGCTATACATCGGCAGCCTAGCTACCACTCTTTTTGGTTAGCTCAGTGTTAAACTTTCAACAGGTCTGTACTTTATCTCAAACCCACTGGCTATATATATGTCTCAGCCACTCGGCAGTTGAACTACCACTCCTTTTGGTTAGCTCAGTTTTAAACTTTCGACAGGTCTGTACTGTATCTCAAACTCGCTGGCTATACATATGTCTCAGTCACTCGGCAGTTGAACTACCACACCTTTTGGTTAGCCCAGTTTTAAACATTCGATAGGTCTGTACTTTATCTCAAACTCGCTGTCTATACATATGTCTCAGTCACTCGGCAGTTGAACTACCACACCTTTTGGTAAGCTCAGTGTTAAACTTTCGACAGGTCTGTACTGTATATCAAACTCGCTGGCTATATATGTCTCAGCCACTCGGCAGTTTAATTACCACTCCTTTTGGTTAGCCCAGTTTTAAACATTCGATAGGTCTGTACTTTATCTCAAACTCGCTGTCTATACATATGTCTCAGTCACTCGGCAGTTGAACTACCACACCTTTTGGTTAGCCCAGTTTTAAACATTCGATAGGTCTGTACTTTATCTCAAACTCGCTGTCTATACATATGTCTCAGTCACTCGGCAGTTGAACTACCACACCTTTTGGTAAGCTCAGTGTTAAACTTTCGACAGGTCTGTACTGTATCTCAAACTCGCTGGCTATACATATGGCTCACTAGGCAGTTGAACTACCATTCCTTTTGGTAAGCTCAGTGTTAAACTTTCAACAGGTCTGTACTTTATCTCAAACCCGCTGGCTATATATATTTCTCAGCCACTCGGCAGTTTAATTACCACTCCTTTTGGTTAGCTCAGTGTTAAACTTTCGACAGGTCTGTACTGTATCTCAAACTCGCTGTCTATACATATGGCTCACTAGGCAGTTGAACTACCATTCCTTTTGGTAAGCTCAGTGTTAAACTTTCAACAGGTCTGTACTTTATCTCAAACCCGCTGGCTATATATATTTCTCAGCCACTCGGCAGTTTAATTACCACTCCTTTTGGTTAGCTCAGTGTTAAACTTTCGACAGGTCTGTACTGTATCTCAAACTCGCTGTCTATACATATGTCTCAGTCACTCGGCAGTTTAATTACCACTCCTTTTGGTTAGCTCAGTGTTAAACTTTCGACAGGTCTGTACTGTATCTCAAACTCGCTGTCTATACATATGTCTCAGTCACTCGGCAGTTGAACTACCACACCTTTTGGTAAGCTCAGTGTTAAACTTTCGACAGGTCTGTACTTTATCTGCTGTACCAAATTCTGTTCATTAAGTTCACATTCTTTCTCTTTGCAAAATTGTCAGAATTCTTGAATTATTACTTCTGATTTGAACAACATTCCTTTCTCCTTCAAAATTATTAAATTTAGTTTAAACACATGCGTCATACGCTGATACACACAGTGCGCTTCACATTATATAATACGTAACTGTAGTCAAAAAGAATGCAAAAAAATCTGAAAATGCCATCACGGCGTAAAAATATGTATATATAATATATATACAATAGGTATCGGTGAGAACATAAAAAGACGGATTTTTGTTTCATAAAATGTATGTCTAAAATACCCCAGGTATCAACTGCAATAAATTAAATATTCATTTCTTTGTCAGCATTAATTTACTATAAAGTATAGGTGTTATGTTATGCATATTTTTTTATATACTGAAAAAAAATGGTTTTTGACAAAAACGATTTAAATATAGTCCAGTGATTCTATGAAAAAATAGGGTCAAACCTCAAAGTAATTGCAATAAAAAAAAATTTATGTAATTGTTTTCAGGAAAGGTCTTATTACTCCCCATAACAATTCTAACAATTTCAATTCAGTGGAAATTTGCTTTTTTGCAAATTGAATTTGTCAATAGCATTTTCTATAAAAATGAAGATAACTCTATATTGTGAGCCTAAATTTTACACAGTGTGTTAGAGCCCAGAAATCAGATGAAAAATTACGCATAGACTTAATAAATGATTTAAGACAATTTTGAATGCAATATGTTTATGGAATGTAAGAAAAATTAAATCAGTTGTTGAATGACTTTTTGCTACACTGGCAGCTGTATGACAAGCAACACCCTGACAACAAATCTTCAAGCAGAGCTAGGGCTATACAATCCAAACCTTCAAGATCTACTGCAAGAAGAAGAACACGAGGAGATCAAAAACTGGAAGGATACCATCCGAGCACAAGTAGCCGAGTATGTCGTTGAGACAGGTAGAACTGCTCCGAAAGTAACAAGTACAAATCCGGCGCAACATTGATCCTTGAATTCCGTCATATTGAATACTGGTTAAAATTACAAGTGAGACAAGTTACAATAGCGGAAAAATACCAGAGAGCAAAGTCTACAAAGAGGATATTGGTGCCGTTTGGGCCCGGAATCAAGGAATATGCCAAACTGTAATAAGGGAATGTTGAAAAAAGATTAATTAACCTCAGATATATTTGGATATGCACGAAAATGATAGAACAAGTGTACCTCAGGATAAAATACACAATTTTTCTATACTTCCACATTAATTACTCTTGAGTATTCTGCAATTAATTCCTCGTTACTAGAAACATTAGATCGTGGCAGACTAAAACTAAAATGTAACTGATTCAAAATGGGTTCATCATTTAACTTAAAATGAGCTCAGAAATGTTACTGTAGGAACCACTGTGGCTGTGCCAGTGAAATTCTCTTTATCCTGCAACTAACGTGTACATTGACATCATAAAGCCTGCCGAATAAACCTTATCTTTATTCGGTCACTGACCCAATAAAGCCACGCGCTAACTGTGACGTCACAGTTACGGCACTACTTTTTCCATTCAACATTTGACGTAACCTTTGACCCAAAAGAACCCCATTCTCAATGTAAACAAAACACAGTATAATAAACATGATCAATAAAGTCATAAATTTTAATATTTTATTTTAAAAAAAGATTGATTTTTTTTAAAATACACGTAGTTATATAAATATGATTTAAAAATAAAAATGAAAAATTATAAGTTGTTACTTTATTCCGCCGGACTTTTAGAATATGGCAGAAATACAGAAAAACGTCTGCAACATTTCATCAAAGAATATTTATTTCAATATTATTATTGTAAGAATTTAAGATTTTGTTACATATATTAAATATAAAAATAATATCGTATTGTAGTTATTTATTTAAATAATTGAGAACTACATGTGCTTGAACGTCGGACTGAGCGAAAATGACAAGTACGGGTGTGATGGGGTAGCGTGACGTCACGTAAACTTTTGGATCCTTGCGCTTGGAGTGTAAACAAACAAGTCAAACAGATGGATAACACGCAGTTACAATTATAATTTTAGGACGTATCTGTTGCAGGATAAAGTAAATACATGGTCATTGACGGTAAATAAAGGTCGTATTTGGCTCGGGGGCGAAAACGTGTAGAAAGCTCGGCAGAGCCTCGCTTTCTACACGTTTTCTCACCCTCACCAAATACGACCTTTATTCACCGTCAATGATCATGTATTTACTATTTATATCCATAGAAAATCAAATAAATTTGAATAAAGATTGATATTTTTACTTACTTGTACCTAGTCGTAACAGGAAATCTGTATGCGCATTCGCGATTGTCATAGAGTATGTCTGTAAAAAGGAAAATGTTGGCGGTATGGGAATTTTACACATGCGAAAATGACGATGTTTACACCGGAAGTGATGTCCTTGGTGACGTTTTACGTCATATGCGCAACAGAAGCCGCCATTTGCATTGTTTTTCAACATGTTAAATCCCCATAGCACCAACGTTTTCCCTATGCAGATATATTTTGGGCTAATCGCGGATGCGCATACAAATTTCCTGTTACGACTAGGTACAAGTAAGTGAAAAATATCAAAGTTTATTCAAATTTATTTGATTTTCTAGGGATATAAAGAGAATTTCACTGTCACAGTCACAGTGGTTCCTACAGTAAATGTTATATGGAAACAATTACTCTTTGTTTACTATATTGCTTTATATTTTGTTCAAATAGCAAAAACCATATGAAACCCACCTGTTTTACACGAGTTATCTAACTTGTGTATAAAAACCCTGATTAGAAATTAAAATGCGTCAAAAAATCCTCTCTCCTTTTTAGATTTTTTAAAGAATTTTTTACCATTTACATTTTATGTATGTAAGAGCATATCAAAATCAAAATACATTCTGTTGCAATTAGTTTGAGGTCAAACTGTAGAATGACTGGGCTAATAATCAAAACTTTTTTTGTTTCATAAGATGTATGTCTGAAATACTCTTGGGTATTAAATTAAAAAAAAATATTCCCTTCATTCTCAGCAATAATTCATAATATATTATGCGTTTTATGCATGCTAATATTTAAATAATAAAAACTGCTTTACATATAACAAACAGTTACTTCCGGAGCACATGTGTATTTCCATGAATGACGCAAAATTCAAACTTGAGAGCTAGGTTAAAATTCTACTAGATACGGTTTATTTTCACACCCAAACAATCGCGCGCGCATACTCTCTCTCTCTCTCTCTCTCTCTCTCATACTCTCTCTCTCTCTCTCTCTCTCTCGCATACTCTCTCTCTCTCTCTCTCGCATACTCTCTCTCTCTCTCTCTCTCTCTCTCTCTCTCTATCTCTCTCTCTCTCTCTCTGCATACTCTCTCTCTCTCTCTTAAAAACAGTTACTACAGTACAGACTTGTTGAAAGTTGAACACTATGTTAACGAATTAATACACTTATTCGTTTTTCGGCCACTGTCCATGCTTCGGTCACTCCACATCCTTTTCGTCAACTTAAAGTTAAACTTTCATCATGTCTGTACGGTACTTGCACCGTAAGCCCCTTACTATCCACTTTGCACTGAGTCAGTTATTTTTCACTTCCCGTGTATATATTTATCCAATCTATATTTAATTTCTCTATATTGAGCATGTCATTCAATAAACTCACCACGATTATTTAACATCTGTTCATCATAGTCTGACTGTGGAGCATAAATAAAATAAGCTTACTCAACAATATCCCCATACCGAAAATAACCTCTACATAACATTGTGTATTTGTTTTTGTATGATAACATTTAGCCATAGCTAGTTCATGGTATGTTATGTCATTGAATTAAGTTTTACATAAAATGAAAAATGTTCCGTGTTTATATTGTTTGTGTAAGATTAAATTCTATTTTAGAAATATTCTTTTTTTTTTAAAACTACCTTGCATCTATATCCATTTGTATGTGATAATATATACAATTTTACTGACAGTTGTTTTCCATGATATGAAAAATGTCCCAACTGTAAGAGTAATTTCTATTTTAAAATATTCTTAATTTTATTTTTAAAAAATAAATAGGTAAAACTAACATTGAATTTTATATATCATGCCAGTTGTATCGGTGAAAGCATGCAGTATCACTGACTTTCGTTTTCCATTATATGAAAAAAAAAAGTTCAGTATTAATCCTGATGTAAGATTAATTCTAGAAATATTCTGATATTTTAACCAACATAGACTCGTTCATATCCAGCTGTTTCGTATCCCTGTAACCAAAATAGTCTAAACAGAAAATCTTATAGTGCCCTTTGTTAACAAATCATAAAATCTGGATTAAAATGTTAAAACAAGATTAATTTTGATTTATAAGGCATTTTGAAATACATTTTCAAATATTTTTATTTTTATGTGTCAAATATTTATATTTTAGTATTTGTATTAAATCATTAAAATTTCTATACCTGGATTCACATCTCTGCATGATACTGCTACTTCAACTATGACAACGCATTTTGTCCCACGCATAATGTTAACGATGGTGTGAAAATCTCCTCGCATCAGAATAAATGCACAAAAATACAAATGAAATTAATTTTCCACGGAAAACACAGATACAAGCGAGGTCAAACTGAATAAAATCCAATTAATTGTTACATTTAATGAAAAAAACTATGTTTAACGATGATGTGAAAGTCTCAGGCCTCACATATCAGACAAAATGCACAAAATTACAAATTCACAAAATTTTCCACAGAAAATGCATATCTAGAAGCGATGCCAATTAAAAAAGTAATCAATGTTACCTTTCATGAAAAAGACAATTATGCGGCCATATATGTGCATTCTATGTTATATTTCATGATATGTACAACGTTCTATGTCAACTAAAACTTCTGATATATACTATAGTACCACATGGATTCAGTTTTCCGTCCACATATCATGTTTACATTAACTATTTACATTCTGTTGACCCGCGTCTTAAGATCCTCATATCATATTCAAACCTATAACCTTTTTACCCCTCCAAAAAGACTTTTCAATCACGCAAGCTTATCACACACGGCAACTTTACACAGTATCTCTTTACGAAATGATTTTTATATCTTAAAGGGGTTAAGTTTGAGAATCATACTCGGAGCACTTATTTTAATAAAACGTCATATGATATGACACCGAATCAGCATGTCTACCTAGAGATTTTCACATACTTCGGAGTTTTAAAACTTTTATTTACATGTCTATCGGGATAAAAGGCTGACTTAATGTTATATAAAATTCAATTTGCACCTGTGAGTTTTTTGTTTGACTGAAAAAGAAGTTTTCGTAATTCACCTGGATTCCTGTAGATTTAAATTAACGGGGTATAATACTTAAAAAGACAGATCATTTTCTGGCGAAAGTTGAATTTCATTTCACACCAGCATGCTTTTATATAAATTACAGTTTGAAATCATAATGACGTAACTTTTTACACGGTTTAAGATAAGCGCCATAAATCGCCTGTTAAATTGACACAAGAGTTAAATTTTTATGTAAACACTTTTAAAACGATATTACTCCCACTATCTTCTAGCTATTTATCTCGCATATTTAAATGTTTATTCTCATCCAGTTGTGGAATGTATGCAGCATGTCTTAGTTTCGTTTTAATGCACATATATATGCAACGTTACAACCGATAACTAATCCACATCACTTTTACTATGCCTTATTTTTTTTTTTTTAACTTTTTAACGAAACATGAATGTTGTTATTAAATTGATGGACATCATTTCAGAAGCCGAAACACTTGTTGTGCATATCCTCTTGTATAGTTAATGGCAATCGATATAAAACAAAAAATGAAATTCTTTTCATAATGCAAGATCAGTCTCGACTGACTCAGCTGAGCACAACACAGAACCCGAAACACTGGCTTTACATACCCCGTAGTTAATGTAAAAACAAAATTTGAAATATCTTTCATAATGTTAATCGTAAAACAAACGTCACATCACTGTTATTGTTGAATTAGCCGGGTTATCGTGACGGAAGCCGAAACACTTTGCATACCTTTTGTTGCAGTTAAAAATATTGAATAGAAAAAAGGAAAAAAAATAAATAGAAAAAACTGTTTTGCCACCGGTGTTATTGTGGACTTAGCTAATCATCGGTAAAGAAACTAACTACATACCCGCTGTTATTGTTAATTCTAATGATTTTCAAAGAAAAAATGAAGAGATGAAAATATATAAAGGTTGAATAATCGTCTAATTATCAAGATTAATTACTTAGATATATGATTTATAGAGGAATCTTATATAGGTTAGAATGTGGAAGTTGTTAGTTATAATGGTGTATCATTTTATCTCTTGTAGATATCTATAATAAATAGTAACGTTAATGATTACCCTTTACCATTATCTGACATAAGTAATTAGGTCTGACACATCTAAAAACATAATATGAAGCATGAACCAGTAGGTGGTTGCTAGGTAAAAAACATTGACCTGTCCGTTTGACCTTTAATTTAAATATTCAGTGACGGACCAGTGCATTTATTTACAGGGAACACACATGTTTGATTCGTCTACATAATGTGAACACTTATCAAGTGCCTTGTGTATACACTAGTTTTATAATTACCTGATAATCCTAACACTACCCATATATTGGATGGACCCTCCTATATGACTATTCCTTATGAAAGGTCAAGCGGACAGGTCACAGTTGTTTACCTATACGATATGCAACATGTTTCTATTCATGGCAGCTAAAATCGCTATTAGCTATAGCTATAAAAGTTATAGAGTTAAAAAAATAACCTATTTTAGCTTCGAGGGACAAATTCTGTAAATTAGGACCATCATTTCGTACATTTTGGAAATTCAGCTATTAAAAATTTTAAAATTGTTGAACGTTAAGTATGCATGTATATACCATATATTTTGGTAATCCATGCAGCAGTTCAACGGTCCCAATGGACAGTTCTTGACACCGCACCCACTAATACAAGACCATGAACGAAAGAACAAGAAGACAAACAAGGAACAAGATCAAGATACAAAATTTAAAATTCAGAGTACTAAGGACTGACACATAAGATGAAGCATGAAGCAGCTGTAGGTGGTTGTATGATGTAGAGGCGTAACGATGTACCGATATAAAAACCAATTTAATGGACCTCCTATCGAATACTGTCATATAAGTTGCATATATATCGTAAGGCTCTGATACAGTAAAATGTCCAAATAAGATCCATTGTCACAACTATAGTTAATGCCTAAATCATCCTTTGTTGAACATTTCTTGATCATTTGAATGTAACGGTGTTATAAAATTCGCATGATTTATCGTCAATTGCTTTTGTTAATTTTCATATTTGTATTTACTATTTCAGTGAAGTTATAATAGTCAACCATATGCATTTGGGAATTGTAAAATTGTGGAAACTTTAGTATATATTGTTGTATATTTTGCGAATACATGTAACAACAGTTTAACGGTCCCTAAAAACTTGTTTGTTCTAAAGACCAAAAACCATCAATGCAAAAACAACTCCACGGTAGAACAGCGTGAAAGAAGAACTATAAAACACACAGGAAACAATGCCAACGATCCATGCATTTAAAATAACTCGCTTTGGACGATAACTGGAGATAATAACATACACATGTCTGGCGTTCAAGCATTTATGTAAGGTTTTGGCCATTAATTACAGGTAAGACAATGACAGCATTGGCACTATTGAAGGAATACATACCTCGGAGACCAAGTTTAATAGCCACGAAATACAATCTTTCTCGGAGACCAAGTTCAATAGCGCCAAAATACAATCTTACAACAATACATATCTCGGAGACCAGATTCAATAGCCCCAAAATACAATACATAATTCGGAGACCAAGTTTAATAGCCCCGAAATACAATGCATATCTCGGAGACCAAGTTCAATAGCCCCGAAATGCAACAAATATCTCGGAGACCATGTTCAATAGCCTCGAAATGCAATCTTACAATCTGCAAAAACTGGCTAACGACAGACAAAAGTGGAAAGACTTCGTTGCTGCCCCACACGCCAGAGGGCGTAATGGGCAGTAAGTAAGTAAGTAGCAATCTTACAATAATACATATCTCGGAGACCAAGTTCAATAGCCCCGAAATACAATACATATCTCGGAGACCAAGTTCAATAACCCCGAAATACAATACATATCTCGGAGACCAAGTTCAATAGCCCCGAAATACAATACATATCTCGGAGACCAAGTTCAATAACCCCGAAATACAATACATATCTCGGAGACCAAGTTCAATAGCCCCGAAATACAATACATATCTCGGAGACCAAGTTCAATAACCCCGAAATACAATACATATCTCGGAGACCAAGTTCAATAGCCCCGAAATACAATACATATCTCGGAGACCAAGTTCAACAGCCCCGAAATACAATACATATCTCGGAGACCAAGTTCAATAGTCCCAAAATACAATACATATCTCGGAGACCAAGTTCAATAGTCCCAATATACAATCTTACAATAATACCACTTCAAGACATGTCAAACATCTTTAGGAAACAGGAAAGATGTACAAATGAACTTTTATATTCAGAATCTTATATGAATCCGATTTTTTTTATTAGCTTTAGTCAAATTAAAATAAATTTTTATTAATCTAATTATAAGTGCTATAGTCACAAATGCAATATGTGGAATTCGAAACTGCCTGATAATGAAATATGACACAGAAATATAACACAAATACAATGGATTTGTTTTATATCGTGATTCGGAATACCCAAGTTCACTGTATCATCACGTTATCCAAATTGAACCATTCATTGTTAAATATACATTAAGACCGTCAATACAGGCCCCGGTTTCACAATCATTACTCAGCTAAGATTTTCCTTAACTTAACTCAAATCTTGCAAAATTTCAAATCTTTATAATTTGTTTATTTTCAAGATATTCAGGAATTTAAGGTGTCAGTTTTCAATAAATATCTAAATTAAAACATTTGCATTTAGTTTAGACAAAATATTCATCAGTAGTTCCAAAAAGAGATTACCAAAATTTGCTAAATTTAAGTTAAGGAAATTCTTAGCAAAGGAATGATTGTGAAACCGCTGCCTGTTGTTCTGCAAGGATTATATAAGGGGAACTCCAAAGTCCGAAAGCTTTAATAATGTAATGTTACGTATGGTATCTTTATGGAACAAAAAAGAGGCATCAGCAAGTAATTAAACTAAACTTTAAGCGTGTAAATTTATTTGGATTATCCGTCTGTTATATGATTCAAACATTTAAATTTAAAGAAGAAGATTGAAAAAGAGTAAAATACAACAATACCGCTACATCAAGTTATGACGAAATCGGCAAGTTATTTAAAGTAAATTTTAGGGGTACAAAAATACTGCTACATCAAGTTATAAAAATCGGCAAGTTATCCTAAGTAAATCTTAGGGGTACAAAAATACCTCTACATCAAGTTATGAAAATCGGCAAGATATCCAAAGTAAATCTTAGGGGTACAAAAATACTTCTACATCAAGTTATGAAAATCGGCAAGTTATCCAAAGTAAATTTTAGAGTTACAAAAATACTGCTACATAAAGTTATGAAAATCGGCAAGTTATCCTAAGTAAATCTTAGGGGTACAAAAATACTGCTAAATCAAGTTATAGAAATCGACAAGTTATCCAAAGTTAATCTTAGGGTTAAAAAATTTGCATCACATCTATTTGTATATCATCTGATTAAAATGTTTAATGTGAGATCGAAGAAGACAATCTGCATTATATATGAAAATGTTTAAGATAAAAATTACTTACGATCCTCTTTCGTCCAAAACATGATGACCAATGACTAACCCAGCCATCTATAAAACTAACAACAATAATGATGATAACTAAATTTAACAATAAGATGGATATCCTAAAATAATAATTATCTTCTAAATAGATTAAAATAAATATAAATCACCAGTATTCTGACTAAAATGTGTATTACTAACTGACTATAAAATGAAATGGTTACTAATATCCCTGCCAACATTAATTAGTGTAGAAATGTTTCTGCTTTTATACATACTCGGCATTTACGATCTAACATCGTGTGGGGAGTACAAGAGATGAAAACCTTTGATAAAAACTATGGCATCTCTGACTAGCATCTTAGATAAACTATTTACTTTTTTACGTCTTGAGGAAACGAATGTGTTTTTATCAGATTTTGGGACGTTAAGTATATGATTTTGGATAGATAGTTTGGAGGCATTAATATTATTACATTAGTACTGCTGTGCCGAGACGTTCTGACCTTCCACCACAGTTGTTGTGAAATTTCGCACACATGTGCAACTCGGTGTTAAACTTTCGACAGCTATGTATTGTAGTTTGAATGTATTAATATTATTACACTACTGCACTGAACATTTCCGACCTTTCCCCGATGTGTGAAATATTCTGCATGCATGTACAACTCAAATGTACGAAAGCTTGTTCGTGCCACTTTGTTATCTGAATTTTTTTTTCTTAAATCGTAGGTACGATTTTTAAAATCGTACCTACGAAATTAAAAATCGTACGTACGAATTGAGAAAAAAATCAGATAACAAAGTGGCACGAACAAGCTTTCGTACTAATGCAACTAAGAACCTCTTAATTAAAAACACATCAGACATAATTACATGTAGTTTTTTTTTACAAATAAAAATTTAAGTTGTACGTTGGTTGATGTCTGTTTGTAAGAATGTAGATTATTAATTCAGTTGGTTTTGTTTTTGTTTTATGCCAATAAATCAATGCAGGGCTTAATCCCTTAACCAATGGGGTTCGCCGCTGTACCACGTGATACCTCTAACGTTTGTTTCCAATGGATATGGAATCCCATAAGATGACGTTTCCCGTAAAAATGACGTTATTTCGTGAATTTGCGACGTTAAGGTTTTCCCAAACGTTCCGCACAAACGTTCACGTGCATGGTACAGCAGCAAATCGAACCCCATTAGAATTCTTAAATCGCTGTGCGAAAGTGCAATCTACCAGAGTATTGACATTCATATTTATCCCAGTCAGATTATACATTGGTGATGATAAAAAAAAAACAAAGTAGTTAACTTTTTTTAGAAATCAGAGGATCAGAGGATGTCATTTTACGATTTCCTTGGTCAAATGATATGCGATATATATGAAGTGAAATATACGATTGCGTACGCCCGTGACATTATAATTTACATGGGTTGTAAGTGTCCAGTACGGAATGCTACAGGGTCACTAGAAAAGATACCGAGTTCCCTTGACCCTGTATCATTCCCTTCCGAGTTCGCTTGACCCTGTATCATTCCGTACCCCGTTCACTTGACCCTGTATCATTCTGTACCGGACATTTACTAACCGTGTACCTTTTTACATTACCGATGACCCGGCGCTATTGAAAAAAAATGTTTTACAATTTCTACCGATGTCGATGAAAGAAGTTACAAAATAAGTATCTGACTGCAATAAATACAACAAAATAAAAAGACACTAAAGTTTAGCATTCTAACTAGTCTAGCAGCCGTTTCTTTGGCATTCAATGTCTCCTAATAATATTTTCATTCGTTTTGAAGCAGTAGATTTAGCAGAATGTTCCGCAAACCATTTATTTACGGTCGCCATTTAACCGTGTAACCTGGTAGATTTTTGAAAAATTGAAAAGTTTATCTGTAACTTTATGTAACCTAAGAGTTACCTTTGTAACCCCGTAACCGAGCTAAAAAAATGAAAAGTCGCGGTTACAACTGCGTTTATATAATGTGGAGTGGAGTAAGGAAATGATCGTGTTTTACGTCCCATTCTGAGATCATTAGGTGTTGGGTGGTAAAGGAAACAATAGTGTCAGGAAAAAACAACAGCGCCAAGCTATTTCAGACTTTCTCATACTGAGATAAACACGACTTTCGGCAAGCTAACTCACACTAGTCTTTGCTCAAGTGAGATTAAGTGAGGGCGCTTTGATCTATCATTTGGTGCTTTTATCCGCCACTCGATCATCAATGTCCTTTCCTAACAATCGAGAAAATCAAGTTTAATATTCATACATTCTACTTTTTCGACCCGAATTTGATTTTTGTAACACCTATTTATTTTGTATTATATATTAGACTGACATTTGTCTTCTTTCTAATTTTTATGTAAATACAGATTTCAAACAAAATACGATTTTCAAAAAAGTCAGTTACCGAAAATAAATATATCATTATTCCGTCATGTCACCGCAAAGGGGTAACTAGATACCATTTCAAAGAACTTGTTTTTCAAATATTTATTTTTCTTTAAAAACATTTGAAGTAGTTCTAGAGTATAAGTGTTTGTATTTTATCTAAGATAAGAGTAGCGTATATCATCCCCTGTCAATTCATACAGATATAAGGTTACCCGGACCTACAGTGGAGTTAAAAAAACTAATTGAAGGGTCACACATATTATTATGTTGTTTTTTGCAAATAGAGATACGTGAGTGGTTTATACATGTACAGATTTGCAAAGGATGTGCGAGTGATTGGGAACGAAATGGTGCCGAAAACTGGGCGAAATGGAAATACAATCACCATCCATGAACTGACTGCACAAGTACTGTAGATCAGTTAAAAGAGTGCTTGCTCCATATGTGGGAGGCCATGGATTCGAACCCCATCCAAGTCTGACAAAAACTTAGAAACTAATAGTAACTGCTCTTTCGTCACGCCCTCGGCATTTAGAAATCGTAGAGTCAGGGTTTCTTTTAGCAGAGACCTTTAACCGATACCCCATGTCACGGTCGGCATTTAAGAACTGTACCTTCAATGTACATTGCCCTTAGCACACTGATAAAGGTCAAGTTTTCTGTTACTTCACCGAAAGCTGTAAACGTCTCGATATAAGTGGAATATTCTTGACTGGGATATTATAACTAATAAAATTATTCATCTTATTTTAAAATGCAATTGAATCGATTTACACCAAATATGTATACATCACGCACATCAGTGTATATGTACATCCTTTTAAATTTATTTCAACTAATTCATTACTTTTCGCTTTTTAAGACTAAATCTTACACTTAGCGTTACTATTTTTTTGTCTTCTCTCTATAACTAACGGTAAAACAATTACAAAACTCTCCCGGATCACTGTATCCTACAGGACACTTGTCAAAATAACATTGTCATCACTCAAGTTGGTTAACTAAGTTTGAGAATAATTTTAAATTCTTTGGTATATTTTATTAAGAAAAAACCGGCTTCAAAATTAATATTTGCACAGGGCAAGACTATACATAGCTATAATCGATAAAGGGCGACAACTCTTTCGTGTTTGTTCAAATTATAAATCGAATTTAGTACCTGTTCCCTCTCTTTATTTACAGTATGTATCAATGTTTATTATTATCATTTTGTTTATAGTGCGGGGGTTTGTTTGTTTTATTTTTTGTAAAGTACCATATTCAAATTTAAAAAATAACAATTACTCGTCTCAATACCTCCCTGTCATATACCATTTTTTGAATTTAATCATAAAATACATTCAAAAATGGTATATGACAATATATTGTCATATACCATTTTTTGAATGTATTTTATGAATGGTATATGACATCCCTATAAAGACCAGGGAGTTAAATGTAACTGCTAAGGTAGTTTGACAGTGAGTGAAGGGGGGAACTCAATGCTTTACCATCCCTGGTCATTTCCTGATTGGGATATTTAACTCTGCTTTCATTCATTCATTCGTTCATTCATTTTATGTCTTTACGTTTTAAATTTATATTACTTAAAAGAAAATTAGGGTTTTGTAAATGGTATTCAACTGTTTTATAAAGTAGAAATAATTTCTGCTATAATGAAATGTTTACTTAAATGTAATGCATCATTTTTAGTAGTTTATTATTTCTTAACTAATTAATTAAATAATATTTGAAATCTTTAAAATTTCGTTAGTTTTTCAAGATATTCATAAATTAAATTTAATTTTGAATTTTGAAGACCATTCTAAGCCCATTACATCTATATTCTAATTTTGTTGAATTGTAACGCTATCAATTATTGTCAAATTTTGTAAGATTTAAGTTAAGGAAAATCTTAGTTAAAAATTAACATCCCCATGCTTTTTTATCTGATCAAAATATTAAAATTAGATTTATTTTAATGTAAATTTAGACCCCAGACTCGGTTCGAGTGGAGTAGAGAAAGTGTGTTTTTGTGTCCCAGTCAAGATTCTTTCGCTTATATCGAGCTGGTAAATTCTTGAAGAAAACTAAAAACCGGAGTGCCAGGAGTAAAAAATCGACCACGCGATTTTATGAATATTCTCACATAGGATAGGAGATGCACTATAACACTATAATCCGTAAGTCAGTCCTTAAGACCACTCCGCCACTGGGGTCAACTTTTTATTATCTGTTTAGTTCAAAATGAAACAAGAAATCGGTGGTAGACTTTGACCATCTTAAGTTGTACTTTACAGGAGCCTCAGTGGCAGAGTGGTCTAAGGCGCGCCTTGGATTGAACCCCTTTAAGTACAGACCCTTGTGTGGGGAAGTCTGTCAGCTCAATAGCTGAAGGCCGGGTGTTTTCTCCGAACACTCCGGTTTCCTCCACCATCCCTAGTTTACAGGAGCCTCAGTGGCAGAGTGGTCTAAGGCGCGCCATGGATTAAACCCCACTAAGTACAGACCCTTGTGTGGGGAAGTTTGTCAGCTCAATAGCTGAAGGCCGGTGGTTTTCTCTGAACACTCCGATTTCCTCCACCATCCCTACTTTACAGGAGCCTCAGTGGCAGAGTGGTGTAAGGCGCGCCTTAGCTTGAATTCCACTGAGTACAGAATCTTGTTTGAGGAAGTTTGTCAGCTCAATAGCTGAAGGCCGGGGGTTTTCTCCGAACACTCCGGTTTCCTCCACCATCACTGAACTGACTGCCATTATGCAAGTTAAGGGTTATTGACTGGGACGTAAAACCCCATTACTCAACCCAGTCCACTATTGAGATTTACCTATAAAAAGCTGCCCTGCGTGATACAATGATAGTGGTTTAATAATTAAAGTCTTCAAACATTTTAAAACAACGATGTAGACTTTAATGAAGCGTTTAATTGACTGAGTTTGACGTTTGATTGTCGTCTGGTGACGTTTATGATAAATTATAATGCGTAAAATATGTCAGGTTTCTGCCAGTTTTGTTTAAGATTTGATCCCGTATATATCTAACGGATATTTATAACAAGGAAACATATACATTGACTTATTTGAAAATTGTAATGAAGTTATATAAATTATGATGTATCAGGCCATTTTCCAGTGTTGTTGAAATCCCGCTCGGAAATTATTTTATATTTCACTAGCTAATTGTAAGGAATTTAACAATGATGATGGTCCTATTTTAAACTGTGTGTAATGTTATGTACTTACAACAAGTAGTTTTTGAATTGCGATTTCCAAGTTCTATAACTAGAAAAACATAAAATATGGAGAAATCTTGAGATGTCTTTAAAAAATTGAAATTTTACAAATTGATTTAAATCCCCAATTTTATGAATTTTTAGAACAATTTATAATAAAAAGGAACTTGAATTCAACAAAATTTTTTTTAAAAAAATCATCAAACAACACATTTTGTTTTATACAAAAATATCTTCATGATGAATTTGGAGACAAAAAATGAACACATTTATTGAATTTCTTCTTATAATCGGACTGACATATAGAAATTCTTCTGCGCTATATTCCCGTGAATTCATTAAAATAATTTCATTGAAAAGTATGAAAGAAGTTATTTTAAAAAGTGGAGTGATTTTTAAGAGTGGAGCAATGATGTTTTAGGTCACAATCAAGATTTTTTTACTTTAGTTCGAGGTAGCAATTTCTGGGGCGGTGGAGGGTATCGGAACGCCCGTAGAAATCATCGACCGACGACCAGCAAACTGATAAACTTATTCACAATATGGACTGGTTCCAATGCGAGTCACATCTAGGCGGTGAGTAATTCTGTGGGTATATTCGTTCTTTAAAAACCCGCTCTGCCACCGATTAAAAGAAGAAATAGAAAAATAGTAATTAAAACTAGAAAAACTGTGAGCTACAAGCTCACAAAAATACCCCCGCTCCCCCACATAAAAAAATCCATCGGATCAATTTTTTAAATAGGAGATTGTGTGAAAGTTTCATGAAAATCCATTAAAGGGTTAAGGAGGAGTTGCGGATAAGAGATAGGTTCCCTAAGGTGTAACGGAAGGACGGACAGACACACGGACGGACACCCCTATCACTATATACCCCCCACTTTTTAAGCGGGGGTATAAAAAGTAGGGTGTTTACATATCCGGATTTGACCGGATCCGTTTTTACTATAATACTGTCATGTAGACTTCCTAATAAAACCTTGATGCCAACCAGCGTGGTTTTAGTTATCATCCACCACCATCCAACCAGACGAGTGGTATCCAACCAAAACATATAGGGGTATATTATAGAAGTTGAACTACCCTATGATTTTTTATAAACAAAGACTGTAATCCCCCGATAAAAATACATTCTTATTTCCTTATATGTATCATGTTCATTCCATTCTTAATTTTGATTGCACGCATGGCGGGTGTAGCTAGCTAATCAGAAGATGCTTAACCTCCTGGAGCATACGGCCTGAATTAAACTGTCAGTTTCAAATTTCCGTTTATCTTTGGGATTCAGCGGCGATTTAGATATGGAATGGTATGTTTCTTAACACATGTGGAATTATCACTGATATAAAGGATGATCTGATTTATTCACGTGTACAAGAGAATAACAATAAGCAACACAGACATACCAAAAAAAACACATTAACACATATTGAGACAATAGGTTAAATAACTCCCGACTTGGTACGGGCGCTGGACATAGTTAAAATTAATGCTAACGGTGTAGATCAAGAATACCATGGTAAGGATACCAAGATCCAATAGTTATATCATTTTAACATAACACTGGTCAAAATGTCATTTGAAATAGACAGTTTCTTGAAAGTAACAAACTGAATTTTAGACTTAATTAAATGCTTTATATATATATACAATGTAACAAAATATCAATTGGAATAAATAAACTAAAATACACATACAAACATATACCGTAGAACGTTGTACAGCTGACCTCTGTGATTTATCTTTTTGCGAACACTTTAAGTAATGCCTTGTTTTATTTAGTTTTCACTATCCGAAAGCTCCGTTACTCGGCTTAACCAAATGGTTAGTGAAAATTGAATGTTATTAAAATTATAAATATTAATTATTGACATAGTTTGACTAAACTGATAGCTTGTAATTAACGAAATCAAATTTTATTCATTTACATGAACTTTTGAAAAGAAAGTTAAAAAATAATGCATGCACCTTTTTTTACGCAAGATAAAAACTTTCACTGACCAAGTAGGATAACGGAGCTTTGAACATCTATTTAAATAACTAGAGATGAGTAGTCTTCCTGAGTGATAGGGTAATGATAAAATATACAAAATGAATTATCATTTACTATTGCGGTAATGTAAACATAAACGACACACTCCCTCCCTCCCTCTCTCGGCGAATTATCAAACTACTGTCTTTATCAACAAATTTGTGACAACGTATTTTGTGAATATTTTCAATAACTTCTATATGATATACATGTATCTTTAAAAAAATCCACACTTTTAGACATGAATTCCGTTCTAATCATGCAGTGAATGAGTTGTATAACCATATGCCATGCGGTGAAAGTCTGTAACAAAGTTACTGCATTCACTGAGGGGCAATATTCCCAGTAACATTGTTGGTGTCTATCAACGAGTCAACGGAAACAATTGATGCTGTCTTTTCTACTTCAAATATAATCCATTACTTCTTCTTAAATGTTGTCCATACCGAATCTGAAAATATATTTATAGTTTGGTAACCGCTTAAGCATACTGGAGGAACCACTCTTAACAGATACTAATACATGTAATGGAGACTGTTTTCCTTGTTCTGAATTTTATCTATTGTTCATGTCATTTGATGTACCGGAAGTAACTAGACCACTGTTCAAACCACTTTGTTTGTGACAGTGAAATACTCTTTATTTCCATAGAACATCAGATAAACTTGAATAAAGATTGATATTTTTCACTTACTTGTACCTAGTTGTTACAGGAAATCTGTATGCGCATCCGCGATTAGCCTAGATTATATTTGCACATGGTAAAACATTGGCGCTATGGGGATTTAACATTTTGGAAAACCAGGCAAATGGCAGATTCTGTTGCGCATACTAATATGTCATCAAGGACATCACTTCCGGTATAAACATCGCCATTTTCGCCATGTAATATCCCCATAGCGGCAACATTTTCTTTCTACAGAAACACTTTATGACAATCATGGATGCGCATACAGATTTCCTGTAACGACTAGGTACAAGTAAGTGAATAATATCAATCTTTATTCAAATTTATTTGATTTTCTATGGAAATATAGAGTATTTCACTGTCACAAACAGTGGTTCCAACAGTAGTGGTTCCAACAGTAGTCCAGTTACTTCCGAAAAAATCAAATGGCATGAACAATAGATAAAAGTCAGAGCAGGGAAAACAAAGTCTCAATCACATGTACTAGTATTTGTTAAGAGAATGACAAACCATACAAACGCAAAGGTTTGTTTCATAAATAGCTAACATCTTAACAACACTGTCATTGGCTCTTAGTTTTATATGAATATATATTCCAAAATTAGCACATGGAAATTAAAGTATTAAAATCAGCATATGACAAAAAGTATTCAAAATCATTACAAACTTAGCACATGACGAAATATTAAATAAAGTATAAAAAACACATAAAAATGTTGAAAAATACAATGTAGGCACATAACATACAATAAACCATTCAAAATTTGAACATGACAACAAATGATGTTTTCAAAAATTACGACAAAACAAGGCTGAAATAGGATGTCATTCCGAAAATGTCTGCAAAACTACTTCAACTTAAAAATCCAAAACATACGCATGATTAAAATACAAATAGCAAATTACGTATTTACTCCAATCTAAAATTGCTCTAGGGACGTTTCATAAATATCTGTTGAATAGTTATTGAGAAAATGTGATGGTCAAAATGTTGGCGGAAGAAATGGACTATACTTTATGCCACACCACTTCATTTGGGGGCCATAATAATGTTACTTAAATATCAAATGTTAACGGCATTTTGTCATTTTGCAAATTAAACATTATTTATAGTTTTGTGTAAATGCTGCAGTGATGGATAGTTTTCTTCTTTCTTTTGATCTATTATAATAAATGCAGATATTAGAACATTTTACTTTTTTACTGGATGCTTTTTAGTACGCCGAGATAATTAAAGGTCTTTTTATTCTTGCATATATTTTGTATATATCATTTATACAATCACTTTTTAAAAGTATATACATGTAATACATAGGATGAAACTACAGTACAGACCTGTCGAAAGTTGAACACTGAGTTGACGAAAAGGAATCGAAGCTCGACTTCTGAGATATAGATAACTTGTGACCAAAATATACCAAGAGATAGATCGTAGCCACTGAAAAGCTACCAAGAGATAGATCGTAGCCACTGAAAAGCTACCAAGAGATAGATCGTAGCCACTGAAAAGCTACCAAGAGACAGATAGCATCCACTGAAAAGCTACCAAGAGATAGATCGTAGCCACTGAAAAGCTACCAAGAGACAGATAGCATCCACTGAAAAGCTACCAAGAGATAGATCGCAGCCACTGAAAAGCTACCAAGAGACAGATAGCATCCACTGAAAAGCTACCAAGAGACAGATAGCATCCACTGAAAAGCTGTCGAGATAAAGCTTATGGATGACGAGATAAGCCGCCAATTCGGCAATGAATTTGTAAGCTTAGACGCGTTACGCTTTCAACAGGTCTGTTCTGTATCTTTTTTGCATCTCTTTTTGACAAAGCGATGAATATATATTTTATAGTAATTTATGAATATGTACCTTTTATATCATATAAAAACCAAGATTTACTCAATTGAAAAATAAGGTGTCGTCTTGCATCAGGTTAACATGACATTATCAAGGTTAAAACAAAGCCATTACAGAATTTTAGAACCCTTTAACTATATCTTTGTCAAATCATAATTGTTTTCTATCTGTTTCAGTTTTTCAAAGTTTTGTTCCGAATCAATACAAAATATGAAAGATCACTGTCAAAACTACATCTGTTTCAGTTTTTCAAAGCTTTGTTCCGAATCAATACAAAATTTGAAAGATCACTGCCAAAACTACATTCTGGCAGCATTCTTGCTATACATCGAAAATTGACTTAACTTCTAGTTTGAACTCTTACTGGTTGGATACCATGGAAACGATATTACAAAATCATCTTGGTGCGATACATTTGATATATACAGTTTGTATATCCATTATTTTGCGACATGACATTTCCAGGGCAGTTTGGTCTTTACACAGAATGACTCTTTAATCTTATTTTTGTTTCATGTGGTTTTTTTTTAAAAGATAGGCAAACATATAAATAGCTTAATAAAATAATAAGGTCTTGACGGTTTAAGAAGAAGACATTAGCACAATCATACTGTTTCGTATACTATAGCTAAAACAGGAGGAAGACACTTAACAAAGATTCAAACCTTAAACTCTGTGATGATGATGATGATGAGAAAGACAGTGATAATGATGATGATGATAATGATGAGAAACACAATGATGATGATGATGATGATGATGATGATGATGAGAAAGACAATGATGATGATGGTGGTGGTGATGGCTTCAGCAGTGATGATAATTATTACTATTATTATTATTTTTTTATTATTATTATTATCATACTTACGAAGTTCATCGACAATCCAATTCCAGATTGGCTTTTCTGACGTGCCTCCTTTTTTGCTATCCTTAGCTTTATCATCAGCTGATGGCGACTTTTGACTGGGGTTTTGATTTTTCGGAACGTCTGTGTTTTTTCTTGTATCACCAAAAGAATCCAAAGATGGTATATCGAAATTCCCTACCGGTGGTACTATGTTTGAATGGACTGTCGTTGTAGGAATTGTCGGCGTCGTAGATGGGCCCGTAGTGGTAGTTGGTAGGTTATCACGTGACCCACCAATCGGCTGTGTATCTGTGGCAGATGTTCTTGATGAATGAACTGAACCTCGTTGTGATGTGTCTATTAAACTTAAAGTATCAACTGGATCTAACAGAAAAGCAAATGGATCCGATTCTGTTGGAATGACTGTACTAGGAAGTTTGTTTTGGATCGGTGTATTAAACACGGGAACTGGCACTGCTGTTGTTGATGGTGGTGGAGGAGGCGGTGGTGGAGGAGGAGGCGGTGGTGGTGTTGTTGTTGTTGTTGGTTGGGGTGTTGATTTTTGTTGATTATCTATATTTGTTAATTTTTTAGAACCACTTGATGTATTTATTCTATTTCTATGATCAAATTGGATTCCATGTTGGTTAGACAATCGCAGATCCTGTACTTTTGGCCTACTCTCACCAAATCGGAAAGATGTCGATGGTTTACTTCTTGCAAATGAATCGCTTGGTGTTTGCCCGGACTTTCTAAATCGACCCATCTGCAAATCTGTCAATGGCGTTCGGTTATTGGTCTCTTCAATTTTGACTTTTGTTTCCTTGGGGCCATCTTTATTAGGTACCTTTTTGCGCTGGTCCAATGGGGAATTTCTCTGAATATTTGGTGTTAAAATGGTATTTTGTGGTTGTGGTCGCGCTGGATTATTTCTGACAGGAGGATTCAATTCAATTTTCGGTAATTGATTCAAAGGAATGGGAATACCTCCAATCGGTTGTCGATTTGGTGGTAATGGACGATGGTTAGTTTTAGTTCCATCAGCTTGGGATTGTGTTTGAGGTTGTTTTTTATTCAAGGATTGGGAAGAACGTTGTCTAGATGTAGGACCTCTGATACGTCTTCGTCTTGTTAGACCGCGCGCATGGTCAAACTCGATGATGAATTCAGGATAAGTATGGATTTCCAAATTTCCTTCTTTATGTATTTTCGTGGGTCTTGAGTTCAGACTGTTTTCAGTCCGTCTATTTCCAACTGTTGTTTTATTTCCTGTTGCAGGCCTGTTAGAATTTACTGGATTAGGTTTTTTGGAAAATAAATTTCTAATTGCCTGTATATTTCTCTGTACGTTAGTCCTGGGTTTCGGATCCTGTCTTTGTGTACCACTGTCTTGTCCTTTATTGTCTAGCCTGTTCGATTCAGTATTCCTAGGAAGTAAGTTATTAACCTCAGGACCTACACTATTCGAAGGAGTCTTTTGACTAGAATGTTGGCCAATCGATTGTTTGATTCTGTGTATAATATTTATTGGACCGGCTTGATTAGGGGCACGATTCCGTTGGTCCTCTGGTTTACTGCGATCGCCATGCCGCTGAGGAAACTTTTGCCCAATTATTGATGGTGGTTGAGGTTGATGTATTTTATTAAAAAGAACATGAGACGGACTATCAGAAAATCTATCAATATTTCTTGACACTCTGTTTTCATTAACCGGATGTTTGTTTTGGTTTGTGAAAACTTGTTTAATATCCCCAGCGGAAGGCGTATGTTGACTGATGTCCAATGTTGATGACCCTTCATTAGTATCCCCTGCAGGCGGTGTATTTTGACTGATGTCCAATGTTGATGACCCTTCATTAGTATCCCCTGCAGGCGGCGTATTTTGACTAATATCCAATGTTGATGGCCCTGCATTACTTTGTACTTCTGTTTGAACCCTACCATTTCCAACATTATTTCGTACATTATTCATCGATTGAGAATCAGCGATTACATTACTATTCGAATCTTGCAAGGGATTTTCATTTGTGGATTTTCCACCAGTAACAGGTGACGTATCAATATTAATATCGGTGTTTTGTGAATTCTGATCATTTAATATCACGGATTCCAGTCCCGAAGGAACAGTAGTTAACCCATTAGCCACCTCAGAGGCAAGTTGAATTTGATCAGATTGAACGGGTTGTCCACCATTCATTCTTACAATAAATTTCATGAACTCAGACTCGGACGAAAAATCGTATATAATGTCTTCTGGCCCTGGCGAAATATTCATGATATCATTCGGATGCCCGATATTGAGATTATCTGAAGACAAATCTAGCCCATCTGTTAAAATATGCGATAGTGATAATGATTCATCTTTTGAAATATCAATAGCTTTCGCTTTACTTGACAAAATGGCCTCTAAGGCCTCTGTTTTTGAAATAGCATTTTCTGGCAATGGTTGTACTTTTTGATTATCGAAAGGGTTATGACTATTACTTCCAAATGCCATGCGGTTGTTTTTATTGTTTATGTTGTTCATGCCGTTAAACAGTGAAAAATGGACATTGCTGTTTCTTTCTTGAATGGGTTGTACGGTAGAAGGATTTTGGAACTGTTTATTAAATAATTCCGGGGCGTCACTTCCAAAAATAATGCGCTGAATATCACTTTGAACTTTAGCATCTGGATTTAACCGCGAGGCTTGAAAATCCTTGTTAAAGTCTGGGAAATGACCACCAGATAAGGATTCTCCGGAAAGTCTATTGAATTTATTTCGAGACTGTTCAACTATTTCATTTTTGAGAACACTTCCAAAACCCATAGGCGATGCATCATTGTTTCTATTAAGGTCCTTTTCGGGTTTCAACAGAATTTGTGGCTTTTTGTCATTTGGAACACTGATATCACTTCCAAAAATCATCTTTGAAACATCATTGTTCCTATTTGTGTCGACGGTGGCTTGTGGTATTTCAAAATTGCTTTTAAAATTTGTTCTGTCATTTCTCAATTCATTAGAATGCTCAACTTTACTGTTTATAGCTCCTTTTCCATTCTTCACCTTTTGAGAATCAAACGGTTTTCTTAATTTTGAATCTTGCCTTTGTACCTCAATGTTTCTGTTCGACTCTTGAGCCATGTTTTCTCTATTGGTCCCACCCGAGTCAGCATTCGGAATTTCATTAACAGGTGGAGGCTGACCGTGGTTGCCATTTCCAAGAGCATCACTGAGTCCTACAATATCGGATAGATCAACACCATCAAATGGGTTTGAAATCCGATTTATATCAATTTGGTTAATGTGATCAGGATAAAAGCGAGCATTGGGCCCTCTTATATCAACAGGGTTCAGGTCAGTTCTCTTTTTAAGACGAATAGCTCTATCTCGAATAGCTTTTATTGCATTTAAAGCTAATACCCTGCCCATTTCTGCCAACATTTCATCTGTTAATTTGCCTGTATCGGCTTCCTTTTCTAAAAGAGCAACATGGTCAAGAATATCGGCAAGAACAGCTTTGCCTATGCTGTCTGTCTTGTCTGTCCTTTTTCCAGAGTGAGAGGTCTGACGTTCATTTCCATTTGTTTGTGAATCCAGCGTTTTTTCTGGAACTCGATTTACATCAAACACATCTTTTTGTGGCGGTCCGTTTGTAGGAGCAGTCGGCTCAGCTCTTCCTCTGTCTATATTTTGAGGTTCGTGTTTATTTTCTATACTGGTTCTAGGTGGCTCTTTAGGAGTAAACCAACGGTTATTATCTTTTAAATGTGTATTTAATACTGGAATATTAGGATTTGACAACTGGTCAGATGATGGGTCTTTAGGAATGATCTCTCTGTTATTATCGATTGCAAATCTTTTATCTTCTACATTTGCAGTCGATTTTTTTGTTTCCGGTGGATGTTTTGAAAGTTTATCGTTCGGTTGACTTCCAGTTTGTTCTCGATTATTTGGCGGCTTGGTAGTTGGCGTTGTTGGGGTTGGTATAACTGTTGTACTGTTAACAGGTGGCGCGCGAGTTGTTGGGATAGTGTCAGTTTGTTCTATTGAGGCAATGCCGAAATTGTTGTCTAGAGTGATAACAACGTGTGGTTTGCCGTTTTCTGGAATGTTTGATAATAATTCTTCCAAGTTGTGTATAAAAGGGATTCTGCCACCAGGAGCAGACTGGTCCGGAATAAAAGACATATCGACACTTCCAGAATCTACATTGACAGGTTCCCTACTGTTACTATTAACAGGTTCCCTGATTTGTTCATTTATTCCAACGTGTTCACTTCGGGATTGACTTTGGGAATTCATTTGTTTATCCTGGATCACGCGTTGTTCTATGATGTTATCTCTACCAGCATGATTCGTTTTAATTCCCCGTGGATGATTTACTTTGACATTGCTGCCTATATCAGCTGACGACTGTGGATTATCTGTATTTTGATCTTGTAATGTATTTTCCACACGAGTAATATCTTTTACATCCAATACCCCTTGTGGTTGTAACATGTCGTTAACCTCAGAAGACGACTGACTTTCTATATTACCGTTCTGTGTTCCAATATTTTCAAAATTAATGTTTCTATCTATCACCCCTGGATGTAAATTGTCGTTTGTTTCGGCAGACGACTGAGACTGAGCAGAATTGATTTCATCACGGAGAATATTTAAAGTTGACAAGAGTAACTCATTGGCGTTGACGTTAAGAAAACCACGCCTTGAAGTCGGTCGGCCATTATGAGATAGGTTTGGAATTTTCACATTTAATGTATTGTCTAAGTCACGCATCACCGAATCAATACTACTTCCTCCCGGTTGTCCCAATGAATTTCGAAAAGTATTCCCTCTGTCGTCTGGAAATCTTGAATTATCACGTGTTCGAGCATGAGGATGTCTGACGCCTCCAAAACCTCTGCCTACTGTGAATTTATTTTGGTTTTTAGTAGCCCATTCAGATAAGCCAATGTCTATGTCAGCCGGATGATCTGATCGAGTATGTGAAAAATCAAATATTGGTTTTAAGTTTGGAAGTCTTCTAAATGAATTCGTAGGTGCTTGGTCCTGCTCTCGTTGCCCAAAGACTGAAAATGGAAAAAACATAAATTTTTAAAGTACAACACTATCGTCAATACAGTGCAATATAACGTAGGCTGATAGATAATAATAAAAGCAAAATAAAACTTTGAAAATGACAAATTAAGTTTAACAACTGAACTTCCACCAGGAAATTGAGACTTAGGGTTCAATTAGGTAAGTACATCTTGTATAGCTAGCTATACCAATGAACCGTATCAGATGGAGAGGTGTTGCTGTGGCCCTTTGTTCCCCAGGGAATCAAGAGGAATAGGTAACTGTAGTCTAAATGAACATTTCCAGTAAAATATGAAATTATAAGTATTTTGCTTAACATATTTTTTACCTTTTTTATCTTACCAATTTATATAGCTATGTTATAATTAATATAAAACAATACATCAAACACAAAATACATTACAGACCGTTAAAGGTGATATGTCTTTATATCAATCAATCTTTGTCTATTTTTGGAAAACACGCCTCTGTTCCATTGACTTACTGATATTATTAAGTATATGTTTAACAAAACAGTTTTTTAGCACAATTATCAGAAATATGCAACTTAAATATACAATTTTGATTTAAAAAGTTTGAAAAAATAAAACTTAATTTGAATTATTAAATGTTAAAAATTTGAACATCAAATAACATTTTTTTTAATTCTAATAAATTAAAAACATGTTTTAAATTCCAATACGGACATCAATAGCTGAATATTTTAAAGTGTATTTATAACGATGTCATGTCATTACAAATAAAAATATATTAATATTAATTAACAAGTGTCATTAGTCAGTCATCTGGTCAACAAGTACACAGGTTACATATCACAACAACACAGGTGTACCATAGAGACCTGTCAAACTATTAACAGTGAGCTAACATAAAAAAGTCGAGTAAAGGCTGCCGAGTGGTACGGTATAGAGATAGAAATATAATGTGAAAAAATAAAGCTAAGTAGGGATCAAAATGCTTTAATTCGTAAGCTTGGTTTTAAATTTCGACAGGCATTATTGCACAAGACAACGAAGCGCATTTTAAGACTCGACAGTTGACATTACAAAAAGGATAAACAAAACAAAGATGTGACTGAAAGAAACCCCACAAAAAGCATGTAGACAAGGCATGGTATAAAAATACGTGTTTATACAAAGACCGCTGAATAATTAAACTCGGTACAAACATTAGGGCCAGTTCAGATCAGGAATTGTGGAGAAAACAGAAGTCCTGACTATGGGCAATCGAACTGACAAACGTTCTCACATTAGGTTCTGCAACAAACATGACGAATGAAATTAGAACGTAAGGATGACAGGCGTTGCTATCCATAAGCCGGTGCTTCAGACCACAGAACGATGACATTTGTAGGACATTTGATAATATATACACAACGGCGTGGGCGTGTGTTTTAAAGTGACCACTACAAACAATATATTGGCACTTGATATGTTGACGTAAACGACCACTGGTGTGAACAAACGCCTTTGATCATTCTAATGATGTTACAACCAGTGGTCATTAGATCAAATTTTGAAAATGTAAAAGCCGAACAATCTAGCATGTACTTTGAAGCAATCTTTAACCGTCCCAATGATTTAAAAACCGGTTTGATCCTAACACGCTTACAACTATGGCATTTGTCAGGGATATTTATTATATATACGGTTGTAGAAATAAATGATATATATGTCTTTTAACTCTTAGTTAAGAGATGATTGTGAAACTGGTAATTTGTGGCTTTTAACGTCACTCAACCAATCATAATGATCCATACTGTGGCAGGTATTACACTCGTCATCTGGAACCACAAATAGTAATGTCATTCAACGAATAAGTTATTTACTTGATTATTTTTATAAGTAAGCATAATTCCGGGTTTACTTTTGTATTATTACAGTCCAACCTGCCTTAAAGGCCACCTCTATATAAAGGTCACCTGGTTATAAAGGCCAGTAGAATTGTATTCCAGTTTTTCTTTAATTATATTATTTGAACGAGTATATAAAGGCCATCTGCCCATAATGGCCACTTTTACTGGTTCTTTTGGATGGCATTTATAGACAAGTTTGACTGTATATACATGTATTTAGCCCTTATTCGCATTTTTACATTACAGATACATTATATATTGATGCAATCTCAGCTAAATTTGATATTTGAAGTCAGTTGCACATGTAAATATTCATGAATTCATTTCCGAACACGCGCGCGTACGTGTGTGATTACACTTTGAAAAGAAAACAAGAAATTTTGACTGAACTGACATGATATACTGAATAATTTGACGGATATGGTCGTTCAACTAATGCTTAAGGTCTATTGCTATTCGGTTCTTTAACGATTTGGATACTATACTATCAAATTATGTGGTGTCTTAACATAGTCAGAAACATACATTTTATCAAAATCGCGCTTGTTAAAATTCGTGTCTTTCTTTTATTCATCAGTTCCCTGGTTGGAATCATTTACATATAAATCGTAATAGATTTTATATATTGAGAAACAATAAATTCAATATTAAGAACTTGATTTAAAACTATTTAAATCGTACCGTATACGTATAAAATACACATATACCTATTACTGGAAAACATGTACTTCTTTTTGTCATTTCTTTCTAGTAACCGTAACTTAAATGATATACATACAGTATTATAAAGACTGTGGAATTATGTTTTTATATTAAATGTTTGTATGTATGAAATGTATATTTATTGTAAACATTGTGATGCAGGCATCGGATTCTATATTATCTTGTACCACCCCCGGTGGTTAAGAGTGAATAAAGTTTGAAATTGAATTGCAATACGCCCATGTTTAGGCAACGGAAACTTCCAAAGCCCTAGCGCCCACATTTTTTCTGAATTTATACAAACTTATAATACTGTCCATATAACTTACCTAAATATGATTTCAAATGAATAACAAGCGTCAGCCAGACTAGCGAAGTTATCTCCATTATTCTGAAATATAAAGTCATTAACGAAATAAAAATAAAAATCTCTAATTTTCATACATTCATGCGTTGGTTAACTACCATTTAAAATGACACATCGCTGTCATTCATCAAAAATACACATATATAGTTAACTCTTATATACACACGGTACAGACCTGTCAAAAGTTTAACACTAAGCTAACGAATAAGCGCCTGATCGGCAGAACATCTCTGTCTTTCGTTAGCATTTCGGCAGTTGCTATACAGTACAGACCTGTCGAAAGTTTAACACTGAGTTAACGAAAAGTAGTGGAAGCTCGGTTGTCGAATGACCGAGATATGGATAGCTAATGGCAAAAGAGCTATTGGGAGATAGCTGAAAAGACCTGAAGATGTAGCTATCGAGGGGCTGGAATTAGCTTCCAATTCCTAATTAATTAGTTACCACAGTGTTTAACTTTTGACAGACCTGTACTATATATGCCTCTTTCGGTCACGAGCAATCCTGTTTCCTGTGGTTCAGTATTAAAATTTCTTCAGGCCTGTATTGTATTTATCAAAATTTCTTACAAAATATACTAAAAATTAAAATTAACTTTTTAACATTTTGATCGGTTTTAAAGTTGTGAACGTTCAGAGCAAAAAATAATTAAATATGAATACAAAAAAACTTACCCCTTATATATTTGTTAGAAATTCCCATTCAAAATCTTGACGAGTATTGTGTGGAATTTATGAAATCATATTTGAAAGCGGAAATATAGCGATTATAATCCTTGTCATGTCCCTATGATTGATGAACAGTTGTATGACAAATGTATTGTAATTCAAATCACGATCGGCCAGACCAAAAAAACGTCAAAAATTTTTAACCAACCAAAAATTATGACGAAACAATTAAAATTCATATTTTAATTTTTCATATAAAATATGTTGTATGGACTATTCAGTGCATTCATCTTAAGTGAAGGTACATTTTGAAACGAAAAATTGCGTCGAGTTTAATCCTTGTCAAACAAATGATTAAAATAAAAAAAAATAAAATAAAAAAAAAACCACCTTTTTATTCTACCCTTCAAATAGATTTTGTTCACATAATGCCTATCTTCAAAATTACAAAACTAGAAGCTAGAACAATTCTAGGACCCAGTTGTTTGAAGCTTGATTAATTTAATCAGTGATTAGTGTGAATTTAAAACACCAATGAAACTTAACACATTATTACTGAATCACCAGTTTTAAGACATTTAGTTTCAAATTGATGAAATTCTATTCACTGTTTGTGTTTTAAACAAATGATTCACAAAATATTATATATAATGTAAAAAAACAAATTTTGACTAATCAATTGATTAGACTAATCAAGCTGCGAACAACTCGGCCCAGAACAGATGCTTAAAACGAATAATGAAGATCTTTTGGCCGAACAAAACAACAAACGGTGACCTAAGATAAACACATCAATAGAGAAGACAGTAAAAACATGTATAGTAGGACATAATTTAATGAAAGAGAGCAGCGAGAATGAAAAGATATTATTGACTCCAGAAGGAAAAGGAAAGGAATACCAAGAGATACACGGAGAAGAACAACTGAAAAGGGGCTAGCCAAGTTGGAGCATTGCTAAGATTCATTGAACAGGACGAAGTGGAGAGATTTGTGTCTCGAATTATGCTCCACTAGGAGCAAAAAGTGTAGGTAGGTAAGTAATGCCCCCTTTCACCAAATACGGTAGCTCGCTTTGTATGTGGGAGGTCGTTGGTTCAAACACCGACGGGGTCTGACCAAGACTTGAAAATACGTAGTAACTGTTCTTTCGCAAAGCACTCGGCATTTAGAAAATAATGAAAGTCACGGTGTCCTTCTGAAGAGACCTTGAAACTACATGACCCGTGTCACGGCAGGTGTGGCACGTTAAAGAACCATCCCTGCAAGTTGTCCTGCAAAATATTCTTGACTGGGACGTGAAACCCCAATCAATCAAACCTTCGTCCATCTGTCCTTATTTCACCTTCATTTAAATTCTAGATAGATTGTTTCGTTTATATATATATATATATATATATATATATATATATATATATATATATATATATATATATATATATATATGACTGCCGCTATAGTTGTTCGGTTTTTGTTCCGTGTTTCAAGTAAATTTCCAGAACATAACCCTTCCACTTATTTTACAATTATTCCCTAACTTTAAATATTAATATATTAATAGACCTTATTTTACTAAGCAGTTGCACTATATATAACCGACATATGTATATGTTGCTTATATATGTTGTGGACCGTTTTGTTTTGTTTGGGGGGGGGGGGGTTGATGATTTGTATTTCTTGTTTTTGATACTTCATTTTCATAAAGATATAAAGACCTTCTGTTAATTTGACTGTTTATTATACGATTTACTTTTATTAGTGTAATGAACAGCGATTCACATCCTATATATTTTACTAACTTTGAAAAAGTGTTAACGGAGCATACTTATTTGTAATTCTTTATGGGTATTGTTTTTTATATTAATTGATTTGGGTCCTACAATAGTACCTAACCCCACCACTTGATATTTATTACATTTTTCAGACTAAAGTGACCGCCTTCGAGGACTAACGGTAATTCTTAATGGTCCAAGGTAAGCATTAAAAACGAACTATTTGATTATCTAACTGTTGTATATACATGTATCATTAGTTTAGTTTTTCATACTTATCTAACATTAAACTTGTCAAATTTAGACAGGTAAGAATATGTAAACAATTCTAAGACATTATAAACAATATTTAATATACAAGTATACTTTGACAGACGGACATCATCATAAAACGCATTTACGTAATTTTTTCCACATTTTTTCATTTCCGCAAGAATTTGTTTTGAATCCGTATTTATTACAAGTAATATCTATGAATGATATGGAAAGTCTAACACACATATATTGGAATGATCTTCCTATATAAAAGGTCAAAAGGTCAGATCAATGCTGTATATTGCGGAAACGAAAAATAATAATGCCAAAATATTAGTTTGTTTTGCTGAAATGAATACTTTCAGTGTTACAGTCATATCAAATTGCGGAAATGAAATGTACTGGTATCATAATGACAACACATGTTTTCCAGTGATGACAAGAAAATTATACTAGTCATTTAAAATGGAGCATTTGAATTGCACTAGTCCGACTAATCAGCCAACTAAATCCCCATTTCACTTTTTGACTCATTGGGGGTTTGTGGTCTGACACCCGCGGTCCATTATTGAATTCTTGAACTTTCTGGCGAAAACGGCAGAAACGAAAAACACGCGTCGATAGCTTCCAGTATTTCCTTACCTTGTTCCTAATGGCAGGGTCAAGTGGGCTGGTTATTTGGGCTAGAATTGAATATGCTTTTATAGACAAGCTGGTGACAATTTGTTTTGTAATTGATGATTTTTATTGTACAAGACATTAATATGGGGAGGCAAGTGCCAGGGTTGGGGCCACTGGGTTCACTTGCCAGGGTTACTACAATAAACATTTTAACGTCATCTATATAATACATCATATCCGAGTGCAAGTTACAAGGGGCATAATTCACGAACATGCTGATGGCAGGCCAGTTGAATTATCTGCCTTAGACCAGGTTGGTGACAACTTGATAGAAGTGCATATGTACTTCAGTGTACAGTTAATCACATAAAATTAAACTAAGACTATAATATACCGAAGTTTAACCACACAACGTTAAAATGAAGTCTGGTTTTCCATGTACAGCTGGTGATATCTTGATATTTAAGAGAAATATTCATAATTGTAGTTAAATTACATGACATTAAACTAAGGAAAAGTTCTTCATCCACACCTGGTGACATTTTGATATAAGTGAAGTAATGTTCACTGCAGTTAAATCACATGACACTAAATTAAGTTTAGGTTTTTCGACTGCAGCTGGTGATATTTTTATATAAGTGAAATATTCTTGACTGTACATGAGTTTAAGTTCTCTAGGTAAAAAGAAACCCTTATGTCAACTCAAGTCAAAAAAAAAAAAAAACTTCAACATAGAAATAATATAATATTACGATTCATATAATTGTTCACATTGCGCTATAAGTGATACAAGTGGAGCAGGATTGTATGGGAAGAGTTCAGCCTCCCAAAGTACTTCTATCTTCATCCTCAGTCTTATAAACATAGTCATAATAGTATCAAGTAATGTCTCTTTATATTGTAGATCATTGCTGGAATCTGGAGTTATGGAACTTTTCTCACTGGTATCTGGAGTTATGAAACTTTTCTCACTGGTATCTGGAGTTATAAAACAAGCCTCAATGGTATCTGGAGTTATGGACTTGGTCTTGCTGGTATCTGGAGTTTTGAAATTTGCCTCACTAGTATCTGGAGTTATGGAACTCGTCTCCATCTCGGAATTAGTAAAATTCTGGTTGTCACCTCCTTGATATTGTTTAGCAGTATTTCCTACACTACAAACAGATATTGAATTTTTCACTGTAGTTGAATCACATGACATTAAACTAAGGCTAGGTTCTTTCCAAGTATTGCAAGTTTTTACCTGTTCATTCTCACCGTTATCCATTGTTTTCATATTACTGTCTGTTTCACAAATACCAGTCATTTCTGAATCTTCAACCAACTTGTTATTAAATACAGGTGGAATTTTACGCACTGAAGTTTGATCTGACCTATCATTTGTCTTTGGTATAATTTTACTAAGGTCACTATAAACCCCAACACCGATGTCATCACCACCACCACCACCATCATCATCATCACTGTCTTTCTCATCATCATCATCATCATCATCATCATCATCATAAGAATTTATCAATGACAATCCAAAGGTTGACTTTCCATTATTCTCAATTCGAAGATTTTCAGCCTTGCTTTGCTGCAAGTTTGGATTAAAACTATCAAATGACATAACTTGAGTATTATTTTCTATTAATTTTACATTATTATGTTGTTTTTTATGTAATAAATCATTAATCATTGTTAATTCTATGTCAACAGGTTCATCAGAATCATCCTCATTTATTTTGTCTTTTATAAAATCAATATTTTTATTTCCTTCAGAAATTTCACTTTGTAAAGGTAAGTCCAAATGATGAAATATTAAAACTTGTTGAACAAACTCAGGCCATTCTGAGATCATCAGTCTAACATATCTAGTAATATAAAGCAAGAAACATGTTTCAGGGGAGGTAAGCCAGTCCAGTAATATCATGTGATCAAAGCTGACACTTTTTACAAAGATTATAAACTGAATGTGAGGGTTAATTATTTCTTTGGTTCTTGTCTGTAGTTCATCATCATGTGCTTCTTTATTCCAGCTACAAAATACAATTACATTAAATAAAATAAAATTAAATTAAATTTTTTATACTGCTTTAGGGTTAAGAAACATTCATTGGATGGAATAAGCGGAATGTGACACTGACCTTTGACCAAGACCACCATGTACTTCACTGACCACATACCAAATATAAAGAAAAAAATAAATAGCAGATTATATTCATAGAAAAGTTATAAAAAAAATTAATTTTCTGCATGCTCTAACTAGTACCCGGCATTTAACATTGGCCTCAATGCATTTCACTATGCACATCTGATTATGACATGAACATTTGTGGCATATTTCATTTAAATTCCCCATACTGTTTTAAAGAGTAATGAAGTGGCTACAAAAATGGTAACAGAAACCTCAATTTTAAGTTTTCTGTATGCTTTGACCTGTGGCCTGGACCAGTAAGCCTCCATTCATTGTGTTCAGCACATCTTTTGAATATAATTAAATACTAGTGTGGCTAACATTAAGTTAACACTAGAAGGTGGTTTTAAACATGCAAAATTCTGGATTAGTTAGACATTTTCCATTATCTTACCTAAATGTTAAGGTCTGGCTATAACATAGAGTTATTATAACTTAATATTCATTAAAAAGTAGTGAAGTAGACATGTGTATAACAGAGCTGCCAACTGACCTGCAAACCATGGTGGGTTCATCCCCCATTTACACGTGAATTCCGAATGACCCACCAAGAAGTGGACTGACCCACATACAGTTTAAGGACTTGCAGTATTCATTCATTACCACTAGAATCCACATGTGATCATTGTGTATTTGAGTTATTACGTGGGTGGACTAAGGGTCTAATCAGGATTGATTTTGTGCCTGTAGCGGGTGAAATATCACTGGTGCAGCCAGCTTGACAGTGCGGAACGCACATTGGATGGATCTCAGACGGACCCGCAATTGCACAAAATAGGATTGGCACCCCTGGTATAAACTACAATAAACACTGGTTAGCCCAAATCTCTTTGCAGCCATGGCAGAGGGATACAAAAGAGAAATGAGGCAAGGCAATTTGATAACTAACTAATAAACCTTTTATATGTACACAGAAATATATGTAGCAACGTTATCAAACTTATGAAGCAGACATTCATATTTATAATCATACATGGGGGAGGGGGGTCAATAAGATAACTGAGAAATTGATATACCTTTTATTTGTGTGCAGAAATATATCAAGCAGTGCTATCAAAGCTTCTATCCAATCATCATCTTGGTCACAAAATAAAATACACAGCCAATCACATGTTCTCTTGCATCTCAACTTCAATGTTATAAAGCTATTCAATGTTGTAATGGATTCCAATGCAAGTTGTTCACTGTCCCATTCATCTGAAAAGAACAAGCAGAGAAACATGAGAAGTATTATTATAAGAATTATAAACATATGATTAATATGTGTCATTTGAAACAAGAACTGTTAAAGGAAAAACATAGCTATCTGTAAATCCAGTCTCAGTGTTCATCCTAAAAACCACTGCAGTAGCTCAGTTGATAGAGTGCTCGCTCTGTAAGTGGAAGTTTGCGGGTTCAATTCTTGGCCAGTTGTGACCCAAGACTTGAAAGTGGGTAGTGACTGTTCTTTCGCCAAGCACTCAGCATTATGAAATGAAAGTCAGGGTTTTTTGGATGGGAACTTAAAATAAACTAGGTCCCGTGTCACTGTGGGCTTGGAACGCTAAAAAACCCTGCTGTATAATGCCATCAGCGCAACACACAGGCAAAATTTCTGCACCTTCACCTATAGCTGGCAACGTCTCGATATAAGTGAAATATTCTTGACTGGGACGTTAAAAACACCATTACTCAACTCAACTGTTCATCCTAAAAGGGGTGATTGATCCCTCATTTTGACAAATAACCCAATTTTAAAGGCCATATTTAACATAACATGAATGCAAAAATATGGATGTTATGGTGGTTTTTGAGAAAATTTTGAAAATGCTCTCTTCTTTGATTTTTTAGATTGAGCACTGAAATCTGTCAAAATATTTAACTCTTAATATTTTAACTTTAGACATTAATTCTGATGCTAGCCCTTGCACCAGTAATTTGACATAAAGGTGGGGTAAAAAGTGTTTGTTTAACCACTTAAAAAGGTACCGAGCAAACAACAAAAGCCAGATCAACAACCATGTTGAAATAGAGTAACAAAATAAAATTAATTGACTGTAGAAGGTACAAAAATCTAAAATGATCTAAGTAATCAAACTATTTAGCGAAAATGCATAAAGTGACAATGTCTGTTTCACATGATATGGACAGGATTAAGTTGTTTAGTTCATGTGATCTATTGGTGGTATAAAATAGTGAGCCAACATTAATGTGTTTGCCTGAAAACTACTACCAAATACCGGTATAGATAGCTGTAACTGGGGGAAAATTGACTAAAAATTTCTAAATTCAAGCAACCTGACAACAAAATTTACAAAACAATAGTGATACAATAGCAAAAATGTTTACACATTTTACCAGTTGTCTAATACTGTCATGAACCACTAAAACATCAGATATTGTCATAATATAAAATCTATACAATGAGGACACCAGTGATATCCAGCATGTCATAACAAAGTTTGGAATTTACCATTTTCAAGAACTTCCAATTATTTTTATAAAAGGTGCAAATTATCTCGATCTAGGCAGAAAATATTTGTTAAAACATAACAAAGTCATTTGTCAACAATCTTTGAACAAAAACGTGCTTAGGTTAAAAACTAAATTCTTAAATTATATGTTCATCTTACATGGTAAAATATATCATACCTGGCTCTTGTTTGAACTTAAGCAGCACTGCAATAGCTTTCAGAACCACAAGAGAGATAATCCGTAGACTTCTTAATGTTTCAGGATCTTGTTCAGAAATTTCATTATCATAAAAATTCTGCAATTTTTCTAAATTACACCAAGATAAAAACTTTGCAGCCACTTCACAATAACTTACAGGGTTAACGTTTATGGTCACAGATAAAACCTTACCATAACAGAAAATTGAATCAAGAACATGTAAAATTTTGTTTGTAATTAAGAGTTCATCCTTGGACAGTAAGCTCAATACAACAAATAGTTTAGGACATTGTTGCAATATCACATTATTCTGCTCACAACTTAACAGATTCTCGATATTCAGTGATAAATGTTTACTTAGTTTCTGCCAAATTATCAGAACTTCACATAAAATAAATTTCCAATTGCCTTCTTTATGGTAAATGCAGAATTTATCACATATCATATTCCAATTTTTACTTAAAGTTTTGACAGCTGTCTGTTTGGTACTGTGGCTGACATTATCAGAAAGGAGATCGACAAACAGTTCAAGTCTGGTCCTAATACTTATGTCACAACTTCCATACTTCAGATCTTCCATTAGTTTTAACATCACTGTTTCGGTCTTTTCCTGTAAGTAAATCAAACAGGGTTATGTGAAACAATAATTACTATTTAAAAAAAATGTGCAGACAGGGAAAAAAATTTAGGCTAGTTTAAAACCCAGACCTGTAAAGCTGGACTTGTAATATACATGTATTGTCAATCTTCTTAAATGTTTTATACAAAACACTGAAATTAAAGAGCTGAGGAATTAATAGAGTTTTATGACCCAATCAAGATTCTTTCATTTTTATTGAGGCAGTCAGTTGTGACATGATGGGGGAAACCCGAGTGCCTGGAGAAAAATCTCCATCCTTTTTCAAACAAATTGACAAACCTTCTCAGACCAGGATCTGCCTAGAGTTAAAATCAAACCTAGGAGGTGAGAGGAGCTGTGACTTGTAACTGGAGCTTTTAGACGTCTCGGTCACTGAGACCTGAACTGGAGCTTTTAGACGTCTCGGTCACTGAGACCTGAACTGGAGCTTTTAGACGTCTTGGTCACTGAGACCTGAAACTGGAGCTTTTAGACGTCTCGGTCACTGTAACCTGAAACTGGAGCTTTTAGATGTCTCAGTCACTGTGACCTGTAACTGGAGCTTTTAGACGTCTCAGTCACTGTGACCTGTAACTGGAGCTTTTAGACGTCTCTGTCACTGTGACTTGTAACTGGAGCTTTTAGACGTCTCAGTCACTGTGACTTGTAACTGGAGCTTTTAGACGTCTCGGTCACCGAGACCTGAACTGGAGCTTTTAGACGTCTCGGTCACTGAGACCTGAACTGGAGCTTTTAGACGTCTCTGTCACTGTGACCTGAAACTGGAGCTTTTAGACCTCTCAGTCACTGTGACCTGTAACTGGAGCTTTTAGACGTCTCAGTCACTGTAACCTGAAACTGGAGCTTTTAGACGTCTCAATCACTGAGACCTGAACTGGAGCTTTTAGACGTCTCGGTCACTGAGACCTGAACTGGAGCTTTTAGACGTCTCGGTCACTGTGACTTGTAACTGGAGCTTTTAGATGTCTCAGTTATTGTGACCTGTAACTGGAGCTTTTAGACGTCTTGGTCACTGTGACCTGAACTGGAGCTTTTAGACGTCTTGGTCCCTGAGACCTCATAAATATACTGTTAACTTATAATTAGTATTTTAAAAATGTGCAACCAGGGTCCAGACAACCAGACATTTTAATAGCTTTGATCAGTCGAGCCTGTAATATGAACTAATGTTTTTTGTATTATTTCATATATTTATTATAGAAAACACTGACATTTGAGATGCAGACCAGTTGGAATTTAAGCCTAATTTTTACACCAGGTCAGCCAGCCAGCTCCAAATCCAACACCATCTGAACCAGCAGTCAACTACTTGTCGGCTCCTAAAGCAACATTTGTAATCAAAGCCACTAGCAAAGAAATCAAGATGGTTGCTAGTGCATATCACTTCGCTATAACTTAACTAACTAATACATGTTGCAAAATTTGATCTAAAAGCGCTCAAAAATAGCACATAGAATGTATAAAATGAAGGAGTTACAATATCCAACATCAGTCAAGTAACAATATCCAACACCAGCCAAGTAGCAATATCCAACACCAGTCAAGTAACAATATCCAACACCAGTCAAGTAACAATATCCAACATCAGCCAAGTAACAATATCCAACACCAGTCAAGTAGCAATATCCAACACCAGTCAAGTAACAATATCCAACACCAGCCAAGTAACAATATCCAACACCAGTCAAGTAGCAATATCCAACACCAGCCAAATTAACTATCCAACACCAGTCAAGTAGCAATATCCAACACCAGCCAAGTAACAATACCCAACACCAGTCAAGTAGCAATATCCAACACCAGTCAAGTAACAATATCCAACACCAGTTAAGTAACAATATCCAACACCAGTCAAGTAACAATATCCAACACCAGTCAAGTAGCAATATCCAACACCAGCCAAGTAACAATATCCAACACCAGTCAAGTAACAATATCCAACATCAGTTAAGTAACAATATCCAACACCAGTCAAGTAACAATATCCAACACCAGTCAAGTAGCAATATCCAACACCAGCCAAGTAACAATATCCAACACCAGTCAAGTAACAATATCCAACACCAGTCAAGTAACAATATCCAACACCAGTCAAGTAACAATATCCAAACCAGAAAAGTAACAATGTCCAACACCAGCCTAGTAACAATATCCAACACCAGCCTAGTAACAATATCCAACACCAGCCAAGTAGCAATATCCAGCACCAGCCAAGTAACAATATCCAACACCAGTCAAGTAACAATATCCAACACCAGTCAAGTAAAAATATCCAACACCAGATAAGTAACAATGTCCAACACCAGTCAAGTAACAATATCCAACACCAGTCAAGTAACAATGTCCAACACCAGATAAGTAACAATGTCCAACACCAGTCAAGTAACAATATACAACACCAGTCAAGTAACAATATCCAACACCAGCCAAGTAGCAATATCCAACACCAGTCAAGTAGCAATATCCAACACCAGCCAAGTAGCAATATCCAACACCAGCCAAGTAACAATATCCAACACCAGATAAGTAACAATATCCAACACCAGTCAAGTAACAATATCCAACACCAGCCAAGTAGCAATATCCAACACCAGCCAAGTAACAATATCCAACACCAGTCAAGTAACAATATCCAACACCAGCCAAGTAACTATATCCAACACCAGTCAAGTAACAATATCTAACACCAGTCAAGTAACAATATCCAACACCAGTCAAGTAACAATATCCAACACAAGTCAAGTAGCAATATCCAACACCAGTCAAGTAACAATATCCAACACCAGCCAAGTAACAATATCCAACACCAGTCAAGTAACAATATCCAACACAGACAAGTAACAATATCCAACACCAGTCAAGTAACAATATCCAACACCAGTCAAGTAGCAATATCCAACACCAGCCAAGTAACAATACCCAACATCAGCCAAGTAACAATATCCAACACCAGTCAAGTAACAATATCCAACACCAGCCAAGTAACAATATCCAACACCAGCCAAGTAACAATATCCAACACAAGCCAAGTAACAATATCCAACACCAACCAAGTAACAATATCCAACACCAGCCAAGTAGCAATATCCAACACAAGCCAAGTAGCAATATAAATTCTGTTACTACAGCTGTTATCAGTGACATCTCAATATGAGTGAAGTAAGCTTGGCTAGGACAAAACATAATTTAAACAGAAGTAAAACTATCACAAAACATAATATAGTAAACCTTTCACATGTTGGGACTGGAACAACATTGATTAACATGTAAATAAACAAATACCTTTAGTAATGGATGTTGTAGGGCTTCTACCAATGTCTTCTGTGCTATATATCTTACAAATCTGTCATCTTTGTCAACTAATAACATCTACAACATAACATAGAACATATATTATGAGGTTATAACTAAATAAACATTTTACTTGTTTGCTTCTCTCTTAAGTTAATGTTATAAAGTCAATTTATAAATAAAACCGTCTCTTGAAATTATTGTAATTGTAGAATGTAACACATCTTCTCATTGTGGAATGTAACACATCTTTTCATTGTGGAATGTAACACATTTTCTCATTGTGGAATGTAACACATCTTCTCATTGTGAAATGTAACAGGTCTTCTCATTGTTGAAATGTAACAGGTCTTCTCATTGTGGAATGCAACACGTCTTCTCATTGTGGAATGTAACACATCTTCTCATTGTTCAATGTAACACATCTTCTCATTGTTCAATGTAACACATCTTCTCATTGTGAAATGTAACAGGTCTTCTCATTGTGGAATGCAACACGTCTTCTCATTGTGGAATGTAACACATCTTCTCATTGTTCAATGTAACACATCTTCTCATTGTGGAATGTAACACATCTTATCATTGTGGAATTTTAACACATCTTCTCATTGTGGAATGTAACAAGTCTTCTCATTGTGGAATGTAACACATCTTATCATTGTGGAATTTTAACACATCTTCTCATTGTGGAATGTAACAAATCTTCTCATTGTGGAATGTAACAAATCTTCTCATTGTGGAATGTAACGTGTCTTCTCATTGTGGAAAGTAACAAATCTCCCCATTGTGGAATGTAACACATCTTCTCATTGTGGAATGTAACATGTCTTCTCATTGTGGAATGTAACACATCTATTCATTGTGGAATTTTCACACATCTTCTCATTGTGGAATGTAACACGTCGTCTCATTGTGAAATGTAACATGTCTTCTCATTGTGGAAAGTAACAAATCTTCTCATTGTGGAATTTTACACACAGACAGACATGAAAATTTGTATATATACCCCCTAATATTAAGTTTGTGGGTGGTATATAACAAAAGCAAGAGGCACACTAGAAACCAGTCCAATAACCAAAGATGGGTTATCTCCCTTTGTCTGTATTTAATGCTTGGTATTAACAAGTAGAGTTATTGATATATTGAATTGTTTATTATGGCCAAATAATCTTATGTTACCAGTTACCTACACTTAATTGGGTCTCATCATTGTCTACAGATCCCTATGTAAAGTTATAAACCACCAATTTGAACCCATATAATTATGACAAATACCCTTTGAATGATTTCCAGACTGAATTGGGTTTTATGTACCACTCAATAATATTCCACTTTTGTCTATGTTATAAACTTAAGGTAAGTTGAAAGAAATTTTTACCTTTGCAGTTGTACCATAGCCATGTGCAGGGAGGGTTATCTAACATGCCATGCCTTCAATGACTGTATTCATCAAAATCCAGCTCTGGCATAACTGATGAGGAAACGGTACAGTCGGTGCAATGAGATGGATCGCTGTTCCCAAAAATTGTGATTAAAATAACAAAAATAACATTATACACTTGTACATTCATGTTGAGTTCAGCAGCTGACTGTAGTTGGGATCCACTGGGGAAAGGTTTGGATTGAATTCTTGAAAACTTCCAGGGATGGCGACTGGACTACTGATGCCGGTAGGAGATTCCAATTATTTACAGTTATTGGGACATTGCAAAGACAATGGGCATCGGTTTTTAAGGTCTGTTTGATGGGACACAATGATTTATTGGTTACATCAATTTGTTTTAGGTTAACACTATTGACAAATAGCCGGCATGCTTTGGCATTAATGGAGTGCTCACCATTGTTTTCAAAAAGTTCTCAATCGTTTGTGTTGGTAGATAATCAGAATTTAAGGATTTCGTCATTCTGAAGGTAAATAGTCTTTTACAAGTTGATAAACACAACAAAACATGGCATCGGCAAAAAACGGGCTTGTGATGGCAACAACTGTTCTTGTTACACTCAGTGAACGAGTCTGTTAATATTGCTAGAACATTAATAATATCAGACATGAATCCCGCAATCCGTTCATCGCTACAACAATTTGTTGTGCCGAGCTCCCAGTAAATTCCTTCGACTTCCTCATATGTTAACATCATTCATGCATATCTTATGATGGGTATGTGTAATGAATGGTTCGTTAAACAAATTAAACTGATGCATCGTCATTTATAAGAGTCTGTGTACGTTATGTTCCTTAATTTACACATGATTATATGTCAAGGTAATACTTCGATGATTAAAATACACGCCGAGAAAGCCTGACGAATACGTTTTAAGTCCCTCAGACGCTCCATGATGTCGATGAGACACTTGGTGTAGACGTACCATAAAGAAGATATAGACGAATCTTTTAACCAATTTTAGTCAAAACGAGTCTAAAACTTGTTATACTTAGAATATTTTTGTGCATTACATGTATTATTATTTTTTTAATAACTTCATGTAAAAAATGTTATTTTATATTTAAGAGTACCTGTACCTGAGCCGGGAGTTTAAAAAAATAACAAAAATCTGTGAGGTTTTGTCTCACGGCGCGAGATATGGCATGTATGCATGTTTGAGGGCCTTATGTATGATTGGCTTTATCCAAATAAGCAACCCTAGAAAAAATATTCTTTGTCATTATTATTATTATGCTCAGTAATGAAGAGTTTAATATAACCTACTAAGGTCCATCTACAGTTCCTCATACCTACATCCATGATTTGTGAAAAATTAAATTAAAAGCACATGCCATAAGGATGCTATATCAAATATATAGGGTATTATATGTCTATGATATTATCTAGCACTTTTGTTATAAATAACTTATTTACTTACATGTAAACTCTGCAGACCAGTCATTCCATTATCCTGGTATAGAGCCAACCAGTAGATGCCTATGGTATGGTAAAGAAAAGCTATGGCAGTGAACTGGAATCGAAGCCACTTGGATTTGAACACAAAGGAATTTATTAAAATAAATTAATATTGTTTTTCATTGTACTTTGGCTATGATTACAGATCTAGAATCACCTGGGCAGTTCATTTTGGATTTTGGCTTGGACAACCTAAAAAACTTTATGTCTATGAATGAAGGGAATCCTAGTAATCAGATATAAAACAACGCCATCTTGATTTATTTCTTGCATAACTAGATCTGTATTTAGCAAAGGCTTTTTACCAAACAATATAACAGGACAACCACCAAAACAGATCCAACAAAGAGATATCCAGAAATGACATAAAATGAAAACAACTTTTCTCAATAATAGAGTGGAGTGAGCTGAGTAATGATGTTTAACCTCCCAGTCAAGAGTATTTCACTTATATCAAAATGTCGCCAGCTATAAGCAAAAGTGTAGAAGTTTTGATTGTGCGTTGTGCTGGTGGCATTATACAGCAGGGTTCTATATATCCTGCCATGCCCACCGTGACACAGGACCTCATTCATTTTAAGTTCTCATCTGAAAGAACTGTGACTTTCATTTCGTAATGTCGTGTGCTTGGCGAAAGAACAATCACTACCCACTTTCAAGTCTTGAGTCAGACTCGGTCATGGCTCGAGCTCACGGCCTCCAACTTACGGAGCGAGCACTCTACCACTGAGCTACCACAGTGGTAATGGAGAGTGGAATGGAGTAATGGCGTATTATACTCCAGTCAAGATCTTTTCACTTATATTGTAACTGGCATTCAGAGATGGTGGAGGAAACCAGAGTGCCTGGAGAAAACTACCAACTTTGGCAAGCACACTAAGATCTACCGCAGAGTGATTCAATCCTAGGTGGTAAGTGGTACTCTGAATGATACATAAGTGGGCACTATAGACTACTTGGTCATCGAGGCCCTTAAAATGACAAATAACACAGTTTACAATTGGCTCATTTATTGACCAATGGAGTATCAGGTATATACAACGTCATGAATAATAATCAGGTAAATTATAACAATGTATTAGCATGATGGAGAGAATAGATTGGTAAAGGAAAGAAAGCAAAGATTTCATCAGATAAAACACAAAGAAAAACATTCCTTATTGGGAGTCAAAAACAAAATAAATCATAAAAAAATCAAATGCATCATATCATATATCCGAATAATCCATTAACAATGACTAGGGACACCTGTCTGGTAATAATACCGGTAATTCTCCATTTTGTCTAGCCGCACTTGTCTGGTAATAATACCGGTAATTCTCCATTTTGTCTAGCCGCACTTGTCTGGTAATAATACCGGTAATTCTCCATTTTGTCTAGCCGCACTAGTCTGGTAATAATACCGGTAATTCTCCATTTTGTCTAGCCGCACTTGTCTGGTAATAATACCGGTAATTCTCCATTTTGTCTAGCCCTGTTCCATGGTTTTTACTGTTCCAGGAGTTAAGATTTTATAGAATATTGCTCAAATTAATCTTACAAATAGAATTTACATTAAATATGAAATTACTTTTTCATTTGTGCATCAAGGAACAGCAATTTGTACCTTGACTGTGTAATGAAGGGTTAATGATAATTTCAAAAGTATTTCGGTACATATAAAATGGGTTTCCATTTAATTTGTATTATGATGGACCTTTTGAGATGCCGGACTTTCAAACTGGTTCTGATCTTAAGATACTGAAGTCTTTTTTACCTCTATAATCTAAGGAGAATAGGGTACCCTTAAAGGTATACTAGTACATCCTTCAATGGAATCCCTAAAAGGTATACTGGTACATCTTTCAATGTCTTACATTCGTAAAAAGACAGTTTAATTCATGTAAATTATCAAAAAACAAACATTTTTACCTGCATTTGATTTTAAAAATTGATATCTCTTTTTCAATTTTATAGTTGTTTTTTAAATAAACAAAAATTTATAAGAGTTTAAAAATTTAAGTCATTAAAATTTAAGACATGATAAACATCTACAACTCGGTCCTACCTGTACATAGATTCCATATTTAATATGATGCATTGTGAAATTTAAAATAGAACTTTAAAATAAAATATAGTATTCTCCTGTTCAAACTAAAGAAGGGTACGGGTGAAGTGACAAATCTGATTTTTCAGAAAGCGTATATATATCATGTGTTCATATGCAACAACTACAATATCACATAAAATAATAATCATTTTCACAAACAAAAAATAACCTTACTTAGTTTTCAACCAGACTTAGTCAGACAAATATCAAGCATTCATTAAGTTCACGAATCAATATCACAAATCAATACATTTCTTCATTTTAACCTTTATAATTGAAGCATAATTCATATTATTTTTCAAGTTTTCTCAATTAAAGTTTGCTATAATCTTACACTAGTACAGTTTCAAAACTATCATTCTTGATCTTGAATTGTATGTTGCCATACTTGTACTATACTAGTAGCTAGGTTTATTTCAATTTCATATTGACTCACTTGGTCATCACATCATCAACAATGAATCTGGATGTTATACAGAGTTTTGTCCCCTTTGGCGTAATATCAGCATAATACTGACTGATAAAAATCAAATGCATATTTTTGTCCAAAATTTTTAACCCATTATTCTGAAACATTATTCATCATCATGATACAAACTTAAATTAAATAAATCTAAAAGTAATCATAAGGAATATTGTCAATGTCTTCTGAAGTAAAGGTATACACTTAAATGAAGAAATTGACTGTTACATTGTGTTTTACTTAGATATAAATATTAGTAGACTAATAGAGTCCCAACTTTCCAACAAAATTTATCTGGTCATTAAAACATTTTAGTTGTCGGTTCTTTACATCTAGAAGACAGGAAGTTAAACCTTCACGTAAGTCGCATTTCAAATTCATATAAGCTGTATTTCATATTCACCTAGGTTGAATTTTTGTCAATTTTTTTTTCAGAAATTTCTTCAACATATAAAATTATCAACAAACTTAAAACTCGCAGTTGTTTACTAACTGAAAACAAAAACAAAATTACTTCTTCATAATAACGAGTTCAATCACACGTGTAAGTGTGGTGTCTTGTTGTCCACTTCTAGCCATTACAGAACACTGTATATATAACAAAACATGCAATATAACTCAATAACACATCTGATAGTGCTGATTCAGCAGAATTAATATGCATCTCTTTAGGCCAAACAAAACAATATGCATGTTTCATGTTTTACTCTAAAAATACTTGGGTCGGTAGGTTTTTTACTTTTTTTCAGAATTTTTTTTTTTTTTTGTTTACCGGTAGTCATTTGCAACACAAATATTTTGCAAGCTGAGAGAAAATTTTGTAAAAAAAAAAATCAAATACAAGATCTACTAACTATATGCATACATAAAACCATATACTTTCTTATCATTTATATCAGTTGTGTTTTTGCATGTTTTTCTTTAAACATTCATTTTGTATTATGCCGATTGCTTACGAAATTGTTCAAAATGGTGAAAAGAAAACCTTTAGGTTTGCCTTTACTAAATTAAGGTCCGTCAAAAAATCAGAAACAGACATTTTTTTGTTTGGCCCTAAACAATGCGATTTTGAACATAATTTCATGGCAAAAAGTAAAATGAAACAAAAGCAATGTGCATGATTTTCAGCAAGAATGCATGACAAGGACTGATAAAACAAGATACATAAAGCTTGATTTTACAAAAGAATACATTCTATGAATGGAGCAGACAGTGGAAGGGAGATAATAATACTGCTATGAAGACAAATTGCATGACTTCACATAATGATACACCAGCACATGTAGAATCAACAAATGAAAACATCTAGTACAATACCATTCTGAAGTTGTACTCATTCAAAGTGGAATTTAAGGGAAGCCGAACTTCTTGTTAATGAAAACATGAACAATTAGCATTTAGTAATTAGTACATGTTTATCTGAATGGTGACAGCATTGAACATTTAATTTTGTAATAAAATGGCAAATTGAGATTAACAATGAAGGATTCAAATAATCGCAATTCATAGATTTTGTTTTTATTTCAATCAATGAAAATGGTGCTACTGATGCTATCGGGTAATTTAACTTTCAAAATGTGAATAAATGCATGAAGTATAGGGTGGATTTTATTGTCAATACTTTAGAACACAAAACTAACTTCCATGTTTTTAAAATCAAAAGTTATTGCCTAGTATGTGGCAAAAACAAATGTGTTATTACCACATATTTTATTATTATGTTTTTATACATATGGGCTATATAATGTTATAAATGGCTTTAATACAACAATTTAATGATAATTAAAGTATAAATTCAAGAAAATTGTCATATTTGGGTCAAATAATACATCATTTTGATCAAAAACCTAAATACGTTTTCAGATCAGCCATTTTGTTTTCACCATATGGTCGGATCATCCCATCATTCATTTAAGACAGATTTTTTTAAGGCTATTTTACATTTTTCACTTATCGTAATTAATTTTTTTATTATTTCAAAATCAATAAAATTTGGATTTAATTCTAAAGTTGACAATTTAATCCTAATCAATCAATGTATGCAGTTGCAGGCGTACAGTTATATGGGTATAAAAAATGTGACAAAAACATCGGTCTTTTAGGTTTAAAATATAAAACTTTCAATATTTTCTTTATTTTTATATTTTATTTGTATAAAACATTCTATTCTTGGACTAATTGTCTTTAAATAAGTTTTGTATTACTGTATACTGGCTTAAATTACTTGTGATCATTATTTTTTTTTTCAATTTTACACATTTTTTCAATAATTTTCTGGTTACAACTTTTAAAACTGTACATGATGTATATAAAAACTGATAATTAACTGGCACAAAGATCAGTGTTCATTCTAGAAAGGGACACAAGGCTATTGATTCTTTATTTTGCCAAATGACCCATTTATTGACTGCCTTAGTTGATCACATTTAACATTACATGAATGCAAAATATAGAGATGTTATGGTGTTTAAAAGGATTTTTTTAAAATGACCCCTTACATAAAACCCTAGATTGAACACTGATCAAGAATGAAGTGTGATAATAGCTAATGATACTGGGATAACATAAAATTTATCATCAATTCTTAATGTCAAGGTTTTAATTTCTGTTCAATTTCAAAAAGAATAATCAATATGAACAGGTTCCTAACATCGAGATTTCAATTTTTGTTAAATTTCAATAAGAATATAACTTGGATATTTTGTACATGTTTTTTATAAAATGTTTCAAGTTTCAATCATTAATTTATGAATCATCAATACAAGGATTTTAAATATTAATTAGCCTTTCTGGTTGATGATTAAAAGATCCATGCCAAAGCTGAACAAAATTTATATATTCCATTGAAAATTTGGAAGTGGCATTAATATGATGATTCATATATATATATATATAAATATATGATATGGCTGATGGAGAAAATTTATTCATACATTGTTACATACATAGATTCTCAAAGTTGAATGAATTTATAAAGTTTATTAAAAAACTTAAATTACCCTTGCACACAATAATACGGCGACACAGAAGTAATATGAATTAAGTTTTAAATATTATGTATGCACTTATTAAATATTTAACCTATTATACTTGCAACACAGTAACTAGCATTACAACCGATTCTGTTTTAAAGCTTTTCATTTGATGAGCTATCATGTGTGCATGTACATTGTTAGTTAATACCGACTCTCCGAGAGTATGGTAATCTGAAATGTTTGTATGTTTATTGAATTGAAAATGGTTATCATTTTTCAGCACTCCCTCATCAAATAAAATCATACATGTATTATAAATTATAACACAGTTTGTCACAATTTTGTTATCTTAAGAATATAAGATAGAAAATTCAATTGAGTGTAACATTTTTCTTTCAACTTTTCTTTTTATTAAGGTTATAATATTGAAGAAAGATTAAGATCTTGTTTTACAAAAGGACACAAGTTATCAGAAGAGAAGACTAGCTCACTTAAACTTCAACATAGCCAGACTTCCATTAGACCATTCAGACATGTTTTTGACTCTTGAAAATTATATTTACTCCTGATTTTCAGAAAAGAGTAGTTGTATTTATATGGTTTAACTCTTGAGATTTTGAAAAAAAAAGTTAGTTTGATCATTGAAAATCAAGGGGCACAATTTGACCCTTGAAAGTCAAGAATCAAATGGTAGCCCGCAAAAGTTGTTGATGTTCAGCAATGGTAACGGAGTTCACCGCTGTACCACTTGATACCCACTAATGTTTCTGCGGAATACTTATTTCCAATGGATATGGAATAACATGAGATGATGTTTTCCTGCAAAAACGACACCATTCTGGGAATCTGTGATGTTGACATTTTCCAAAATGTTCCGCACAAACATTAAGAGGTATTTTGATTACATGGTACAGCGGCGAACCCCAATGATATAAGTTCATTTGTATTTCATAAAGGCAAGCTACAAAACAGAATTAATCAGAAGCTATTACAGTCAATATTGAATTAAAAAGATTCTGAAATATTATCAGACAAAAGGCTAGTACATTACTTTATATACCATGCTGTGGGGAGTAACACTTCATGATATGGGGAGTCACACTCCATGTCAGATGAGGGAGGGTCAGGGATGACCTACCCAGGGTCAGCTGAGGGAGGGTCAGGGATGACCTACCCAGGCTGTCACAACAATCACTCATCATTATCTGATATATACATTAAACATGATACATATTCATATATAAATCTTTGCATATATAACAAGCGTACAGATCTGGCATCATAATCTACCTATTGAAATAATACCACAACTGATTATTTCTTCCTAGCCTAAAAACCCCAAGTTCAAAATATAAGACAGCTTTCCAGTCACCAGAATGGTAATTTTTTGGCAACAACAGGTCCCAGATTCGCAATCATTCCTTGACTAAGATTTTCCTAAGCTAAATCTGGGGAATTTGAAATCTTGATAATAATTTTGTTAATTGTTAAGATATTCAGAATTTAAAAGGCAATTAGAAATTTATTTCAAGCTTCTACCTCCGTCTTTAGTTTCAACCAAAATGTTTGCAATAGATATAACATGGTCCATGTGTCATACACTGCATTGAATCCAGACTTAATTTGTACCACAGAGTATACATGTGCCTAAAAAGAAGACTAATAATAACTGGTCTCTTGTGCTACACGCTGTGCTTATGTACAGTTTATAACCCATGGATAAGTCCAAGATCAAATATACCAGTACACATAGTGTCTCTAGGTTACCACAATTTTAATATCATTGGGAACCAAATTTTCCAATTTTGTGAAAATATAGTGCTTTTTAAACTATTAATTCAAAAATTTGTTGAGCTAGGTTACTTTATGAAATAATTTCTTAGAAATTAGTAGCATATGATGATTTTAGCCACTAAGAATGGAAAAATAGGTTTCTTTCAGGCTAGGAAAAATAATCATCATTGCGTATGTATTCATAATTATCTTATATGGAAATGTTTATATCACAGCATTTGCTAAGTTCGGTCATTTTATAACATACTTATTCATATCATATTGTAATACACAGTCGATGCTTTGAGAAAAACATGGCGTTATTACATTACAAAGTAACATCCCATAATAACATTATTATTACACAAATCAAATACATTAAATCTAGAATGTAAAGGTGCTGGGAATTCATTGTAACTAGAACTGAAGAAAGACTGTTATCTTATGTAAATCTTCTAATGTACATAGTACACACACAACTTTTTTATAATACGGTAAGATCCGATGGACAAATGAGGCTCGAGAAAAACATGCATTTACTATAATTGGGTTTGAAAAACAGTTTTTTTTTTGGTTAAATGATTTCCGAATGGTTTTGTAAATTAGTTTTTTTTTTATCAAAGACTGAATTTTTGTTGAACTGTTAACTTTGAAAATTAATGGAAATGAAAATATATATTAAATATGATTAAAGTTTTTTTTTATACTTCTTTAATAAATGGAATCAAATTTAAAGAAAGGTATGCTATTCTGTTATAAAAAAGGTCAATTGTTCCTTTCAAAAAATCCAGAAAACCTGATTACTCTGATGAGGCAGGGGTAGAAAACATAAGCACTAAGACTCAGAAACAATGAAAACAAAACTGAATTAACAATGGCAGGGCAAAAAATTAACAAATAAATAAAACGCTGTACTAACTTTTTCATAACGTGTGTAAAATTTTGTAACTTTTTCTTCAAACAACACAACGCCTGTTCTTGAAGATTCAGATAGAAATACTGTAATCAGATACTATTTAGAACAACATTATTATTTTGTCTAAAAACTCCCAACATAATCATACGACTTATGCACGCACAGACATATTATTTTTGTTGGTAATATTATCACAATCTTGATTTTTCTAAGATTTATCTTTGTAATTATTAAAAGTAAAAATGTCATTAATGCATTTCTATAAAAGATTCCAATTTTTGTGGAATATGACCTTTATAAGGAATATTACATTTAACAATTTTTCTAGCTGACAAACATTGTAAAGTTAAATAATTTAAAGGTGACACAATATCATTAATTGACATTCCTCGTATCAACTGCATCGGTGTTTTCCTATCTAAATTGCATGCATCTAAATGTGCTCCGTTCTTCAGTAATGTTCGTATGACCTCTGACCTACATGGTCGGTTACTTGAAGCTATATGCAATGGCGAGTTTTTATCAAGGTCAACAGCATTTACACTGGCTCCAACGTCTATTAGCAACTGAGCAACATCGGCAGATGGAAAGGTACACACAGGATATCTGCCGACCTGGGTGGTATCTCTTGAGCAAGCTAAATGGAGTGGTGTAAATCCTTTAGAACCACGTGGTTCCAGATGAATTAATTTATAAACAGTCTGTTTAAACTGATGTTCTTGGTCTCTTGTTAGTGTTTTCTGAAGCCTACACATTAAGCATAACAAATGCATTATTATCACAAGAAGCCTATTGAAATGACTTGTATCTCTCTCTGATAACGACACTTTCATAAGCTGTTGTCTACCTTTCTCTAGTTCAGAAATGGCCCTCAATAAGACAGCCATTATATCTTGAAAGCATACTGGGTGTGCTGGACGATTTCTCCATTCTGTTGTCATAAATGAAAATAGTTCTGCAAAAGACAAGAAGCTACTCTGGGTCATAGGACTTAAAGGTTCTAACACATTTTGCTGCATATCTAAAGCATACATCCAAAGCATTATGCAACGGTCAAAATTCCCCATGTCAGCATATAAAGCTCCCCGATATCGTATGTAGTAGGATGTATCTGGATGAGCAGGACCTAGAATCCTTTCTCTAACTAATAATGCTTGCATTCTCATATCATCTGGATCAGATATGAGATCATCTAATTTTTCTAGTGAAGTTACTTCGGTTGCGTTTTCATAGGCAGCAATCTGTGATGCAGTTATTGGTTTTGGCAAGGGAGATAATGGATCAGAATACCTCTCTTCCATAGCTTGACGCCAGAAATTGATAGCACCTAACATGTCTCGTTTTTTCTACATAAGTTGCACCAAGTAACTCTAAAGCATCAATTTTGTCACTTTTTGAACATTCTTGTCGGCTAATCAAATACTCCACAATTTTTGCATATCCAGCCACACTTGCGGCCAGTAATGGAGTCATTCCATATGCATCCTTCTCCATTCTGGCACTGAAACTTAACAGCAGTTTCATTATTTCTAGACTTCCTGACTCAGCACAGTCATGTAAAGCTGTGTTACCTGAAATTAAAAGTAAAAAAAGTTTTATAGAATGAGCAAAGTATTTTGGACAGTATCATGTAAAAAGGTGAATTTGAATTCAAATTTTGAGGCAAATGTACAGGAGACATGCCACATCAAATGTATCAACCCTTGCTGACCATACAAATTAGAACTGTCTCTTGAGAGCCAAATACTCCCACCCCAAAATTTAATGTTGTTCCATGACATTGACCTTTCTGATATGACTTTGGTTCAATAAAGATTATTCATATGAAGTTTTATGACAGTTGTCCAAAGCATTTCTGAAGCAGAAATGAATGATTTACACCATTTATGGGGCAATCTGCAAAAACTGGCTAATGACAGACTAAAGTGGAAAGACTAAGTTGCTGTCCCACACACCAGAGGGGGTAATGGGCAGTAAGTAAGTAAGTAAGCCCAAAGCATTGATGAGATATGGCCCAGACACAATCTTAAACACAGACAGATGGACAGACAGGGTGATTCCTATATACTCCCCTCAAACTGCATGTTGTAGTTTGTGGGGGTACAATGATTGCAATTTGACAGTTAATGAGTTATCAATGAGGGCGCAATACCAATTTGATTATTTTATATAACATGAATGAGCAAATTTTACAGTTGCAAAGGTGGTCAACCCATGTTCTCTGCGAAATTACACATCTATCTCCATTTAAAACAGAAAATGGATATAATATATATATATATATATATATATAAATATATGTTGGAGTAAAGAGAAGATGTTTTTACAAGTACATGTATTATTCAAATTTCCCCTAACCTTAACATAAGGCATGGTTTTCATTTTTTCAGTGATCTAATTTATAAACAAACTTCACTAAGTCCAGAAACAGTAATTTTGTTAAGTTTTTTTTTAAAACAACCATCTGCCTTTTAAAATGGAAAAAATTTAATCTATTTTCATCTATTTATTTGTTTATCACTGTTATTTTGGGGAATTTATTGGTCTAATTGGGAAATTATAGTAATTTTTCCTAGGGTAAACTACCTTTATTTGGTAGTAATTTTATTCAAACAAAATCACTGAGAAATGACAACATCTGTGCTTTTATGATGATCAATACATAATATTCCAACTGATAAGTTTTTATCATTCCCCAAATTCCATACATGTCCAAATAGCAATGATATTAAATAATAAAATACCAAAGGTTTAATTGATTCGTGGAATGGGGTTTTATGTCCAAGTCAAGAATATTTCACTTATATTGTGATGTCATCAGCTATTGGAGAAGTGGCAGAAATTTTTACTTTAGCAGTGTGTGCAGAGAGGATTCTTTAACCTGCCACGTCTGCATTGACACGTACATCAGTTATTAAGGTCCCTTCTAAAGGACCTGGTGACTTTTGTTTCTGAATGCAGAGTGCTTGGTGAAGTACAGTCACTATCTGTTTTCAAGTCCAAGTCGGACTCTGGCCAGGGTTCAAACCATGACCTCCCACATATGAAATGAATACTACCAACTGAGCTACCCTAGTGGTTCATGCAAAGTAGAGGTAAATCAACTCACCTCTGGGTGCGAATTTACCTACTGTGTATTTACCTTATGTTGGATTTTTAAAATTTTTCTCATAAACAGATACATATTTAAATTTTTTTCTCATAAACAGATACATATTTAAAGTTGGGACAAATCCAAAAATAGGATTATTAGCAAAGATTTGGCTTATGCATTTTTGCTTCTTCCATGTGATATAAATGAACAACAAGATTAATCTATGTAGGTGGACAGGTAAAAGGTTAAATAACTTAATAATGCATGTCCATTACATTGCATTACATTAGTTGCCCACTGTTTAATTGGTAAATATGGAACCTTTATCAAACCTATGCAAAGGGTGTTGAAATGTTAAAATATTGAGAAAAAAAGGTGTTGATGGTCTTGACCAAAATCATATATCTATTGTTTCCATTCCTGATAGCCAAAATCGCCATTGGCTACTAATTTCTGAGGAATTCTTTCAAAAATTAACCTATTTTAGCAAATTTGTAGGAAAATACTTTAAAAAGGACTGTATTTTCACAAATTTTGGAAATTTGGCTGCTAATTATTTTAAATTTATGGAAACATATATATATATATTCTAAAATCAAGTATAAATATCACAAATTGTGCCATATTTACTGAAGCAAATGGAGTATGTTGTTGTACCATGTGATACACCCCTAACATATGAACTGAACACTTATAATTTTATATCAAACGGATATAGAATTGCATAAGGCCAAATTTTCCCACAAAAAGACGACATTTAGGGATTTTGTGACATAATCATTTTTAAAACATTTTGAATAAACACCAAGAGGTATTGACCATGTGGTACAGCAGCAGATATCATTAATCCAGGCATTATGCCAACCTCATCATCCAATATTTACAACCACCAGTCATGATGTACAAGGTTCTGACAGTACCATACAGAGTGAGTGAGTAATGGTGTTTAATGTCCCAGTCAAGAATTTTTTACTTATAATCGAGACATTGCCAGCTATAGGCGAAGGTGCAGAAATTTTGCCTGTGCGTTGCGCTGATGGCATTTTACAGCAGGGTTCTTTATCGTGCCAAGCCTACTAAGACATGGGACCTTGTTTATTTTAAGTTCCCAACCGAAAGAACCATGACTTTCATTTTGTAATGCTGAGTGCTTGGCGAAAGAACAGTCACTACCCACTTTTAAGTCTTGGGTCAGACGCGGCCAGGGTTCGAACCCCCCACCTCCCACTTACGAAGCGAGCACTCTACCAACTGAGCTACCGCAGTGGTTAGTACCATACAGATCTGGGCTACCTGATAATTCATGTTCCTTAAATAATCATTATTACCTTTAACACTTTTACGGTTTACATCAGCACCAAGTTCAAGAAGAAATTTTGCAATATCCCTGTGGCCTTTGTAGCAAGAAATCATTAAACAAGTGTGACCATGTCTGTTTGCAATTTCAATATCAGCTTCATGGTCAACCAAGTAGCTCACAATCTCAAAATGTCCATCAAAACATGCTGCTCTAAGTGGTGTTGAATTTGTGTATGTCGTCTTGTTCACACCACCTCCATTTTCAACAAGATATTTTACAATGTCTAAATGACCAGCAGCTGCTGCACACCATAGTGGTGGAGCCCCCTCTATCGTCTCTCCATCGAAAGTTACCGAACCAACTTGTTCAAGGTCTGCTTTACAGACTTCTACCAGATACTTAGCTACATCCTGGTGACCATTTCTACAAGCCATAATTAATGGTGTTGCTCCATTTGTTTTGGCATGAACAAGCTTTCCAACTTCATCTTTGGATTTGTGATCAAGAAAAATCTTCAGTCTGTTAAGTTTGCCGTCTCTTGCGGCATTATAAACGACACTCCTATATTCCATTGCCTTCAAATGAAGGCTATGGGGGAATTTACATCTTCATTGAGGAAAGTTTGACAAAACTAAAAGCAGAATTGTATAAAACTTCGAGAGGACAATTTGGGGAACATGTTCAATCCAATATGGCGGAAGTTCTATGGTGGCGCTGCGACGTTGATTATTTAAGATGAGACAACTCTACAAGGGACACAACTCATACAATGTTCTGATCAAATCAATCAATATCGATAGATCTTCAACAAACAAATCTTACTATATATATTACTATGAAAACTATTTAGAAAAACTTTGTAAATAAAACATATTAAACAGTCCGCGAACTAGGAACACATGGATTCTCGTATCCACCACGCATTTGTGGTTAATTAAAAAAAGGATTTAAATATATCATTCAATATCCAAGACTCACTCATCCTGTATCGACGGAAACTCGACTGTTCTGAAAAATACGCTATATTTTATTTAATAATTCAATTCAGGGACTTTGGTTATATACATCTCGTCTTAAATCATTTTGTTTAAAGAAAATAATTGAAAATACATAGGAGTCGTACTAGATTGAAGAAATTGAGTAAAGTTCACGGTGTATTGAACGTCTGGGCATAAACCAGTATTACACAATAATTAAGTAGTTGATGAATAAATTAAAAATAAGTTAATAAATAAAAAAAAATGAAAAATGTTAACTTAATAGTTTTAAGAAAATTACAACTGGCTACCAATAAATTTGCATGCAAATGCATACAGAATATCAGCGACATATATGGTTTTATTAAGAGAATTTTCTTTACGGATGTAGAAGGATTCAAATGTTTCACGGTTAACTTCCGTGATTAGTCATCCATGAACTATCTTTATGCATATTAGTACTAATCCATGAACTATCTTTATTCGTATTAGTAATCCATGAACTATCTTTATGCATATTAGTACTAATCCATGAACTATCTTTATTCGTATTAGTAATCCATGAACTATCTTTATTCGTATTAGTAATCCATGAACTATCTTTATGCATATTAGTACTAATCCATGAACTATCTTTATTCGTATTAGTAATCTATGAACTATCTTTATGCATATTAGTACTAATCCATGAACTATCTTTATTCGTATTAGTAATCCATGAACTATCTTTATGCATCTGTGCATATTAGTAATCCATGAACCATCTTTATGTTGAATAATATGACATAAAAGTTCTACACATTTAAAAGAGAAATATATAGGAACTGCATACCTGTATGATCCAATCAGAAATGACTGAATATACAATAAACTTTACAGGTAACATTAACCCAAAAATCTGAATTTAACGACTTAATTTTAATTTATTTAACATATGTAAAGGTTACAAATTCAAAAATGAAAGAAAAATTCAACAATTTAGTCATTCAAATATGAATCGAAGTTTTCTATGTAATACAAAATAAATAATAATAATGTCATGTGCTGATTTTGAATTTTTATTAAAATAATGCATTTGTCATGTGTTGATTTTGAATGAATTATTTTAATAAAAATTCAAAATCAGCACATGACAATAATAATAATAATAATAAAATATTAGATAATAATTATGTAATATTTGAATGAAATTACATGGACATTTTTTCACCAGTTAAAACAATTAACAAAGTAATGAAAAATTTAAGCACCATCATGACGAAGTTATATAGTGTTTTGTATGGTAAATATTTTAACTGACAAAAAAGTTTCCCCAAAAATACAGCAAGTTATATGAAACATGTGTATCATGAGCTGTAGTACTCTTTCATTCATCATATACTTCCTACTTCACTGTGACATAAAAACATTGTGATAATATGTTATTATTAGTTTCTGATTTTACTCAATACATAATGACTAATTTCTAAATTAATCCGATAATTTAATCATAAATTAACACAAAAGAAATCAAGCCATACAACGGTACTTTCTTTAACTATCAAAACAGACTAAACTTTAATACATCGGGGTGAATCTTTAATTACGGGCGGTAGTACTCAGGAACCACCGGCGGTGTTTGTAAAGGAACCGACTAGGGTCCCAAGCTTGGTCATAATTACACCCTCTATTTACTCAGGAGAAGAAGTAAAGATTACGAAATAAACTTACTCGTAATTAAATTGTTAACTATATATTTTTAAGAAATTTCGCTACAATGTATTTAATGCTCAACCTGAACAAGTAAGGGTTTCATCAAAATTACAGAGAAAGCTTGGAAAGAGATAGAGGTATGACATTTCATAATATTCTACTTATTATTTTTTTCTGTATAATACATAGATACCGTGTGGATTGTAAAAAACTTTTACCAAATGAAATGTATACAATTTTAAATATGTTCAATTTGGTAAAAATACATTGGTTGAACTAGCCTATCTTTCTTTATTTTCTTCATCTTCTTCTTTTTTTTTTCTTCTTCTTCTTCTTCTTCTTCTTCTACTTCTCCTTATCATTATTATTGAAATGGACAACAAGTAAAATATTATATTCATAATTACTTTTCAAACTTGTACAACAATTTTTGGAAGACTTGGAAAACTATCTTTTATCGAGATGGTATTTTGCTAGATCCAAATTTTTAATTTTAATTTTTGAATATTTCAAACCGTTTAATAGAGTTAAAAAAATTATCCTAATGCATGTAAAATATTACATTTATAAAACCCTCTGTCTTGGTAAAAAAAAACTATCTCTTGAAGAGTTTAAATATATTTTTAAAGAAGTATATTACATCGAAAAAGAAAAATCAATAGGTAAAAATAAGATAGCAAATTTTCAAAGAGAATGGCAACAAATCCACCATATTATTAAATAGAATACAAAGAACGATCATGTAATTATAGTGTGAAAATCTCTCTCTCTCTCTCTCTCTCTCTCTCTCTCTCTGGGTCTAAAAGGTCTAATTAGACGGATTTCCCCATGTTAACGGTTATTTTGATTACCAAATTCTTAAAATTCAGATTTCTTTATATGGAAATTGTTCCGAAATCAAACAAGTACCTAAATGGTAATCTTGCACAATAAAAATGTACCGATCTAGAATAAATTTGATTGGTCAGCCAGATATGACACTAAATTGGTTCTATTATCTATTTCCAATTAACATTCAAATATAATAAACATCCTGTAAATTATAACATCAAATGTATAAGAAACATATCACTCGTCATTATCACTTTTTCGTCACAGTATATTAATACAAACTGGACGGAAGACTGATAAGGGCACGTGTATGTTAATATCAGCACGGACAGTAACAGTGAAGAATGTTTGAACTAAGGCGTCAAATGTGTAATAATCATATCACTCGTCATTATCACTTTTTCGTCACAGTATATCTACACAAACTCGACGGAAGACTGATAAGGGCATGTGTATGTTAATATCAGCACGGACAGTATCAGTAAAGAATTTTTGGACTAAGGCGTCAAATGTGTTATAATCATATCACTCGTCATTATCACTTTTTCGTCATAGTATATCTACCCAAACTGGACGGAAGACTGATAAGGGCACGTGTATGTTAATATCATCACGGACAGCAACAGTAAAGAATTTATGGACTAAGGCGTCAAATGTGTAATAATCATATCACTCGTCATTATCACTTTTTCGTCACAGTATATCTACACAAACTGGACGGAAGACTGATAAGGGCACGTGTATGTTAATATCATCACGGACAGCAACAGTAAAGAATTTATGGACTAAGGCGTCAAATGTGTAATAATCATATCACTCGTCATTATCACTTTTTCGTCACAGTATATCTACACAAACTGGACGGAAGACTGATAAGGGCACGTGTATGTTAATATCAGCACTGACAGTAACAGTAAAGAATGTTTGGACTAAAGCGTCAAATGTATAATAAATCATATCACTCGTCATTATCACTTTTTCGTCACAGTATATCTAAACAAACTGGACGGAAGACTGATAAGGGCACGTGTATGTTAATATCAGCACGGACAGTAACAGTGAAGAATGTTTGAACTAAGGCGTCAAATGTGTAATAAACATATCACTCGTCATTATCACTTTTTCGTCACAGTATATCTACACAAACTGGACGGAAGACTGATAAGGGCACGTGTATGTTAATATCAGCACTGACAGTAACAGTAAAGAATGTTTGGACTAAAGCGTCAAATGTATAATAAATCATATCACTCGTCATTATCACTTTTTCGTCACAGTATATGTACACAAACTGGACGGAAGACTGATAAGGGCACGTGTATGTTGATATCAGCACGGACAGCAACAGTGAAGAATGTTTGGACTAAGGCGTCAAATGTGTAATAATCATATCACTCGTCATTATCACTTTTTCGTCACAGTATATCTACACAAACTGGACGGAAGACTGATAAGGACACGTGTATGTTAATATCAGCTCGGACCGTAACAGTAAAGAATGTTTGAACTAAGGTGACAAATGTGTAATAATCATATCACTCGTCATTATCACTTTTTCGTCACAGTATATGTACACAAACTGGACGGAAGACTGATAAGGACACGTGTATGTTAATATCAGCACGGACAGTAACAGTGAAGAATGTTTGAACTAAGGCGTCAAATGTGTAATAATCATATCACTCGTCATTATCACTTTTTCGTCATAGTATATCTACACAAACTGGACGGAAGACTGATAAGGGCACATGTATGTTAATATCAACACGGACAGCAACAGTAAGTTTTGAACTAAGGCGTCAAATGTGTAATAATCATATCACTCGTCATTATCACTTTTTCGTCACAGTATATCTACACAAACTGGACGGAAGACTGATAAGGGCACGTGTATGTTAATATCAGCACGGACAGCAACAGTAAGGAATGTTTGAACTAAGGCGTCAAATGTGTAATAATCATATCACTCGTCATTATCACTTTTTCGTCACAGTATATCTACACAAACTGGACGGAAGACTGATAAGGTCACGCGTATGTCAATATCAGCATGGACAGTAACAGTGAAGAATGTTTGAACTAAAGCGTCAAATGTGTAATAATCATATCACTCGTCATTATCACTTTTTCGTCACAGTATATCTACACAAACTGGACGGAAGACTGATAAGGGCACGTGTATGTTAATATCAGCACGGACAGCAACAGTAAAGAATGTTTGAACTAAGGCGTCAAATGTGTAATAATCATATCACTCGTCATTATCACTTTTTCGTCACAGTATATCTACACAAACTGGACGGAAGACTGATAAGGGCACGTGTATGTTAATATCAGCACTGACAGTAACAGTGAAGAATGTTTGGACTAAGGCGTCAAATGTGTAATAAACATATTACTCGTCATTATCACTTTTTCGTCACAGTATATCTACACAAACTGGACGGAACACTGATAAGGGCACGTGTATGTTAATATCAGCACGGACAGCAACAGTAAAGAATGTTTGAACTAAGGCGTCAAATGTGTAATAATCATATCACTCGTCATTATCACTTTTTCGTCATAGTATATCTACACAAACTGGACGGAAGACTGATAAGGGCACGTGTATGTTAATATCAGCACGGACAGCAACAGTAAAGAATGTTTGAACTAAGGCGTCAAATGTGTAATAATCATATCACTCGTCATTATCACTTTTTCGTCACAGTATATCTACACAAACTGGACGGAAGACTGATAAGGTCACGTGTATGTTAATATCAGCACTGACAGTAACAGTGAAGAATGTTTGGACTAAGGCGTCAAATGTGTAATAAACATATCACTCGTCATTATCACTTTTTCGTCACAGTATATCTACACAAACTGGACGGAAGACTGATAAGGGCACGTGTATGTTAATATCAGCACGGACAGTAACAGTGAAGAATGTTTGGACTAAAGCGTCAAATGTATAATAATCATATCACTCGTCATTATCACTTTTTCGTCACAGTATATCTACAAAATGGACGGAAGACTGATAAGGTCACGTGTACGTTAATATCAGCACTGACAGTAACAGTGAAGAATGTTTGGACTAAGGCGTCAAATGTGTAATAAACATATCACTCGTCATTATCACTTTTTCGTCACAGTATATCTACACAAACTGGACGGAAGACTGATAAGGGCACGTGTATGTTAATATCAGCACGGACAGTAACAGTGAAGAATGTTTGGACTAAAGCGTCAAATGTATAATAAATCATATCACTCGTCATTATCACTTTTTCGTCACAGTATATGTACACAAACTGGACGGAAGACTGATAAGGTCACGTGTATGTTAATATCAGCACTGACAGTAACAGTGAAGAATGTTTGGACTAAGGCGTCAAATGTGTAATAAACATATCACTCGTCATTATCACTTTTTCGTCACAGTATATCTACACAAACTGGACGGAAGACTGATAAGGTCACGTGTATGTTAATATCAGCACTGACAGTAACAGTGAAGAATGTTTGGACTAAAGCGTCAAATGTATAATAAATCATATCACTCGTCATTATCACTTTTTCGTCACAGTATATCTACACAAACTGGACGGAAGACTGATAAGGGCACGTGTATGTTAATATCAGCACGGACAGTAACAGTGAAGAATGTTTGGACTAAAGCGTCAAATGTATAATAAATCATATCACTCGTCATTATCACTTTTTCGTCACAGTATATGTACACAAACTGGACGGAAGACTGATAAGGGCACGTGTATGTTAATATCAGCACGGACAGTAACAGTGAAGAATGTTTGAACTAAAGCGTCAAATGTGTAATAATCATATCACTCGTCATTATCACTTTTTCGTCACAGTATATCTACACAAACTGGACGGAAGACTGATAAGGGCACGTGTATGTTAATATCAGCACTGACAGTAACAGTAAAGAATGTTTGGACTAAAGCGTCAAATGTATAATAAATCATATCACTCGTTATTATCACTTTTTCGTCACAGTATATCTAAACAAACTGGACGGAAGATTGATAAGGGCACGTGTATGTTAATATCAGCACGGACAGTAACAGTGAAGAATGTTTGGACTAAGGCGTCAAATGTATAATAATCATATCACTCGTCATTATCACTTTTTCGTCACAGTATATGTACACAAACTGGACGGAAGACTGATAAGGCCACGTGTATGTTAATATCAGCACTGACAGTAACAGTGAAGAATGTTTGAACTAAGGCGTCAAATGTGTAATAAACATATCACTCGTCATTATCACTTTTTCGTCACAGTATATCTACACAAACTGGACGGAAGACTGATAAGGGCACGTGTATGTTAATATCAGCACTGACAGTAACAGTAAAGAATGTTTGGACTAAGGCGTCAAATGTGTAATAAACATATCACTCGCCATTATCACTTTTTCGTCACAGCATATCTACACAAACTGGACGGAAGACTGATAAGGGCACGTGTATGTTAATATCAGCACTGACAGTAACAGTAAAGAATGTTTGGACTAAAGCGTCAAATGTATAATAATCATATCACTCGTCATTATCACTTTTTCGTCACAGTATATGTACACAAACTGGACGGAAGACTGATAAGGGCACGTGTATGTTAATATCAGCACGGACAGCAACAGTAAAGAATGTTTGAACTAAGGCGTCAAATGTGTAATAATCATATCACTCGTCATTATCACTTTTTCGTCATAGTATATCTACACAAACTAGACGGAAGACTGATAAGGGCACATGTATGTTAATATCAGCACGGACAGCAACAGTAAGGAATGTTTGAACTAAGGCGTCAAATGTGTAATAATCATATCACTCGTCATTATCACTTTTTCGTCACAGTATATCTACACAAACTGGACGGAAGACTGATAAGGGCACGTGTATGTTAATATCAGCACGGACAGCAACAGTAAGGAATGTTTGAACTAAGGCGTCAAATGTGTAATAATCATATCACTCGTCATTATCACTTTTTCGTCACAGTATATCTACACAAACTGGACGGAAGACTGATAAGGTCACGCGTATGTCAATATCAGCATGGACAGTAACAGTGAAGAATGTTTGAACTAAAGCGTCAAATGTGTAATAATCATATCACTCGTCATTATCACTTTTTCGTCACAGTATATCTACACAAACTGGACGGAAGACTGATAAGGGCACGTGTATGTTAATATCAGCACGGACAGCAACAGTAAAGAATGTTTGAACTAAGGCGTCAAATGTGTAATAATCATATCACTCGTCATTATCACTTTTTCGTCACAGTATATCTACACAAACTGGACGGAAGACTGATAAGGGCACGTGTATGTTAATATCAGCACTGACAGTAACAGTGAAGAATGTTTGGACTAAGGCGTCAAATGTGTAATAACATATTACTCGTCATTATCACTTTTTCGTCACAGTATATCTACACAAACTGGACGGAACACTGATAAGGCACGTGTATGTTAATATCAGCACGGACGCAACAGTAAAGATGTTTGAACTAAGGCGTCAAATGTGTAATAACATATTACTCGTCATTATCACTTTATCGTCACAGTATATCTACACAAACTGGACGGAACTGATAAGGGCACGTGTATGTTAATATCAGCACGGACAGCAACAGTAAAATGTTTGAACTAAGGCGTCAAATGTGTAATAATCATATCACTCGTCATTATCACTTTTCGTCATAGTATATCTACACAAACTGGACGGAAGACTGATAAGGGCACGTGTATGTTAATATCAGCACGGACAGTAACAGTGAAGAATGTTTGGACTAAAGCGTCAAATGTGTAATAATCATATCACTCGTCATTATCACTTTTTGTCACAGTATATTACACAAACTGGACGCAAGACTGATAAGGTCACGTGTACGTTATATCAGCACTGACAGTAACAGTGAATGTTTGGACTAAGGCGTCATATGTGTAATAAACATATCACTATCTCGTCATTATCACTTTTTCGTCACAGGATATCTACACAAACTGGAAGGAAGACTGATAAGGGCACGTGTATGTTAATATCAGCACGACAGTAACAGTGAAGAATGTTTGGACTAAAGCGTCAAATGTATATAAATCATATCACTCGTCATTATCACTTTTTCGTCACAGTATATGTCACAAACTGGACGGAAGACTGATAAGGTCACGTGTATGTTAATATCAGCACTGACAGTAACAGTGAAGAATGTTTGGACTAAGGCGTCAAAGTGTAATAACATATCACTCGTCATTATCACTTTTTCGTCACAGTATATCTACACAAACTGGACGAAGACTGATAAGGGCACGTGTATGTTAATATCAGCACGGACAGTAAAAGTGAAGAATGTTGGACTAAAGCGTCAAATGTGTAATAATCATATCACTCGTCATTATCCCTTTTTCGTCACAGTATATCTACACAAACTGGACGGAAGACTGATAAGGCACGTGTATGTTAATATCAGCACTGACAGTAACAGTGAAGAATGTTTGGACTAAAGCGTCAAATGTATAATAAATCATATCACTCGTCATTATCCCTTTTTCGTCACAGTATATCTACACAAACTGGACGGAAGACTGATAAGGCCACGTGTATGTTAATATCAGCACTGACAGTAACAGTGAAGAATGTTTGGACTAAGGCGTCAAATGTATTATAAACATATCACTCGTCATTATCACTTTTTCGTCTCAATATATCTAAACAAACTGGACGGAAGACTGATAAGGGCACGTGTATGTTAATATCAGCACGGACAGCAACAGTGAAGAATGTTTGGACTAAGGCGTCAAATGTGTAATAATCATATCACTCGTCATTATCACTTTTTTGTCACAGTATATCTACACAAACTGGACGGAAGACTGATAAGGCCACGTGTATGTTAATATCAGCACTGACAGTAACAGTGAAGAATGTTTGGACAAACTGGACGGAAGACTGATAAGGGCACGTGTATGTTAATATCAGCACGGACAGCAACAGTGAAGAATGTTTGGACTAAGGCGTCAAATGTGTAATAATCATATCACTCGTCATTATCACTTTTTCGTCACAGTATATGTACACAAACTGGACGGAAGACTGATAAGGACACATGTATGTTAATATCAGCACGGAC